>CM046880.1:170175155-170775155 GCA_025667525.1 Glebionis coronaria
CTTTTTAGTAATTTTTAATTATTTTTTAGGTGTAATTTTTCGTTGGGTCGCGTTTTTACGTTCGTACGTTCGCGCATTTTCGTCCGTTTTGATCGTAACTCGTCTCCGTTTCTTTTCTTTTCGTCTTTCCCAAAACGTAATCACTCGATTAAATAACGTATAATATTGTTGGCTAAACACCATACCTCCACCGAGAACGAACTCGACGACGAGTATACGCGTTTTTCACAAAGCGTGATACTTAATACTTGCCCACTTTTGTCGCTTTTTTTTTCCTAAAATAAAGTGTACGAAAACACCACACCAATACCACCTTCTAGGTCTGAGTGGGATACACTATTTCATCATTTTTTTATGAATTCTTTACTCTACCAAGTATTGATGCTCTAGTACATGTACTAATAGCCCCGGTGCACGAAGTTGTTGCTAAAGAAAATGAAGCACAATCTGATACCTAAATAACAGATTTTGCTAGTTAAAAAAGTTGTTCGTTTTCTCGGTGTCTAATCGAATTGATTTCCGGTTCAAAGTGCGACTCAGTTGTTTTTGGTTAAGAAAACTGAAAGTTTGGTTATCTATTTCTAAGTAAAAGTTAAATGTGAATAGTAATAAAAATAAGCTAAAAACAATTAACTAAAAATAACGAAACAATATAAATAATAAAACGTAAATTAAAGCAAAACAAATAATAAAAATAAAGCTAAAAGACAAAATTAACTATCGACTTGAAAATAAAATTTACTTAATGAAAAAGGAGAGAATAAAACTAAGAGGGTACTTTAAAACTAAACAAGACAAAAACTAAAGCGGGCGCTAAATAAAAGATAAAACTTAAACTTTACGAAAAAAATATTAATTTTAAAATTAGACGAAAAATATAACTAAAAATACGTGACTTTCAGAATTAAAATCGGAAAAGCTTTCAGATTAAACTAAACGATTACGGAATAATACCAAATAATAAAAAAGCTAGCAAGCAAGCTGCTCAAGCTAGCAAGCTAGCTGGTGAAAATGGCGAAAAAAAAAGCTAGCATGCAAGTAGGACATTTCTATCGGAATGTGTATGAAAATTCCATCGGAATGTTATAATGAAATAAATATCGGAATGTTGATATATTAACTATCGAAATGTTATTATAAAAAGAGAAACTGTCAGAATATCAAACAATCCTAATTCTATCGGAATATTAGACCAAAATAACTATCGAAATATTATAAAAAATAAACTGTCACAATATGGAAGTCAAAATTTGGGCAGCATTTCGTCACAATATACCTTAAATCCCGATCGCAATCCACGATGCCAGGGGCAATCACAATCCTCGACCGGAATAAGGGGATATCGCAATAAGCTATCACAAAGCTGTCACAATGTAGAAACCCTATTGTGATGGAAAAATCACAATATTCGGATGGATGAACATAAGCTAATAAACCAATAAGCACTTCTAAAAAGAACAATTAACAAAAACTTAACCAACTCAATAAGCACAAATTTGAAAACTTCTAAAATACGAAATAAGCAAACTTTAAGAATTAAACTTTAAAAAGACTAAACTTTTTTAAGAAAACAAAAAAGTAAATAAGCTAAACACAAAATAAGCCAATAAGCATGATAAGCTCAAAGCTTAATCCGTATAAAACTTAGATAGAAACCAAAAGATAAACTTCTTAATAAATCAAACATCAAGATTAAACAAAATCAAAGATAATTTTCGGATCAAACAAGTAAAAATAAAGAAAGGTAGAAAGAGATTGAATATGAAAAACTTGAAATTAAAGATGAAGATTAAAGATTCAAATACAAGATTAAAGTGAAAAGCTTAAAACTTTACAGAAAAACTAGAGAGAGAAAGTGAAAAACTAGAGAGAGAAAATAAGACTACACAACTCCTAATCTAAACTAACTAACCACCTCCTAATGACACATTAGGAGGGTATTTATATGAGGAGTAAAATGTTGGTTCTTTCTTCCTTCTTTCTTCTTGTCTCGACTCGATTTAAATTCTTTGTCTTTCTCGACGTCGGCTCAGGATTTGTCGATATAATTTGAACTCGTCTTATAATTTTGTTCTTTAATTAGACTTAGTTCTTCGACTTCATTAAACTTCCGTCTTTAGACTTTTTCTTCGATAAATCTTCAAAATAGGCCTTAGACTTCCGTGCTTTTTGCACTCTTGATCTTTTGACTTCGTCTTTTCTCATTTTCTTCGATAAAAGCCCGTGAAAGCCCGTGTTTTCTTCCTTTTTCATCTTTTGGTCCTAAAACACAATAAAAACACAAACCACGCATAATTCTGACATTTACGACATAAAATACACGTTTTGGCTTGGTTATTATTATAATTAAGTGTGTAAAAGGATGGGTGTTTTCACACCTATCAATAGTAGTATGGACGCACAAGAGGAGGAGTATAATCACTAAGATTAGATACTTGCTCTTGTTGTTGTCGCTTTTCCTCCTCCCATGCTTCTTTTAGTTGAACCACGGCTTCTTGAAGTTGCAAAATAAGGGCGTGTGTTTCGTCATTCGGATTCAAAGAAGGTTGATGATTGACGGTGTATTGTGGGGGCTCAAAATTATGAAAACCGGAATTATTGCACGGATGTGGCCCATCATAAATCATCGGTTGAAAGGAATTAGAACACGGATTTGGCTCATAATAATTCATCGGCTGACAAGAAAAGGTATCGTGAGGGCCCCCACAATTGTTGCAATACGGGTATTGAGGAAAACCCGGTGCTTCTTGTAGATAGATATTACCATTGTCATAATTGTAACCCAGTTCTTGCTCGCCATGAGGCGGGTATCGAATTGGACACGAAACATGCCAATGAGAATCGCTTCCACAATATATGCAAGGGGGTGAGTAGGTGGATTAGAAGAAAAGGATGAATTAGTCGAATTGCACGATGGACAAAATCCAAAATGGGAAAATTGTGAATCGGAAACGGTTGTAAGATCTTTTCCGCATTGCTCGCAATAACACCATTCACATGATTCGAAACCATATAATCGTCTTCCACACCCTGCAGGACAAGCAACATACGAATTTATTAAGAACAATAGATAAGCAAGAAGAATATTTTTGGTGCAAAACTTTCGAAAAAGAAATGCTTTTTATGATTTTTTTAAATGTTTTTGGGATTTTTGAATTTCTTTTTTTTACACGAAAAATAACGTTC
This sequence comes from Glebionis coronaria, assembly GCA_025667525.1. Classification (NCBI taxonomy): domain Eukaryota; kingdom Viridiplantae; phylum Streptophyta; class Magnoliopsida; order Asterales; family Asteraceae; genus Glebionis; species Glebionis coronaria. The sequence continues at coordinate 170,178,342 of CM046880.1, forward strand.
ACGAGTGAACGGATCCCAAAATCCAACGCGTCTCTCACAAAAAACCGTTAATCTTCACGAAAAGAGCCGATAGCGGCGCCATTTAATAACAAATTTTGCTAGTTAAAAAAGTTGTTCGTTTTCTCGGTGTCTAATCGAATTGATTTCCGGTTCAAAGTGCGACTCAGTTGTTTTTGGTTAAGAAAAATGGATGTTTGGTTATCTATTTCTAAATAAAAGTTAAGTGAGAATAGTAATAAAAATAAGCTAAAAACAATTAACTAAAAATAACGAAACAATATAAATAATAAAATGTAAATTAAAGCAAAACAAATAATAAAAATAAAGCTAAAAGACGAAATTAACTATCTACATGAAAATAAAATTTACTTAATGAAAAAGGAGAGAATAAAACTAAGAGGACACTTTAAAACTAAACGAGACAAAAACTAAAGCGGGCGCTAAATAAAAGATAAAACTTAAACTTTACGAAAAATATTAATTTTAAAATTAGATGAAAAATATAACTAAAAATACGTGACTTTCAGAATTAAAATCGGAAAAGCTTTCAGATTAAACTAAACGATTACGGAATAATACCAAATAATAAACAAGCTAGCAAGCAAGCTGCTCAAGCTAGCAAGCTAGCTGGTGAAAATGGCGGCAAAAAAAGTAAGCTAGCATGCACGTAGGACATTTCTATCGGAATGTGTATGAAAATTTCATCGGAATGTTATAATGAAATAAATATCGGAATGTAGATATATTAACTATCGGAATGTTATTATAAAAAGAGAAACTGACGGAATATCAAACAATCCTAATTCTATCGAAATATTATACCAAAATAACTATCTGAATATTATAAAAAATAAACTGTCACAATATGGAAGTCAAAATTTGGGCAGCATTTTGTCACAATATACCTTAAATCCCGATCGCAATCCACGATGCCAGGGGCAATCGCAATCCTCGATCGGAATAAGGGGATATCGCAATAAGCTATCACAAAGCTGTCACAATGTAGAAACCCTATTGTGATGGAAAAATTACAATATTCGGATGGATGAACATAAGCTAATAAACCAATAAGCACTTCTAAAAAGAACAATTAACAAAAACTTAACGAACTCAATAAGCAAAAATTTGAAAACTTTTAAAATACGAAATAAGAAAACTTTATGAATCAAACTTTAAAAAGACTAAACTTTTTTAAGAAAACTAAAAAGTAAGTAAGCTAAACACAAAATAAGCCAATAAGCATGATAAGCTCAAAGCTTAATCCGTATAAAACTTAGATAGAAACCAAAAGATAAACTTTTTAATAAATCAAACATCAAGATTAAACAAAGTCAAAGATAATTTTCGGATCAAACAAGTAAAAATCAAGAAAGGTAGAAAGATATTGAATATGAAAAACTTGAAATTGAAGATGAAGATTAAAGATTCAAATACAAGATTAACGTGAAAAGCTTAAAACTTTAAAGAAAAACTAGAGAGAGAAAGTGAAAACTAGAGAGAGAAAATAAAACTACACTACTCCTAATCTAAACTAAGTAACCACCTCCTAATGACACATTAGGAGGGTATTTATAGGAGGAGTAAAATGTTGGTGCTTTCTTCCTTCTTTCTTCTTGTCTCGACTCGATTTAAATTCTTTGTCTTTCTCGACGTTGTCTCGGGATTTTTCGATATAATTTGAACTCGTCTTATAATTTTCTTCTTTAATTAGACTTGGTTTTTCGACATCATTAAACTTCCGTCTTTAGACTTTTTCTTCGATAAATCTTCAGAATAGGCCTTGGAATTCCGTTCTTTTTGCACTCTTGATCTTTTGACTTCGTCTTTTCTCATTTTCTTCGATAAAAGCCCGTGAAAGCCCGTGTTTTATTCCTTTTTCATCTTTTGGTCCTAAAACATAATAAAAACACAAACCACACATAATTCCGACATTTACGACATAAAATACACGTTTTAGCTTGGTTATTATTATAATTAAGTGGTAAAAGGATGGGTGTTTTCACACCTATCATACCTCTACAATTACAATTGTATAAGAGGCACACTCTCCAAGTAATTCTCAAACCACACCTGAATCAGCACCTCAACTTATTCCTAATTATGATGAAGAGGAAGACGATGATCACGATCCGGATTGTTAATGCAAGTGATGCCTAAAAACATTATTAGTGTTAACTAATCTTTCTTAGTTTTGATCACAACAAACTATACAACACATTTAGTGTAAAACATAAAAACGAATTATTTAACTAACACTATCATCAAGGTAATAATCATATCACTAATCTTTCTTAGTCATACTTAGTGATCATCAAAATGATTATTCTTAAAACTCACTTTTGTTAATATGACAAAAGACTTTTTAATAAACTTTCTTTTTTAGAAAATGTTTTATTAAAATGGAAAATGAAAATTTGAAAATAGCATATTCCAAATGTTGTTAGAATATCCTTTGAAGGCTTAAAATACCTCAGATATTCCTACCCACTAAAAGACAAAAAAAGGAGCGTAGTCTACTGGGCGGTACCTTAAGTAGTTAGGCGGTTCCCTAGTGATAGGGAACCGTGGGCTAGATAAGGAACCGTGCCCAGAGAGCCGTTGCACATTGTCTCCTTTAAATAGTGGATCAAATCTCATTTTCCAATAAGCCTCTCTGGACGTTTTCCCCAGCCTCCATTCTATTTTCTATAGCATAATCATTAGTAAATGATCACTTAATTTGTTAAGGATGTTTACATATGATTATCCTCTTGATCCCCTCCTTTACCTTGTCCAAAGAGAAGATCACTCACTCATTAGTGTTGTGATAAAGATGAATCTATGAACTAGTCATATTCATCATGATACCCTTTTTGTTCTAGGTTAATCCATTGTATTTATGAATACTTAGACTAGTTGTGTTCATCCAAGTTATTTGTGAATACTTGGATTTGTTGTGTACATCCATTGCATATGTGTTTGCTTGGATTTATGTTGTGTAGATCCAAGTTACATGTGTACTTGGATATGTCTAGTTGAGTTGTAATAAATTGATTAGTAGTTCTCACTAAACTATAAAGTGATGTGGTTGTGTCTTGTGTGTTCTCACTTAACTTGAAAGTGATTAGTAGTTGTGTTGTGTAAAGTTCTCACATAGCTTCAAAGTGAAGAGTCGTGAAGATTGGTTCTAGCTTTGGATTAGAACTCGACATCAGCCTTGTGTCGTAAAATGGTGAAGTAGGCAACGTCGTGAAGATTGGTTCTACCTTGAGATTAGAACTCGACATCTAGCCTTGTGTCGATAAATTGTGAAGTAGGCAACGTTGTGTAGATTGGACCTAGCTAAAGATTAGGTCTCGACATTTAGCTTAGTGTCGGAAAATAATGTATGCAACGATGTAAGGTTTTCTCCGCCGAGAAGGGAGCTTGTGGATATAGTGGAAATCTCGAGTAGGTGTACTCAAGGAGTAGAGTAGAAACAAGGATAGAGCCTCGTTGTCGAACCACTATAAATCTTGGTGTCTCCCCACTAGGTTGTTTCCTTCCTTACTCTTTACTTATTTCATTATCATTATACTTACCTATTATCTTTGCTAGTGCATTTTGAATTGAACCTAATCATTATGCAACTTAGCCTCAAGTAAAAGATATTTTTGATACAACCCAAATTGAAAGTAGTTTTAATTTGGTCACCAATAAAGAGAAACTATTCAACCCCCCTTCTAGTTTCTACAATTGGTATCAGAGCGATGGTCACTCAAGATCTTTGAAGTATATTGTACTTTGAAACTTGGATCGATCCATTGTCTCCTCAAATTAGAAGGTCAAGTTGTACTAAAGTTTCTCTTTGGTCAAAACTATGTTTTATTTGAAAATAAGTCTTTTTAATTGGTAATATTACATTCCACTAAGATTAGTAGCATTTATACATTTTAGATCTACTCTTGAAATATATCTACTAGATTGCATCTTGTCTTGTGTAGGTACTCATGAAGATCAATCATTGAATTGATTGCGGATTGAGCTACTTGCACTTGTAGAAGACTCATCTTCATTGATCTTCAATATCTTTGAATGATGATTGGGAATAAAACTAGTCATTGAAGACTTAGTATTCATCTTAGTTGTGACAATCCGTCAATTTATGGTTGATATTTTATTCTCTATATTTATTTGAAAACATTATTTTAATGTTACAATATGATCTCACTTATTTTTGGGAAGTAATTTGGATTTACGTCTTGAAGTAGCATCGATACGTCTAAACCGGAGGATTCTACGTTACGTGCTTACGTTTACATACACCGTCTTTGGTGACAGTCCGACATTTCAGAAAATAAATTTATTCGTGAATATTATTTTGGAGTTTTAAATTTGTGTTGGTTCATAAACTCATAAATTTACGAGAAGAGATTAGGACTTACGATTTTATTTTAACGTCCTTCACGACTAAACCGGAAACCTTAGGATTACGTATTTACGTTTTCGAACTCCGTTTTTGATGAAACAATTTTTATTAGATTCGTTTTGTGTCGTTGATTCATAATTTATAAAAACGTTTTTCGTAAAACGACCCAAAGGCACGCAAATCGAGGAAACTAGAATCGAGGAGTACCCATAAATAAATGGGGATGAGACAAGTGGGACACGTGTCCCACCCCCACTCAAAACCGGCCTTAACTAGCCACTACACCCCTTATGTGTCAAAAGCTTCACAATGAAACATAACACATGTCCTTAGCTTAGCTAGTAAGCTAAGCTTACCTCAAAACCCACAAGCAAAACCATTTGCATCCATTTCCAACATGCAAACTACTAAAAATCCTCTCATCTCTTCCATTTGTTTCGTCCATACTCCACCATCAAACACCACTTTTGATCAAAATCAACCATGAAATCCTATGTTATTCTTGCACATGTTGAAGCCCTTTTGAAACCCTATTGATTGGTGGTGATTATAACATCCAAGGAGGAGTTTCCATGGAGTCTTGGGGCTGATTTTCCACAAGGAGTTTATGAAGATTGGTGGTCTTGAAGATGGTCTTGGTTCATCATAAGTTTCTCCATCAAAATCCATGTCCAAATCACAACCTACATCAACTTGGTGGTATAAAGATTGTCCTCCTCATCCTCTTGTTATTTTTTATTATGTAATCTTGTATTTCGTTTACTTATGTATATGTATATGATGATGAATGATGATTAAAAATATTGTGTGGGGATTTGGTGTTGATAAACATACTTAAAAAGATGAAAAACTATATGTAAAAAGGTTAAAATCTTGCTTAATTTAGATGGCTGTATAAAACAGTAAAGAATCATATGGTAAACTGGTAAAATGACATGAATAGATTGAGATAAAGTAAACCATGAGTCTTGTATACATGTGAGAGTTGGCCATGTGGAAACCTTGGTTTCCGGATCTTTGAAGCTACTAGGAATGATCATTGTTCATATGATTAAACAATCAAAACATAATTAGAAAAACAATCATTAACAAGGTGTTTAGGCACGAATAACATGAATTAAAACAAAAGGGCTGTTCATTATATTAATAACAAACATACACTAGACGTGTATACATTGAATCCCACGTCTAGTGCACACACACTTTTAGGTTTACATTGTGAATGAATTGATATTAAAACCTAAGACCCTTGGTTCCTTTTATAGTGTAAGGATTAGGGTTTACAAGAGATAATAACAAATAAACAAGTAAATCTTCTATTTAAATAAACTTATGCAAAATATCTTTGCATGTTTATCTAAATAGAAGCTTCCATAAGCTTCTTTGTCTACGTTTTGTCAATGCTTGAATTGCATGTGACAATGCTTGGATTGCACACTACAATGCTTGAGCCATCAACGCTTAAAATGCTCTTGACAACGCTTAGACAATATCTTCATGTTTTCTTCGTTTTTGAGTTTCTGCCACATCAACTTTTTGACCCAACAATCTTCCCGTAGTTGATGGTGGCAAAACTCTATGTGTATCTCTTGTAAGTTGTACATGATCTTCAAATTGCTTCCCCTCAAGTGTAGCATGTATTTCTTCCCCTTTTTGTCACATCAACAAGGAAGTAAACAATGTATGCAATGTTGAAGATTCTCCAAATGTAGCTCTATGTAATGATCTTGAAGAACAATTAATATGATATTTTTGATGTAGAAGTAGAATAACCCAACCTTGTGTTCCATGTCTTGTACTATCAATGTGACTAAGAACTTATACTCATGGTACTAAGTATAAGTAGACCTCGATCCCTTGTCAATATTCTCATCCTTTGTGAGACACTGAGCACGATAATGTAACTCCTTCAAGTGTTATGACAAGTCTTCATCACCAACCAAGTAAGCACGAACAAGTTACCTTTAAAGTCTATGACTGGGAGTGCACGACTTTAAGATATGATAGAACACAAACTCGCGAAAATCTTCTTCAATCATCAAACTTACCATTATAATTCTTCCCCTTAAGCCAACACCTCTTCATGACAAGTCAATATCTTCATATGTAAAGGCTGTAAGCGAATAACTCTTTCACGCTATCCCGATTACATAATCCAATAAAATTCTTCATGAATTGTTGCTAACTTACTTAAAAATCATTAATCCCTTTCAAAAATATCCGAGCCATAAATTTCATCATGATATTCTAAATTAAAATGGAGATTCCATGTACCTTCGTGTGTATAATCCTCCTTTTTGTGTGCTCAAAACGTACAAATTTTCTCAAACAGCAGCAATCATTGTGTTGTCTAATATCATCTTTATCCAAGATCTCTATCAGTTGTATTGTCCGATATCGGACAATACCTATCAACGTTGGAATTCATATATCGGACGACACTGTCAATGCTATCAGCGTTGACTTATTCTATCAGCGTCAAAAGTACACTCGTCAGCGTCAAAATGAATCCTGTCAGCGTCTTTGTTTCTGCTGACGTCATCAAGGGCTATGATCATCAACAGTAACCAAGTAATACTTAAGAGTAGTCATCTTTAGGCTTTAAATATAAAACTTAAGCCCAAGAATATTCAGCCCATAAGTCCTTACGTGAATTTCAGTAAATGTGATCCTCATGTAAAGAATCCTGTGCAGCCATTTGAAAATAATATACCCTTTTATTGAAACAAATCCCAAGATTTTAGCAACAATAATCTTTATCCAAAAGTAGCACATGTTTTTCCCTGAAAGCTAGCCAATCATAATTGTGAAGTAAATCAGCAGATCTTTGACTTTGTCCTTTCTTCAGCCAATCGTGTACCTGTTGTCTTGACAATACGTTCACAGACTTTCTGTCATGACTCCCTATGTGAACTGCTTTTGGAGACCAACGAACAACTAATGAAGAGCACATGTTTTAGTATAAGATTATCCTGTTTCTGTCACTCTTATTAACAGAAACATCAAACCCAACGTCACCATGAGACATCTTTAAATAAGCTTTGGTTTTCTTGATCAGAACTATAATTGTTGCTTTTTGCTAGTGATCATCATAGCAGCTACATACCTTGAAACACATGACAAATCACAAGTAATCGCCATAAACTTTTCATCTGCTGCTGGTCTTCATTCATGATGAATGATCTATAAAAGATCACATATTCTAGGGTTATGAAAACCCTAATTTGGTATAATGAAAACCATGATGATCCAAACTCATAACAGATGCTTCAATCCATGCTGCTGCAAATCATCTCTTTCTGTTTTGAATTGATCTAGGGTTTGTAGAAAAACCCTAAAATATGATTTTATGTAAACAAGAAATCTGAAAATCATGTCTGCAGCCCACTTCGATGCCTAATAACTTTTTCTTGGAGATAAAACTAGACAATCCCTCCGGTGGATGTTTAGATATATGTATGTAGAACACACATATAATATTTCGTGACGATCCAACAGTTCAATCAAAAGTTATGACCTTCTGAATACTGTTGCGCACACAAAAACGTCCAGAAAAACCCTAGACGGATTTTTCTTCTTTTCACCATACACGAACACCTTGTTGGTCCTAGCATCACGAGCCACGAGGATCTGATACCAATTGTAGAAACCTTGGTTTCCGGATCTTTGAAGCTACTAGGAATGATCATTGTTCATATGATTAAACAATCAAAGCGGAATTAGAACAACAATCATTAACAAGGTGTTTAGGCACGAATAACATGAATTAAAACAAAAGGGATGTTCATTATATTAATAAAAAAACATCCACTAGACGTGTATACATTGAATCCCACGTCTAGTGCACACACACTTTTAGGTTTACATTGTGAATGAATTGATATTAAAACCTAAGACCCTTGGTTCCTTTTATAGTGTAAGGATTAGGGTTTACAAGAGATAATAACAAATAAACAAGTAAATCTTCTATTTAAATAAACTTATGCAGAATATCTTTGCATGTTTATCTAAATAGAAGCTTCCATAAGCTTCTTTGTCTACGTTTTGTCAATGCTTGAATTACATGTGACAATGCTTGGATTGCACACGACAATGCTTGAGCCATCAATGCTTAAAATGCTCTTGACAACGCTTAGACAATATCTTCATGTTTTCTTCGTTTTTGAGTTTCTGCCACATCAACTTTTTGACCCAACAGGCCATGCAATGGAATCATTGTAATGAGTGAGATATGATCAAAACAAGTTTAAAGTACAAATCTGAGTTTACTATTTTGGACGATTTTTAGAAAATACTTAGAGGCTGATTCAACAGTAGCTATAAAAGAGTTAAATGGAGCACATATCATGTAGTTTATGTCACAAAATTTTGAGCTTCTATCTCCATATAGAACTCTAGATATGGCAGTTTTGGTGAAGATGAAAATAAAAATCAGATTTTGGAAATTAAAGTATAATAGTATTATATAAGCACTCAAATAAAAATAGTATAAAATGTAAATTAAAACCCACTAACTTATATAATACATTTATATAAATATGTATAAGGATAAATAAGTAGAAATTTTATAAAAATGGTAACTTGTTAAGTTTTATAAGTTATAAAACTATAAACATGATTTTTACGACTTTTTCAACTATTACAGTAAAATTAACGTTTTTGCTAAATAAAACTTAGACGGTTCGACCCGTCTAATGTAAACTTTATAAAACATATATACTGATATATAAACATATATAACAAGTAAAAACCGATAAAACCCGAACTATATAACATACGGACATTAACGGGCTACGTTAACGTTATTAGACTAATAATACAACAAAATGGACTAAAACACTTATAAACTTATTTATTGGGCTTAACCCATTTAGGCCCAACTTGTAAAGTGTAGATACTGATAATATAAGTATAACATGGATTAATACAAGTTAAAGAACTTATAATAAGTTTATTGGACTTAAAACACGTAAATATGTAAAACTAGTAAACTAGTATAAAAGTTATCGACACATAACACTAAAACGAGTAAACGAGAATATGTAAACCCACTTGATCATCATATATATATAATCATCATATGTATACATAATTGTTATTTTTATAAAGTCATTGGACATGAGTCTAAGACGAGTATTATTTGTCTAGGTTTCCGTGATTGAAGCACGTACCGTACGTCCGAATTGCTGATAACCCGCTTTCCCACATCAACGTGAGTTCATAGCCTCGCACTCTTTTAAATGTCTTTATAAATGTTTTATAAACCCGCGAGGGAGATAACATGTTAGTTTTTATAAAATAGGACACCATTTGTCCCGATTGTTTGTTTATTGATTTGGACCCGAATGATTGTATGACCCGATTGTATGACCCGATAAATGGTTAAAGGACCCGATAGATGAAATAAAATGGATTATTAAAGTTAGGTTATGTCACTAAAAGTCCCATTAGCATGAATTGTGAACTACCGGGATTTGGTAGACGCTTATGCATATAATAGTACTATTTGGGGACTATCACCCCAGTTCGCGCCTTGACGGTTGATCCCCGTCGTGCCACATTGATTGGTAAGCGAATTTATGTATGAGAAGATTTCCATAGCATGACCTTTGTGACGACACGCTAATTTAGATGGGTAAATTGAGTATCGGGTTAGCTACCCGTTGTTTGGTTTAGTAAGGTAACAATGTCATGCGGCTTATAATAATCCAACTAACGAAATACTACTAGACGCACCGAATTATGATGTATTGCCTGACTAGCAATACAGGGTCATATTATTGATATTATGTTCGTGTTTTGGTTTTCATAACCATATTCATATAACGGTTTTTATTTTCATACAACGTCATAAGACGTATTGTATGATGTTTTTACGACATTGGCTCGTATAATGATTTTTTTAAGGCAAACGCCTATATTATGATTTTGATAAAGATTTGTATAAAATGACTTTGGCTATTTTATGGCCTATTAAAATGATTTGTACAAAATGATTTTCGGTAATAATTTTATACTGATATTATATTGATGGTTTATTAAACTCTATGAATTCACTCGGCGTTATCGCTGACCTTTTCTTTTAACATGTTTTATCTCAGGTACTTGAAGGTAATTCTCGGGAAGACAACAAGAATTCATGGCCCGCACCAAAATACTTATTTCCATTCAAATGCTTTGTAAAACCTGTATTAAATATAATGACTTGGGACCTATGTAACTTTGATATCTATGAATGGAAATGCTTTACTATTAAACGACGCGATTTTTATGCGTTGTCTATGATGTGAGTAATGTGCTATCCCGTAACACCAACTAGTCTTTCGCTGTATTGAGTTGTATAAATTTGGGGGTGTTACATTAGTCACTCTTGAGGCTTGCAGTGATGGATTGGAATGCTCTTGTGTCCAAGGTATGTTTTCGTTCTTCCACACGCCCTTTGATCATTCTTTTGATCATTACATGACTATATGCTTGCTCTTGGCATCCTTGCCTTGACATTTGTTTGTGGTTTGTGATTCTTTCCTTTTATCCTCTCAAACCTTCATTACTTGGATACTTGACTCACTATGGTGATGTAGAGTGAGTTAGTAGTAGCTTAAAGTATCAAGCATGATATCATGGTTTGCACCCATACGGTTAGTAGGCCCTTCGTGGGAGAGAAAGTGAATCAATGCCTTGCTCATATCTTGGTTTAGAATAAGACTATTATTGAAAGTGATCTTGTCTATGATTCAATATTTGCTTTGTGTTTATTCATTACCAAAGTCGTTTAACACTTCGCCGGAAAGGCACGTCTTAAACCACTATATAGGACACAAGCTCTTCGTTTCCATTATCTGAAGATTGTCATTATTCCCTTGAGCATTAATCCTAGTCTTGATTCACTTCCCTTGACTTCTCTCCACTTTGTCGTTTTGCTACGAGTAGTCGTTGGTCCGATTCATTTCTTTTCGATCTCGATTTAACTAGTAATCCTTTGTTAAGGCATATAGTTTAGTGTTATGATGATCCAATGATATTCTAAAAGGCTTATGATATAGTTTTAATTGTTTTAGAAAAACTTGGTTTTTAAAATTTGGCGTTTTTCATTGATAAAAACCAGCCTCTGTAGGCGGTTCTTTATCTCTGGCGGTTCAAACCGCGGTACCTTATCGATAAGGAACCGCGGGCAGCAACTTGAGTCAGAGCGCCAGTTTGATTATTTTATTCCTTTTCAAACCACTATCTCTCTCTCCCAAAAACACACAGCCGACGGGTTTCATCTTTTCCACCATTGTTGAAGCTTCAAAAACTTTCAATCACTCAAATTCATTGATTCCAAGTTGTGGGTTTCACTCATCCTTCATCTAACATCAATTAATTGTAAGTATTTTCTTTCAATTTCATTTATTTTATTCTAGGGTTCATCCTTTCATAATTAGGGATTTTTAAAATTGAAATTGAATTAAAACCTTAATAGGAATGTGGGTTGACATGGTTATTTTACTATGATTCCTTAGGTTCATATTCATTAAGATTTCACTAAAACCCACTTGTAGAACAAATCCGAATTTTGATTAATTATTTTGATTAAAAGATGGATTTGAGATGAACCCATGAACAAATAGGTAATGTCATTGTTAATGCTTACCTAAAAACCTTGTTTTGAAAAACCAATGTTCTAATCCATTGTTGATCCAACATAGATCATGTGTTCTTGGTTAATGATGGAATAGATGCGTTACGAACATGAGAATGATATGGATTCAATCCTTTGTTTGTCGAGAAATTGATATAACACATTCTCGTATTTTTTATTTTTGATTTTAATTTTTCATATGAGTGATTGGAAATATGTTTTTCATGTTTGTATTTAGGTACTAATCATGCCTTCACAATATCAAAAAGATCATCAACTCACTAGAAACTATATGCCAAACATTACCCATACCTATGCTTCCACTCAACTTCAAAACTCTTTTCCCTCTCTTTCAACTCGAAATTTCCATGAGGGTAGGGTTCTAGATACAAGAATAACGGGGTATAGATATATCTACTCTATGTTTGAGCATATTGGATTTCATTGCTTGCTCTTCATAGACGAAGAAATTTATCCCTTGTTTCTTCTTGAATTCTTTAGCACTTACTCCATGCTTGAAATCAATGGCCAAATCTTTATTCGTATGTTGAATGATCAAATCATTCAATATTCCCTTGATGATTTTGGAGATATTCTTGGTGTGCCATATAGAGGCACTTGTCGTTTTACGGACAAATGGATACTTAATGCTCTCGTGGAGTCCAACGATAAACCTTCAAATGACATCACCGAAGTTGATCTAAATTTCATCCTGGATATCATCTCGAAAGAGCGTGATGGAAACGTTGTGAGAAGCCTTCATACTAATGTGCGAAATGTGAATCACTATGAAGTGCTCTCAAGCGACCTTAAGGATTTCATGGTCCAATGGGCTAACATCCTTAGGGAGAATGTGTTTTGTCTTGGTGGAAACCGAGATCATATCCCAGCTTGTATGGTGTATATGTTGTTTTGCATCTTTACATCAACCGAGTACAATTTAGCATTCTACATCGCTCGACGTATAAATTATGCTCTTTCCAAACCCAAAACAAACCTTCCCTATGCTATGCTTCTTACTCGCCTTTTTAGAAGGGTTGGTGAAGATTTTCAACATCTCAATCTTTCTCGCTTTCACCCGGTTCAACGGGTTATGTTACCTATTCAAGAGGTATATGAACGAAAGCCTAGACGTGACCGAGGTTCACGAAAATCCGATCATCAAGAGATGGATGATGAGGACACCCGAATGCCAACAAGTGATGGTGATGGCGTCGGTACTAGTTCTCATTTCAACTCTTCGAGTAATTCCCATCCATCCTCAAGCCCATTCGAGGATGAATTTGAAGACTTAGCTCCTCCGCCTCATCATTCTAGTGAAGTACCGGAAGATCTCAATATGGAGCATCTCTACCGTGAAAATCTTAGAACTCGAGGGGAATTGCACGAACACCAGGTTGAATCAAGAAAGGGTTTCAAGTTCTTGGGAATAATGATCAAGGATTTAGGAAAGAAAAGGAGGTGAAGACTTTGAATTGTGTCAAAGTTTAATTGTCTTGTGGTGTTTAAAACATTTGTTTATTATTACTTTGGTTTATCTTATGCTACATGTTTGGATTATTATTTATTTCAATCCTAAATGTTGCTTATGCCATCATGCTTTTGATTTACATAGCTTTGTGCATCCTTATGATAGTTAGCTTATTAGATTATGATCTGTAGTTAACTTTGGCTTGTGAAACTTTTGGTAAAAATCTGGGTTTATCAAAAATTGGGATGGAAATTTTTGAAACCTTTGGTCGCGGTTCCATATCGACCAACGGCTCCTTATTGATAAGGAACCGCAGGTCCTAGATAAGGAACCGCCGGCCATTGTGCCCGACAGCATCTTTTGCTTTACACTATTTTCTCAATTCTGTGTAAACTCTGCATGGTTTTCTGTGAATAAACTGCACATTTCCTAAACTAGATTACCTAAATTCATTATTCACCTAAAATGATTTTAACCCATTACTAGTTTAGATCATCCCCTCACCCATTTAAACCCACCTTATTTGTCATGTTCTTCACACATCAAACATACTTCCCTAATCCTTAAACAAACATGGTTTGTACCAAAACCTCAAACACTTCCAAGACCTCCACCCCAAGGAAAACACTCAAAGTAAGGATTAAGGTAGCCAAGCCTAACTCCTCACCCTTCCACACACCTAAGAATGAGATGGTTCCTATCCTCATTTCTTCATCACCTTCCCCACCTCTTGCTTCATCCAAAACTACCTCCACACATGGTACTAACCATTCTATTGGTTCTACCTCCTCTTCATTTCACTCAAGAATGAATGAGATTACCTCACCCTTCACTCCAAGTGCACCCTTGGATGTGACTACACAACCACAACCACTCCAAAGCATTCCCTTTGTGAATGACTTTGATGATACCTTGGTGACTTCACAATTTACCCCTCCAAATTCACCCATTTCACCAACTTTAGAGAACTTGCAAACACACTCACCCATATCACCCTTGGAAAACATGCCTCCTCCACCTCCACCTAACTCAAACATTCCAATTTTGGGTGTTCCACTTTCCCTCCTTTTGGGTGATCCATACTATGGGTTTCAAGAAACACATGGTCCTAGTTGTCCATGTTGTCTTTACAACCACTACATCATCCATAACCTTAGGACGGCAATGTTTGGACTACATAGTAGGTTGCAAGAGTTCTTGCTTGCCTTGTTCTCCATGCCTCCTCCTAGGAGATGAATGATGAAGTTTTCTAAATAAATGGTTTTCAACAAAACCAAGCCAAAGAAGACTACTAATCTAGATCTAATGTTACGCTAGCTTTGTAATAGTTAGTTGTCTTTCTTTTCTATTTGTCATTGTAGTTGCTTCCTTCATGTGCGTTTCATGTTGTTGATCTATGGATTTAGCTTTATGTGTTTCTATCCTTATGTACACATTAATCAACTTTAATTTGAAATTAAAATTGAACCTAAATCTATCACAACCTCTAAAAACTTGACTAAAATTGGTTCAAAATCATATTCAAATATTTTATCACCCTTTGTCAAGACATTCTTTGTGAATGTATTGCTTTATGCAACCCTAGCATAATTTGGTGCTAATAGAGGTAAAATTCCAAGATTTGCAACTTTTTGAAAAAGTCTTAGTTTTTCCCAAAACCCTGGAAAAAACATGGTTTCATGTCCACTGGATGCGGCTCACTAAAATTCGCGCGGTTCCTTATGTGATAAGGAACCGCCGGTCCCTTTAAGGTACCGCGGACAGAAATCAATTTTTGACGATTTTTGGTCAAAATTTTTAAAACCCTATACCCTATCAATATTCCTTGTTTACTCAAATTGACTAAACATTCCTTGACACTCCATTTTTTGTATTCAAATTCTTACCTTGATTACATTCTACTTATACCCCAACCTTGAGATTTCATTCTCACACTTTCCCAACCTTGAGATTTCATTCTCACACCTTCCCAACCTTGAGATTTTGTTCTCACACCTTAACAATGCCTAACTCATCCTTTCATAACCTTGACATTTCATTGTCACAACCTCACTCACCCAAAGCTTCCTCATCCAAGCTTTCAAAGAAACCGAAAATCTCGGTTCGACCTATTTGGATCAAGAAGAATGAACCATATTCTTCCAAACCACCCAAAAACCCTACCTTCTCTCCAATCAAGTATTGGAATGAGACTTATACCATTAACCCCATCACTGAAGCTAAAGAAAATGTTCCCCCACCACCACAATCCTTCAATACCCCTCAACTCAATGATCTTTCAACCTTCCCAAACCTCACAAGGCATTGTGAAAACATTTCCAAACCCATTACCCCTCCACCACCAAACCCTAGGTTTGATGCCATACCCCCATCAACCGATTTTGTGTTGCATCATGGATCCTCGTGTGCTTGTTGTCGATTTCCACAAATTGAACTTGCTCATGTGTATGAGAAGTTAAATTTTCTTGATTCCTCCTCACTCGACCTCCTATTCATGTTTTCGTTCCAGTGGACAAAACTTCGAATGATGCATCATCGTCTTATTTTTCCAACTAAAGGACTAACTACTCTTAGAGTCGTTACTACTTTAGTTGCTTTAGAGTCTTATTTTCAAGCAATATTGGAAAATTATCACTATTAGAATAGCTTATGCTTTGTGGTTTATTTTCCATATCTTTTGCTTTAGATACTCATATTGTGTGTATGACTATCTACTTTGTTGTGTCTTTTCTATTATGTAACCTTTGTGTGTTATCCATTTAGTTCTATTTTTAGTTGATCATGGTTAATTTTTACAATTGCTTATGGGTGATTCCATCAATTCTAAACCTTAACCCATTGACAAGCTTATCATCTTCATTGGATTGAAGTTTGATCTTGTTAATTACCTTTTGGACAAACTTAGCAAAATACTTGCTTCTAATTTGATATTTCTTCTCTCTCTCCCTCTCAAGTTACTTAGTAGGTAGTGATCATATATACATTGGTGTTTCTTTACTTTCTACTAACCTTTGTGTAGCATGTCACCTTAGCTCATATACTTGGTGCCCCAAGCAAGGGGGAGCAACCACCAAGGGGGAGCTACTAGCAAATTTCGATGTTCTTCAAAGACTTGTGCTAACCTTTTTGCTATGACAAAGGGGGAGAAATGATAGTGATAAACTCGTTAATAATTCGTTATTTTGTGTTTCTATGCAAATGAGTTTATAGTTTGTCGTAATCAAAAAGGGGGAGATTGTTAATGCAAGTGATGCCTAAAAACATTATTAGTGTTAACTAACCTTTCTTAGTTTTTATCACAACAAACTATACAACACATTTAGTGTAAAACATAAAAACGAATTATTTAACTAACACTATCGTCAAGGTAATAATCATATCACTAATCTTTCTTAATCATACTTAGTGATCATCAAAATGATTATTCTTAAAACTCACTTTTGTTAATATGACAAAAGACTTTTTAATAAACTTTCTTTTTTAGAAAATGTTTTATTAAAATGGAAAATGAAAATTTGAAAATAGCATATTCCAAATGCTGTTAGAATATCCTTTGAAGGCTTAAAATACCTCAGATATTCCTACCCACTAAAAGACAAAAAAAGGAGCGTAGTCTACTGGGCGGTACCTTAAGTAGCTAGGCGGTTCCCTAGCGATAAGGAACCGCGGGCTAGATAAGGAACCGCGCCTAGATAGCCGTTGCACATTGTCTCCTTTAAATAGTGGATCAAATCTCATTTTCCAATAAGCCTCTCTAGACATTTTCCTCAGCCCTTATTCTATTTTCTATAGCATAATCATTAGTAAATGATCACTTAATTTGTTAAGGATGTTTACATATGATTATCCTCTTGATCCCATCCTTTACCTTGTCCAAAGAGAAGATCACTCACTCATTAGTGTTGTGATAAAGATGAATCTATGAACTAGTCATATTCATCATGATACCCTTTTTGTTCTAGGTTAATCCATTGTATTTATGAATACTTGGACTAGTTGTGTTCATCCAAGTTATTTGTGAATACTTGGATTTGTTGTGTACATCCATTGCATATGTGTTTGCTTGGATTTATGTTGTGTAGATCCAAGTTACATGTGTACTTGGATATGTCTAGTTGAGTTGTAATAAATTGATTAGTAGTTCTCACTAAACTATAAAGTGATGTGGTTGTGTCTTGTGAGTTCTCACTTAACTTGAAAGTGATTAGTAGTTGTGTTGTGTGAAGTTCTCACTTAGCTTCAAAGTGAAGAGTCGTGAAGATTGGTTCTAGCTTTGGATTAGAATTCGACATCTAGCCTTGTGTCGTAAAATGGTGAAGTAGGCAACGTCGTGAAGATTGGTTCTACCTTGAGATTAGAACTCGACATCTAGCCTTGTGTCGATAAATTGTGAAGTACAACGTTGTGTAGATTGGACCTAGCTAAAGAATAGGTCTCGACATTTAGCTTAGTGTCGAAAAATAATGTAAGCAACAATGTAAGGTTTTCTCCACCGAGAAGGGAGCTTGTGGATATAGTGGAAATCTAAAGTAGGTGTACTCGAGGAGTGGAGTAGAAACGAGGATAGAGCCTCGTTGTCGAACCACTATAAATCTTGGTGTCTCCCCACTAGGTTGTTTCCTTCCTTACTCTTTACTTATTTCATTATCATTATACTTACCTATTATCTTTGCTAGTGCATTTTGAATTGAACCTAATCATTATGCAACTTAGCCTCAAGTAAAAGATATTTTTGATACAACACAAATTGAAAGTAATTTGAATTTGGTCCCCAATAAAGAGAAACTATTCAACCCCCCCTTCTAGTTTCTACGCGGATTTCGCTCATATGCATGAACTTCCATTATTTGGTGTATCGTTTCTCGAAGATAATGTCGGGTCGTCCACTTCAGAAGCAGCTCCTCCTACGGTTTACTCCAATCCTAAGATTCGTGAACATGAAAGCAAAGGGACTAAGGATCATCCTATTGATACCATCATTGGTGACCCTAACCGATCGGTATCCACATGAAGTCAACTACAAGAACATGCATTGTTTTGTTACTTTTGTGCCTTTCTCACCGTGGCTAGAAGCTTTTACACAATCCTGTTGAATTAAAGCCATGCAAGAAGAACTTAATGAATTCTAACGTCTCAATGTATGGAAACTTGTCCCATGCCCAGATAAAGTGATGCTACTCCCTTTGAAATGGGTTTATAAGGTAAAACTCGATGAGTTAGGCGGAATATTGAAGAACAAGGCTAGATTGGTAGCTCGTATGTATAGAAAATTATTAGGTATCAAAATTATGTAATCCTTTGCACCCGTAGCCCGTTTGGAAGCATCCGACTATTCCTCGTGTATGCTGGCCATATGAATATGATCATCTATCAAATGGATGTTAAGACGACAATTCTAAATGGTGAAATCAAGGAAGAGGTGTAGGTCCAACAGCCGAATGGTTTTGTGAATCCTAAATATCCTAATCACGTGTACAAGATTAAGAAGGATCTCTATGGGTTGAAGCAAGCTCTACGCGCGTGGTGTGATATACTATCACAATTCCTCATCTCGGAATGCTTCTCCAAAGGTAAGATGGATCCTACGATGTCCGCTCAGAAACAAGGGAACAACATGATTCTGGTACAAATATATGTTGATGATATTATATTTGCTACCTCGACCCAAACTTTTTCTGACCAATTCGGGAAAATTATGTCTTCAAAATTTAAGATGTCGATGATGGGGAAAATCTCATTTTTCTTAGGACTTCATATTTCTCAAAGTTCTAGAGGCATATTTATTAACCAATCCAAATATGCCTTGAATCACTTAAAATATAATTTTGAATCTTGTGATCCCGTGGTAGAGAAATCCAAACTAAATGAAGATCCACCTTGGATTCCTATTTATCCTTCACCTTATCGTGGAATGATCGATACCCTTATGTATCTTACAGCTAATCAACTGGACCTACAATTTGCTATATGTATGTGTGCTCGGTATCAGGCTAGACCTACCGAATTGCACTTAACTGCTGTTAAAAGGATCTTTCTGTATCTCAAAGGAACCGTTAATCGGGGACTATGGTATCCGAAGGACTCCTCTATTGCAAAAATGGCATATCCAGATGTGGATCATGCGGGTTGTCAAGATACAAGGCGTAGTACATCTGGAAGTTTGCAACTACTAGGAGATCGACTTATCAGTTAGGCATCGAAAAGGCAGAAAACTGCCACAATTTCAAGCACGGAGGCAAAATAAATAACCATGTCTGGTTTTTGTGCTTAAATCCTTTAGATGAGATCACAATTAACCGAATATGGTATAGGCTTTAACAAAATCCCTATGTACTGTGACAAGCAAAGTGCCATTACTTTATGCTCCAATAATGTCCAACACTCACGGTCGAAGCACATTGACATACGCTATCACTTTATCAAGGAGAAAGTGGAAAATGGAGTGATCGAGCTTTACATTGTCAAATCAGAGTATCAGCTGGCAGATATTTTCACAAAGGATTTAGATCGAACTCGAATTGTTTTTTTTGGCCGACAAGCTAGGAATGAGAACCTTCTCCCCCTGAGACTCTCAAGGCATTGGCAGATGAAGCAAAACAATAATGGTGGTAAACTATTCTTAAGTATCCAGTGGTGATCATGTATATATTGTATATATTTTAAACATCAAAACCAAAAGAGAAATATAGAACCTATAAAAACCATAAAAATCAAAATATTCAAAAAACCCACAAATATTTTTTATTTTCATAAAGGCATGTCTTCTGGGACGATTTTATTTACGGCTTTAGAAATGTCGTTCAATAATGACACGGTGCCATAAATATAGTTCGTACAGAAGTTGTAAATATTTTAAAACATGCCTATATGACTTGTAGTTATTTCAAACTGCAACTTGCTTTTCATATTCAAGTCAAGTTTTTCTTTAAAAACTTTCGCTCATCAACGGGAATTAATTTTCACGGCCATTATTTACTTTATAACCATGTAAGGGATCGTGTTTACGTAATAACACGATCTAACACGAATTTATGTATGCTTTAGTGCATTTATTTGTCAAAATAAGAGAAATATTACTTTTTGGAAGTTGTCTTCTCAGCAAATTGGTGTCTACATACTCGACAATGCGACTACTCAAACGACAACTACAGCTCTTTAGATAGAAAACAGGTTAATAATTGGGGGGGGGGGGGGGCAATTTTCAAGATTTCAAGCTATTAGATGCAGCCGGTTATACATCTAGTCAAGATTTTCGGGACGATAAAACAACTTCAAGCATGACGGGGGGAGACCATATTTGCTAAAAAGAACCACATGATTCTATCATATGACGTTCTCATCATTCAGGTCCAACCTCATAAATTCTACTATTGTGAAGTGCTATCATACATGATCTTTTATTGTTAATATTTTCTTCAATTGCATATCAAGTATACTCTCGTGAATTTTAAGGGGAGCTTGTGATAATCATGAAGATAATCGGATTCACATTTTTCTTCCAAAGTTTTGTTAAAATTTCATTAAATCAATTGTGTGAGAACAATTATTTTACTGATATTATTTTATTATTTTATTCTTGTTTCTTGAATTTTCCAACGTGTTATATTTTCTTGTATTCCTCATACGTATATCCTGAGATCTTGATATTTGTAATAAATTATACTTTTAAGTATTTTGTGATCATTGATAATACTTTATTTGGAATTATAAAATTTCTTATTTTATTTTCCCATATTTATTTATATCAAAGTTTTTTATTTAAAAGCATCCGCGTGCATTTTACAAAAGTTTACTCAAATCAATGAATAACGAGAACTACTAGTGATCGTGATGCCGACGGATGGTCGATGTTTTACGTTTGATTGTCGATTGTTTCAATGTTTGACGTTTTCGATGTCTTCTTTTAAATGACGTGTTACGTCGTGTCGGGAGACTATATTATCATATTTATGATGCGTTTTAACTTTTAAAAAGTATTTTAACGAAACTCTAATCCCGTAAATAATTTCAAAATTGACTAATAGTCATTTTCTACCATTTAAACTATCTAATTGTTTTTAAGTCCAAAAGATTATAAAATTGGAAAAACAAGCCCCTCAACTACCACCACTATAAAAGCCAAAATTTCACCTAACTCTTCCATTAATATCATTTTTTTCAAAACAAAAACACACACTTTCTTTCTTTCTCTTGTTTTAGCCGTCCCCCCCCCCCCCCCCACCCCCCATCAACACAAAATCATCATCATCATTTTTTTAGCTTGATTCAAGTAAAACCAATTGAAGTCCCATCCTTGAAATTAAAAGGTGCACATTTTGATATAAAAATCATACACATGCATCAACTTTCCATTTTTCATAAATATATGGTTGTTTGATCGAAAATCTATGAATGCTTTTGTTGTTATCGTTATTATATATTAAATTGTGATCATTGCATGTAAGATTTTTTATTTGGGTTTTTATTAAATGTAGACATGAAAGTGATTAGCATGGTTGAATATTGATTAGTATGATGCTTGGTCAATCTTAGGAGTGGGGGAATTGATAAAATGGGTCAAGATGAAGATCTTATGTGATTTTGTAAAGTGTATTTTTGACCAGCAGGTTTAGGGCTGTTTTTCGTGGGTTCAAGTTTGAATAAAGGTTGAGATGATTGGATATAGTTATAGTGGTTGTCAAGACGCTCATTTGGTATAAAATAGGCCTTCTAACTCAAAACGAGGAAGAAGTTACGATAGTTTGATTATTCGTGTACCGGGAAACGAGTATCGACAAAATTCGAAGTCGTCGTCGATATTTGGATCGAATCTCGGGGACTATAAATTGAGATTTAAAAAGAATCAAGGGCTGTTCTAAGTTTTTATACCTAGGGTTGTGAGTTTATTTTCAAACCCAAGTGTCGGTTTTGTGAACAAAGTTGTTTAGAGAGGTTAAAATGGTTTCACGAGTCAATTGTTCAAATCTGTCCAGTTTTTCAAGTTTAGAAATGTGTTGAGTAGGTGGTTCTAAAATGTAAATCACTGGATGAAATTTAAACTGAGTTTTATTCAAGTTATGATTGATTTTTTCACCTAGTTTTTCATAAAAATCCAAGTTTTCTAAGTAAGGGAAATGAGCTTGTACATTTGGTATATGCCGGCAGATTTTTATCGAGAATGAAGTTTTATAAAGTGAACATATAGATGGGTATTGTAGTACCACTTGAATTGTTGTTCTTTCGATTTTGTCATGGTTTTGTAGTGTTGAGTTTTATGTTATTAATTATGGTTTATACTTTAGTCAATTATTAATAAAGTGCGTGCCTTACTTGTTAGGTTGCGGCTTTCATGTTTTACCGGGCATCCATATTGTCGGTGATCGTCTTACCACTACTGTTTCTACTCAGCTTCTGAGTTCCGTGATTCACTTACCTCATGGGTAAGGTGAGTTCATAGCCCCTTTTCACTACTTGTACATTGTTTCTAAACGCGGGGTAAGATTTTACATGGTGGAACACATCCATTTAAAAATTGTATGTTATCCAGAACTTGTATGCTATCCAGAATTTGTATGTGATGTAGTGATTTTACTACCCTTTAGGAAAAGAGCGTAAAAGTGGCAAGTATTAAGTGTCGGTTTAGGAAAACCAAGCACTAATGACCAAATTAAGTTCAAGTTCGTTTCCCAAGGAGGCAAGTGTGTTGTGTAAAGAAATGATTAACTTTGTGATTATAATTTATGAGAAAAGAAAAAGAGAAAAGATGACGGTTACGATTATGAATTACACTAAGACGAAGTCGTGCACGTAAAACCGTAAAAAGTGACTAAATTTAAAAATTACCCTAAAAATTCCTAGAAAATTGCAATAAATCCTAAAAAATGTAACTAGATTTTACAAAAAATCAAAAATACTCAAACATTTTATTTAATTAAACATTAATTTTTTAGTGCTAATTAAAGCCCAAAAAGTCAATTTAATTAACAAAAATCCCAAAATGAGATTTTTTAACTTGTAAACCTCTAAAATGACTTAACTAAATTAAAAACTATTTTTGAAAAATTTAAAATTAATTAAAACTATTTAAAATAGATTAAAAAATTAAAATAATTCTAAAAATTAATCTAATGACACTAAAATTAATCTAAAAATTTTAAAATTCCTAACTTAATGTATTTAAACTAGGAAAAATGAGAAACTTGCAAAAATCTAAAATTTAATTTTTAGTAATAAAATAATAATAAAATAATATTAAAATCCAAAATTTATAAAAAATTATATCCCTATTGGGCCTTAAAATGGGCTAAATAACAAAACAGTCACTTAATGGGCTTAAAACTGGCCCAATAAGAAAAAGTCCACCAAATAAGCCCAAAATCATCTACTTGACTCAAAAATTGATTTTAAGAACAAAACTTTGAAGGCCCAAATGCTGAAAATGTGCTTATCACAGCTTAATTGTCAACAACTTATTCTTAATGGGCTTTTTGGCCCATTAAGCCATATGATAATGCCATAAGCTCTAATTTGACACACAAGCTTCTTTTGAGTTACCAAAGAGATCTGTGAAAAGAAATTTTGAAAAAGCACAAGAAATAAGCCTGAGATAAGCCAAAGCTCTCTACAGAAAACGACAAAATAGTCGTTTTTGAGTTCTAGGCTACCTCAAGTGCTGATTCAAGTTGCAAAAGGTTTTAAAAGACTTAATTAAGAAAAATAATCAAAAAGTTTTCCAATAAGCACAAAGAATAAGCTGGAATAAGCAAATAAGCACTTATGTAAAAGTCAAACTGTTTGGATTTCTAGTCAAACTTAAAAGTCAAACCCTAATATGCTACTGATTAGTTCAATGGGTCAAATAAGGAAGATATATCACAAAAAATAAGTTGTTGCAAGTCTGGATAAGCCAAAATGGCTTATGAATAAGCTGTTGATCAAATAACACTAGCAGTGGCTAGCAAGAGGGGAAAGGAGTTCCCATTGCTTGACTTTCTTGACTTTCTGTCTTATGTGACTTTTTCTTAGATTCAGGTTAAGCAAAGGCAGCCAAGTAATCAGTAGATCACAAGGAGTGAATAACAACAATAATATCACAATTACAACAAGCAAATTAGCACAGATTAATCAAAAGATCCACAGATATGCACCAGACATGAACAATAAGCAGTTTTCAACAAATAAGCAATTTTAGCAAGATTAAGCCACCCAAATTGAACCAAATGCACACAATAGCTTATATTAATTCAAATGAACATAAATAAACAGGTTTCATGCAATGATTCAAAGTTTAGACAAACATTTAAGCCAATAAAAGTTACTGATGAACAAGAACAAGCAGATTTGATACTTTGCTGATATACTTGACCATAAGACCAGATTCAAACCCTCAAATATTCTTAACAGGTTATAATAACTATGTTTAATCACTTGTTATCCCTAAGAATGCATACAAAATAAGTGTTACCAAGATCCTAGGTCAAAACAAGCAAATTTCAACTTTTTATAGCACAATTAAGAATTTGATGTTCAAAAGCCAAAAACTTGCAGCAAATAGCACCCAACCAATTATCAGATACCAACACAAATAAACAACAAACAATAACTCAATTCCAATTTGTAAACTTAAACAGGTAAACCCAAACACCCCTTAACTTTTTCAATCCAAGATTTAATAAAGTAAATGTGTGATTTAGTGTTACCCAAGCCCTATCTAACACAATAACAACAATATTATGCAGTATCAAGCAATTATAAGACACAATAACAACAAGAACAACAGCAAAACACAAAATCACCAAAAATCAAGACTTTTATCAGATTTTGGGTAAAAGGACTCAAACCCCATGAATGTACATCCACACTCACGAATTTTTGAGCTTATGTGCCTAGAAAAATAAGGCACAAGCTTCCACAACAAAGCTGCTAAGATTCAACAAGGTTAGAGCACAAATATATAAAACAGAAAAGTGGAAAAAGCTTGATTAATGCAACCTTTGTACCGACTCCTTGATTATCCCCAAGCCACAAGCTCCCAATACCTTGATAATCTTCTTATCAGGGTATTTAGATCACTTGTAATCCAAAAATTCCAAGGCTGTACCAAAGTCTTAGCAAAATATCATGTTTTGAGAAAACTTGGTAATTTCCTGCACAAGATTTAAAAACAGGTTTTAAGATTTCAAAAACACAAACATGAAACATAAACAAGCAAGTAATAAGGTTGGCACTTGGAATTCGTCACACAATATCAAACACTTTTCATCAAGATTCAACAAGGATTTACAGATTTGTTGACCAAAGGAAAACCACGAGCAAAAGAAAAATGTAGCAGGTCATATGCCTTATTTAGGTTACATTGGATACTAAGAAAGCATAAAAACGTAAACCCTAATGTCTTGAAGTTCCTGAAATGCCCCTTGAGATTTTGAATAACTTGAACTCATGTGAACTTTTCTTGGAAGTTTGTTGAGGTGTGAGCTATTGGAATGTAATCAAGGGTCCATAGTGAAACTTAGAAATGAAGCTGAATACAATTCGTTGGATAGCTGGCACAATTTGGCAGTTTCCCCAAAAGTTGTATAGCAGGGTTTATCATGTGACATGGGTGATGATGTGGCACAAGGTTTAAGAGTTGGGATGTGTTTAGTGTCACCCTAATCGTAATTCTGGAGGTTTATAGTGTCTAATTGTAAGTAATTAGCAAATGCCCAATATTGCTAAGAACACGAAGAACAGCTTGTTTAATCTTGTTTGGGTTTTAAATATGTGTTAACCGCCCAAAACTAATATTAATTAAGGGTTAGTTAAATCAAGTGTGAGTGGAGGGTGAGGTGGAGGAATGGTGGGCTGTGATTGGAGGAGAATGTGTAGTGGGGCACGTGTCAGCCATTATTTGGCCTAGGTATCTTCTATGTCTGCCCAAGTTTAGACCCTTTCCTTTCTTTCTATTTTCATTTGTTGTTTAAATAAGAAAAATCCGAATTACCTTTGTTATGGAAGTTTCATTCTTTAGACATTTGCCCCAAAACTTTTGCAAAGGTAATTTCAGGGGTATTTCTTGCCAATTGTTGATACTTGAGGGGCTGTTTTAGTATTTTCTTTAAACTTCATGGTCTTGACTTGTGTTGTTGACTTCTTGGAGGACTAATATTTACAAGTCTTCATTTTTGAGGGACCATTCTTGCCAATTCATCAAAGTGGAGGGCCCTTTTGTAATTTTGACAAACTTTAAGGACCATACTTGTAATTATGAATAAACAAGGGTTTAATGTGTCAGTTCTTCAATATTGGAGGACCCTTCTTGTATAATCTTCAAATCTTCAAGGGTTATTCTTGGAAAATCATCATTAGGGCTTGGTTCATTTGTGCGGCTTCGTTTCTCGTGTTCGTTATTGCTTGTTTCTTGTGATCTTTTGTCATTTTCTCAATATCCGTACCTAAAATACACAGGTAACAAACACAAGCATATATTTGGCATTTTTCATGATATTTAATGCATTTTAAGACCATTTTGGACGATGAGACTATGTATAAATGCAGTCTCATCACTCCCCCATACTAAACCATTGTCGTGCCCACACGTAATGCTAGAATAAAGTATCATAGCATCTCCAAAATTCATTTTATGCACTTTTATTGAATGATAAACTAGCTATACTACTACTATTACTACTACTTGCGTTTTAGACATAATGCATGATTTTCATCGCAAAATGGGACGTTTAGGTTCATAGAACAAGAACACGTGAATGCTTCGTTAGAAATAATGTCGCCGTCCTCGATTTTCACCCCAATTCCATGCCAAGCGTGAAATGAGATCATTGTCATTATAAGTTAGTAATGCTAACACTCCTCATATGCCCTAATCACGTACTTATCCTTCCATTTTCCTAAGTTGTATCTCTTATATTTTATTTTAGTCTTGAATGTTAACGAGGATACATTTTTTACTTATGCGATGTGATATGAGAAAAAACTCATAACAATTAATCAATAAATCACCCTAAAACACAAGAAAAATACCTAACTTTTGTGCTATAAAGCGGAATTATGTGGTATGTTTTGTGTTTGTGTATAAATAGGTAAGAAGGATACATTTTCAAGCAAACAAGAAGAAAATCAAGCTTATTTGGATGAAAAAGACAAAGAAGGATCAAAGATGACAAGAGTTTGAAGATAAGGGACCTATCTTGACAACACTCAAAAGTTGAAGGACTCAAAGTGTAAATTTTCCAAAGTCAAGATAAAAGTCAAACATGGTCAATTATTCAGTCAACTAAGTCAAAGGGTCAAACTTATCAAGAATGCAAGTAGAAGGACCACATATGCAAAAGGAATGAAGTCCTTAACTCATTTGGATATTCTGCCTAAGTTCAAGGGCTTAAGTTTCCATTTTTCAAAGTAATTATAAACTCAATCCGTGTGACATGCTGAGAACCAATAGAAATGCAAGAAACATGGCACATGGATTTCCAACTAGTGTTGCCACCTCACCACTTAACTGCGCCGCAAAGCAACAGTAATATCCACTAGCTTTAAACTCAACCAATCACAATGCGCCATGAAATAATCCATTTATCCAAAAATGGATTATGATCCGTGTGACTTATCTTCATCCAGTCAAAACCTTCCACGTGGCCTTCTTCTTCAACAATGAACCCAGGATTGATTTTTAGCTACACTGAATTTCAGAAGATGATTTCTACATGAAACCTGATCGTTTCCAAGAGAGGAACACATTGGGAACAACTAATCAAGCTCAAACTCAAGGGATTAAAACCCCCAATTCATGAAGAACACAAGGATTAGCAATTAGCAGTTTAAAGACTCGTGGCAACAATTAAGTGGTTGGAACACGTCATCAACCCCAAAACACACTCAATGTTGGTCTATAAATAGATATAGGACTCTTCATTTGTCATAGTAGCTTAAGTGTGAAATTTTCAAACACATACTTTTTCTCTCCCTCACTCTTAGCTTTTAGCAGTTAGCATAACAAACTCAAGAGTCTGACAAGCTCTTGATTTAGTTATCTTAGTTGTAACTACTTTACCAGACTTGTAACCAACTTTTACTCATTCAATCAATAAAATTTCCTTCTTCTTCCTTAAATATCCTATTCATTCACTGCATCACTATTACTATAGAGTTGTTATGAGATTTTTGTGATCACCATTGATCATGAGAAGCTGTTTGTGAAGATTGTTGTTGTTTTTACTTCTCCTGTTCATCCAGTAGCATTTTTAGTTGATTTTGAAGCAGATTGTACAAGTAATGGTGATGATGATGATTGTAGCAGGTTGATAAGTAGTTGATAGTGATAAGGTGGTGGTTAACACTATCTAGGAGGCTCAGCGCCTACCTACTCCATCAGAGGAGGCCCTAGCTAAAAGGTTTCATGTTTCCTGATTTTTGTTCCACTAAACAAGCAAATGCATGCTCAATTCTTAGATTAATCTTCTTTGCTGATATGATCAAGTGTGTTTAGGTTGTTATTGAACTGATTTTGATGATTGGATAGCTTATAGTTTACTTGATAATTGTTTACTAGCTTAATCTAGTTTCTGATTTCATTTTAACAGTCATCATAGCTTACTTGTGCATTTTAAGTCTTAGCCTGTTTCACTGCATAAACTTGGTTCCTTTTTACTTCATTTTGGTTAGTGAGTTTGAGTAGATATATCATTTACATCAGTTTAGCCAATTGCCTAATTTCCTTTACAAAAAGTTGTTAGAATTCAGTTAACCAGTGTTTGGTTTTAGCTGTCAATGTGTAGTTGAGTGGTGTTGATTGGTCAAACTTTAGTCATTTACTCTCACTCAGTCTTTGTAAACAGGTTTTAATAGTTTTCAAGTCAAGTAATAGGTCAAAAAGGCAATTGGCTTAAAAAAGGTATGGGTCAGTTTTAGCTTGAAAAAGTTCATAAAAAGTGTCTGATTTGATTTGCTTGCCATTTACTCATCTCTTGATGAAATTACTTCAAACCAGCTCTCATTTGTCATTTAACATCTGAATGTTAAGTTCTCTTAAGGAAACAATACAGTTTTACAATTCAAGGTAGAAATAAGCAATTTCAGAACCTGTTGTACAAGTGAAAGTTTCTATGATAAAAGTCCTAACTAATTTCTCAAACCAGCAAATCTACTTCATAAACTTCCCCATTTTCTTTCATAATCATGTTTAGAATGTGTTCCTGAATAGATATGGAAGTTTTCAAATTTTTCCAAAATTTGGTCAACGTTGGTCAAATAAGCTAGTTTTAGCTTATTTGTAATTTCCTAATTCATTTCTAGATCATTTTCAATTTCAAAAGACATTACATACTCCTAATGGACTGACAATCAAGATTTAACAATAAAATCAGTTTGTTCAAGTCTGGATTATTAGAAAGCTTATTTGTGAGATTGGCTTATTTGAGTTTTACTAGGTTTCAAGCTTATTCCTTTTACAAGTCTAGGTAAATTTGGATTTTAAGATGTTTGCAAGTTGTTTGAGCTTATTTGGTCCAGTGTAGTGCTTAAACGAGCTTATTTGTCTTCATAGCCCGTTTTTGATAAAAATTTCCCTTTAATTGGATTTTGATCCTCCAAGTTTGAAACTGTTTGAATAATTGGCTAATCTTCCAAGTAATTAGGGTTTGTTGTTTTTAAGTCCTTTACTTTTCAAAACTTGACATTTTCAGTTAATTAGTTTTAAAGTTTGTTAGAATTAGTTAATAGTTTGTTAAAATTTGCATATTTAGTCCTTGTAGTTTCCTGATTTTACATTTCAAGCACTTTAGTTTCAAGCATTTACATTTTTAGCACTTTAATTCCATAGTTTTACATTTTTGTCCTTATTTGAATAAAAGTTGGTAAATGCTAATTGTTTTACGTATACGTAGTTAATATTTTGCACGTTTTTACTTGATTGTTCAAATAGACATAGAAAATCCAAATAACCCTACCAACCAAAAACGATCATAAACCCGATTTTGTTAGGACTTCCAATTGGTTAAGAATCGAGAAAACGAACTTCAATTATATTCAATTTCAAATGGCGCCGCTGTCGGTTCTTTGACTTTACGAGAGACTATCGATTGATGGTTTTCATTGGCTTTTGGGATCCGTTCACCTAGTGAACGTTAGTTTTTACGTATCATAAATAAAAAACAATAAAAAAATCAAAAATATAAAAATATAAAAACTAAAAAATAACAAAAAAAATTCTTTTCCTAAAGAATTGACCAAACAAATTCAAAAATCCAAAAAGCAATCTTTTTCCTAAGAGATTGCACCCAAAAATATATATTATTGGATTCTCTCGGTTTTTATGTACATATAGTATTTTCTCTAAAAACCCATAAATACAAAAATATTTTCCATATATTATTATAAGTAAATACGTATACGTATAAGAACAACCAATATACATATTCTCCATAAGTATTGCCAAGGCAATACACCATGTTGAGGGGCGTTCTGGTCCTTGACACGCTTATCGATCAAACTCAATAAAGCAAGAATAGATAAATACTTCCAATAAGCAATAATTCGAAGAATACAAACAATAAAGTGAATAGAAAGGCGATGTGCTATAAAATGCCATCTAAGGGTCAATAGGTACTTAAGTGCTTCGCGCCACCTAACCCCCCGTTCACTAGTGAGTATTCTAAGAAGGAAGGCTTCATTGGGGGTCTTGCACCCAAGTAGTATATACGTATATTATTATTTTCTTGTGGATATTTCATATTGAAACTCGAAGAGGATAATCCTTTTCTCTTCAAAGTCACACGAGAGCTTCTCTCTCATTCCTCGTATTGAGTTGCATGCTCACTCGCGGGCGTGCACAAATACTGATTGGTGTACAACCCCTTCCTCCGAAAAGGAAGAAAGAGAGAGAGAGAGTAGGAACACCACCGTCCATCAAGCCAATCCCGAGAATCGTGCTTTGATCCATCCACAACAAGAAGCCATGGCCGGAGTTGATACTCGACCTTTGATGGAGCACTTGCAATCTAATGTGCAAGGATATGCCGATGCTATCAAGATACCTGATATTCCCGCAAACACATTTGAGCTAAAAACATCCATGATTAACTTGGTTTCAAACACACCTTTTTATGGGAACAAGAATGATAATCCACATGATCACCTTAAGAAATTTCTCGCTCTTTGCAACACAATTAAGTACAATGGAGTTCCCCATGATGCCATTAAGTTGATATTGGTGCAATTTTCACTAGAGGGTCTGGCTAAGCATTGGTTAGATACACAACCACCCGAGAGCATTACCACATTGGATGGTTTCACTAAGAAGTTTTTGAACAAGTTCTTTCCCCCATCTAAGACCACGGCTTTGAGGAACTTAATTATAGACTTTCAACAAAAACTGAGTCAAACATTTAGTGATGCTTGGGAGGAGTATAGAGAGTTATTGAGGAGATGCCCTAACCATGGATTGGATGAAGTTCACCAAATCAATACTTTCTACAATGGCCTTAAACCTCATCACCAAGACTCACTCAATGCTTCCGCGGGAGGAAATATTCTTCTTAAATCCATTCAAGAGGCTTAGGATATTACTGAGACCAAAGCAATGGTGCAAACTAACACACAATTTGATGAAAGAGTACATGTCATTCAAGAAGGAGGTTCTAAACCATTGGAGACTTAACTCATTTCATGCATTCAAGCATTGACTCAAGCTCAAAAGGAAAATCAAACAATCATGCAAAACACTCAAAAGATGCAAGAAACAATGATGAATGACTTTATAAAACTTTCTATGGGCAATCATTCCACAAATGATGTGCATGCTATTACTCTTTCATGTGAGACTTATGGAGGTCCTCATTCCTATCAACAATGTGATAAGGTGCAAGGTTATCAAGAGGAATGTTATGCATACTAAGAGGAACATCATGAACATTTCAAGCCAAACATCAATCCAAACAACCTTTCTTACAAGTCTCAAAATTACCTTACTCCACCGGGATTCCCACCCCAACCACCCACCCAACCTCAACCAAATCCTCCTCAATTGTTACAAAGGAATCAAGGTCCAAGACCACAATACCAAAGGAACAACTATAAAGCACCCAACACCTTTCATAATCAAGGAAATAACTTTTATCCACCAAATCAAGGATTTAATGCACCACCTCCACCTTATCCAAACCAAGGTTTTTATCAAAGGAATGTGCAACCTAACCCCATGATTTGATTCTTCAAAAGCTTACTTCCTATGAGAGACAAATGAAAGAGGCTCAAGAGTAAAACAACAAGAAATTTGCTCTTCTTCACAACCAAATTATGTATAATCAAAGACCACAAGGAGCTTTACCATCTAACACACAAAAAAACCCAAGGGCAAATGTCAATGCTATCACAACAAGAAGTGGAAAGAAAACTCATGATCCTTTACAACCCAAACCTACTTTGGTAGAGCCTACTATGATTCCTTCTTGTGATAAGCCTTCTACATTTTGTTCACCATCCTCAAGTTCCCCCATTTCTCCCACTTCCACACCTACTCATGAAGAAACCAACAAGGAAAATCCTTCATCAACTACTCAACCACAACCAAAACCAAGTCTCCCTTATCCATCATGATTGAGAAAGGAAAAGCTTAAGAACAAGGATGATATCCAAGTCTCAAACTTTTTGAGGATGTTCAAGCAACTTAACATAAATATCCCCTTTGCGGAAGCCTTAGCCAATATGCCTAAGTTTGCTAAGATGATTAAGGAGTTACTTTCTAACAAGGAGAGATTGGTGGATTTGCCTAATGCTTACTTGAATGAAAATTTCTCCGCGGTTTTGCTTAAGAAGTTGCCTACTAAGCTTGGAGATCCGGGGAGGTTTTTGATTCCTTGCAATTTCCCGGGGGTGGAAAATTGCATGGCTTTAGCGGATTTAGGAGCAAGTACAAATCTCATGCCATTATCGGTTTGGAAGAAACTTTCACTTCCCGAGCTCACTCCTACTAAGATGACTCTTGAGTTGGCCAACCGTACTATAGCTTATCCGGTGGGGATTGCGGAGGATGTTTTTGTTGGGGTTGATAGACTTACTTTTCCCACGTATTTTATGGTGGTTGATTATGATATGGATCCTAGAGTGCCTTTGATTGTTGGTAGGCCATTTTTGAGAATGGGTCGAACTCTAATAGATGTGGCGGAAGGTGAACTTACAATGAGGGTAGGAGATGAAAGAGTTGTGTTTAACATGGGAAAGTTGTCAAAGAAGTCTAATGAGCCTGAAGCGGTGAAGCATATTGATGTTGTGAATGAGGAGGCAACTCAAGATGATATCCTTGATGAAGTTTGTGATGAATATTTTTATGAAGCTTGCTTAAGTGGAGATTATGATTTACCTCATGTTGAGACTATTGCTTCCATTACTTCATCCTTGGATTTTCATGAACCTCAATAGCTTAATTTTCATATTCATAAGGACTATAGTGATGAAGAATCTCTTCTTTGTGATTCACCAACATATGATGACTCTAGTGATGATGAGATTTCTACTTGTGACTCTCCATTTGTTGATGATCATACTTCTTTGGGTTTTGAGGAATCACCACTCTTTGATAGACCAATCTATGATGTTTATGGTGATGAGGAGGATTCCATCATGGATGAGAGTGATGAATTTTTAGAGGTGGGTATATCTTTTGAGTACACTCTTGGATATCTTGATCAAGAGGGGGACATACTCTATCTAGAATCTCTATTGCATGAGGATCTTTTACCTTCTTCTTTGTCCACCTCAACCCTTCCATGTGATAAAGGAAAACAAGTCATGATGGTTCCTTCCAAGAGCTTGTTGTTACCCATTCCTCCACAACTTTTCTCTCACCATGTGACATACAAAGGATAATCTTCTAAAGCAACCAACACTTGTTCTTTTCCCATTAAGGAACAGATTTTTGATCCTGGCATAGAGCTTGCTAAACCATCTCAGTATCCGCCTGATGCAACAAAAGGAAAACTTGTGAAAGATTTGAGAGTATCACCTTATCACCTTTTGGAGAACATATTGGAAACCATTTTGAACAACCACACCTCACCTTTTTCACCATTGCTTGGGAAGTTAGTTGTGAAATTGTGTTATAAGTGGGATGGTAATTATGTATTTGATCCTGGGGGATATTTATGGAGTTTTGATAATTGAAAACTTGTTTTACCTCATCATGGAGATTTTTCTTAAAAAGGGGAAAAACTTTTCTTCTCCATGATAGGGTTTAGACACTTTTAAGTGTGGGATGAGTCGAGCTAAAGACTCCTTAAATCAAGCTTGAATAACTAGGTTTAGAGTTGTTAGATCTAGAGTGTTGTAGGTTACAAATAAGGATATCAAATTGATGAGAAGTGTTGGGGAGACCTTCTTTTGTCTTCATGATGTTTGTAGGGTTGCTCACTCATCTTGTGCTTTGGAGCTTATGGAGGAGGCCCTTGTATCCGGTTCACTTCGTTACTATTGTGATCTTTCATAGACACCTTGTGCTTTAAAAATGAATTCACTATAGTT
This sequence comes from Glebionis coronaria, assembly GCA_025667525.1. Taxonomy (NCBI): domain Eukaryota; kingdom Viridiplantae; phylum Streptophyta; class Magnoliopsida; order Asterales; family Asteraceae; genus Glebionis; species Glebionis coronaria. The sequence continues at coordinate 170,213,313 of CM046880.1, forward strand.
GATCTTTCCTTAACTTGGGTTAAGCAAAGTCTATTCATTGTCATAAGTGTAGGGTAAGTTTTATACTTCCATGCTCTTAAACATTGAGGAAAATGTTTAGCTTAAGTGTAGGGGGGTCTTCTATCGAAGTGACCTTACCTACACCTTGTCATTGACATTCATGATAACTTGAAAAATAAATTTTTCAAACATTTTTCAAATTTTTTATCTACTTTGGCCACCAAAAATATGCATTCATCATTTTTGCATCAATCATTTTTCATTTGCATAACACATTTGCATTGTATATATTTCTTCTTTTACTTTTCATCAAAAATATATAAATAGAAAAAATATATAATAAAAACATGGTTTAACAAATTTAGACTTCTTTGACATATTAGGCCCGCCATGGATATTTTGACTCAACCCGATTTTGCTTATCTAAGCTTACTCTAGCTAGTATCCTTAACCATGTAGTCCTTCATTGGTCTATTAGGCTAAGCATCCACCAATCTCATTTTTGAGATTTTAAATTTGTGGAGAATGGGAAATGATAGAGTTGAAGCAAGTATAAAAGGGCTAGATAAACTTCATGATAATTACTTGTGGTTGAACCCTTCTCTTCTTTACCTCTATTTTATTCGCATGTATATATGTTAATAAATAATCAAGAACGGTTTTAATTGGTTTGTAATCTCTTATGCATTTTTGTCTAATCATTCATGGTTGGTATAATTACGTCTTAAGATTCTAAGTTAGAACGTTTTATGTGTACTAGACTTATGTCATGATTAATACTTAGCGGGTGTTTTTCCTTTTATTCTTTTCAACTTTCTTTGTGAGGAATAAAGAAAAATAAGAGCGGCTTACAAAAAAATGAGTGGCTAGGAAAAAAAAAGAAAAAAAAAGAAAAAAATAATTATACAAGACTCCCAAGAGGGGCAGTGAAGTGTTAGTTATTGTAACTATTAGATTCCAATATTACCTTGACGGGTTGCGGGGATTTAATAGTTGCTCCAATCCAATATTACCTTGACGGGTTGCGGGATTGAAGATCCAAAGTCTCAAAAAGATGGCGGATGTAATTTATTGCGTGAGTTTTATTTTTCTTTCCCTAGCGAGTGTGTAGCTACTTGTTAATGCATGACATGAGGATTTTACACATAAGGCGAATGACTTATTACTCTTGAAACGGACTTATATTAATTGTGAGCGGTTTTTCAAGTAATGGATGAGAAGATTACTTGGGATTAAAACCGTGCTTCCTTATTTTTGGATTTTACATTTCTTATATTTCACGCTTCAAATAATGACAAATTTGCCCAAAAGCAATTTGCTCAAATAATAACCGGTTCCACATTTAATTGTCATGAATAAGTTGATGCACTTTTTTACTTGTGAATGCAATGATCCCATTTTTTAAGCTTGGTATGGGGAAAGTGAAACTTGAGGGTGATAAGTGTCGATGGTACCAAAGCCCTAATCTAAGTCATTGACTTCTTTATGAGTCATCCCATCAAATCCATTTCAAGAAAAATCCAAAAATATATTAATAGAATTGTTTATTTTGCATTGCATTGTTCAAAATCAAAATCATGCATCATGTAGAGTAGCATAGTGTAATAGCATTCCATATTGGCCAAGGTGGGTTAATTATTAGGAAAATGTAAATTTGTGCTTTAAAATATAGCATTGCATGAGGTCATGGCAATGTTCAAGTGTAGGGGATTTGATATGAGCAAAAACTCAAATCAATTAATCAACAAATCACCCTAAAACACAAGGAAAATACCTAACTTTTGTGCTATAAAGCGGAGTTATGTGGTATGTTTTGTGTTTGTGTATAAATAGGTAAGAAGGATACATTTTCAAGCAAACAAGAATAAAATCAAGCTAATTTGGATGAAAAAGTCAAAGAAGGATCAAAGATGACAAGACTTTGAAGATAAGGGACCTATCTTGACAACACTCCAAAGTTGAAGGACTCAAAGTGTAAATTTGCCAAAGTCAAGATAAAAGTCAAACATGGTTAATTATTCAGTCAACTAAGTCAAAGGGTCAAACTTATCAAGAATGCAAGTAGAAGGACCAATTATGCCAAAGGAATGAAGTCCCTAGCTCATTTGGATATTATGCCTAAGTTCAAGGGCTTAAGTTGCCATTTTTCAAAGTAATTATAAACTCAATCCGTGTGACATGGCTGAGAACCAATAGAAATGCAAGAAACATGGCACATGGATTGCCAACTAGTGTTGCCACCTCACCACTTCATTAACCGAGCCGCAAAGCAACAGTAATATTCACTAGCTTTAAACTCAACCAATCACAATGCGCCATGCAATAATCCATTTATCCAAAAATGGATTATGATCTGTGTGACTTATCTTCATCCAATCAAAACCTTCCACGTGGAGTTCTTCTTCAACAATGAACCCAGGATTGATTTTTAGCTACACTGAATTTCAGAAGATGATTTCTATATGAAACCTGATCGTTTTCAAGAGAGGAACACATTGGGAACAACTAATCAAGCTCAAACTCAAGGGATTAAAAACCCCCAATTCATAAAGAACACAAGGATGAACAATTAGCAGTTTGAAGACACGTGGCAACAATTAAGTGGTTGGAACACGTCATCAACCCCAAAACACACTCAATGTTGGTCTATAAATAGAGATAGGACTCTTCATTTGTCATAGTAGCTTAAGTGTGAAATTTTCACACACATACTTTTTCTCTCCCTCACTCTTAGCTTTTAGCAGTTAGCATAACAAACTCAAGAGTTTGACAAGCTTTTGAGTTAGTTATCTTAGTTGTAACTACTTTACCAGACTTGTAACCAACTTTTACTCATTCAATCAATAAAATTTCCTTCTTCTTACTTAAATCTCCTATTCATTCACTGCATCACTATTACTATAGAGTTGTTATGAGCTTTTTGTGATCACCATTGATTATGAGAAGCTGTTTGTGAAGATTGTTGCTATTTTTACTTGTCCTGTTCATCCAGTAGCATTTTCAGTTGATTTTGAAGCAGATTGTACAAGTAATGGTGATGATGATGATTGTAACAGGTTGATAAGTAGTTGATAGTGTTAAGGTGGTGGTTAACACTATCTAGGAGGCTCAACGCCTACCTACTCCATCAGAGGAGGCCCTAGCTAAAAGGTTTCATGTTTCCTGATTTTGGTTCCACTAAACAAGGAAATGCATGCTCAATTCTTAGCTTAATCTTCTTTGCTGATATGATCAAGTATGTTTAGGTTGTTATTGAACTAATTTTGATGATTGGATAGCTTATAGTTTACTTGATAATTGTTTACTAGCTTAATCTAGTTTCTGATTTCATTTTATCAGTCATCATAGCTTACTTGTGCATTTTAAGTCTTAGCCTGTTTCACTGCATAAACTTGGTTCCTTTTTACTTCATTTTGGTTAGCGAGTTTGAGTAGATATCTCATTTACATCAGTTTAGCGAATTGCCTAATTTCCCTTTACCAAAAGTTGTTAGAATTCAGTTAACCAGTGTTTGGTTTTAGCTGTCAATGTGTAGTTGAGTGGTGTTGATTGGTCGAACTTTAGTCATTTACTCTCCCTCAGTCTTTGTAAACAGGTTTTAATAGTTTTCAAGTCAAGTAATAGGTCAAAAAGGCAATTGGCATAAAAAAGGTATGGGTTAGTTTTAGCTTGAAAAAGTTCATAAAAAGTGTCTGATTTGATTTGCTTGCCATTTACTCATCTCTTGATGAAATTACTTCAAACCAGCTCTCATTTGTCATTTAACATCTGAATGTTAAGTTCTCTTATGGAAACAATATAGTTTTACAATTCAAGGTAGAAATAAGCAATTTCATAAGCTGTTGTTCAAGTAAAAGTTTTTGTGATAAAAGTCCTAACTGATTTCTTAAACCAACAAATCTACTTTATAAACTTCCCCATTTTCTTTCATAATCATGTTTAGAATGTGTTCCTGAATAGATCTGGAAGTTTTCAAATTTTTCCAAAATTTGGTCAACGTCGGTCAAATAAGCTAGTTTTAGCTTATTTTCAATTTCCTAATTCATTTCTTGATCATTTTCAATTTTAAAAGACATTCCATACTCCTAATGGAATGACAATCAAGATTTGACAATAAAATCAGTTTGTGCAAGTCTGGATTATTAGAAAGCTTATTTGTGGCTTATTGAGATTGGCTTACTTGAGTTTTACTAGGTTTCAAGCTTATTCCTTTTACAAGTCTAGGTAAATTTGGATTTTAAGCTTTTTGCAAGTTGTTTGAGCTTATTTGATCCAGTGTAGTGCTTAAACGAGCTTATTTGTCTTCATAGCCCGTTTTTGATAAAAATTTCCCTTTAATTGCATTTTGACCTTCAAGTTTGAAACTGTTTGAATAATTGGCTAATCTTCCAAGTAATTAGGGTTTGTTGTTTTTAAGTCCTTTACTTTTCAAAACTTGACATTTTCAGTTAATTAGTTTTAAAGTTTGTTAGAATTAGTTAATAGTTTGTTAAAATTTGCATTGTTAGTCCTTGTAGTTTCCTGATTTTACATTTCAAGCACTTTAGTTTCAAGCATTTACATTTTTAGCACTTTAATTCCATACTTTTACATTTTTGTCCTTATTTGAATAAAAAGTTGGTAAATGCTAATTGTTTTACGGATACGTAGTTAATATTTTGCACGTTTTTACTTGATTGTTCAAATAGACATAGAAAATCCAAATAACCCTACCAACCAAAAATGATCATAAGCCCGATTTTGTTAGGACTTTCAATTGGTTTAGTATCGAGAAAACGAACTTCAATTATACACAATTTCAAGATGATAGAGATTTAGGTCTAAAACTAGAGTCATAACGGTGTAACCAAGACCATCGAATTAATAACCCCCCCTAATAGACAACGATGTCAAAAAATTAAGTCAACAAGAAGGATCGATAAACACGGTTTTATAACGGTTTTGAACATGAGACTTATTACCAAGACTTTTATACGCCCCCTAACGGATGGGCCTTATTATCATAGGTTTACCTCCATCTTTTATTCAACTTCGCCATGAAGCTTTTGTTATGACTTCGGTCTTGCCTTGCCTTTTATTTAACCTCTCCATGAGGTGTTTATTATGGCCAAAGATATATATCCTCACGCTAAAAGTGAATTTTGGATCTTTAAAGCTTCAAAGATTAAGGCATAATTCACTTTCAGTTTCACATAGATTTTTCGACCTTGTGAGCTTCAAATTGTTTTCTTGATTTAGGTGAGCACTTGAAATCTTATTATTAGGTGAAGCTTTCGATTATTCGGGTTGCCAATACTTCAAAACTGTGACGCTGGCGATACCTTAATGTCTTACCAATTTAATTACATGGAAGCTACTAGAAAAGACTAGAAACCAACAATCAAGACTAAACCGCTAAGCCAATACTTATTAATAAAAATATATTTACAAGCGAAGGGAGAATAAGCAAACAACGAGAACACATGAGTTTTTGAAAGAATACGAGTACTCTACGTTTAGCATAGTAACTGATAATTAATTCTATCATTTCTCGTCCTCATTTAAGAGACTTAGCCTAATATAAAGTTAAGGAATTGAAGCTAAGTGCTCAACACGCACGGTCGAGTCAAAAATTACTCTTATTCTCGCCATCAGAAAATCTACATTCGTGTCTTCAAACACTTATAAAACATGAGAAAAAATTTAAAATTTGGCCTTTTTAGCCTTATTTTGCAACAAAACGATAAAAAAATATAAACTTTGGAAAGCGTGAAGGTTTGTCAAGGCAAGTATCTATTCACCCCCCCTACTATAGTTAAACATTGTCCTCAATGTTTCGAGTCTAAGGGTTGGAAACCCCCATACTAGAGACGTAGTCGAATGCATAATCTAGCATGGAAAGGGTGTAACCGTTAAATTTAAAGCCGTTTATGAAGTGTGCTAAAAACCTAAGGTTAGAACATATAAGGATATATCATGGATATTGAGAAATTCTTCAAAGCAAACGATCGAGTGCTCCCATAAAACGAACATGAGAGGCTCCAATCGTGAAGATCATGATTATCTAAAAACCACATATCACAAACAACCACGAAACAAAGGTTGGAAGGGCACAAATCCCCTCACGTTACTTCATTAGAAAGCGATAATATGTACATAGGATAAGCATGGGACTCCCCACGAGGAACCTCGTTTTTGATTACCGAGTCATGAGCTCGACTCGATCCCCTCAATACTAATTATCATTGGGGAAGGTGATTTGGTCGAGGTAGTTCAAAGATGGAACTTCCCCACCAAAGTAGTGATTCAACCAATGTCCATTCACCTTGAAATTGGGGCCATCATTTTGAGCTAGCTCGATGGTCCCATAAGGAAAAACTTGGGTAACGGTGAATGGACCGGACCAACGGGATTTCAACTTGCCGGAAAATATTTTCAAACGTGAGTTAAAAAGCAACACTTGATCTCCAATGTTAAAAACCCGGTTTTTAATTTTTGAGTCATGAAACTTTTTAGTTTTTTCTTTGTAAATCAATGATATTTCATAAGCAATGTCTCTCAATTCATCTAATTCATTCAGTTGCATTTTCTAGTGTTTTCCTGCAGTCTCAATATCATCATTACAATGCTTAAGGGCCCAATAAGCTTTGTGTTCGAGTTCAATTGGCAAGTGACAATTCTTCCCATACACAAGCTTATAAGGAGTGCACCCGATGGGCGTCTTATGAGCGGTCCGAAAGGCCCATAAAGCATCGTCCAACTTATCCGACCAAGATTGTCGGTTTTCCCCAATCGATCTCTCCAAGATCCTCTTCAACGCTCGGTTTGAAACCTCGACTTGCCCACTCGTTTGTGGGTGATAAGCCATAGAAAGCCGATGTGTAACCCCATATTTCCTTAAGACCCTTTCGAATTGGTCGTTACAAAAATGGGTTCCACGATCGCTTATGATCTCACGAGGGGTTCCAAACCGATAAAACAAGCTTTTCAAAAACTTGACTACCACAAGAGCATCGTTCGTGGGCAAAGCCTTAGCTTCCACCCACTTAGATAGGTAGTCAACAGCGACAAGGATGTATTTATTACCACAAGATGATGGGAAACGCCCCATAAAATCAATTCCCCAAACGTCAAAGATCTCACACACTTGGATGATATTTTGTGGCATTTCATCATTTTGTGAGGCTTTTCCTTGTCGTTGGCATGAGTCACACGACTTCACAAGTGCATGTACATCTTGGTAAATAGTAGGCCAAAAGAACCCGGCATCAAAGACCTTCTTAGCCGTGAGATTAGCACCGTGGTGACCACCCGTGGTTCCCTCGTGACAAGCTCTAAGGATGTTAGAAGCATCGGTGCCAAATACACAACGTCGAATAATTTGATCCGCACAAGTCCGAAATAGGTAAGGGTCGTTCCAAAAATAGAACTTGACGTCACAAAAGAATTTTCATTTTTGTTGAGTCGTCTTACCCTTAATGATGAAGTTACCCGCATGGTAATTTGCGATGTCTGCAAACCATGGGGTGGATGAATCAAGCTTAGAATTCACAGCACCAAGTGTCTCGAGAGGAAATGTTTCGGTGATTTCCTTTGGCTCGTAAACACTTTGGTGAGGATCTTCCAAACGAGAAAGATGATCGGCCGCTAGATTCTCGGCTCCTTTTTTGTCAAGGATTTCGACATCAAATTCTTGTAGGAGGAGAATCCAACGAAGTAATCTCGGCTTTGCATCTTGTTTAGCCATAAGATACATGATAGCCGAATGATTCGTTTACAATATGCATCGAGTCATGACGAGGTAAGGTCAGAATTTCTCAAAATCATACACCACGGCAAGGAATTCATTTTCCGTTGTAGTGTATTTAAGTTGAGCCTCGGTCATCGTCTTTCTAGCATAGTGGATAGGAAAGAAGTGTTTTTCATGACGTTTCCCCAATACGGCCCCAATAGCGTAGTCACTAGCATCACACATGAGTTCAAAGGGGAGGTTCCAATTGGGAGCAACAAGAATGGGAGCTTCGGTAAGTTTCCTCTTAAGGATTTCAAAGGCTCGTACACAATCTTCGTTAAAGACAAAAGGAGCATCTTTTTCGAGGAGATGTGTAATAGGTCGAGAAATCTTTGAAAAATCCTTGATGAATCGACGATAAAAGCCCACGTGGCCTAGGAAACTCCTAACTCCCTTGACGGTTTTGGGATGAGGTAATTTGGCGATGACGTATACCTTAGCTTTATCTACCTCAATCCCCGCTTTCGAAACCTTGTGCCCTAAGACGATTCCTTCCTTAACCATAAAATGACATTTTTCCTAATTTAGCACAAGGTTGGTTTCCTCACAACGTTTTAACATTCTCTCAAGATTCGACAAACACGAAGTGAAGGAACAACCAAACACGAAAAATAATCCATAAAGACTTCCATCGTCTTCTCGATCATGTCATGAAAAATAGCCATCATGCACCTTTGAAAGGTTCCCGATGCATTGCAAAGTCCGAATGGCATTCTACGATAGGCAAACGTTACATATGGACACGTAAACGTAGTTTTTTCTTGATCACGAGGATCGATGGGGATTTGGAAGTAACCGGTAAAAACCATCTAAAAAGCAATAGAAATCGTTTCCCGAAAGACGCTCCAACATTTGGTCCATGAAGGGCAAAGGAAAATGTTCTTTACAAGTAGCGTCATTTAACTTATGATAGTCGATACACACCCTCCAACCGGTCACGATTCGAGTTGGAATTAGCTCGTTGGCATCGTTTGGCACAACGGTCATTCCTCCCTTCTTAGGGACACAATGAATAGGACTCACCCAAGGGCTATCGGAACTAGGGTAAATCATTCTCGCGTCAAGGAGTTTAAGGACTTCCTTTTTTATGACGTCGTGAATTTTGGGGTTCACCCTCCTTTGACATTGGATTGCGGGTTTGTAGTCCTCCTCCATTAAAATTTTATGGGTACAAAATTTTGGATCGATCCCCTTAATGTCGGATAATTTCCACGCAATTGCCCCTTTGTGATCCTTTAGAACATCGACAAGTGCGGTTTTTTCATCATTCGAAAGATCTTTAGCAATAATAACCGACAACTTGTCGTCCTACTCCAAAAATACATATTCAAGATGAGGAGGTAAATCTTTCAACTCGAGGATTGGTGGTTCCTCAATTGAAGATTTGGGCTCAATACTCATAACCTCCTCGGGTGGAGGAAATAGGAAATCGTTAAGAAAATCCTTGATAATCAAGAAGTCCTCATCGTTGTCGAGGTTTTCGTCACAAGTACGTGGAACATCAAATTCTCCCAACGTAAAACCACCACCTTCAAATGGAGTGAAGGTTGGTGTCGAATTATCAAGAATGGGATCAAGCATAGTGGTATTGCCACTATTTTCATCATCACCAAACCCTAAAACTTCTTGTGAGAATTCCTCGCAAACAACGTCGATCATATCAACGAGGTTTATGGTTGCGACGGAATAAACATAAGAAATTGGAGAATTTTGAGTTGCGTTTATAACAAGTTCCTCGTCGTTGAAACGTAATGTGCTCTTTCTAGCATGCACATCAATCAATGCCATAGACGTATCTAAAAATGAACGACCTAAAATGAGAGGAACCTGAGGATCCGTGGGAATATCGACAACGATAAAGTCTACCGGATAATAGAACTTTCCCACTTTCACAAAAACTCTTCGGCCAATCCACATGCGGGAATAGTGGAATGATCGGCCAATTCGATAGACATTAGTGAAGGAGTAAGATTAGGAATATTGAGCGACTTGAAGATTGCAAGTGGCATCAAGTTAATACTAGCACCAAGATAGGCCAAGGCATAGCATTCTTCCATATCTTGGATTGCACATGGAATCAAGAATTTACCGGGATCACCGACTTTTTGAGGTATGCGGTTAAGATAAACCGATGAACAACTATACAATTGTTGCAATTTATCCTTGTTGTTTAACATACTCTTGAAGTTAGCGGCAAATCGAGGCATCATGACCAAAGCATCGGCAAAACTCACATTGAAATGGACGTCACAAAACATTTTCATAAAAAGATCAAATTGGTAATTAACACGCTCTCGACGTTTCTCCTTTGTAAGTCTCGATGGATAGGACAAGGGTGGTGTGGGTTGAGGCATAGGCATAGCCTTTGGAATCTCGGGTTCCAATGATGGTAATGGGTCAACCATAGGTGTGGCATGAGCGGTACTTTGTGGGATTGGGACATGCTCCATTTCGACCACCACCTCAGGTTCTTCCTCAATTTCCTCCACCGTTGGAGTAATTGGTTGAGGAGCCGGTTCCTTAAGTGTCTTACCACTTCGTGTGGTAATCACTTTCATCTCTCCCTTAGGGTTCGATATGGTGTTACTAGGAAGACTACTCGAGGACGGTTTACACATTATAGCCTCAAACATGGATGAAATTCTATCCTCAAACATAGATAGCCTCTTATCAGCCTTAAGCATCTCTTGTTTTATTTCATGTTGCCCTTGTTCCATATTTTGTTGGTTTGGTTTTAACCTAGTTACATTTCCCTCTATCTTGTTGGTGTGGATCTTAAGCTCATTCGCTAACTCATTTTTTAACTCCTTTTTCAAGTCATTCTTAAACTCGGATCTTAGGCTAATGATCTCTCTTTGAATATTATCAAACCTAACATCGTTTCCATTTTGTGTATTCAACAAATTCATTTGGAAGATCTTTCAAAGTTTGCAAACTCTTGATGTTGTTTTGAAAATCATTGTTTTGATCTTTGTTTGAAACTTGATTGTTATTAGCCCCTTGATTCCCATAGTTGTTCCCTTTGTAATTTTTTTTGAAACCAACTTAATTGTTTCGATAGTTGTTGTTAGCATTTTGATTGGGAGCAAAACCCGGTGGAGTCATTTGATTAGAGCGGGTAACTTGACCGTTTTGGTTGTAAGTTCCCGTGGCCGCGTAGGCACTCGAAGTGTTACCACCGTTGGTAATGCACTCGGAGAAATCATGACCTCCACCACAATACATGCAAGAAACCTGAACCGCTTTAGCCATAGCTGGAGCACTTTGTTCACCAACTTTGAATTCAATTAAAAGACCCTTAAGCTTATCAAAGATTTTGTTTTCCAAGTTCGCCTCAATTTGGCAAGAATCGATGGTATTGGACAATGAAGGTGAAGCCGAAGACGAAGCCTTACAAACACTCGATGTGTTACGAGGACTATACACCTTAGATCTACTCTTAATAATCAACAACGCTTCCTCAACCATTTTACACAAAAAATTACCACCCGCGACGGCATTAAGATAATCTCTCTCATGATCATTCAATCCATTGTAAAATGTGTCAAGTGATGCAAGCAAAAAAACCTTGATCATGACACTCATGTAACATTTCCTTAAACCGATTCCAAGCCGTAGAAAAACTCTCATTAAATTCTTGTGAAAATTTTGAAATCTCGTTTTTCAAATGCGTAGTCTTAGAGGGCGGAAAAAATTGGTTCACAAATTTTGAAACGAGATCCTTCCACGTCAATATAGAATTGGGTGGCTCTTTCTCTACCTAAATTTTAGCGGGGCCCGCTAAGGAATACGGAAAAAGCATCATCTTAATCGTATCATTAGCAACGTCCTTAAACTTGCAAGTGGCGGTAAGACGATTGAATTGGCGGATATGGTTGTGCGGGTTGTCCTTTTCATCACCATGGAATTTGATGTTTTGGATCATCGACAACAAACCCGTTTTCACTTCAAAATTCTCTACAAGGATGGCGGGAATCAAGATAGCCTCTCCATAACCCACGGTGGGTGCTTGAAGTAACTCCATCATAGTTCGATTCCCATGGTTGGTTCTTCTTCTACGATAGGTTCGTCAATAGGAGACTCCTCACTAGAAAGGTTAGGTGTGGTCTCCTTTCGGTTTTTTCGTTTATGTGCACGTCTTGCTTGATTATGAGTAAGCATAAACGTCACGTACAACGTGGGGATGAGCAAAGAAGATTCTTTTTGGTGTTTCTAATTTTTCCAATTTTTGTGGTTTTTGATTGTTTTTACCTTTTTTGGATTTTGGTGAATGTATTAAGTAGACAAAAATCTACAAATTTCTCCTCAAATCAAATCTCTTGATTAAAGGAGCCTCAAAGAAATGAAAACGATCACGTGAAGTGAACGCCTTCGATGGCTTTAGAACGTTGGTGGAACACCAAAACGTTCAAGAGGTTTTAATCAAATGAAACCAAGAAAATATATATGATTCTTAGATAATACTTTGGTTGGAAAACCCTCGATTAGCCTTTTTTTATCTAAACACGCACAAGCAAGCGGGGAAACGAGGCGGCGCGAAGCATTTAAGAGCCTTTTTCCTTAGGGTATATTTTATAATACCCGCCTTATACCCACCTTATAATTTGTCTTTGTCAAATTAAGCTTCATGAAAGTAATTATCTATTTTGCCTTTTTTCTTGTTTGAGATTCGAATACAATGATCGAGTAATGAAATCCTGAATCAAGGTTGTGTTTTCACACTTTTGGAGTACTTGTGAATTTATTGTTCTACATATACAATATAGTAATATTCACACAAAAAACGAAAACCGATAATACGTATTAGTAGAGTGCTACTAATACAAATAGATACTATGGGTAGTATAAAAACAACAATTGTTCAAATCAAAACACAACACGCCTCCCCGGCAGTGGCGCCAAAATTGATGTAGTGATTTTACTACCCTTTTGGAAAAGAGCGTAAAAGTGGCAAGTATTAAGTGTCGGTTTAGGAAAACCAAGCACTAATGACCAAATTAAGTTCAAGTTCGTTTCCCAAAGAGGCAAGTGTGTTGTGTAAAGAAATGATTAACTTTGTGATTATAATTTATGAGAAAAGAAAAAGAGAAAAGATGACGGTTACGATTATGAATTACACTAAGACGAAGTCGTGCACGTAAAACCGTAAAAAGTGACTAAATTTAAAAATTACCCTAAAAATTCCTACAAAATTGCAATAAATCCTAAAAAATGTAATTAGAGTTTACAAAAAATCAAAAATCACTCAAACCTTTTATTTAATTAAATATTAATTTTTTATTGCTAATTAAAGCCCAAAAAATAAAATTAATTAACAAAAAGCCCAAAATAAGATTTTTTAACTTGTAAACCTCTAAAATGACTTAACTAAATTAAATCTATTTTTGGAATTTTTAAAATTAATTAAAACTATTTAAAAATGATTAAAAACTCTAAAAACTTAAAATAATTCTAAAAATTAATCTAATGACACTAAAATTAATCTAAAAATTTTAAAATTCCTAACTTAATGTATTTAAACTAGGAAAAATGAGAAACTTGCAAAAATCTAAAATTTAATTTTAATAATAAAATAATAATAAAATAATATTAAAAATCCAAAATTTATAAAAAATTCTAAAAAGTTGCAAACTAGTTTATTTAAACCTAATAAACACAGAAATGAACTTGAAATTATCAAAATACCCCTATTGGGCCTTAAAATGGGCTAAATAACAAAACAGTCCCTAAATGGGCTTGAAACTGGCCCAATAAGAAAAAGTCCATCAAATAAGCCCAAAATCACCTACTTGACTCAAAATTTGATTTTAAGCACAAGACTCTGAAGGCCCAAAAGCTGAAAATGTGCTTATCACAGCTTAACTGTCAATGGCTTATTCTTAATGGGCTTTTTGGCCCATTAAGCCATAAGCTCTAATTTGACACACAAGCTTCTTTTGAGTTACCAAAGAGATCTGTGATATTTTTTAAAAAAAGTACAAGAAATAAGCCTGAAATAAGCCAAAGCTCTCTACAGAAAACGACAAAATAGTCATTTTTGAGTTCTAGGCTACCTCAAGTGCTGATTCAAGTTGCAAAAGGTTTTAAATGACTTAATTAAGAGAAATAATCAAAAAGTTTTCTAATAAGTACAAAGAATAAACTGGAATAAGCAAATAAGCACTTATGTAAAAGTTAAACTGTTTGGTTTTCTAGTCAAACTTAAAAGTGAAACCCTCATATGCTCCAGATTAGTTCAATGGGTCAAATAAGGAAGATCTATCACAAAAAATAAGTTGTTGCAAGTCTGGATAAGCCAAAATGGCTTATGAATAAGTTGTTGATCAAATAACACTAGCAGTGGCTAGCAATAGGGGAAAGGAGTTCCCACTGCTTTACTTTCTTGACTTATTGTCTTATGTGACATTTTGCTGGATTCAGGTTAAGCAAAGGCACCCAAGTAATAAGTGGATCACAAGGAGTCAATAACAACAATAATATCACAATTACAACAAGCTAATTAGCACAGATTAATCAAAAGATCCACAGATATGCACCAGACATGAACAATAAGCAATTTTCAACAAATAAGCAATATTATCAAGATTAAGCCACCCAAATTGAACCAAATACACACAACATGAAAGTCCCTAATCAATGCGAGAAACCCTAATCTTAACTTAATCAACACAAGGTATTACTTTTCAAACGTAATCTTATTATTGTATAATAAAGAATTACAAGTGTTATGGATAACACCGTTTGATGACAATGTGTTGTGCACACTTTGAACAACAATAAACCTTAACTTATGAATACAGTCGTAGCTGTTTGATTCACTAAGTTACACGCACTAATGTTCTTAATATTGCAAAGTGTTAAATCTTAATGCAAGGATACACATCCTATTTATAGTGTTACGAGTTTGACTTGAACAGTACTTGATGTCGACTACACAACTTTTACAAGTTCCCACATCAGTCACATGATGTCCTTCTATTCTTGGTAGTCTTCCATTATGCTTTAAGGAACAGTTGTCCAAAACAGTTTCCTTATTCTTCATATTCTCGAACACACAAATGGCATGTCCAAAGTGTGCTGAGAGTTATCAGGGTATTGCCACCCCTGTTAACTCTCAACCCCTCAGAGTCCCTAATACATCTTGGCTGTTATCCATCACAGCCAAGGAGTATGTCTTCAGGTAATCTTCGACTTCCCTGACAATGTCTCTGACATGGACTCCTCTGAGGTTGCTCACAGAGATTCGGATCTCTGTGAGTCTTGTGAAACTTGCCTGCCTCCTAGGCACAGGCAAGGGACTATCTATCAGCCTAATTATGTTTAAATCAATGAACAGGGAATCTAACAAGTTTAGATTCCCAACAATCTCCCCCTATTTAAACATAAATAGTGCTAGATCTAACTAAGTTAAGGTAAGTGAGTTTAACAGCTTCTTCTTACACATAACAGATCTAAACAAACATACCTCATTATTTTATTAAGACTTAAAGAAAAATTACAAGTTCAATACATAAGTTAAATAAAAGATGAAGGTAAAAAGGGCTGATACTATCTTCAATAGTCATCATTTTTGATTCTTTCTTCAGCTTCGGCCACATCTAATCTGTTATCAATTTCATCCTGCAAAGTCTTTGCAAACTTCTTGGAATACTCTGAGTTGATCTTGAGACACTTCCTATGACAGAGTAGCTGAATAGTTGAAGCCAGGCAAAGCTCATCTTCCCTCTGAAAAGCATATTGGCAGGCTTTGTTCATAAACGCCATTCCTCTTTCAGGCACTGAGTAAGTCTGACCATCAACAGGGCCAACTATACCATTAGGAAGGATCAGATCCCTGTGCATGCCATCCACACGAACATCTTCAGTAACAAAAGTTTCATCAATGATTTGGGAAATTCTTCTTCTTTTGTTGCCTGTCTTTGGGGGTCCTTGTTCAAAAAGCTGTGGTGGGGGATCAATCTTGAGTTTGGCAGCTGTTTCCTTGATCCAGTTAAACTTAGCCTTGAGAGTTTTAAGCAGAAGGAAATTTGCCTGTCCAGACTTTTTGGCAGCTAAGGCTTCGAGTTCAAACCATTCTGATAACCCAAGTGTTTTTAACCTGAAGTTGTCAAACACATCCATATTCCCCGTTTGATTATCCCTCCATAAGATCATCTGTGGAGTGTTTGTGGACTTGTGAATGGTGTATCTAAACTTGGTTATCTTGCCAGCAGCATACCTGTTGTTTACGCAGGCATCATAGTCAGCTTTGACTTTCTTTAGGGCCTCAGCGCGTTTAAGTTCCATTTCCCTCAACCTTTGTTTTTGTTTTTCTTTTTCAGGTGGTGTCATCTTCCTCAGAGTGGCTTCATTCAATTCTTTGGCTGCCTTGAGCTCACTCAGTCTTTTGAATTCTTCAGCCTGTTGCTCTATTTCTTCAGGCGTTAGAGGTCTCTCATCAGAAGGTGTAAAGGTTGAAAATTGGGAAAGGTCTGTTGTGGATCCTCCTGTCTCTAGCATCGCAGCTATCTTCTTAAGTTTAGTGTCAGTATCAACTAAAACTATCTCTTTACCTTTCTTTGAGACAGAGGACTCCACACTTATGTTTTTCAAATCATCAGCTCTTTTGAGGAACGCTGTCTGAGCCTGATTTTGAATAGATTTTGGTAGGGAGCTCACAGTGAATTTAAGTTTCTTGGCTGCTGGTTCATCCTCATCCTCAGGCTTGCTGATGTTAACTAGGATCATGGATTTGGATGAGTCAGCTCTATCTTGTGTTTGTTGCTCCCCCTGAGTCTGATCCTCATCATCAGGTACTATAACTGGTGTGATGACTTGAAGAGGAACAGGTGTTGTTGAAGGATTGGCTGAAGATGAGCCTTGTTCAGCAGATGCAAGGCTGAGTGTAGTTTTCTTCTCCCCCTCACGTTCATCCTGACTTCTCTTATGCTTGGATGAACGTGCCTGAAATCTGCTTGCAATCTGCTCCACAGAGGCAGCCATGGCACGCTGTCTTTTTCTTGATGCCCTGGCAATCTTCAGCAATAGGTTGGCATTGGCATTGGTATTTGCCTGAACTCGCCTGACAATAAAACCAGCATGGTTGTATTGCCTGTTGCGCACTGCATTGAAGTGCCTGTTAATGTTGGTTTCTTGTTCTTGGAACAATGCAGGCACAACTGAGTCAATTGCATTCTTGATTCGTGTCGAGAGATGACTTAGTCCCTGAGCCACACCTTTTCTTGTACCCTCCTGAATAGGCTCAGTGACAGCCTCAGTCACAGCCTTCTTTATTATACCTGGAAAGGTGACAGTAAAATTGTGCATCTCTGACTTGATGACGTCCAGCTTTCTTGATAAGCGCTCAATATCAGACTGATGGTGTACAGGCTGAAGATTCTTGATATTGAGGCTTTGTTGAGCAAAATCATCCTCCCTTGGAATCAAGTCGAAGTTAGTCTGGGTAGGATGATCAAACAAAAGGAATTCAGCTGTTGGATCATATATTGGTCTTTGGAAGACTGTTGTTGCAGATGTAGCAGAGTTTTGTGTGTCAACAGCTTCCTTAAGAGGAGAAGTCTTGTCATCTTCTTTAGGAGGGGAGGCTGACAGCTGGTCATCCTCATCTTCTTCCTCTTCTTCATCAAACATTCCCTCAGGGAATTCATCTTCAGGCATTGGTTCAAACTCATCGACATAATCTTCTACAGAAAGCATTTCTTCATCAGCATTGAGCACAAGTTCTTCTTCAATCTGAATGTCCTGAGTTATTGTTTCAGCCTCCTTTTCATGTACCTGAGGTTCTTTGACTGGCTGTACAATTTCAGCCTGCAAGTTTGTTGAAATTAGTAACAGGGAAAATATCAAGTGAATGGTCGCCATTTCACTGTCCCAGAGAGGCTGAGGGTGATTACTCAGCCACTCCAAAGGATAAATCCTTGGGATTCTTTTAAGTGTGAATGAAGTGTGGTTAATGGTCGCCATTCGCTGCCCCTAGGAAAGCTGAGTGTGATTATTCAGCCCCCCCAAAAGGTAAAAACCTTTGGGACTCTTTTGATTGTGAAACATATGTTGTTTAATGATCGCCATTTCACTGCCCCTAGGAAAGCTGAGTGTGATTATTCAGCCCCCCCAAAAGGTAAAACCTTTGGGACTCTTTTAAGAGTGAAACATATGTTGTTGTAGGTCGCCTGTTACGCTGCCCCTAGGAAAGCTGAGGGTGATGATTCAGCTCCCCCTGAAAGGATAAATCCTTTGGGACTCTTTTAATGAGGGAACCAAGAGGCTGTGTGAAGTACAACCATCAAGGTTGAGACATTAATGTATTCAGGTTGTTGTTAGCCTGAATACTGTCTAGAGGGTTCAGGGTCATCGGGGTGCTTTATAAACACAAATGAATCACTCCCTGGTGCAAAGACAGAGTGTACAGAAGTCTTAAAGAATTCTAAGTGAAATGACAGACTTCTATGGGTCGAGGATTACCCTAACTTCACCACTCTCTCCTACAGACAAATGAGAGTGGTTGATTGTGAACCTCTAAAAATGTACACTGATTACCTGTGAGATATCAGCTTGGTTTGGCTGGTTTCCTGTAGTCTCTGCTGACCTAGAGACACTAGACGCCTGTTGTTTGTCAGCCAAAGATTCTGTATCCACAAGAGTATCTGGACCAGAGGCGGTATCAATCTTCTTTTCCTTGGCCTTGCTAACAGCTTTAGGTTGGGAAGAAGAGGGGATTTTCTTCTTCTTTAGCTGTTGGCCAGAAGAAGCCTTGGACTTAGTAGTGTGCTGCCCAGAGGTCAAAGACGTAGACTTGCCAGCGACACTAGAAGTATTCACCTTCTCAGAGGAAGGGATCAAGGACCTCTCAGCGATGGGTACCTGGTTAGCAACGTTCAGCATGTGAGCGGTCACAGGGAAATCCTCAGCTCCTATCTCCTTGTAAATGGCGCCTGTGATGCGATAGGGCTTCAGGGTTGTCAAGGCCTTGTTATGGTAGTTCTCTCCCAGCAAACTCTCAAAGATCAGGGACAAATAACGCACGTAACAGATGTTCTTTTCCCTGACCTGATTCCTTCCCTTTAGTTGTTCTACCAGGTTAGAGAAAAGAAGGCTTCCAACGTCAACATCAGCTCCCCATATTAATCCATACGCAATAGTCTGATGTTTGAACGACATTTGATCTTGTGATCCCTGCATGCCTCCCAGGGACTTCACAATGTGGGTGAAGAGGACACGCCACATAGGAGAAAAATACTTGATCTTCAGAGGGGCTTTAGCAAGGATTTCAGCTGGTGTGAGGGCAGGGTTAATGTCATGACAAGGGTTGAGTGTGGCCAATGCTTCCTTGACAGCCTTTTTGTCAACTGTCTTCAGGCATTCATCTCCATGTTTAAGTCCGGCCACACTGGCAAAATCAGCAAGGGAAAAGGCAAAAGGATGTTCATTGCAAGAAAGGCTAAAGGTAATGGTGTCTTCTTCAACTTCAGCAGAATACCAGAATTCCCTAAGGTATTCTTGGTAAAAGGTGGAAGGAGATTTGGTGAAGGCTTCGTTTAGGTCACAATTCTGCATGAAATTTACCAGATCCGAGTAGGTGTTGTTGGGTGCCTTGATCCATCCAATAGCGTTATTTGAGGCGATGATGCTCTCGTTGATCTCGAAGTTCACGTTGGAGGCTTTTGGTACGGGAAACGCCATTGATTTAAGGTTGAAGGAGAATGAAAATGGAGGATGGTTGAGAGAGATAAGAGTTTTTTTTTTTGAGAGAGAAAATGATTTTGAGAATGGTGGTGGGTGAGAAGAGAAAGAAGACAATATATATATTCAAACTTAGAGTGAACAGTTATTCAACCGCATTAAATGCAAAAGCGAAAATGACTGCTCAAGTGGGTCCCCTTGACCTTTCAAAAGTTTG
This sequence comes from Glebionis coronaria, assembly GCA_025667525.1. NCBI lineage: Eukaryota > Viridiplantae > Streptophyta > Magnoliopsida > Asterales > Asteraceae > Glebionis > Glebionis coronaria. Next base: position 170,232,980 of record CM046880.1, read on the forward strand.
TCTCCTCGTTATCCGAAATTTAAATGATTAAAAAATGTGAGAATGTTTTTCGCATTTACTTGGAACGCAACTACCTAGTTACATGTGAAAAACATTTAATAAAACATTTAATATAGAATCAATCATTTAATGAACACATTTAATATCAAGCCACAGACTTTGAGATATTGAGCATCCCTAGCTCAGCAACTAGCCTGTTGAACGTAGGTTCAGCCAAAGGCTTTGTAAAGATATCAGCTAGTTGCAGCTCTGTGGGAACAAAATGCAGCTCAATATCTCCCTTCATAATATGATCCCTGATAAAATGATACCGGATATCAATGTGTTTGGTACGAGAGTGAAGAACAGGGTTGTTGGATATGGCAATGGCGCTGGTGTTGTCACAAAAGATTGGCACTTTGTCATACAAGATTTCATAGTCAGCCAATTGACTTTTCATCCAGAGCACCTGAGCACAACAGCTGGCTGCAGCGACATATTCAGCTTCAGCTGAAGACATAGCCACAGAGTTTTGCTTCTTAGCACTCCATCCAACCAATTTTCCTCCTAGGATTTGACAGCTGCCTGAAGTACTTTTCCTGTCAATACAGCATCCAGCATAATCTGAATCTGAATAGGCCTTGAGATCAAAGCCTGATTCCTTTGGATACCATAGTCCTAGAGATGGTGTTCCTTTGAGATACCTGAAAATTCTCTTAACAGCCACTAGATGGGATTCTTTTGGGTTAGCTTGGTACCTTGCACAGAGACATGTGGAGAATTGGATATCTGGACGACTGGCTATTAAATACATCAGTGACCCAATCATGCCTCTATATAAAGTCTCATTGACAGAGACCCCTGACTCATCAGGGCCCAAGTTGTTGGGTGGAAGCATGGGGCATTTCACTGAAGCACAATCAGCCAAGTCATATTTTTTAAGTAAATCCTTAACATACTTTTCTTGACAAATAGAAATTCCCTTAGGACATTGTTTAATTTGAAAACCCAAAAAGTAAGTTAATTCACCCATCATACTCATCTCATATTTCTTGGTCATTAATTTAGCAAAACGTTTACTAAGATTGACATTTGTTGACCCAAAGATGATATCATCCACATAGATCTACACAATGATGAAATCACTCTTGTCCTTGAAGGTAAAGAGTGTTTTATCAATAGAACCCCTGACAAATTTGTTTTCAGATAAGAAATTTGAAAGAGTTTCATACCATGCTCTTGGAGCTTGTTTCAGACCATACATTGCTTTGTGAAGTCTGTACACATGGTTGGGAAACTCGCTGCTCTCAAATCCTTCAGGTTGAGCAACATAGACTTCCTCAGCCAAATCACCATTGAGGAAGGCACTCTTTACATCCATCTGATAGACAGTGATGTTCATATAGGCAGCATAAGCAAGAAAGATTCTGATGGCTTCAAGTCTAGCAACAGGTGCAAAAGTTTCATCATAATCAATTCCTTCAGTCTGAGAGTATCCCTGTGCTACCAATCTTGCCTTGTTCCTGATGATGTTCCCAATTTCATCCATCTTGTTTCTATATATCCATCTAGTGCCTGTGATATTCTTTCCAGGTGGAGCTGGCACTAGTGTCCAAACTTTGTTCCTTTTGAACTGATTGATTTCTTCTTGCATAGCAGCTACCCATCCATCTTCTACCAGAGCCTCAGCAACTCTTTTAGGTTCAATTTGAGAAAGGAATTCAGCAAATAGACATTCATTGGCTGAGGCTGACTCAGAGTCTTGGATTCGCTGTCTGGTTGTGACCCCTGCATTTGGTTCCCCAATGATGTTGACAAGAAGAATGTGTTGATCTCTTGACCACTTATTTTGAGGAGCTGGAGTTTCAAGAACAGGGGTACTTGAGGGCACAGCTGGAACAATTTGAGTCTCATCCTGCTGACTAGGAGGGCTTTCTTCAAAAACTACTTCAGTGTCTGAGTCTTCTTCAGTCACATCAAGGGAAGCAATTTCATTATCAGCAGGATCAACTTCAGAGGTCTGAAGAATTGGTGAGTCATTAATATCTTGAGAAGGACCATCAGAGATTTGAGGTTCTTCTTCATCAAGTCCCTGAGAGGTAGGAACTTCTATGTTGTGAGTGGACAGAGGATCAAAAGCAGGAACATAAGGAGTGAGAGTGTTGGAGTGGTGATGACTTGTAGGTCTGGGTTCTGTGAACTCATCACTTGGGAAAGAAATATTTTCATTAAAATCTACTTCATCACCCTCTGTTCCTGTTCTCTGTATGACTTCATCATCTTCATTAAATCTGACATGGAAAGTTTCTTCTACTTCTTGTCTTCTGATGTTGAATACTCTGAAGGCTTTGGCTGTTGGAGAGTATCCCAAAAAGAATCCATCATCAGCCTTTTCATCAAACTTTCCAAGTTTATCCCTGTAGTTATAAATAAACACAGGACATCCAAACACATGAAAATAGCTGACGTCTGGAGATCTTTTTTTGAAAACTTCATAGGAGGTTTTGCCATGTCTTTTGACAATGATTGATCTGTTTTGAGTATAGCAGGCAGTGTGTACAGCTTCTCCCCAAAATTGCTTTGGTAAGGCTGCACCATTTAACATAGTTCTTGCTGCTTCAATCAGAGTCCTGTTTCTTCTTTCAGCCACACCATTTTGTTCAGGAGTGCCAGCTGAAGAGAAGTTCTGAGAAATCCCTTTTTCATCACAAAATGATTCAAGTTGATGATTCTTGAATTCTGTACCATTATCACTTCTTAGAGCTTTGACTCTAACATCATTCATATTTTCCACTTGTCTGATGAAGGACATGATGGCATCAGCTGCATCACTTTTCCTTCTGAGGAAGAACACCCATGTATATCTTGAAAATTCATCAACTATGACCAAGGTGTATTTGTTGTGATTAATGGTTTGAGGTTGACAGGCCCAAACAAGTCCATGTGAAGGAGATGTAAGCACTTGTCAATAGAGAATGATTGCCTAGTCTTGAATGAAGACCTGTGATGTTTTCCTTTGACACAGGCAGAACAGGTTTTGTCTTTGGAAAACATTAATGAAGGTAGACCAGCAACCAAGTTTTGAGTGGCTATCTTATTGATGTTCTTGAAGTTGAGATGAGACAGTCTTTTGTGGCACAGCCAGTTGACACTTTCAGAGGCTTTGGCAAGAAAACAATTTGAGCTGTCTTCAGAGCACACAGCCATGTTGATGACATAAACATCTCTCCTTCTAGGTGCAACCAGCACAACATCATTATTTTTGTTGAATATGGTTCCCTGAGTCTTAGTAAACAAAACCTTATAATCAGCATCACATAACTGGCTGATGTTAATAAGATTGTGCTTAAGACCATTCACATATGCAACCCTGGTAAATGTGATCCCATTGCAATTCACTGAGCCATATCCTTCTGTGTCACCTGAAGAGTTATCTCCAAACACCACTTTGGGACCTGGCTCCTTTGAGTATCTGTGCATGTATTGTTGAATCCCTGTCATGTGTCTAGAACAGCCACTATCTAGATACCATACCGATTCCTTGAGATATTTCTGCACAGATACATAGAAACAGATTAGTTCCTATGGTGAACCCACTTTCCAGTGGGTTCCCTGAATTGCTTGTTAGCAACTCTTGTGTTCCTGAAAAACTTTTGGCGTTGGGATGGACAGTTCATCGTTTCATGGTTATAACTCCCACAGATATCACACCCAGGGAAGTCACCACACTCGTCTGAGTGATGGTCTGTGAACCCACAGAATTTACAGGGAGGATAAGAATTGTAATTTCCCTGTTGTCTTTTGGAACTCTGTGGTCTGTCCCTAGAGGGTGTCTTAGCTCTTTTAGCTGCCATGTGTCTGTCATGATCTAAGGTCGAGTGGTGAGAATTTTTACAAACATTGCAATAAGGTTTGATTAATCTTTCCCCTTTGGGTTCACCTAGGACTGACTTAGGTTCATGAGAAGTAGAGCATTCAGCGGAAGGCTTAATGTGTTGTTTCAAGAGTTCTACTTCTTTCATAAGAGACAACAGGCGATCTTCAGTGGTGGGGTCAACCTTAATCACAGCCTTAGTAGACACAGGCTTAAAAGCTACTTGTTTACCAGTTGGTTCAGCAGGCACACGAAAAACTTTAGCTGGAGGATTCTCAATATCTATCTTAAGTTCATCCTTAGCAGATCTAGAAGAACTGCTAGGTTCAACTCCAGAGAGTTTGGGCAAGGGTGGAAGCTTAGCCACATCTTCAGAGACAGGGTCATTAGTCAAGGAGGTATCTGACATATGAATAGTCTCTGTAGATTTAAAGACAATGTCTTTGGGTTTGGTGATAATCCTCAGCTTTTTATGCTTACCAGTTATATCCCTGTTTAAGTCAGCAGGCACTTCATCCCTAAGCAATTCATCTATAGTAAACCTAGCACACAGCCATTTTTCAATAACTTTGTTTAATTCAGTGACTTGGTCATTTAAAGCTATGTTTTTCAAGGTTAATCTAGCTACTTCATTTTGCAGGGATATTTTCTCTAAGTTAACCCGCCTGAGAGTTTCACATTCAGCCTTAGCATTAATCATTTCAGTTTTAACAGAGTGAAACTTGTCAAGTAGGTTCTTCCTTTGTTCCTCAACAAAGTGCAAGTCAACAATGGTGTAATCAAGAACATGCTTACGTTCATCACAATCAGACATAGAAAGAAGCCTGTGTACCTTTTTCATTGTAATGTCGACCCATTGTCCTGATCTTGCATCACCTTTTCCAACAGCTGGTTCATCATCAGCTATTTCCATAAAAGCCCTGACCCTTGTGGTGTCTTCTTCATCTGAAGTCAATGGTTCATCATTCCAATCATAGGTTTCAGCAACCAACCCTTTCTCAGCCTTTTTCTCACCACCTTTCTTTTTGGACATAGCTTCAATCTTCAAATTCATTTGTTCTAACTCAGCTTTAAGTGCCTTGTACTTATTTTTGTAATCTTTCTTCTCAGTGTCTGAAGAATTGGATTGAGATGAGTTGTTATTTTGTTTGAACTTGTAGGGTTTGGATGAAGATGATGGATAAGATGGTGAGGATGTTTTGGTGGAAGGACATTCTTTTTGAAAATGTCCAAGCTTTACACAGGCAAAACATGTTTCTTTTGACCTGTCAGTTGGTTTGCTAGCTGATCCTACTCTTCCAGATCTTTTGTAGTATCTTCTTTGGTTGGCTAGCAGTGCTCTTTCATGAAATTCTGCATTGAGGTCTGACAAGAACTCTTGGCTGCTACGGGTATCTTCTTCCATATCAGAATCGCTGTCAAGAGGATGTGTTGCAGAGATCAAAGCTTTGGAAGATGCTCCTTGGACTACAAATCTTTCAGTCTCTGATTTGTAGATAGTATCGATCAGCCCTTCTTCATAATTGTACTTTCCATAGAGCTGAGCAAGGGTATCATTTTTGATTGAGTTGTTAGCTCTCTGAGTCTGATTCATGCTCAACCACTTTCTTGGAAGGCTGTTGACAAAAGTGGCATTGATCTCAGCTTGACCAATAGTAACATCATTCATAGCGAGGTCATTTAGAAGAATCTTCAGCCTAGTATAGGTTTGCTGAACTTTTTCACCTTCAAGAGACTTAAAGGCATTAAACTGAAGTCTGAGTGCCTGAATCTTTGTCTCTCTTGTTTCAGAGGGTCCTTCATGGCCAAGAATGAGGTCTGTCCACATCTGTTTAGCTGTGGGACACTGAATGACAGACTTCATGATATGCTTTGGAAGACAGGAAATTATGATGCTTTTGAGACGTTTATCTTGGTTTGCTAATTTCCTATCAGCAGCGGTCCATTGTTTGACAGGCTTGGGAAGAGGGTTTTCTTCAGTAGAAGTGAGTGCCATGGGAATATATGGACCATTTTCTAAAATTTCTAAGAGAAAAGGTTCAAGTCCATCAAGGTATACAAGAAACTGACTCTTCCAACTGGCAAAGTCTTCTTCATCAAAGACTGGTACACTGGTTACGTGTGATCCACCTCTTGAGTCAAGAAGTTGGGGTAGATCATCGTCATTTGGTGGGGCGGTAAGTCTTGGTGAAGATGGGTTTCTGGAAGGTGAGTGTCGGCTAGAGGTTTCCGGCATGGTGGATCTTGATTATAAAACGGAGAACGATGTTTCTTGAAGGTTTTAATATCAAACACCGCTCTGATACCAATTGAAAGTCCCTAATCAATGCGAGAAACCCTAATCTTAACTTAATCAACACAAGGTATTACTTTTCAAACGTAATCTTATTATTGTATAATAAAGAATTACAAGTGTTATGGATAACACCGTTTGATGACAATGTGTTGTGCACACTTTGAACAACAATAAACCTTAACTTATGAATACAGTCGTAGCTGTTTGATTCACTAAGTTACACGCACTAATGTTCTTAATATTGCAAAGTGTTAAATCTTAATGCAAGGATACACATCCTATTTATAGTGTTACGAGTTTGACTTGAACAGTACTTGATGTCGACTACACAACTTTTACAAGTTCCCACATCAGTCACATGATGTCCTTCTATTCTTGGTAGTCTTCCATTATGCTTTAAGGAACAGTTGTCCAAAACAGTTTCCTTATTCTTCATATTCTCGAACACACAAATGGCATGTCCAAAGTGTGCTGAGAGTTATCAGGGTATTGCCACCCCTGTTAACTCTCAACCCCTCAGAGTCCCTAATACATCTTGGCTGTTATCCATCACAGCCAAGGAGTATGTCTTCAGGTAATCTTCGACTTCCCTGACAATGTCTCTGACATGGACTCCTCTGAGGTTGCTCACAGAGATTCGGATCTTTGTGAGTCTTGTGAAACTTGCCTGCCTCCTAGGCACAGGCAAGGGACTATCTATCAGCCTAATTATGTTTAAATCAATGAACAGGGAATCTAACAAGTTTAGATTCCCAACACAACAGCGTATATTAATTCAAATGAACATAAATAAGCAGGTTTCATGCAATGATTCAAAGTTTAGACAAAGATTCAAGCCAATAAAATCTACTGATGAACAAGAACAAGCAGATTTGATACTTTGCTGATATACTTGACCACAAGACCAGATTCAAACCCTCAAATCTTTTTAACAGGCTATAATAACTATGTTTAATCACTTGTTGTCCCTAAGCATGCATACAAACTAAGTGTTACCAAGATACTAGGTCAAAACAAGCAGATTTCAACTTTTTATAGCACAATTAAGAATTTGATGTTCAAAAGCCAAAAACTTGCAGCAAATAGCACTCAACCAAGTTTATATCAGATACCAACACAAATAAACATCAAACAATAACTCAATTCCAATTTGTAAACTTAAACAGGTAAACCCAAACACCCCTTAACTTTTTCAATCCAAGATCTAATAAAGTAAATGTTTGATTTAGTGTTACCCAAGCCCAATCTAACACAATAACAACAATATTATGCAGTATCAAGCAATTATAAGCCACAATAACAAAAAGAACAACAACAGAACAAAAAATCACCAAAAACCAAGACTTTTATCAGATTTTGGGTAAAAGGACTCAAACCTCATGAATGTACATCCACACTCACGAATTTTTGAGCTTATGTTGTCACACTCCCAAAATATCAGAGTATAATGGCGACAAGGGAGTGGTGACGTCATGATTATCATACACACATAGTCACAAAGAACGACCTCTAAATGAGACGTTCGGAAAGTAGATCACTTGTAATCAATAAAATAAATAGTTTAAACAAGTTGCGGAAGCATAAAACTGAATACAGTTACAAAACATAGTTTTCTCAAATGGTACAAATGATCTTTGTTTCAAAGAAATGACGGCAATGCATGAGACCTCATTTAGCATCTTCCTTCTTAATACCTGAGAAAAACATTGCTAAAGTGTCAACATAAAGTTGGTGAGTTCATAGGTTTAGTTAGTTTGAAATGTTTAATGAACCACAAGATTTTCCCAAAAGTGATGACAATATAACAGATACAAAGTCATCCCAAAAGTATTTATTACAGTCTAAGCTCGTGACACCGAAGCGTTAACAACACCGGTAGTATAATCATATAAATGTAGCCCAAACTAGATGCCTAAACCCACGACATCCTATCTCAGACTCAAATGAAACTGTGCCCGCTTGTCCCCTTGTTGGACAAGACAGACAGGGACGTCAATCCCGATAGATCTATCCATAACATTCGCGCTTACACAAAGTAATTAACGGTTCACGATTCACGGGCCAAAGCAACTGGGTTTTTAGTGGGACTTAGACTAATATATAAATCAGTAAATGCACTTGTGTTCACACGTTAAAATCAAGCAATGTCTCACCCCAAAAAGCAGTAAAAATAGTTAAGTATGGGGCTATAAACTCACCTCGTAATTCAGCAAAGAGAATGAAGATAAAATAGCTCGAGAGTACGGTTACGCTAGCCGTGACCTATTTAATTATGAGGATCGAGTTACGATACGAAAAATTATATTAATAAAAGACACGACACCCTAGTTGTGCTTGACGACACCTTACGTTTACGGAAAAATACGACAAATAAAAGTCGGTTATTAAACGGTCGGGTTTTACGGGTTAAATTATACCCTTAATTTATAAAATTCATTTTATGGGCTTTAACTAAACTTAATATATACACTTGGCCCAAAATGGGTCCAATATCCTCACTCACAAACCGGCCCAAGGGTCATATGACCCGGCCCGGCCCATAGGCGGTATAAACAAGAAATCAAGGAGTAAATATGCGTGTGTTTACTCACACAACTCTCAAAAACAGAGAGTCACTCTCTCTCTCTTCTCTCGAAACATCCCCACCGCCCCTCTCTCATCTCACCCTCTAATCTGGATCGGTTCATCCCTTCCATGGCTAATATCTTTTCAGTTTGAATATAACAATCATATATGGGGTGGTCTGAGGTGTTTAGATCGCGTGAGATGTGGGGTTTCATCCCCACATCAAACCGATTGGGTTTCTGATGTGTTCATCCTTATGGTCACGTTAATCATCAGCCAAAATCAAAGATAAGTTGTTTCTCCTTATTTTCTTTTAACAAAAAGTTAATTGATTTTCGATTTATAAAAGATCAGTGGGTTTGATTAATTTGTATAAACTTGTTGAGAACCATATGGCTCTCGGATTTGAAATAAACGAATTAGGGTTTCGGTCAATTGGGGGTTTTTGCATATCTCGTTTTCAATTAAATTAACTATTGGATTCGGGTTTAGATTAGGTTTAATTAGTGTTTTAATTAATAAAAATCAATCTAGGGTTTATATAAAATTGGGGGTTTTTACATTTGGTTGATACTCATGATTATGTGGTGTTTTTGGAATGTGGAAAATGTTAATTTAATGTTTAAAAGGTTTTTAATTTCTAGGGTTTCGATTTGAAATGGGGGTTTTATACCCGCGGCATGATTGAGGGTTTTTAGGGTGTTTCTGTAAAATGAAAGTGGTTAAGACATTCGGATTATGTGGCATTGATTGTTGATAGTTGCGGCAGAAAATAAGCAATTTGGTTGGCTTGGTTTGGTTCTCGGTTTGGCCTTGAATTGGGTCTCGGTTTGGTTTGGCTTGGGTCTCGGTTTGGTTCTTGGCTTGGTCTTGTTTGAGTCTCGGTTTAGTCTAGGTCGGGGTCTCGGTTTGGTCTAAGTCGGGGTCTCGGTTTGGTTGACAGAAAAGTAAGGTCATGGTCATGTTCAAGTATTAATACTATGGTTTAACCTTTTCAGTTTTTAGTTAAAAATAAGACCGTTACAAAGACTAACACATTTGTTTGCTTGTTCGCAGGTTTGTAAAAGACGAGCACAACTAAGACTTCATATAGGAAAAACGAAGAGACGAAAAGACTCACAATGGGATGCTAAGTTTCGGTTTGCAGGTTCGGACGAGATGGAAGGCTTGACTCTTTCGGTTTTGCAGGTTTGGACGCGACGTGTGGGTCGGCTGGACACTAATCTTCACCTTACCCAGGAGTTTGTATTTGAAAGAGTTGTACAGAATTTGTGTTTGTAATTTGGACTGTGAAAAACTTTGTGTGTTGTGTTTGGACATTGGGTAAACTTTGGATTTGTATTTAATCATGTATTGTTAGTCTAGGGTTAGATTCAAGCTGAAAATGGTAACTTGTGATATACCCAAATTGGGTAAACTAGGCATGTGTGCTGTCTTGTAGTGGTTAGTGGGTAATAAACTATGGGGTTTATTTGTAGCTGGAAATGTGACTGAAATTGGGACACTTGTAAAGCAAGTTTTGCAATAAACATGAATGAAGGTTTATACTCAAATATATGTACATGCTGTAACAGTTACATAACTCGACTCGGGTTCACGGTGTTTAAGTTTAGACGCGAACTGAATAAACACGACTCTATAACCATTTGACACACGATCCAAAACAAAAGGCAATGGTGCGAGACTTCTCGTGATCTAGTAAGTATATCAAATAAACGTACGGCAAACATAATACGCCCACCAATTTCGTGTATTGCATTCAACTTAATAATCGCGAAAACTCGAGATGTTACATATGCTCTCCCTAAAAAGGGCTTTGTCCGCAAAGCAAAATAATTAACACATTCATGTCGACATCTCGTCGGTAAACAGTTAAAGTACTCGTACTACATGAATAATTTAAGATGGAAATTTGACGGATGTCACAGTATTCCCATGTTTTAGAGATTTCGTCACGAAATCAAGACGTTGTTGTAGTAGGATGGTTAGCGAAAAGATGAGGATACTTGCTCTTGAATTGATCTTCACGTTCCCACGTGTATTCTGGACCTCTACGCGCATTCCAACGGATCTTCACAATAGGTATACGGCTTTGCTTGAGTTGTTTGACTTGACGGTCCATAACTTCTACTGGTTCTTCTACAAAGTTGAGTTTGTCGTCGAGTTGAATCTCTTCCAAAGGGATAACGAGTGTCTCGTCGGCTAAGCATTTCTTCAGATTGCAAATGTGGAACACATTATGCACTCGGCTAAGTTCTTGGGGTAATTCCAAACGGTAGGCTACGGGACCAATCCTCTCTATAATCTTGAAGGGTCCAATGTAACGAGGGTTTAACTTTCCATGCTTTCCAAAGCGAATCACACCCTTCCAAGGTGAGACCTTCAACATGACTCTATCACCCACTTCAAACTCAAGGGGTTTGCGTCTCATGTCAGCATAACTCTTCTGTCGATCTCTTGCGGCTTGCATACGGCTCTTAATCTTAAAGATCTTCTCAGTAGTCTCGTGTATGATCTCGGGTCCAGTGAGTTGTGCTTCACCGACCTCTGCCCAACACACGGGTGAACGACACTTCCTACCATACAGTGCTTCGAACGGCGCTGCCTTAATGCTAGTGTGATAACTATTGTTGTATGAGAACTCCACCAGAGGTAGGTGTCTATCCCATCTATTTCCAAAGTCAATCACACAAGCTCTCAGCATATCTTCTAAGGTTTGAATGGTCCGTTCACTTTGACCGTCAGTTTGGGGATGGTACGCAGTGCTCATATCCAACTGCGTTCCCAATGCCTTCTGCAGTGACTTCCAAAACTGCGAAGTAAATCGGCTGTCTCGGTCGGAGATTATAGACACAGGCACACCATGCTTCGTGACTACTTCCTCCAAGTATGTCCTTGCTAACTTATCCATTCCATCAGTCTCCTTGATGGGTAGGAAATGAGCCGATTTGGTGAGTCGGTCGACGATTACCCAAATCGTGTCGAATCCGGCTGCGGTCTTTGGTAGCTTGGTGATGAAATCCATAGTGATCCTTTCCCACTTCCATTCTGGCAGTTCGGGTTGGACCAATAATCCTGATGGTTTCATATGTTCGGCTCTGACTTTGGCACAAGTCAAACACTTGCTAACGTATGTAGCAATATCCGCCTTCATGTTCGGCCACCAATACAACATCTTCAGATCATGATACATTTTGTCAGATCCCGGATGTATGGAGTACTTTGACTTATGCGACTCATGCATAATCAAGGATCGTAGGTCACCATGGCATGGTAACCAACTCCTATTATCAAGGCATAACGTTCCATCCGAACGTGCTTCCAACTTCTTTATCATTCCTCCAACATCTTCAGTCTTGAGAATTTCTTCCTCGACTGCTTCTTTTTGAGCCTTGAGAATTAAGGATGGAAGGTCTAAGTCAATGGTCATCACTAAAGCCTTCACCCTAAGAACTCTCTCCTTTCGACTCAAAGCGTCGGCCACGACATTTGCCTTGCCCGGGTGATAACGGATCTCGCAATCGTAATCACTGAGCAACTCTAGCCAACGTCGTTGTCTCATGTTGAGTTCCTTTTGATTCAAAATATGTTGTAGACTCTTATGATCAGTGAATACAACACACTTAGTACCATAAAGGTAGTGTCTCCAAATCTTCAAGGCAAACACCACTGCTCCCAACTCTAGGTCATGAGTTGTGTAGTTCTTCTCGTGCACTTTTAGTTGTCTTGATGCGTAAGCTATGACCTTAGTCCTTTGCATCAGTACTGCACCTAACCCTTTTATGGATGCATCACAATACACCACAAAGTCTTCATTACCCTCGGGTAGGGCTAGTATAGGTGCTTCACACAACATCTGTTTCAATGTCTGGAATGCCAAATCTTGATCCTCCTTCCACTCAAACTTCTTATCCTTTTGAGTCAATTCCGTCATTGGTTTAGCTATCTTGGAGAAACCTTCAATGAATCTCCTATAGTAACCAGCAAGACCTAAAAATTGGCGGATCTCCGTGGGTGTTGTTGGAGTCGCCCAATCCTTTACGGCCTCGATCTTAGCAGGATCAACGTGAATACCACTGCTGTCGATCACATGCCCAAGGAATTGCACTGTGTTTATCCAAAACTCACATTTGGAAAACTTTGCATATAACTTCTCCTTCCTTAGCAGCTCTAATATGGTCTTCAAATGTTCCTTGTGCTCTTCTTCATTACGAGAATAGATGAGAATGTCATCGATAAATACAATCACAAACTTGTCCAAGTATGGTTTGCAAACTCGGTTCATGAGATCCATGAATACCGCCGGCGCGTTTGTCAATCCAAAAGGCATAACTTGGAACTCGTAGTGTCCGTACCGGGTTCTAAAAGCCGTCTTATGAACGTCTTCCTCTCTAACCCTTAGTTGATGATATCCTGACCTTAAATCGATCTTCGAGTATATGCTAGATCCTTGCAATTGGTCGAAAAGATCGTCAATTCTTGGTAATGGGTAACGGTTCTTTATCGTCAGCTTATTCAATTCTCGGTAATCGATACACATTCTAAAGGATCCATCTTTCTTTTTGACAAATAAGACCGGCGCTCCCCAAGGTGAGGAACTTGGTCTAATGAAACCTTTGTCAGAAAGTTCCTTTATCTGTTCAGCTAACTCTGTCATCTCGGCCGGTGCTAGACGGTATGGGGCTCTAGCAACAGGCGCGGCTCCTGGTGTAAGCTCGATGTGAAACTCCACTTGCCGTGCTGGTGGTAGTCCTGGTAAGTCCTCTGGGAATACGTCCGGAAAGTCTCTAACGATCAGTACATCTTCCACCTTCTTCTCGTGATCTTCTTCTCCTTCCTTTTGTGTTACTTGAACCAAGAATACCGGACATCCCTTCTCAATGTATCTTTGGGTCCTGATACATGAGGTGACTTCCAATCTTGATCCATTCTTCACTCCACTTCTTTCGCCTTGTATGATGAGTACGTCGTTTCCATAAGGAACACGGACACACTTCTCATGACATACAATCTCCGCGTGATGCTTCGACATCCAATCCATTCCAATGATGACGTCAAAACTTCCTAATTCTATAGGGAGTAGGTCGATACTAAACGAACGACCTTGTAACCTTACACTACATCCTTTCAGAATAACGTCGGTGGTTACTGACTTCCCATCGGCTAATTCTACATTATACTTAACGTCTAACGCAGTAGGGGTAACATTTAGGCGTTCACTAAATATAGACGACACAAAACTCCTATCCGCACCAGAATCAAATAGTACTGAAGCATAGTTGTTATTGACTAGAAACGTACTAGTCACAACATTGTTGTCTTGCACTGCAGCTTCAGCACAGAGATGATACACTTTGCTAGGTGCCGTGGATCCTCCAGGAGTACTAGTTGTGGCTCGGTTATTCCCTCCTCGGTTCCCTTGATTCTGCTTCTGGTTCCCTTGGTTGTGATTTTGATTCCCTCGAATCTGGTTACTACGACCTTGGTTCCCACTGCTTGGACACTTGTTCTTGTAGTGACCTTTCTCTCCACATCCAAAGCAAGTGACATTTGCTCCTTGGCCACCTTACGTTCCAGGTCCTCTTTGATTAGTAGAACGAGGTGGTGCTCGACATTCCTTTGCCTTATGTCCTGCCTTCCCACAATTGTAGCACGTAGGGGGACATGCTCCTTCGTGGTGTCGGCCACACTTTCCGCAAAAAGGAAGTCTTCCAGCGTAGTTTCCAGTATTACCTTGTCCAGCAGTAACACTCTTGCTACTTCTTGTCGCTTGTTCTGGTTGTAGTTGTTTGGGTTGTTGCTATTGTTGGTATTGTTGGTATTGTTGTTGTAGTGGTTGCCAGACCACTTTCTTTTATCCCCGGTATTTTCTCCCAACTCCTGTACCACTTGGTACATCAGACTCTGAGCCATGTCGATTGCCTCGTGCAAATCAGTTGGCTTGGATGAAGTCACATTCCCTTTGATGCTCAAAGGTAGTCCTTCAATGTATCACTCCAACAATCGGTCGTCGTTGGGCACCATTTCAGGACATAACAAGATCAGCTCTTGAAAGCGCTGATTGTAAGCAGTAAGAGCAGTACCCTTGACCTTCAGGTTCCACAGCTCAACTTCCATCTGCTTGACTTCATTTCGTGAGCAGTATTTCCTCACAAACATAGCTTTAAATTCACTCCAGGGCGTCGCTTGGGCAATGTCAATGGTCACTGCACGAGCATAGACGTTCCACCAAGTCAAAGCACCATCCACTAACGTGCTTGACGCAAACTTCACCTTATCGGCTTCAGCGACATTGCTAATCCCAAATTGGGATTCTAGCTTCTCAAACCATCTGGTTAATCCTACTGCTCCTTCGGTACCGTGGAAACTTACTTGCGTAACTGCACGAAATTCCTTGTAGGTATAAGTTCGTGCAATAGCATTAGTAGCTCCTTGGTTGGTCTCCTCCTGGGTGCTAGCTGTACGATTTGCTTCAGCGGTCGCGAGTGCCTCGGCCACTCGTTCGGCTATCATTTGGCTTAGCATGACGGTGTCAATTCCACCGGTAGCGGCTGGTGGATTCTGCGTTTCAGATCTTCTAACTGGCGCCATAATCTAACAAGGTAATAGGATAATGAGTTTTGCCAGACATAACATGCATGGCACACACAATACAATTATGAAATGCTCCAGGGTATGATACACAATATATAATGATCTCACAATTTTTGTAACCCATAATATCATTCATAGAATCGTTTGATAGTACATCATAGTTTGTCATAACATAATAAAAGAAAATAAAATACCAACTAGCTAAGATAAACTTCAAAGCTTAGTGGTCATACAAGGATAGGTCGATGGTACAAGATAAATCTAACTAGTGCCCTCATGGCGCTGATGAAGCTCTCTCTCCAACTCTGATAACCTCCTCTCCACCACGAGCTCACGAGCCTGGGAATCTCTCAGTCTAACATCGGTATCATAACAAGCGGCTCTAAACCTCTTATCCAAGTCTGCAACAGGGTCCTCCACTGGTGCCTCTAGTCCGCCTGTCTCCACCAATGGCTCTACTCCCCAACGGGTCATCAGGCTTCCAATCTCCTCAAGACGAGCGTTCGGCATGGATTCCATCTGATCAAGAACAGTAAGAAGCTGTCCTCGTAGACGGGTCACACATACTGTCAACACTGTCTCATCCCTAACTGGACTCTTCTTTGCCAGTGCCTCCAACTTATCCTGCACTTCATTATACTCCTCACCTAAAGCCTCTACAGCATCCTCCAACTTGTTCAATCGTGTCGTCACACATCCATCTGCCGCCCCAAGCATCACCACCGTCGATGTAGCTCTCCTAGGAAGAGGAGTCGTAGCTCTCGGCCCAGTAGAGATACCAACATCAGTCAGCATCTCCTGGTACACGACAGGTACAGTCTCTGGTGGTGGTAGTAGTGGTGGTGTCTCTGGGACAGGACTGGCAGGTGTGCGGGCTGCATGCCTGTCAGTGGCAGTGAAAGGTATGAGAGGTCGGTAAGGTGAAAGTGGTGGTCAGGCAGCTCTCCCCCGAAGACGTCGTCTCACATAGTAGAAAGGTAGAGTACTAGGTGCTGGAGCAGGAATAGCAGTCCTTTCTCCTTCGTCTTCAGATGAAGATGAGGAGATGTGTGCTAGGGAAACCTCAGGAGTAGCAGCATATGCAGTAGGAGGGTCCTCAGTGTCTGTGGCCTCCATGGGCTCTCCTTCCCCATCTGTGAACTCCATCTCATCATCCTCTGTCTCCTCTACCGTCTCATCTCTAGTCACTGATGTCTGACCTGGTGACTGCACCACGTCAGTGTCTAAGTCATCCTCTCCTCCGCCTTCTAGGCTAAGTACATCGTCAGCTGATGCATCAGGAATACGGATCGGTGAATGACGAACTTCCTCTGTCTCTCTCTCTGTATCATCATCTGAAACCATCCGGTACCACGGATATCCTGATGGCGATCCTCTAGGTAGTCCTACTGATGAACTGATAGTCGACTGTGAACTACGGTTGTAGTACGCTCCTGTAGACGTGGAATCATCAGATGAAGACATCGCTGTAATCATAAACGAAATAAATGTGTGTAAATATCTTATAAAATTAGTCCGTAAAAAGGACATTAACATAACATAGCAATCATTGTGGAATCCACATGTATCCCATATAACATAATTCAGATTTCGTTGTTGCACATGTAACCCATGTAAATATACCTCGTAATTGTTAAATCACATGTATCCCATTTATTACTTATGTATCTACATATACTTAATACTTACAATCCGTGTGATAATCGATTAAACATATAGCAGTTATAGTCTAGAGTTACTAAATGCAACCTAGTTCTCTATAACTATGGCTCTGATACCAATCTGTCACACTCCCAAAATATCAGAGTATAATGGCGACAAGGGAGTGGTGACGTCATGATTATCATACACACATAGTCACAAAGAACGACCTCTAAATGAGACGTTCGGAAAATAGATCACTTGTAATCAATAAAATAAATAGTTTAAACAAGGTGCGGAAGCATAAAACTGAATACAGTTACAAAACATAGTTTTCTCAAATGGTACAAATGATCTTTGTTTCAAAGAAATGATGGCAATGCATGAGACCTCATTTAGCATCTTCCTTCTTAATACCTGAGAAAAACATTGCTAAAGTGTCAACATAAAGTTGGTGAGTTCATAGGTTTAGTTAGTTTGAAATGTTTAATGAACCACAAGATTTTCCCAAAAGTGATGACAATATAACAGATACAAAGTCATCCCAAAAGTATTTATTATAGTCTAAGCTCGTGACACTGAAGCGTTAACAACACTGGTAGTATAATCATATAAATGTAGCCCAAACTAGATGCCTAAACCCACGACATCCTATCTCAGACTCAAATGAAACTGTGCCCGCTTGTCCCCTTGTTGGACAAGACAGACAGGGACGTCAATCCCGATAGATCTATCCATAACATTCGCGCTTACACAAAGTAATTAACGGTTCACGATTCACGGGCCAAAGCAACTGGGTTTTTAGTGGGACTTAGACTAATATATAAATCAGTAAATGCACTTGTGTTCACACGTTAAAATCAAGCAATGTCTCACCCCAAAAAGCAGTAAAAATAGTTAAGTATGGGGCTATAAACTCACCTCGTAATTCAGCAAAGAGAACGAAGATAAAATAGCTCGAGAGTACGGTTACGCTAGCCGCGACCTATTTAATTATGAGGATCGAGTTACGATACGAAAAATTATATTAATAAAAGACACGACACCCTAGTTGTGCTTGACGACACCTTACGTTTACGGAAAAATACGACAAATAAAAGTCGGTTATTAAACGGTCGGGTTTTACGGGTTAAATTATACCCTTAATTTATAAAATTCGTTTTATGGGCTTTAACTAAACTTAATATATACACTTGGCCCAAAATGGGTCCAATATCCTCACTCACAAACCGGCCCAAGGGTCATATGACCCGGCCCGGCCCATAGGCGGTATAAACAAGAAATCAAGGAGTAAATATGCGTGTGTTTACTCACACAACTCTCAAAAACAGAGAGTCACTCTCTCTCTCTTCTCTCGAAACATCCCCACCGCCCCTCTCTCATCTCACCCTCTAATCTGGATCGGTTCATCCCTTCCATGGCTAATATCTTTTCAGTTTGAATATAACAATCATATATGGGGTGGTCTGAGGTGTTTAGATCGCGTGAGATGTGGGGTTTCATCCCCACATCAAACCGATTGGGTTTCTGATGTGTTCATCCTTATGGTCACGTTAATCATCAGCCAAAATCAAAGATAAGTTGTTTCTCCTTATTTTCTTTTAACAAAAAGTTAATTGATTTTCGATTTATAAAAGATCAGTGGGTTTGATTAATTTGTATAAACTTGTTGAGAACCATATGGCTCTCGGATTTGAAATAAACGAATTAGGGTTTCGGTCAATTGGGGGTTTTTGCATATCTCGTTTTCAATTAAATTAACTATTGGATTCGGGTTTAGATTAGGTTAATTAGTGTTTTAATTAATAAAAATCAATCTAGGGTTTATATAAAATTGGGGGTTTTTACATTTGGTTGATACTCATGATTATGTGGTGTTTTTGGAATGTGGAAAATGTTAATTTAATGTTTAAAAGGTTTTTAATTTCTAGGGTTTCGATTTGAAATGGGGGTTTTTATACCCGCGGCATGATTGAGGGTTTTTAGGGTGTTTCTGTAAAATGAAAGTGGTTAAGACATTCGGATTATGTGGCATTGATTGTTGATAGTTGCGGCAGAAAATAAGCAATTTGGTTGGCTTGGTTTGGTTCTCGGTTTGGCCTTGAATTGGGTCTCGGTTTGGTTTGGCTTGGGTCTCGGTTTGGTTCTTGGCTTGGTCTTGTTTGAGTCTCGGTTTAGTCTAGGTCGGGGTCTCGGTTTGGTCTAAGTCGGGGTCTCGGTTTGGTTGACAGAAAAGTAAGGTCATGGTCATGTTCAAGTATTAATACTATGGTTTAACCTTTTCAGTTTTTAGTTAAAAATAAGACCGTTACAAAGACTAACACATTTGTTTGCTTGTTCGCAGGTTTGTAAAAGACGAGCACAACTAAGACTTCATATAGGAAAAACGAAGAGACGAAAAGACTCACAATGGGATGCTAAGTTTCGGTTTGCAGGTTCGGACGAGATGGAAGGCTTGACTCTTTCGGTTTTGTAGGTTTGGACGCGACGTGTGGGTCGGCTGGACACTAATCTTCACCTTACCCAGGAGTTTGTATTTGAAAGACTTGTACAGAATTTGTGTTTGTAATTTGGACTGTGAAAAACTTTGTGTGTTGTGTTTGGACATTGGGTAAACTTTGGATTTGTATTTAATCATGTATTGTTAGTCTAGGGTTAGATTCAAGCTAAAAATGGTAACTTGTGATATACCCAAATTGGGTAAACTAGGCGTGTGTGATGTCTTGTAGTGGTTAGTGGGTAATAAACTATGGGGTTTATTTGTAGCCGGAAATGTGACTGAAATTGGGACACTTGTAAAGCAAGTTTTGCAATAAACATGAATGAAGGTTTATACTCAAATATATGTACATGCTGTAACAGTTACATAACTCGACTCGGGTTCACGGTGTTTAAGTTTAGACGCGAACTGAATAAACACGACTCTATAACCATTTGACACACGATCCAAAACAAAAGGCAATGGTGCGAGACTTCTCGTGATCTAGTAAGTATATCAAATAAACGTACGGCAAACATAATACGCCCACCAATTTCGTGTATTGCATTCAACTTAATAATCGCGAAAACTCGAGATGTTACATATGCTCTCCCTAAAAAGGGCTTTGTCCGCAAAGCAAAATAATTAACACATTCATGTCGACATCTCGTCGGTAAACAGTTAAAGTACTCGTACTACATGAATAATTTAAGATGGAAATTTGACGGATGTCACATATGTGCCTAGCAAAACATGGCACAAGCTTCCACAACAAAGCAGCTAAGATTCAACAAGGTTAGAGCACAAATATATAAAACAAAAAAGTTGAAAAAACTTGATTAATGCAACCTTTGTACCGACTCCTTGATTATCCCCAAACCACAAGCTCCCAATACCTTGATAATCTTCTTATCAGGGTATTTAGATCACTTGTAATCCAAAAATTCCAAGGGTGTACCAAAGTCTTAGCAAAATATCAAGTTTTGAGAAAATTTGGCAAGTTCTTGCACAAGATTTAAAAACAGGTTTTAAGATTTCAAAAACACAAACATGAAACATAAACAAGCAAGTAATAAGGTTGGCACTTGGAATTCATCACACAATATCAAACACTTTTCATTAAGATTGAACAAGGATTTACAGATTTGTTGACCAAAGGAAAACCAAGAGCAAAAGAAAAATGTAGCAGGTCCTATGCCTTATATAGGCTACATAGGATACTAAGAAAGCATAAAAACATAAACCCTAATGTCTTGAAGTTCCTGAAATGCCCCTTGAGATTTTGAATAACTTGAACTTATGTGAACGTTTCTTGGCAGTTTGTTGAGGTGTGAGATGTTGGATTGTGATTAAGGGTCCATAGTGAAGCTTAGAAATGAAGCTGAATACAATTCGTAGGATGTCTGGCACAATTTGGCAGTTTCTCAAAAAGTTGTATTGCAGGGTTTATCATGTGACATGGGTGATGATGTGGCACAAGGTTTAAGAGTTGGGATGTGTTTAGTGTCACCCTAATCTTAATTCTGGAGGTTTATAGGGTCTAATTGTAAGTAATTAGCAAATGCCTAATTTTGCTAAGAACACGAAGAACAGCTTGTTTAATCTTGTTTCGGTTTTAAATATGTGTTAAACGCCCAAAATTAATACTAATTAAGGGTTAGTTAAATCAGGTGTGAGTGGAGGGTGAGGTGGAGGAATGGTGGGCTGTCATTGGAGGAGAGTGTGTAGTGGGGCACGTGTCAGCCATTGGTTGGCCTAGGTATCTTCTATGTCTTCCCAAGTTTAGCCCCTTTCCTTTCTTTCTCTTTTCATTTGTTTTTTAAATAAGAAAAATCCGAATTCCATTTGTTATGGAAGTTTCATTCTTTAGACTTTTGCCCCAAAACTTTTCAAAGGTAATTTCAGGGGTATTTCTTGCCAAGTTTTGATACTTGAGGGGCTGTTTTGGTATTTTCTTCAAACTTCATGGTCTTGACTTGTCTTGTTGACTTCTTGGAGGACTAATATTGACAAGTCTTCATTTTTGAGGGACCATTATTGCCAATTCTTCAAAGTGGAGGGCCCTTTTTGTAATTTTGAAAAACTTTAAGGACCAAACTTGTAATTATGAATAAACAAGGGTTTAAAGTGTCAATTCTTCAATATTGGAGGACCCTTATTGTATAATCTTCAAATATTCTAGGGTTATTCTTGTAAAATCATCATTAGGGCTTGGTTCATTTGTGCGGCTACGTTTCCCGTGTTCGTTTTTTCTTGTTTATTGTGATCTTTTGTCATTTTCTCAATATACGTACCTAAAATACACATGTAACTAACACAAGCATATATTTGGCATTTTTCATGATATTTAATGCATTTTAAGCCCATTTTGGATGATGAGACTCTGTATAAAAGAAGTCTCATAACTCCCCCATACTAAACCATTGTCGTGCCCTCACGCAATGCTAGAATAAAGTATCGTAGCATCTCCAAAATTCATTTTTATGCACTTTTATTTAATGATAAACTAGCTACACTACTACTATTACTACTACTTGCGTTTTAGACATAATGTATGATTTTCATCGCAAAATGGAACGTTTAGGTTCATAGAACAGAACACGTGAATGCTTCGTTAGAAATAATTTCGTCGTCATCGATTTTTACCCCAATTCCATGCCATGTGTGAAACGAGATCGTTGTCATTATAAGTTAGTAATGCTAACACTACTCATATGCCCTAATCAAGTACTTATCCTCCCATTTTCCTAAGTTGTATCTCTTATATTTTATTTTTGTCTTGAATGTTCATGAGGATACATTTTTTTCTTATGTGATTATAGAGATTTAGGTCTAAAAATAGAGTCATAACGGTGTAACCAAGACCAACGAATTAATAACCCCCCCGTAATAGACAACGATGTCAAAAATTAAGTCAACAAGAAGGATCGATAAACACGGTTTTATAACGGTTTTGAACATGAGACTTATTACCAAGTCTTTTATACGCCCCCTAACGGATGGGCCTTATTATCATAGGTTTACCTCCATCTTTTATTCAACTTCGCCATGAAGCTTTTATTATGACTTCGGTCTTGCCTTGCCTTTTATTTAACCTCGCCATGAGGTGTTTATTATGGTCAAAGACGTACATCCTCACGCTAAAAGCTAATTTTAGATCTTTAAAGCTTCAAAGATTAAGGCATAATTCACTTTCATTTTCACATAGATTTTTCGGCCTTGTGAGCTTCAAATTGTTTGCTTGATTTAGGTGAGCACTTGAAATCTTATTATTAGGTGAAGCTTTCGATTATTCGGGTTGCCAGTACTTCAAAATCGTGACGCTGGCGATACCTTAATGTCTTCCCAATTTAATTACATGGAAGCTACTAGAAAAGACTAGAAACCAACAATCAAGACTAAACCGCTAAGCCAATACTTATTAAGCAAAATATATTTACAAGCAAAGGGAGAATAAGCAAACAACGAGAACACATGAGTTTTTGAAAGAATACGAGTAGTCTATGTTTAGCATAGTAACTTATAATTAACTCTATCATTTCTCGTCCTCATTTAAGAGACTCAGCCTAATATAAACTTAAGGAATAGAAGCTAAGTGCTCAACACGCACGATTGAGTAAAAAATTACTCTTATTATAGCCATCGGAAAACCTACATTCGTGTCTTCAAACACTTATAAAACATGAGAAAAAATTTAAAATTTGGCCATTTTTAGCCTTATTTTGCAAGAAAACGATAAACAAAAATATAAACATTGGAAAGCGTGAAGGTTTGGCAAGGAAAGTATCTATTCACCCACATGGGTGATGATGTGGCACAAGGTTTAAGAGTTGGGATGTGTTTATTGTCACCCTAATCTTAATTTTGGAGGTTTATAGGGTCTAATTGTAAGTAATTTGCAAATACCTAATTTTGCTAAGAACACGAAGAACAGCTTGTTTAATCTTGTTTGGGTTTTAAATATGTGTTAACCGCCCAAAATTCATATTAATTAAGGGTTAGTTAAATCAGGTGTAAGTGGAGGGTGAGGTTGAGGAATGGTGGGTTGTGATTGGGGGAGAGTGTGTAGTGGGGCACGTGTCAGCCATTGGTTGGCCTAGGTATCTTCATGTCTGCCCAAGTTTAGCCCATTTAGTTTCTTTCTCTTTTTATTTGTTGTTTAAATAAGAAAAATCCGAAATCCCTTTGTTATGTAAGTTTCATTCTTTAGACTTTTGCCCCCAAAACTTTTGCAAAGGTAATTTTAGGGGTATTTCTTGCCAATTCTTGATACTTGAGGGGTTGTTTTGGTATTTTCTTCAAACTTCATGGTCTTGACTTGTTTTGTTGACTTCTTGGAGGACTAATATTGACAAGTCTTCATTTTTTAGGGACCATTCTTTCCAATTCATTAAAGTGGAGGGCCCTTTTTGTAATTTTGACAAACTTTAAGGACCAAACTTGTAATTATGAATAAACAAGGGTTTAAAGTGTCAATTATTCAATATTGGACGACCCTTCTTGTATAATCTTCAAATCTTCAAGGGTTATTCTTGGAAAATCATCATTAGGGCTTGGTTCATTTGTGCAGCTTCGTTTCGCGTGTTCGTTTTTGCTTGTTTCTTGTGATCTTTTGTCATTTTCTCAATATCCGTACCTAAAATACACATGTAACAAACACAAGCATATATTTGTCATTTTTCATGAAACTTAATGCATTTTATGCCCATTTTGGACGATGAGACTATGTATAAAAGCAGTCTCATTAGTATGCTTTCCAACAGTTTTCATGGTTATTATTGCTTTTAGTCTATAGCCTTAAGTTTCCTCTCTTTATCATGAACCGTTAATTTACTTGTGTTGCTAAGCGCGATATTGTGGGTGGATCCATCGGGATTGACTATCCCCGTCCCATGTTGCGGTTGTTTAACCGTTGACGTACTTAACATTTGATTTGTTACTTGAGTATTAGGGCTGAATACTCCTTAGAGGAACTTACATTGATGTTAAGCTTCGGTTCATGAACTAAATAGAAATAATAAAGGTTTCGGACTATGGCTAATGTACATACCCATTTTCCATATTTCTTGTTTTACAAATGAATGCTTGTGTTCTACACCTTTACTACTAAACATATGAATATCACTCAACTTCGTGTTGACGATTTTACATGTTTAATCTCATGTATTAATACTTAGCTTTGCTTGGATGGGATCCCGTAGGATATTATCGCAGCTTGGAGATTTCTGTGATACTTTTTAAAGTTTGGTTTTGGTAAAAACGGTCAGAATTTTATTCTGTATTTTGGTAACTATATGTTATAAATCATGATGAAATAATAGATTTTCCGCTTATAAAACTCTGGGACCTTTGTTTAAAAACTATGATCTTTTATGATGTAATGTTAATGTTTTTACTCCGTCAACTTTGTGTCAACAATATTTCATTGGTTCATGTACCATGACGTGGCACCCCCTTGATGCCTACGTGTTTCCCTTGCCTGATTTTGGGGGTCTCACAGATTGGTATCAGATCGATGGTTATAGGGAACTGAGTCGGTTTCAAAACTTAGTCTATAACCGAAAGTTCAAATTATTTCATGTTTCTAAATGTCAAACATAGAATCTACCATTGTTGTTCAATATCTACGCGGGTAACTCTCTAATCCTTATTATTTACTTTTAATTATTGTTGTAGTATTTTATTTCTTGATTACATTTTGAAATACTGCATAACTCTCATGAAGATAATTACTATGTCTTTTTAAAGCCTTCGTGCTTAATGAATTATCATTGGATATTACTTGATTACAAATGCTCTTACTGTATTTCTTGAATTCTTGTTCATGTAAACTTGGTCTTGTTACCATGATTTTAATTTGTTATGACGTTACATACTTGTACTTGGAGCGCGTATGTTGCCGACTTTTCATATTCACTTTTGTGAGTACTATTGCTATCTCGTCTAAGCATGATACGACTGACCTCATATACTCGTTCGTTTTGAACCGGCTGTTTTTCTCGAACTCACTATTACATGTTGTATGTATTCTCGTGATACCATTGTTTGGGATTAAGAAGTGTTGCTTTTAATGAAACAACCAGTTTTCATTTTTACTACCTTGTGCGTTACTTCCATTGTTAAAACTCTTTAAGATATCTATTTAGATATCCAAATTGTTTTCCGACCATTCGTGATTGGATACTAGTCTATCGACCATTGTGTAGCTCAATGTGTCTCCGGAGAAGACTAAAGGACACCGTGTGAGTCACACATCTCGAAACATTCCTTGAATCAGTGTTGAATAATATCATGGGTTTTCATAACCTTGATTGACCTTTACGTCACCATTTTACATGACACTTGTATATCGATTAAAAATCTTAATTCATTGACGATTGTACATTTAGACTTCGAATTTTAACATTTGTTTGTACTTTGGAAACACCATCGTCATCTTGTAATTCATCGTCTATTATGTGGTGCTTGTTTGGAATACGATTCTACTTCTATAAACTTGTATCCTCCCTTTTCATTAAACCTCCTCGCTCCGGAAGTGCAACCCGTTAATGTTCCATTTCTTTCTCAGTATGTCTTATGATTTTGGAAAATCACGCCACCAAGAGACCTTCCTGCATAGCATTTTGAAATCGAAGACACGGATTTCATGCGCCGTTTTTTATTTCTTAGTTTATTATTGGCATTCTTGAACCGTTTCTATGCTATGTTTTTTTCTTTACATGCTTAATTATACAATCTATTCTCTTACATCTTTATGAAATCCACAAGTCGCGTCTGTACATAAATTTTGGGTCGTTATGAAGTTTGATTTAAATTTCAAGGTGTCGAAAAATATACTTTCTACAGAAAAGTTACATGTCATTTAACGATGTCGAGAAAATATTTTTATAAACTTTAGACATAAAAATATGTTTCTACTTGTTGAGACATTCGTTTAGGACATAAAATTTGACCCGTAAATCTTAAAAACGAGTATGTACGCTCATTTGAAATTGTAAAATTTAAGAACTTATTTATGCGTATTTCTAAAATATCATTTTGTTTACAGATTTGATACGAGGGTATTTACGTCCATTTATTATCCGTCTCAAGTCTCGAGTAAAACTAGAAAGTTGTTCAAAACATCGTTTTACACCTAATTGCATTAGACTTCGAGTCTTAAAAATATCAATTAGCGAGTCAATTGGTGTTGTCAGACCCCAAAAGTCAAACTTAAAAGTCAAAGCTGATAGAATTTAAAAATATGGTTTGAAGCGTTTTGAGCTCGTAAAACTTTAACGAATGATATTTTGACAACTAAAAACATTGATTGTTTCTGAAAACGTTTAAAATAATAACTTCGAGTGCGGGTTATCCGTATATATATCGTGCACACATATGGATTCCTTTATCCTTTCTTTTATATATGACTTATTTGTCATTCTATATTGTCTTTCTTTGCTTCTATTGTACCACTGGGTCGAGGTTTGAAGTTTTGCTTTCACATCGTTCGTTATCATCCTGACACGTGTCTCATGACGATTCCGACTAAACCATTTGAAACCTTATCACCTTGTAACCATTTCATCGATTGTCTGATGAACTACTCTTTACCACTATCGTGTAACCCACCCGCTATTTTGTAAGCTATCATCATGTCATGATATGAATTTAAACTGTTATCGTTCGCAAAACGTTTTACAAAATGTTCTACATTAGACATTGTTTTACGATGTAATTTCACAAATTCTTAAAGAATTGGTCTTGTAAAGAATTCTTGTAACAATAAAATCGTTGATTTAAACATCTAGCCAATTAGCTACTAGCGAAAAGATTCATAAATTATTTTGATTCCTGTTTTTACAAATGGCAATATATACATATTCTAAATCATATGATATATAATACTGGTTTGACGAAGCTGAGCATCGCATTGCTAGTCCTAAAATTATGCATGGCCTTATCACCTATGTGTAATTTAGAAGGAGTCATGTGAGGCTGAATAGTAGTCACCTTAATATCTGGCCAAGAACCAAATTTTTACTTATGTTCTTTAAAAAGTTAGATAAAATAAAGTTTAGAAAACTTTTACATCTTATGCGAGTAGCACCAGTTCGCAACATACACATATGAACCCTTATCTTTTCTTGAACAAAGTACATGCCTCAAGCAAATATTTCTTTACTCAACGATCTTTGTTTTACTTGTCTCCTCATTTTCCTTCGTGATATGATTCTCGTTACCACTCGTCTAATTTCTTACCACTGATACCAGACTTGAAAGTTTCAACGTTGTTACGCCTCTACATTGGTCGACCTTCTCTATCTATTTTGGTAGACATTCGAAACATCTCTGGATGCGAATAGTGATTTATGACTTGAAGTGAACAATGATTTCGTGTATTTGTAATGATGTGTGTTAGACTTTGTCGTCTTGAAATTCATTCGTGTAAACCATGTGATGATTTCGCTCTCTCATTGCTAATGTTGTTCATTTTACTAGAATTACTCTCTAGCGACTTCTTAAGACTTCTTTGATTCGAAAATTATTGTGGCTCTTTTCTCTTTTGATCATGTAACGACCATCGATAACTTAATAAGCCATTGTTGGTGACGCCAACCACGCTCGTGAATTAATCATTTCTAAATCCTTTGTTTCTTATTGTCAGTATCATCGATGCATCTATTCTATCATGCTCATTAAGAAATTGGTACGAAATTCGTTTTATTCCCTCTTGAAATTGCTTGCATACTAATTGTTGATTATTGTTCGTTTCATACTCGTTTTCTATCTTGTCACCTTTTGAAAATCCGAACATGTCACATGTATATCATTTGATGCATTAAACACCTTCTTGGATTTCTAAAAATTATTATAAATTTTAAGAACATTTTTTTTACATTTTATCAGGTGTTTAAATTACCAAAATACCCATTTTAAGTTTAATGTCGGATATATACATCCTCTTTGCTAGATTTATAACTAGTGTTAAAAGGATGTCAAGCTTTATCTTTTGAAGTATTTTATTGTATCATACTTCACTTTCTACCTAATGAAATTATCAATTTAATTTAAAGTTTCTAACAAAGATTCTAAATAATTTGGAAATTTGATTTTCCCTACTGATAATGATAAACCTGAGTTGTTAACAATAATTTCATACAGTCATCCAAAAGTTCTTAAGCCGATCTAGATAACTATTTTGAATTGTTCTACTTTTTCTTTGAAAATCCAGTTCAAGAAAAAGATTTATCGACTGCTTAATCACTAAATATATATAGTTTGATTTCAAATTACTAAACCTAGTAAAATTTTCTTTAAATCAAGAAAGTACCTAAACCGAGTTTTAAAGTAATACCAAATCCTAGACAGATAATTGTGACAACTTATAATCCAAATGTCTATATGTAATTCATATTTCCCCTCTATTTTTCTAATAAGTAAATTGTCATGTTTTACAGTTGCGTGATTTGTGATTCCTTGTTGATTAACAATCTTGACTCATTTTAGCACACCTTGTCCGTTTAAGAAATTCTTGTGTTCATTCTATCTCTTGATATTTACTAGCATTTAAAGGTCATTATTCTAATCCAAGTTTGAAAATTTATTTGAAAAGGAGTTAAGAAACTAAAGCATAGTAAATTCTAATTGTTAAGGTACGCCGTGGTGTAGAAATTACCTGGGAAGCAATAAATTAGTTCTAAACTATGTATCTCCTTTTTTTGCATCTTCTTCTGTCTCCAGTGGAACTCTAAGGGACTAGAGTTCCTTTAGGGGGTCGACTGTGAGAACCCGTATTTTCCCGGTATTATTTTATTCTTTTATTCTTGTTTCTTGAATTTTCCAACGTGTTACATTTTCTTGTATTCCTCATATGTAAATCCTGAGATCTAGATATTTGTAATAAATTATACTTTAAGTATTTTCTGATTATTGATAATACTTTAATTGGAACTATAAAATTTCTTATTTTATTTTTTCATATTTATTTAAATCAAAGTTTTTTATTTTAAAGCACCCGCGTGCATTTTATAAAAGTTTACTCAAATCAATAAATAACGAGAACTACTAGTAATTGCGATGCCGACGGATGGCCGATGTTTTACGTTTCATTGTAGATTGTTTCAATGTTTGACGTTTTCGATGTCTTCTTTTAAATGACGTGTTACGTCGTGTCGGGAGACTATATTATCATATTTATGATGCGTTTTAACTCTTGAAAAGTATTTTTACGAAACCCGAATCTCGTAAATATTTTCAAAATTAAATAATCGTCATTTTCTACCCTTTAAACTATCTAATTGTTTTTAAGTCCAAAAGATTACAAAATTGGCAAAACAAGTCCTACAACTACCACCACTATATAAGCCAAAATTTCACCTAACTCTCCACTGATATCATTTTTTACAAAATACACTTTCTTTCTTTATCTAGTGTTAGCCCCCCCCCCCCCCCCACCCCCCATCAACACAAAATCATCATCATCATTTTTTTAGCTTGATTCAAGTAAAACCAATTGAAGTCCCATCCTTGAAATTGAAAGGTGCATATTTTGATATAAAAATCGTACACATGCATCAACTTTCCATTTTTTCATAAAATTATGGTTGTTTGATCTAAAATCTATGAATGCTTTTGTTGTTATTGTTATTATATATTAAATTTTGATCATTGCATGTAAGATTTTTTATTTGTATTTTTATTAAAAGTATACATGCAAGTGATTAGGATGGTTGAATACTGATTAGGATGATGTTTGGTCAATCTTAGGAGTGGAGGATTTGTTTAAATGGGTCAAAATGATGATCTAATGTGATTTTCTAAAGTGTATTTTTGACCAGCAGGTTTAGGGCTGTTTTTCGTGGGTTCAAGTTTGAATAAAGGTTGAGATGATTGGATATAGTTATAGTGGTTGTCGAGACGCTCGTTTTGGTATAAAATAGGCCTTCTAAATCAAAACGAGGAAGAAGTTACGATAGTTTGATTATTCGTGTACCGGGAGACGAGTATCGACACAATTCGAAGTTGTCGTCGATATTTGGATCGAATCTCCGGGGACTATAAATTGAGTTTTAAAAAGAATTAACGGCTGTTCTATGTTTCTAAACCTCGGGCTGTGATTTTCTTTTGAAACCAAAGGGTCGGTTTTGTGAACATAGTTGATTAGAGATGTCAAAATAGTTTCACGAGTCAAGTGTTCAAATTTTTCCGGTTTTTCAAGTTTAGAAATATGTTGAGCAGGTGGTTCTAAAATGTAAATCATTGGATGAAGTTTAAATTGCGTTTTATTAAAGTTATGACTGAGTTTTTCACGAAGTTTCATAAAAATCCGAGTTGTCTAAGTAAGGGAAATGAGCTTGTACATTTGGTATGTGCCGGAAGGTTTTTATCGAGAATGTAGTTTAATAAAGTGAACATATAGAAGGGTATACAACTTGCATTGTTGTTCTTTCGGTTTTGTCATGATTTTGTAATGTGGAGTTACATGTTATTAAGTATGGTTTATACTTGAGTCAATTATTAATAAAGTGCGCGCCTTACTTGTTAGGTTGCGACTTTCATGTTTTACTGGGCATCTATATCGCCGGTTATCGTCATACAACTACTGTTTCTACTCAGCTTCTGAGTTCCGTGATTCACTTACCTTATGGCTAAGGTGAGTTCATAGCCCCTTTTCACTACTTGTACATTGTTTCTAAACGTGGGGTGAGATTTTACATGGTGGAACACATCCATTTAAAAACTGTATGCTATCCATAACTTGTATGCTTTCCAACAGTTTTCACTGATATTATTGCTTTTAGTCTATAGCCCTTAAGTTTCCTCGCTTGATCATGAACCGTTAATTTACTTGTGTTGCTAAGCGCGAATGTTGTGGGTGGATCCATCGGGATTGACTTTCCCCGTCCCATGTTGCGGTTGTTTAACCATTGACGCACTTAACATTTGATTTGTTACTTGAGTATTAGGGCTGAATACTCCTTAGAGGAACTTACATTAATTTTAAGCTTCGGTTCATGAATTAAATAGCAATAATAAAGGTTTCAGACTATGATTAATGTACATAACCATTTTCCATATTTCTTGTTTTACAAATGAATTCTTGTGTTCCACACCTTTACTACTAAACCTATGAACATCACTCAACTTCGTGCTGACGATTTTACATGTTTAATCTCGGGAATTAATACTTAGCTTTGCTTGGATGGGAGCCCGTAGGATATTATCGCAACTTGGAGATTTCTGTGATACTTTTTAAAGTTTGTTTTTGGTAAAAACTGACAGAAGTTTATTCTATATTTTGGTAACTATATGTTATTAATCATGATGAAATAATAGATTTTCTGCTTATAAAACTCTGGGACCTTTGTTTAAAAACTCTGATCTTTTATGATGTAATGTTGATGTTTTATTACGTCAACTTTGGGTATTTCATTGTTTCTTGTACCATGACGTGGCACCCCCTTGCTGCCTACGTGTTTCCTTGCCTGATTTTGGGGGTCTCACAAAATGATATCAAAAATATCGATTGAGTTAATATTTTTTATAATGAGAGAAAATGTGATTTAATATGAGATTAAGTTTATTACAATGGTTTGACTTAACGTACTGGCTTATCCCAACATATGCACAATGTTCTCGAGTATTGAGTCATATGTTAAGGGGAGCAAATGGATATGTATATCAAAATCGATTTCATGATAACATACAGTTACCCTCAACCTATTTATCTCACGACGATGACGATTGTGGTGACATAAGGATGGTAGGATAGGTTTAAGTTCAATGATTCTTCTAAAGCCGGAGGAATCTTCCCAAGGACATTACATAACTAGAAATAGTATTCCTTAGGAAAGATGGAGATAGATTGTGAACGCAGTTGAATGCCGACTAATTTCTTATGCTAGCACTAGAACAATCACAACAAGGTTCTAGTGATAACGTACTGGTAACCATTGAAGGGGTTAAAGAATGAGAAAGAATTGTAAAGATAAAGGGTGAAAATAAAGCAGCCCTCCTTACAACTTAGGCAGTAACCTGGTCAATACATATGATATCGGGATAATTTTAATGATGCTCGGTATTGAAGAAAGACATCGTAGACCCAGTGATGCAATGCACAACCTATCCCAGCTAACTCAAATATCTCTCTAAAGAGATTTGTTTTAATAACACGAGATTAACACGTTATCTATCGATTTATTCACTTCTAATAAGTTGGTATTAAAAAGGTGGCACTCCTCTTCAGCCTCCGATCACTAAAATCCAAAATGCACGATCGAGTCTAGAAGCCATTTAAGATCACATCTGTAATCTCATTAGGAAACTATTCCACATAATTGCTTGCTTCTTCATATATAGAAAAAAAGTAAGAAAGATCTTAAGAATCCTACGCAAAATCTTCATGATCTTACCTGAACAAATGAATGATACACAAGTATTCACAATGAATATGGAAATCCTGCTTGAGTGAACATCAACAAGCTCATGGTAGGTGACTTGTGTGATTCTTTATGAATCAAACTTGTGATAACTAGAAAGCAACGATGGTTTAATTCTTAATTGAATTCGAACTTGTTTCAGGCCTCTACGCAATATCCTTGTGATCTTGCCAGAACATTTCGGGTGACACTCTTTAGTGTTCACAAGGATGAATGGAAATCCTTCTAGTGTTAACATCAAACAACACTTGATAGGTAACTTGCAAAATTCTACATGAATCAAGCTCGTGACAATTGGAAAGCAACGATGGTGTGATTCTTAAATGAATCAAACTTGTTACGGGAAGCTGAATTAACAGCTTCAATCAGGTGAATAATTCTTATCTAAATGATTCACTCTTACCGCGCTCTCTGCTTTGAGACGATCCGGTAACGAGAACATGCTAGTACATCTGCGAAACCCCCCCCCCCCCCCATCAAGGAGATTCTTCATTGAATCTACCTATCACAGGTACGATATGTAATATCATCTAACGGTCTTCACCGACCGGAGGTAAAACGCTACAGAATTAGGATAAATGACAAAGACATTTTATCTGTGTCTATGTTTTGTTGCTAACTTTCTTATTCAGTGTATCAAGAAGGTGGCGTCGCGATGGTCTATCTGAAGAAAAAGTCGTCTCCACATGCTCATACTGAATGCTAAGCACTTCAACAAGTTCGAGAAAGCTTAATGTCAAGTCTTCCGTTGTATCAAACTCTGAAGCTTTCAAGAATACAACAATGTATGAGTATTAATGTATGAATTTTTCAACTCTTTATAAAGTCTCTATTTTTCGTTCCTCGACTCACTCGAATTGATATCGGATTTTAACACAAGATTGATTGTTATTGGTAAATTAAACTTTGTTTGGTATTTTAAAACTAAAAACTATTAAATCTAATTAAAAAGAAAATATTTAACTAAAAATACTTTTCTACTTATTATAAATCTTAATTAAAACTAATTTAAACAAAACTATTTAAAAAATCTAATTTAAACTATTTAAAATTAAAACTATTTGAAAAGAAATTACTTTTAAACTACTAAACCTATTTAAAAAGAAAATATTTAAAAACTATTTAAATCTTAATTAAACAAGTAAACTAATTAAAAACTATTTTTATAAAAACTATTAATTAAAATTAACTAAAATTAATTAAACAAGTAAACTATATTTTTTTTATATTTTTTTATATTTTTCTTAAACTTTATAAAAGTAAATTTCTAAAATTAATTAACCAAAACTTGTAATTAAATTTATTAAATAAAACTGACAGCCTTAATTTAAACAAACTATATTAATTTGACAGACTGAATTAAATCAAAAATAAGGTGCTAGATGAGATGGTTAACTTGTTGGGTTGTTAAACGGAAGGTCAAGGGTTCGAGTCCCGTTAGTGACTTTTTTTGAATGATTTATTTTTTTGGAATTAAATTTTTGACAGCTTAAAACACACAGACCAAGTGACTCTGTTGCTTTTACAGCAATAACTAGAATAGCAAATAAGTTGTGTAATACTCTTTCTCCAATTCATAAGTTGGATTTTAAGGATTGTCATTCACCCGTAGGCTCATTTCACTTATTTGATAATTATTAGTCAAGAAATGAAGGCAAAACGGTGCAAACCCGACACTCAAAACCTAACCTCGTCCTCAAAAACGTTTTCACTAAAGTAAGCCCACATCAAGGATAATTTATGACGATTTGGGGAATAAATTCCCGGATCCGAAATTTGGCCAATAGTACTACTTATTAATTATTCCTCCAAAGTCATGTAGACTTTATGTGGAGTTTAGCAAGTTCACATTATATACCCTTAGGCTCTTTAAGATGTAAAAATGCTCCTCATCTATTGTCCACACCCTAAGGCTCCTTGAACGATAAACAAGGGAATTGATTTTTTTTGGATCAATTTTTATTCAACACTTACCATGCCATACACCCTAAGGCTCTAATGACAAGGTTCGTGCTACATGCCCCACACCCTAAGGCTCCTTGAGGTCATGTTTTAATCTTATTCTTTCTTTATTTATGATATATATATTAGGCCAAATTCCGCGGTCCCATGGTCTTAATACCTCCTACTTGGTGGTTATGAGCCACCGTATTCGGAAGTCCACCACGCTGGCACCCTTAATGTGTTCATGCTTTAATTACAAGGAGATAAAATATTTGGCTAAAAGCTAAGATATCGAATCTACACCGCAAAATCCTCATTTATTAAGCAATTAAATATACAAGCGGGAAGAAGGAGCCACAAAAACTCATATAAGAAAGTTTTAACCATTAAACTTATTATCAACTCTATCATCTCTCGTTCTCCATAACTTAAAATCTCAAAGAATGAGACTCGTGGATGCTTAGCCTAATAAACCAATTAAGATCCATATGGTTAAGGATACTAGCTAGAGTAAACTTGGATAAGTAAACTCGGGTTGAGTCAAAATATTCACGACGGGCCTAATATATCAAAGACATCTAAACTTGTTAAAACCATTTTATTCATTTTTTTTACTTTATTCTTTGAAATGGATAATAAAAATACGATGCGAAGACAAAAGGAAAGAAAATAAAAGAATATAAATGGAAATACTACTAGGCCAAAATAGATCAAAAATTTGAAAAACGTTGAATTTTTTTTATTTTCCGGTTAAATGAGGTCATATTCATGGAAAATCCCACTAAAATTCAATAGAAGTCCCCCCTACACTTAATATAAACATTGTCCTCAATGTTTAAGCATGTGGGAGAATAAACTCCCCTACACTTAGGACATTGAGTACGTTGTTTAAATCTTGCTAAGGAAGAGACAATTAAAGTGATTACATTTATTCATCTTATTTATATACATGTATGAATCATAATAGCAAAAACTTATCGAAGAAACCGGGTACACGGGAACACGAGATCACGGGTCGCGTCAAAAATACCAAAAGTAGATCATTAAAGCTCATGTCCATACACAACATCACAACACAAACAACCTACTTGGCTCCCCCTACACTTATTGGTGGAAATGGGTGAAGGTAGAACAGGGTGGAAAGGATGGAAAAGGTAAAAATCTAACCTAGTTATACGATGCTTGATTTATTTATCACGAGTCTCTAGCTCAACTCGATTTCCTGAATATCATCATTCAAATGGGAAAATCATGGGAAAACCAAGATTTCCAAGGGAGGAAAATCTCTCCATGATAAAGGGTGAAACATAGATATATAAGGAATACCCCATGAAAATCTACCCGGGTCAACACACTTAATTTCCATCACGAAAGGAAATAAACCCCGAGGTGGTAAAATCACACAAGGCAAAGAAAAGTGGGGTACCCTTAGTCAAAAGTTTCTTACGAGGAAAGGTGTTATGGTGATATGGCAATGAAAGCACTAAAGTCTCTATTCCGGGATCAAACACTGGTTCCTTAACGGGAAAATAGCAAGAGGTGTTGACATTAAAGCTCAAAATATCATCATAATCCAAAGTGGGAAAGTCATCCTCTTCCAAACTTGATGTGAAAACATAAGTATCATCGAAGTCATAGGAAAACTCATCCTCGTGAGGAAAACAGGTATTTAGAAAGATATCTAAATCCCCCTCAAATGGAATATCCTCTAAAGTAGGAATGATCTCTAAGAGTGGAGGATTCTCCTCGAAAGTCATGACTTCTAAAATTGGGGTATAAAAGTCAAAAGGAGTCTCCATAATGGAAGAATCACTCATAGAGATATGAGGTGAATTAAGATCATGAGATGGGTCATCAAAAATAATGAGATCACTTAAAGAAGTGTCATCATCGTAAGTATCAAAGATTGGTGGATCAAAAATGGGTGGGTCAAAAGTTGGTGGGTCAAATGGTGGGTCGTCTAAACCAAAGATAGTGTGATCACTTAAAGAAGTGTCATCACTATAAGTATCGTAAATAGGAGTTTCAAAAAATTGAGGCTCTAAGGCAAGGGATGAAGTTATCACAAAATCATTTTGATTAGACTTTTGAATTCCAAAAGGACTAATAAAAATCTCTTCATTGTCATAATTAAGAACATCAATCATATTGATCGACTCTTTTCCATTTGATTTATTTGTGATTTTCCCATTTTAAAAACTTGTTGTTCATCCCTAACCATAAGCATTAACTCCCCTTCGGCCAAATCAACTAATGCTTTTCCGGATCTTAAGAATGGTCTACCAAGTATTAACGGAATACGAGGATCCATCACATAGTCGACGACGACAAAGTCCACAGGAAAAGTGAATGTACCAACTCGAACAAAAACGTCTTCGGCAATACCAACGGGGTATGCGAGAGTTCTATTAGCTAACTCGAGATTCATGCGAGTCGGTACAAGGTCGGGTAATGATAATTGTTTCCATACCGAAAGTGGCATAAGATTGATGCTAGCGCCGAGATCCGTTAAATCCATACAATCATCAATTTGAGGAAACGATCAAGGTAACACGAATCGTCCGGGATCTCCTAGCTTTTCGGGAAGCTCTTTGAGAAGAATCGCGGAACCATTTAAACGAGTATTAACGAGCTCAACCATTTTTTCTTTCTTATTGAGCATATTTTTGAACATTTTCACGAATTTAGGCATTTGAGCAAGTGCTTCAATAAGGCTAATGTTAACATTCACTTCGGAAATCATTTTCAAAAACTTGGAAACATGAACGTCATCTTTGGTGAGCCTTTTAGCCTTGTCTAACCTAGAGGGATAAGGGATATTGGGCTTTGAAGTTGAAGGTTGAGAAGGAGAAGGACTCAATTCTTGAAAAAGCTTAGGGTTAGGCTCATTAGGCAATGGAGAACTAGTACTAGGAGTGGTAGTGGGAGGAATCACCAAAGGGGGAGTAGGATTACTCATTATGACCTCCGGGCATTGTCTCTCCTTTATGGGCGAAGAGATGGAAGGTCCCACTAAAGTGGCTCCACATTGAGTAGTGATTGCACTCACATTAGCACGAGGGTTATTCTCGGTATTAGAAGTTAAGACTCCTTGAGGTCTAAGGGCTTTCAATATTTGCACGAACTTCCTATCGATGCACTCTTGCATTTGTTTCATAGTTCTCTCATGTTCGGTCAATTTTTGTAGAACCAAGTCCATTTGAGGATTATGCATGTTCATTTGATTATACCCTTGATTTGGAAAACCTTTGTTTTGATATTGAGGTTGAAAACCGTTGTTATTATGAAAACCTTGGTTGAAGTTATTATTTTGAAACCCTTGATTTTGACCATTAAAATTCCCTTGATTTGCATTCCCTTGAAAATTTCCTCGTTGAGGAGCTTGGTTCCTATTTTAGGTGGGTGGGGGTGGTCTTTGTGGAGCTACAAAACCCGGGGGAGCCAAATAGTTAGTACTCTTATAAGACAAATGGTTAACATCAACGTTTGGTTTAAAGTGAACCCTCTCATTTTCATTGGTGTTATAAGCATAAACTTGTAGTTGTTGAATGTAAACCTTGTCACAATTATAGTACGAATGTGGTCCACCACAAGTCTCACACGTTTCACAAGTCTCTTTTAAGGCATTTACTTGAACATTGATGGCTTTGGTATTGTGAGCAGTTTGTAGAGGAATTGTTTCAACAAGCAAAGTAAGCATATCAATTCTCTTGTCGCTCTCACTAGTACTAGCACTTGCCATAGTAGCCCTAACACTCTTGGTTTGTACTTTTGCCTTGTTTTCAATTATTGCCCAAGACTCGTTCATGGACTTCACAAGAATATTACCCCCCGTGGCACTATTATGTGAGTCTTGATCATTAAGAGTTAAACCATTGTAAAACGTATTGATTTGATGCACTTTTGTAAAACCATGTTGTGGACATTTTCGTAAAAGCTCCTTAAAACGGTCCCAAGACTCACTAAACGGTTTCCCCATATTTTTGTTCAAAGGTAATGATGTCGTTCCTTAAAGAGGTGGTTCGTGATGGTGGGAAAAAGTAGTTAATGAACTTGGTCTCTAAATCAATCCATGTGGTGATACTTTGGGGTGGTTCCTTATCAAGCAAAATCCGGGCTTGTCCCTCGAGGGAAAAAGGAAAGAGTTGAAAACGAATGGCCTCTTGTGGCACCCCATTGTATTTGACGGTGTTTGCCAATTGTATGAAATGTTTTATATGAGCGTGTGGGTCATCATTAGTACGGCCTAAAAATGGTGTAGCGGAAACCATTTGAATAAAACCCGTTTTTAGTTCAAAATTATTCGCTCCAATATCCAGCACCACAATCGCGTCAAAATTCCCTTCAACGTGAGATTGTAGAATCTCAATCATTGGTCGATTATCCGTTGCCATCGTGTTGTTCAAAGCTCGATTCTCGGGATCGTCTTGATTGACGGTCTTTTTGTTCTTCTTCTTCTTTTTGGAAGAATTAGAAGTATTTGGTACACCACTCGGTATGTGTGCACGCGCGTGAGTGCGCATACAACTAAACTCATGGAATGAGGTAGGAGACCTCGGTCGACTTTGAGAGGAAAGGGATTATCCCTCTCGAGGTTCAATATTAAAAAGCTACAAAAAATATATACGTAATACTACTTGAGTTCGCAAACCAATAATCGGTCGTCCTCTCAATATACGCACCAGCAAGCGGGGAAACGAGGTGGCGCAAAGCACTTAAAAACCTTTTTCCTTAGACGGTCTTTTATAGCGTGTCGCCTTATACCCACCTTATAGTTTGTATAAATCGAGTTCAAACTTTTTACTAGTATTTATCTAATATGCCTTTTTTTCGTTTTGGATTCGAATACAATAGCTAGGTGATGAAATCCCAACTAAGGCCTTATTTGGAAGTAGGTAAATTGATTTTTCTACGTAATACAATATAGTAAAAGAAAAATCTTTTTGTATTTTATAGAAAAATATATATTCACAATAAAAAGCGAAATAAATCGAAATAAGAAAAATAACAATAATACGTAATATTTTGGTGTAATACTTTAGGAAAAGTATTACTTTTGGATTTTTTTAATTTTTTTTGGTGCAAATCTTAGGAAAGAGTTTGCTTTTGATGATTTTTTATTTTTTTTGTATTTTTAAGTTTTGTATTTTTTTATGTTTTTGATTTTTTTAACAGGAAAAGTAACGTTCAAAAATGAACGGATCCCAAAATCCAAAGCTTCTCACGAAAAATCGTCAATCGTAACGAGCGAAGCGGCAACAGCGCCAATTTAATAACTAGATTTTACTTAGTTATGAAAGTTCGTTAAATCCAGTCTTTTCAAATTGATTACTAGTTAAAAGTGTGACTCAGTCGTTCTTGGTAGAAAAATAAATGGTTTGTTTGATTATCTATTTTAAACTAAAAGCAAATATGTAAATGTCGTAGAGTAAAATAAAGCTTAAAAAATTAAACTAAAAATTACTAGAAAAACACTTGGTAAAAACAGAGATTTCGGGAAGCGTGCAATTTTTGGAAATTAAAACTTTGTAAAAACAAGAAATTAAACCCATCGGAATGTTACCATCGGAATCAGATCGGAATGTTAAAGGAAAAATCCTATCGGAATAATGGTGCTATCGGAATATCACAAAAAATCACCTCAATCGGAATGTCTTAATCGGAATAATGGAAAACGAGTCCTATCGGAATATGATAAAAAGGAAGTGATCGGAATAAAGGAAAACGAGTTCTATCGGAATATGATAAAATAAAGCTATCAGAATCCAAATAGGAATCCCAATCGGAATACACAAAACCCTTTTCCGATATCCAGTGATCGGAATACTAGTGAGCTGATCAGAATAACTACCCCTAATCGGAATGACAAATTGAAAAGGGGTTTACCCTTTTCCGATTACCAGCACTTCGAGAAAGCAATCCAAATAAGCAAAGTTTATAAGATACTTTCAATAAGATCAAACCAAGACTTAATCAAATTAAAAATAAGACGAACTAATAAGCATAAAATAAGAACTTTTTAAACATTAAATAAGCAAAACTTTTAAATCAAACCATAAAAAGATGAAACTTTTAAGAAAAATGAA
The DNA here is from genome assembly GCA_025667525.1 of Glebionis coronaria. Classification (NCBI taxonomy): domain Eukaryota; kingdom Viridiplantae; phylum Streptophyta; class Magnoliopsida; order Asterales; family Asteraceae; genus Glebionis; species Glebionis coronaria. The sequence goes on from CM046880.1 coordinate 170,273,859, forward strand.
AAGTAAATAAGCTAAACACAAACTACGCCAATAAGTATGAAAAGCTCAAAACTTAATCCGTATTAAAACATAGAGATGAATAAAAAGATAAACTTTTTAATCACATAAACATCAAGATTGAACAAAAACAAAGATAATAACGAATCAAAGGTAAATAAAATCAAGAAAGGTAGAAGAAGATTAAAGATAAAAAAGCTTAACTTGAACTTGTAGATTAAAAATTCAAAGATACAAGATTAAATCAAAGCTTAAACATGAAAAGAAAGAAAAGATGAAGTTCTAGTGAGAGAAAGTTAAACACTCTCTCTCTCTAAAATTAAAACTACAAAAAGGAAAAATAAACTAGCTAACACCCTCCTAATGTGTCATTAGGAGGGTATTTATAGGAGATGGGGAGGTGCATGTGCTTCTTTCTTTCTTTCTTTCTTCTCGACTCAATTTAAATTCTTTGTCTTTCTCGATGTCGTCTTGGGATTTGTCGATGTAAATTGAACTCGTCTTTTAATTTTCTTCTATAATTAGACTTGAGTTCTTCGACTTCATTAAACTTCCGTCTTTAAATTTTTTCTTCGATAAATCTTCAGAATAGGCCTTTGACTTCCGTTCTTTTTGCACTCTTGATCTTTTGACTTCGTCTTTTCTCGTTTTCTTCGATGAAAGCTCGTGAAAGCCCGTGTTTTCTTCCTTTTTCATCTTTTGGTCCTAAAACACAATAAAAACACAAACCACGCATAATTCCGACTTTTACGACATAAAATACACGTTTTGGTCTTGTTATTATTGTAAATAAGTGGTAAAAGGATAAGTGTTTTCACACTTATTAAATCCCCTACACTTGACCATTGCAATGTCCTCATGCAATGCATTAATTACAAAGCAAACATAAAAATAAAACTAAAACAAAATATTAAAACAAACCTGTCGGAATCCGATCGATATCCGATCGGAATACACCCAAAAGGAATCCTATCGGAATCCCCAATCGGAATGTAGGCTTACCTCCACTTATCGAAATCGTGATCGGAAAGTGTTCCTGTCGGAATGTTGATCGGAATCAACTATCGGAATGACCAACCTTGAGACGATCGGAATGAGGATTGGAATCCTGGTCGGAATGTTGTCACCATAAAGCCAAATCGGAATACCAACCCAAGACCCACGTCGGAATGTCAGATCGGAATGCAATAGAAATTACAAACCCTTTTCCGATCCACTGATCGGAATGTGAAACCCCTTTCCGATTGGTGTGATCAGAATACAGTAAAAGAAAAACACGAAATAAGCAAGATCAAATAAGCTATGAACCAAATAAGCACTCTACTAAAAACCTAATCAAACACGTATAAGAAAAAGCTAATAAGCTAAAATTTAAAGGCTTTTTAAAAAAAACACTAAATGAAAAAGAAATTCGAAAACAACTTTTTAATAAAAATAACTTTTATAAAAACTTAAGTAACTTAAAGATAAACACAAATAAGCTATAAAAATCAATAATCCAAAACAATAAAAAACATAAAAACATAACACTTAATCAAATAAGCATAACAATAAGCACATAAACATAAAGATTAAGCAAAACAAGAAAGGTAGAATGAGAGATTAAAAATAAGAACTTGATTAAAAGTAAAGATTCAATAACAAAATTAAAAGACATACTTGAATTAAAGGCAAGAAATTAAAGGTGCAAGACAGGTAATTAAATGACAATTAAGTAAAGTGCAAGAAATTTAAATAGTTTTGTTTAAATTTATAAAAGTAGTTTTAATTAAATATTTCCTTTTTAATTAGATTAAATAGATTTTAATTAAATAGTTTTTAATTAAATAGTTTTTAATAGATTTTAGTTTTAAAATACCAAACAAAGTTTTATTCACCAAGAACAATTAATCTTGCGTTAAGATTGGAAATCAATTCGAGTGAGTCGAGGAACGTAAAATAGACATAAAAAGAATTTGCAAAAATCATACATTAAATTGGCGCCGCTGCCGCTTCGCTCGTTATGATTGACGATTTTTCGTGAGAAGCTTTTCATTTTGGGATCCGTTCAATTTTGAACGTTATTTTTATTGTTAAAAAATCAAAAACATAAAAAATCCAAAACTTAAAAATACAAAAAAATTAAAAATCATCAAAAGCAAACACTTTCCTAAGATTTGCACCAAAAAAATTAAAAAAATCCAAAAGTAATACTTTTCCTAAAGTATTACACCAAAAATATTACGTATTATTGTTATTTTTCTTATTTTGATTTCTTTCTCTTTTTATTGTGAATATATATTTTTCTAAAAAATACAAAAAGATTTTTCTTTTACTATATTGTATTACGTAGAACAATCAATTTACCTACTTCTAAATAAGACCTTAGTTGGGATTTCATCACCTAGCTATTGTATTCGAATCCTAAACGAAAAATCAAGGCAAAATAGATAAATACTAGTAAAAAGTTTGAACTCGATTTATACAAACTATAAGGCGGGTATAAGGCGACGCGCTATAAAAGGCCGTCTAAGGAAAAAGGTTTTTAAGTGCTTTGTGCCACCTCGTTTCCCCACTTGCTTGTGCGTATATTGAGAGGGACGACCGATTATTGGTTTGCCAACTCAAGTAGTATTACGTATATATTTTTTGTAGCTTTTTCATATTGAACCTCGAGAGGGATAATCCCTTTCCTCTCAAAGTCGACCGAGGTCTCCTACCTCATTCCTCAAGTTTAGTTGTATGCGCACTCGCGCGCGTTCACATAATAACGAGTAGTGTACCAAATATTTCTAATTCTTCCAAAAAGAAGAAGAACAATAAAAAGACCGTCAATCAAGTCGATCCCAAGAATCGAGCTTTGAACAACACGATGGCAACGGATAATCGACCAATGATTGAGATTCTACAATCTCACGTTGAAGGAAATGATGACGCGATTGTGGTGCCGGATATTGGAGCGAATAATTTTGAACTAAAAACGGGTTTTATTCAAATGGTTTCCGCTACACCATTTTTAGGCCGTACTAATGATGACCCACACGATCATATAAAATGTTTCATACAATTGGCAAACACCGTCAAATATAATGGGGTGCCACAAGAGGCCATTCATTTACTCCTCTTTCCTTTTTCTCTCGAGGGACAAGCCCGGATTTGGCTTGATAAGGAACCACCCTAAAGTATTACCACATGGATTGATTTAGAGACCAAGTTCATTAACTACTTTTTCCCACCATCACGGACCACCTCTTTAAGGAATGACATCATTACCTTTGAACAACAATATGGGGAAACGTTTAGTGAGTCTTCGGATCGTTTTAAGGAGCTTTTACGAAAATTCCCACAACATGGTTTTACAAAAGTGCATCAAATCAATACGTTTTACAATGGTTTAACTCTTAATGATCAAGACTCACTTAATAGTGTCGCGGGGGGTAATATTCTTGTGAAGTCCATGAACGAGGCTTGGGCAATAATTGAAAACAAGGCAAAAGTACAAACCAAGAGTGTTAGGGCTACTATGGCAAGTGCGAGTACTAGTGAGAGCGACAAGAGAATTGATAAGCTTACTTCGCTTGTTGAAACAATTGCACTACAAACCGCTAACAATACCAAAGCCATCAATGTGCAAGTAAATGCCTTAAAAGAGACTTGTGAAACGTGTGAGACTTGTGGTGGACCACATTCGTATTATAATTATGACAAGGTTTACAATCAACAAGAACAAGTTTATGCTTATAACACCAATGCAAATGAGAGGGTTCACTTTAAACCAAATGTTGATGTTAAGCATTTATCTTATACGAGTACTAACTATTTGGCTCCCCGGATTTTGTAGCTCCACAAAGACCACCCCCACCCGCCCACAATAGGAACCAAGCTCCTCAAAGAGGAAATTTTCAAGGGAATGCAAATCAAGGGAATTTTAATGGTCAAAATCAAGGGTTTCAAAATAATAACTTCAACCAAGGTTTTCATAATAACAACGGTTTTCAACCTCAATATCAAAACCAAGGTTTTCCAAATCAAGGGTATAATCAAATGAACATGCATAATCCTCAAATGGACTTGGTTCTACAAAAATTGACCGAACATAAGAAAACTATGAAACAAAAGCAAGAGTCCACCGATAGGAAGTTCGTGCAAATGTTTCAAGCCCTTAGACCCCAAGGAGCCTTACCTTCTAATACCGAGATTAACCCTCTTGCTAATGTGAGTGCTATCACTACTCGAAGTGGAGCCTCTTTAGTGGGACCTTCCATCTCTTCGCCCATAAAGGAGAGACAAGGCCCAGAGGTCATAATGAGTAATCCTACTCCCCCTTCGGTGATTCCTCCCACTACCACTCCTAGTAATAGTTCTCCATTACCTAATGAGACTAACCCTAAGGTTGTTCAAGAAGCAAGTTCTTCTCCTTCTCAACCTTCAACTTCAAAGCCTAATATCCCTTATCCCTCTAGGTTGGACAAGGCTAAAGTGCTCACCAAAGATGACGTTCATGTTTCCAACTTTTTGAAAATGATTTCCCAAGTGAATTATAACATTAGTCTTATTGAAGCACTTGCTCAAATGCCTAAATTTGTGAAAATGTTCAAAGATTTGCTTAATAAGAAAGAAAAAATGGTATAGCTCGTTAATACTCATTTAAATGAGAATTGTTCCGCGATTTTTCTCAAAGAGCTTCCCAAAAAGCTAGGAGATCCCGGACGATTCGTGTTATTGATGATTGTATGGCTTTAGCGGATCTCAGCGCTAGCATCAATCTTATGCCACTCTCGGTATGGAAACAATTATCATTACCCGACCTTGTACCGACTCGCATGGCTCTCGAGTTAGCTAATAGAACTCTCGCATACCCCGTTGGTATTGCCGAAGACGTTTTTGTTCGGGTTGGTACATTCACTTATCCCGTGGACGTTGTCGTCGTCGACTATGAGATGGATCCTCGTATTCCGTTAATACTTGGTAGACCATTCTTAAGATCCGGAAAAGCATTAGTTGATGTGGCCGAAGGGGAGTTAATTCTTAGTGTTAGAAATGAACAACAAGTTTTTAAAATGGGAAAAATCACAACTAAATCAAATTCAAAAGAGTCGGTCAATATGATTGATGTTCTTAATTATGATAATGAAGAGATTTTTATTAATCCTTTTGGAATTAAAACGTCTAATCAAAATGATTTTGTGATAACTTCATCCCTTCCCTTAGAGCCTCAAATTTTTGAAACTCCTATTTACGATACTTATAGTGATGACACTTCTTTAAGTGATCACACTATCTTCGGTTATACGACCCATCTTTTGACCCACCCATTTTTGATCCACCAATCTTTGATACTTACGATGATGACACTTCTTTAAGTGATCTCATTATTTTTGATGACCCACCTCATGATCTTAATGCACCTCATATCTCTATGAGTGATTCTTCCATTATGGAGACTCCTTTTGACTTTTATACCCCAATTTTAGAAGTCATGACTTTTGAGGAAGATCCCCCACTCTTAGATATCATTCCTACTTTAGAGGATATTCCATTTGAGGAGGATTTAGATATCTTTCTAAATACCTATTGTCCTCACGAGGATGAGTTTTCCTATGACTCCAATGATACTTATGTTTTCACATCAAGTTTGGAAGAGGGCGACTTTACCACTTTGGATTATGATGATATTTTGAGCTTAAATGTCAACACCTCTTGCTATTTTCCCGTTACGGAACCAGTGTTTGATCCGGGAATAGAGACTTTAGTGCTTTCATTTCCAAATCACCTTACCCTTCCTTATGAGAGACTTTTGACTAAGGGTACCCCACTTTTCTTTGCCTTGTATGATTTTACCACCTCGGTGTTTATTTGCCTTCGTGATCAAAATTATGTGTTTGACCCGGGTGGATTTTTCTTGGGGTATTCCTTATATGACTTTGTTCCACCCTTTATCATGGAGAGATTTTCCTCCCTTAGAAATCTCGGTTTTTTCCATGATTTTCCCATTTGAATGATGATATTCTGGAAATCGAGTCGAGCTAGAGACTCGTGATAAATAAATCAAACATCGTTTAACTAGGTTAGATTTTTACCTTTTCCATCCTTTCTACTTTTTTCGCCTTCACCCATTTCCACCAATAAGTGTAGGGGGAGCCAAGTAGGTTGTTTGTGTTGTGATGTTGTGCAGGGATGTGTGCTTTCATGATCCACTTTTGGTATTTTTGACGCGACCCGTGATCTCGTGTTCCCGTGTACCCGGTTTCTTCGATAATTTTTTGCTATTGTGGTTCATTCTTGTATATAAATAAGTTGAATGAACGAAATCACTTTAGTTGTCTCTTCCTTAGCTCGATTTAGACAACGTACTCAATGTCCTAAGTGTAGGGGAGTTTATTCTCCCACATGTTTAAACATTGAGGACAATGTTTATCTTAAGTGTAGTAGGGACTTCTATCTAATTTTAGTGGGCTTTTCCATGAATTTGACCTCATTTAACCGAAAAATTAAAAAATTTCAACGTTTTTTCAAATTTTTGATCTATTTTGGTGTAACACCCCCAAATTTATACAACTCAATACAGCGGAAGACTAGTTGGTGTTACGGGATAGCACATTACTCACATCATAGACAACGCTTAAGAATCGCGTCGTTTAATAACATAGCATTTCCATTCATAAATATCGAAGTTACATAGGTCCCAAGTCATTGTATTTAATACAGGTTTTACAAATATTTGAATGGAAATTATTGTTTAAGTGCGGGCCATGAATTCTTGTTGTCTTCCCGAGAATTACCTTCAAGTACCTGAGATAAAACATGTTAAAAGAAAAGGTCAGCGATAACGCCGAGTGAATTCATAGAGTTTAATAAATTACATCAATATAACTTTGGTATAAAATTATTACCAAAAATCATTTCGTACAAATCATTGTAATAGGCCATAAAATAGCCAAAATCATTTTATACAAATCTTTATCGAAAATCATAATATAGGCATTTGCCTTAAAAATCATTATACGAGCCAATGTCGTAAAAACATCATACAATACGTCTTATGACGTTGTATGAAAATAAAAACCGTTATATGAATATGGTTATGAAAACCAAAACACGAACATAATATCAATAGTATGACCCTTTATTGCTAGTCAGGCAATACATCGTAATTCGGAGCGTCTAGCAGTATTTCGTTAGTTTTGGATTATTATAAGCCGCATGACATTGTTACCTTACTAAACCAACAACGGGTGGCTAACCCGATACTCAATTTGCCCATCTAAAGTAGCGTGTCGTCACAAAGATCACGCTATGGAAATCTTCTCATACATAAATTCGCTTACCAATCAATGTGGCACGACGGGGATCAACCGTCAAGGCGCGAACTGGGGTGATCGTCCCCAAATAGTACTATTATATGCACAAGCGTCTACCAAATCCCGGTAGTTCATAATTCATGCTAATGGGACTTTTAGTGACATAACCTAACTTTAATAATCCATTTTATTTCATCTATCGGGTCCTTTAATCATTTATCAGGTCATACAATCGGGTCATACAATCATTCGGGTCCAAATCAATAAACAAACAATCGGGACAAATGGTGTCCTATTTTATAAAAACTAACATGTTATCTCCCTCGCGGGTTTAAGAAACATTTATAAAAACATTTAAAAGAGTGCGAGGCTATGAACTCACGTTGATGTGGGAAGGCGGGTTATCGGCAATTCGGATGTACGGTACGTGCTTCAATCACGGAAACCTAGACAAATAATACTCGTCTTAGACTCATGTCCAATGACTTTATAGAAATAACAATTATGTATACATATGATGATTTTATATATATGATGATCTAGTGGGTTTATGTGTTCTCTTTTACTCATTTCAGTGTTTACGTATTGGTATCTTCTTACTAGTTTACTTGTTTTACCTATTTACGTGTCTTAAGTCCAATAAACTTATTATAAGTTCTTTAACTTGTATTAATCCATGTTTTACTTATATTATCAGTATCTAAATTTTATAAGTTGGGCCTAAATGGGTTAAGCCCAATAAGTTCTTTTTATAAGTGTTTAACTTATTTAGTCCAATTATTAGTCCAAATATGTTAACATAGTCCGTTAATGTCCGTATGTCCTATAGTTCGGGTTTTATCGGTTTTTACTTGTATTAGTTACTTATATATCAGTATATTACTTTTAAAAACTTTACATTAGACGGGTTTGATCGTCTAAGTTTTAATTGGCGAAAAACGTTAATTTTACGGTAATAGCCGAAAAAGTCGTAAAAATCAAGTTTATAGTTTTTATTACTTATAAGTATTATTCCACTACCATTTTTATAATTTATACACTTATTTAACATTTTACATATTTATATAAATAAAATCCATAAGTTAGTGGGTTTTTATTTTACATTTTATACAATATAATTTTGAGTGCTTATATAATAATAATAAACATTAATTCTCAAAATCTGATTTTTATTTTCATATTCACCAAAACTACCATATCTAGAGTTCTATATGGAAATAGAAGCTCAAATTTTTATCACATAAACTATATGATATTTTCTCCATTTAACTCTTCTATAGCTACTGTTGAACCATCTTCTAAGTATTTTCTAAAAATCGTCCAAAACAGTGAACTCAGATTTGTATCTTAAACTTGTTTTGATCATATCTCACTCATTACAATGATTCCATTGCATGGCCAACTCTCACATGTGTACAAGACCCATAGCTTACTGTTTATTCATTAATTTATGCCATTTTTATCAGTTCACCATTTGATTCTTTACTGTTTTATACAGCCAACAAATTTAAGTAAGATTTTAGCCGTGTTTCTTATAGTTTTTCACCTTTTTAAGCATGTTTATCAACACCAAATCCCCACACAATACTTTTATCATCATATAATCATCATATACATATACAATAGGAAATAAAATACATGATTACATAATCAAAATAACAAGAAGATGAGGAGGACAATCTTTATACCACCATGATGATGTAGGTTGTGATCAATACATGGATTTTTGATGGAGAAACTTGTGATGCACCAAGACCATCTTCAAGACCACCAATCTTCATAAACTCCTTGTGGAAAATCAGCCCCAAGACTCCATGGAAACTCCTCCTTGGATGTTATAATCACCACCAATCAATAGGGTTTTAAAAGAGCTTCATCATATGTAGAGATAACATATGTTTTCATGGTTAATTTTTGATCAAATGGATGTTTAGGGTGAGATATGGGACGGCATAAATGGAGAGTAGAGAGGAAATTGTGTGTTTTTGCATGTTAGAAATGGTGGTAATGAGTTGGCTAGTGGTTTTAGGTAAGTTGTTAGCTTCATTTGTAAGCATAAAGGACAAGTGTTAGTTACTTGCTACCATTTGACACATAAGTAATGTGTTGGTAGCTTAGTTAGGCTGGTTTGAGTGGGGGTGGGACATGTGTCCCACTTGTCTCATCCCCATTTATTTACGGGTACTCCTCGATTCTAGGTTCCTCGATTTGCGTGCCCTCGGGTCGTTTTACGAAAAACGTTTTTATAAATTATGAATCAACGGCACAAAACGAATCTAATAAAAATTGTCTCATCAAAAACGGAGTTCGAAAACGTAAATACGTAATCCTAGGGTTTCCGGTTTAGCCGTAAAGGACGTTAAAATAAAATCGTGAGTCCTAATCTCTTCTCGTAAATTTGTGAGTTTATGAACCAACACAAATTTAAAACTCCAAAATAATATTCATGGACAAATTTATTTTTCTGAAATGTCGGACTATCACCAAAAACGGTGTATGTAAACGTAAGCACGTAACGTAGAATCCTCCGGTTTAGACGTAGTCGACGCTACTTCAAGACGCAAATCCAAATTACTTCCCAAAAATAAGTGAGTTCATATTTTAACATTAAAATAATGTTTTCAAATAAATATCGAGAATAAAATATCAACCATAAATTGACGGATTGTCACAGCATTTACCCCTAAACAGGATCTTTGTCCTCAAAGATCATCTTACCTTACTACTCGCTTCTTATAGAGTTAAAGCCATGTGGGTATTTCCTCCACATTCGGTCTTTTCTCACAAGTGTAATCCATTACAATACGCGAGTTTCATCAAACATAACTACGGGAATAAGATCAGGCTAAATGTTGACTTACTTTCTCTATCCATGATGTTCACGGGTTTCTGATGAATGCAACTTTTCGCCGATCTAAGCTTTATTAAGAAGAATTCAGATTTTCACGTGATAGATATTCCATCAAGTTCGATATACGAAACATAATTCACGCAGCTCTTGAAGTCCTAGGGTAGATCCAGCTTATATGCCTTTCAATCCCAACTTTTACATCATCTCAATGGTCCCATACAACGGGGACTTATATCCCATGATTTGTCAGATCATGAATTCATTTTTCCAAGGTTAAAATTTTTGGCATAACTTCGCTACCCATCAGGTACTTTAAGATCTACATTTCATATTCACATAACCTCCTGCCCACTATCGGCAGTCAATAATCAAATCCTAATTTCAACAATCATTTCAGATCTCGCGGGTCGGGTATTTTGTAAGGTTAGGTTCGCCATCATAGGAAACCTTAAACCTAAAAGACATGTCCAACTCACAATGGGTGTATGTCGGGTGTCTTTATCTCAACTCCTGCTTACAGATGCTCTAATATAGATCCTAACAAGATTAGATCTCGATCCTAATACGATAATTATCAATGATAATCTCTCCAAAGTAAAACGATTATACGGTCTATTACCAAAGGTCAATCATTCAAATATAAAACAGCACTTATATTAATTTGTATCGTTACTTTACCTCATCCCTTCGATTTGGGGTGGTATATGGTACTCTCATCAAGGTTCGTTCTCAATGATTTCTGAGCAAATCTTCTAGAAATTCGATGCGAAGCGAGGATCTTGATAAAGATGTTCGATACAGGCACACCATGTTTACATAACTCTTTTGCATTTATCATTAACGGGAATGATATTAGCAGATTTGGTCAGTCTGTCGACGATGACCCAAATCGAATCAAATTCAGATGATGACCTTTGCAATAGCTAGACGTTTACTAATGTATGAGGCGATGTCTGCCTTCATAATTTGTCATTAGTACAACTTCTTCAGACAAAGATACTTTTAGTCAAAAATGACATACATATAATACTTATACTTACAAGATTTCCAATTTAACTACATCTCACAATCTTCCATATTTAGGCAACCATAAACGGCCCTTAAAACATTTAACGTTATCGGCTTCTCAATTCTAATGGTTCATATTAGTCGTGAATCCCTTTTATTATCTATATTATCCTGTTTACAAACATCGTTCATATTTAAATTGTTCGGCAATTTATTTTTCACATTCATTATTAAGAAATACATCGTAATTGATTCTTTCTCCTTTCTATATTATGTGTCGATATCTACGTTCACCTTTCTGATGAAATAAATATCATAACCGTATTTATTCAAATTTCTTTCTTTATATTTTCTAAGTTTTAGTTTCGTCTCAACTATCATTTTTATCAGTTTTGCTTAATCTGACATTTTAAAGTGTCGATAATTATTACAACTAATTAAATAAATATTTGATTTTTATGAAACGTAAACATAACGATTTTAAATTTCTTAGTCTGTCCAATTATATGAGAATGTTTAAAATAATTTTTAATTTAATTAACACTATTTTTGTTGATTTATCGATATTAATTAATAAGATTCGTAAATGTTCGAAAAATCTTTGGTCAAAATTTTATTAGTTGAAAAGAGAAAATTATTGTTTCAAATTTTTAAGTCATGGTTTAAATGGGTTTCCTCAATCCTTCTTAGGTTGTCTTAAGGTATGCCAAAACATTTACACCTAAACAGAAGTTTAGTTAAATGTTTTGGTTATAAGGGAATGATCCCTTAAAATCCTTTGTTAAAACATTTGTCAAAACATATTTCCATTTTCTTTTTAGTATAACTCAAAGTCTTAAATGACTTCTAAATTTTGAAGAGTCAATATATTCCATTATCTATTAATCACATGGTTAAATCATGTAAAGGATTAAGTCTTAAATCACATGTTAATTATTCAAGGTACAGGTTTTTATTGTTTAGCCAATTCAGGGCAATCTATGAATAATTATTAACTCATTCTTATTCTTATTAACAAACAAATGGTCCTTAATGATCACAAGCATGAATTTATCAAATTACAACCTACACACGTGATTCACCAAATTTATGAATGCTACATGTGCATTGGTCAATCCAAACGACATCACGTGAAACTCATAATGTTCATCACAAGTTCTGGATGTAATGATTGGAATAGATAATCTTTTTTTCGCAGATGCGAAGTTGATGATAACCATGCCATGGATCAAAAACCTTGTAAATGATCGAACAAATCTTCCATTTCGAGTTATGGATATCGTTTTCGATTGTCAATTTATTCAGTTCACAGTAATCTATAAATATAAGGAATGATAACACCATAGCTCTTCATGATGACAGGCTTGGTATAATAAAATCTTTCTCCGACAACTCTCAGTTGTACGGTAATTCCTTTAATTTAGATGGTGCGGACGTACAGTGCACATGCCATAGGTGCAGCACCGGAAATATAAACAATACCAATTTCAACTTACCTTAATGGCGAAAGTCTAGGTAATTTATTAACAAATACTTACTAAAGTTTCAGATAACATAAGCATCTTTTAATACATTCATTTTAGGTTCTTCTAGATTACAATATCTATAACTAGTTCATAACCATTCATGGTATACTTTTTAAGTCTAAAAGCAGGATACAGCCACCTATCGGGGATTATTTAAATCACTTTTGATAATTAACATCTTATCATTTAGGGGAATTCTATTCGAGTTCCCATCGATTAAGACAATCTCGTCATGTCATAATCAATCAATCCATTCTACTGGCACTATTAACTTTTCAGTTTCCTTGCCGTCGATAAGATATTAACTTCTCAAAAGACTAATAATAACTCATAATCCTTCACAATTTCAAGGATATCTGGAGACACAACTAATATTAAAAGAGTAAGGTCAACGCATAATCTAGGCGAGAGAATTTCAAATCAGATACAGATGAAAACACTTAATGAATATGAATATATCCCATGTTTTCATAATTTGAGTACGCATTCGAAAGTTCCTCGGATCGTTACCCAGGTCATTCAAATGAAATCAAATCATAAGAAATGATAAGAACGTCAATACATCCAGTCGGGTATCAACACTCGGTAATCAGATACTTTTCCTAAGAATCTCACTACGAAAGAATTGGACAAGAAAGAATTGTCAATTGTCAAATAAGACAATTTCCACAGATGAGTAAATTAGACTCAGAAGAATAGATGCTACAGGCACATATGTAGGTGTCCTAACATTATGTCCTTATTTTTCACTTCTTGCAGATCTCATAAAATTTAATCTTTCACAATCTTCAAAGAAAATTTAGTGTTTATTAATCAGTTTTATGGTGACTACTAATCAGCCTTGCATGGTCCATTCCAAATTGTACGTAGGCGCGCAACTATATACAATTTCAAGATTAACGATGCAATACTCAGTTCGTCAAAATTTTATTATCATGTTTATAATAAAAACATTTTCATGCTTAATTCTTAAATAAGAATCAAAAATATATTTACAAAGGTTTTATTTGTTATGGAAATAATTAAGTTTCCAAAGCGTCTCATAAACAACTTCATTTTGATATCAATCATTTATAAATCTCACTTTGAATAATCCTTATTGTGATAAAAATTAAATTTTCTCAAAGGATACCGTTTTAACTTTATGAAAACAATGTGTGATCTGCAGAAGAGTGATGAAAGCTTGTTCACCAAGAACTAACTACAATATAATAGGAAATGAGCTTAGCCAAATAATCATGAGGTTCATGACCTCGATGACACTCACGAAGAATGACTCACAACGTAACTCAAATCAAGATGAGTACTTGTTCAATGGTTGCATCACTAATGCGAACATTAGGATGAAGCAATAAGAAATAGATAACAGCGATACATGTAGAATTTAGCAATCAAAGGTAGTCTTTTCATTAATCACAAACAAGTCAAAATTGTACCGTAACACATTACGTGTCACTATGTCATACAATTCTCAGAACTCATCCTACCGACTGATATCTCAGTTAAATTAGGGATTATTTTTAAAAGATACCACAATGAATACTAATCTACAAGAGTCATTAGGTGTTCCACATGTCCCGAAAGATCCATCGGTCCCAATTCAGAAGAAGATTTCTTCAATTTATTTCTTGGACACTGGGCATCCTCATTAGTGGACAATGGCCTAGGAACAACCCTTAACACAAATCAACAATCAATTAAAACCTTATAATTCAATCACAGGACTTAACGACTTCCTCTTATCAACTCATATTCCATATAAGTTAAATTTTACTTTATTCAAGTTTTAATCAACTTACGCTCAATGCGATATCCTACCTCATTTTCCAATACTTTCAACCTTATTCATAAACCTAAAAAGGGCAATAAAACCTCGATATGATCAACACTTAATTCCAATCCTATAGTTCTTACAACAACAATTATCAAATGAGTCACTAGCATGAGATGACTCACACATTCAATCAGATTTCTCGGAAAGGTACTAGTGGCATGAGGCTTTTGGGTAATGGTTCCAATGACAGCCTCAAGTGCAACATTCACCCTTTCGATTTCAAATTTAGGAATTGGGTGACAACGAATCAGATGACACCTTTCCAGGTGGTAACGTTTTGTCAAACTCCACTCTATAAGGAAAGATCGTCATGACATCGATATCGGTTTTAATCTCGCCAATTCTTTTTCAATATCACAATCAACTAATATCTACATTTCTACGAATATCAACCATTTGTTGGGATCATAAATACCCACAACTTGGTTTAGATCTAGGATAGCTAGAATTCCTACGAGAATAGCTTCGATTAATTTACTAGGGGATTTAGGGTTTCGTGTGACAATCTACGTCGTATAAATATCTCGTATATGTATTGAAATAATCATCAAACCATCATGTAATAAAATTACATCATATATATATATATATATATATATAATCCAAGTTATAAATATATATTAAAATAACACTTCTCAGTTTGGCCTTGTCGGTAACTCGGGAATTCTTCAGCACCGTTATAGTCAAAAGATTTTTATACATTTTTAGAAAAATGTTTTATGGTTAAAAGATTTTGAAAAGTTTTATTCAAAACCTTGGTTTTAAAAATCTTTCTTTCTCTATAACGAGAGCTCGGGTACCAAACTGTAACACCCCCAAATTTATACAACTCAATACAGCGGAAGACTAGTTGGTGTTACGGGATAGCACATTACTCACATCATAGACAACGCTTAAGAATCGCGTCGTTTAATAACATAGCATTTCCATTCATAAATATCAAAGTTACATAGGTCCCAAGTCATTGTATTTAATACAGGTTTTACAAATATTTGAATGGAAATTATTGTTTAAGTGCGGGCCATGAATTCTTGTTGTCTTCCCGAGAATTACCTTCAAGTACCTGAGATAAAACATGTAATACTAGGTGTTTACTCAGGTTAAAAAGATTTGTTCGTTGTGTTGGTCTAATCGAATTGATCTAGGTTTTCTATGTGACTCAGTTTTATTTTGGTGAAACAAATATTTTTGGTTGGTTTTAAATTTAAATGTGCAAAGACTTAAAAGTAAATGTCGTTAAAGTAAAGGGCAAGTAATTTAAATCTAAGTCTAATTAAAATAATGGTGCAGGTATTTAAAAGCGTGACAAAAAGTAAATTAATTAAATGACAAGAATTAAAAACTTAAACTAAAAATTAAACAAGTCAAAACATAAAAGTCAACCCAGATCGGAATATATTCCGATCAACCTTACCATCGGAATGAACATACCACCTATCGGAATTTTGAAGAAACCCAGATCGGAATATGTCACCTTTTCAGATCGGAATAACCTAACAACCTCAGATCGCAATGTAGTCCAGATCGAAATGTGTCCTATCGGAATGTACCTATCGGAATGTACCTATCGGAATGAGGCTAAGGAAAATTGGGCAGCACTTCTTCTAAGTAAGCCTCAAGAGCCGTCGGAAAGAGCGATCGCAATATGCGATCGCAATCCCCAGATCGGAATGAGGAATAGATACACCAATCGCAACCCTGGATCGGAATGCAAAACCCTTGTCCAAACTGTCACTATCGGAATGTGGTATAGGCAACCGTCGCAATGTGGAAAACCCTAGCTTTCCGATGGAGTACCAAATTCGTAAATAGCACAAGAACTAAAATAAGCTATTCTAATAAGCAGTTACCAAAAACTTGAATGAAATGAAATCACAACGAAACAATAAGCTAAAAAGTTAAAATCTTTCAAACTTTAAAAGACGAAACTTAAATGCAATCAAAACTTAAAAATCCAAACTTTAAAGAAAACTTTCAAAACACTAAAACGAAGTACCAAATAAGCACACAAGGTTGTCAATCTCGTGGCTTAATTCGTACGCGGAATTTAAAAAGGGACAAGACCTTAATCAAAATAAGCAAATGATTAGGCAAAACCTTGCTTAATCCGAAATTCAAGCCGAAACAAAAGAGAGAAAGGTAGAATGAGATTGATAAAAAGAACTTGATTAAATGATAAAGAAAGGTAAAGACAAGAATTTAAAGAACACAAATTAAAAACTTACTTGGAATTAAAAGGTAATTAAAGGTGCAAAACATGTATTTAAATAACAAGTAAATAAAGGTGCATAAATGAAAGTGGAAGAATGGTTTGTCAAGCCACCAACAAAGCTAAATGAAATGAAAATGAGAGTATTTATAGGTGATTAGGGGAGAGGTTAGAGGAAGCTTCCTCTCTCCTTCCTTTCTTGTTAATTGCACCATCAAGTCCTTCCTTCTCAATCTTTTTGTTAATCTTGGAATGTGATGACTTTTGGCTCGGGATTTCTTTGGACTCGTCTTTTAATTCTTCGATAAATAAGACTTGAGTTCCTCGGCTTTAAGTAAACTTCCGTCTTTTGACTTTTTCTTCGATAAATCTTCAGAATTGGTCTTGGACTTCCGTTCTTTATCCACTTTTGACTTCTTGACTCCATCTTTCATCTTTTTCTTCAATAAAAGCTGTGAATGCCCGTGAATTCCCGTGTTTTCTCCACTTTTCACAATTTCGTCCTAAATTACAACAAAAACACAAACCACGCATAATTCCGACATAAAAGACATAAAATACACGTTTTGGTCCGGTTATTATTGTAATTAAGTGGTAGAAAAGATGGGTGTTTACACACCTATCAAATCCCCTACACTTGACCATTGCAATGTCCTCATGCAATGCATTAGTTACAAAGCACGTTTACATTTTTCATCATAATCAATCCGTGTTGGCCTTTATTAAAGAGATAGAAACTACGAACATTCAAAGTAGATAAATCAAAAAGCATACCTTGGGTTTTGAAAATGTCATGAATAATCATCATCCTCAACTTTTCACTTTCTCCAAACCAAGCTTAAAAACGAGATCATTGTTATTATAAGTTAGTAGACTAACACGAACTCATGTGGGCCAATTATTCACTTAGACTCCCTTATTCCTATGGGTATCTCTTATATTTTATTGTTGTCTTGAATGATCACGAAGATGCATTGTTTGACTTATTTCGATAATTATTTAGTCTGAAAATAAGGTGCACGATTTAATCAATAGTTAGCTAAAGGACCAAATCTTTTAAAACTGCTTCTCGGGATATCAAAAAGTTCATATCTTGGCATAACTTGGTTCGCGATTTGAGACCTTTCTCGGGCCGATATTTGGCAGTGACTTCATACTTCAAATCTTTGAGAGACGTTCATGAAATAATGGTCTTCTCTTCATAATTGGAATTTCTTCACTTGGAATTTTTGAGAGATTCTTCATATCTGGACCACGACTTCTTCATTTTTCTCCAATCTTTATTTTGGATTTTGATATACAACGATCCGCCTCCTTTATTGACTTGGATCTATTTATCCTCATACCTTGTTAGGGTCTTTTCGGATACACTTCTCCATGACTTTTTGGGAGTTTTTGCTTTTCGTCGTGTGTCTCGATCCTTTATATTGATTTTCGATAAATGATTCTTCACATCACTTTTGGATCTTTAGCAACAAAACATAGCCCTCATGCCTTGTTAGGGCCTTTTCGGACTCGCCAATCTTCGCACCCCGCTTCATAAGTTATGCCTTGGCTATGAACTCTCGTCATTACCGAGCAACTTTTAAACGATCTGGGGCTAGAAGCTAAGTAACTTTTCAAATCGTACAACCTTATTTATTAGCAGATAAATTTATAAGCAATCGATGGGAGAATAGGCTCATAATTAACTCACATAAATTCACGAAAGAATACCGACTTATAATTGGCTCTATCATCTCTCGTTCTCCACAGTTTAAAATCTCAAGTAATGAGACTCGTGGATACTTAGCCTATTAAATCAAAGTTTGGGTTTTCGAGTCGCCTATAGGATCATGCAAATTCTTAGACTCTTTCAAGTTTAGAAATCGCATCTTAAAGTTCCCTTGATAAACGACTCTCTAGGATCAATTATAGGAACTTGCGAAAAGTTCTTGTCCTTAACCCGTGAGAGTTAAGACTTTCGCGTTTTATAGCTCCCTATGTAAAAGCCTAGCAAAACTTGACTTAAACACGTTAAGGATACTAGCTAGAGTAAACTCGGATTGAGTCAAAAGATTCACGACGTTTGAAAATTAAAACCACTTATTCAACATTTATTCTAATAAGGAAAGAAAATAGCTATACAAAGGGACAAACTAATAGGCCAAAATAGATCAAAAATTTTGAAAAATGTCGAAAAATTGATTTTCCGGTTAAAATGAGGACAAAAACAAGGAAAAGGCCACTTAACTTCGATAGAAGTCCCCCCTACACTTAAGATAAACATTGTCCTCAATGTTTAAGCATGTGGGAGTAAACTCCCCTACACTTAGGACATTGTGCACGTTGTTTAAATCTCGCTAAGGAAAAGACAACTAAAGAGATTCCTATTTTAATATTGAGAAAATATAAAATAGTGAATCGAAAAGAGTTTAGGATAGAACCGGGAAGAAGTAGAACACGGAATCACGGGTCGTCAAGAATCATCAGGAGTGGATCATTGAAGCTCGAATCCCTGATTAGGCAGTGAAGAGAGGAAATAGCAATCTAACGGGTCCCCCCTACACTTATGGTAAAGAAAGCGAAAAGATAGATGCATGGGTTGCCTCCCAAGAAGCGCTTGGTTTTTGTTAACCGAGTCGTGAGCCTGACTCGACCTTGATCATCAACGGAAGTAGCATGAAAGAAATCCACCAGGATCGAAGACATAGTTTTCATCCATCAATAAGCAAGAGCTTAAGGTGAACAAGGCAAGCCAAAAGAGAAGTGGCAGGGTTCCCTTAAGCAGTGGTGGAGCACAGTAGGAGCAATGATGAAGTGGTGCAAGCATGTCTTCCAAATTTCCAAAGATTTTTCCTTTTATTTCATCAGGTGGAGACTGAGATGGCTTAAAGACTTCAATACCGGGATCGAACACCTTTTCCTTCAGGGGAAAATAGCACTCCGGCTCAGCCGAGTGTGAAGAATATCCGCAAAGAAGCACAACCTCGTCCTCAGAAGTGGGACAAAGAGGTGTCAAATCATAAGTGCAACGGATTTAGGTGTCAACCGGTTTATTCTCCTTGGACAAAATGCTCTTCAAATCCAAAGTAGGATCAAGACGATAATCTTCAAAGTCCAAAGGAGGTGCATCACTCTCATGAGGGAAGTATGTGTTAAGAAATTCAGAGAAATCTTCCTCGAATGAGTAATCGTCCAAAGTAGGATCGAGTGATGGCGGAGGATCTTCATCATGGGAAGAATCGCTCGAGAGAGTATCAGCCTCATCAAAATCATCGAAAGTGGGCAGCTCGGGATACTCAGAAGTACAATCAAAATCATCCGGATCTGAGCTAGAATCATCATCATCATAAGCATCGAAGACCGGTGGAGAATAAAAAATGGGAGAAGCGTCCAAAGTAGGGGGAGAATCATCCTCATCATCATGAAAAAGTGGATTGTCGATGCAAGAGTCGAATAGAGGATTTTCGTAGACGGTAAAGTCATCTAGCACATTAATCATATTCACTGATTCTCGGCCTCCAAAAGTTAAACTAGTAAGCTTCCCCATTTTGAAAACTTTTGCATCATCCCCGACTCGTAAGATTAACTCACCTTCGGCCACATCTACTAAAGCACGTCCGGTTCTCAAGAATGGCCGACCAAGTATTAGAGGAATACGAGGGTCCATTTCATAATCAACTACAACAAAATCGACCGGGAAAGTAAATGTGCCAACTTTAATGAACACGTCTTCGGCTATACCAACAGGGTAAGCGAGAGTGCGATTTGCAAGTTCAAGAGTCATCTTTGTTGGAGTGAGGTCGGGCAATGATAGTGTTTTCCAAACACTCAAAGGCATCAAATTAATACTAGCCCCGAGATCAGCAAGGGCAGTAAATTCTTCAGTTTTGTTGAACACGCAAGGCAACACAAAACGACCGGGATCTCCAAGTTTTTCCGGAAGTTCTTTAAGAATAACTGCAGAGCAGTTTTCATTTAAGCGTGTGTTGGCGAGTTCAATCAGCTTCTCCTTCTTGTTAAGCAATTCCTTAAATGCTTTAACAAATTTGGGCATGTGGACAAGTGCTTCAAGAAAGCTAATGTTGAAATTCATTTGAGAAATCATTTTGATATAGCTAGTCACTTGAGCGTCCTCCTTGTTTAGCATTTTGTTCTTGCCCAAATGAGAAGGATAAGGGATATTGGGTTTGGGTGGTGAAGGTGCAGGTGTAGGTAAAGGTTGAGATGTTGAAGGATCATTGGTGGGAACTTCATCACGTCGAGGCGGAGACGGTAATGGTGCACTAATACTAGGTGTAGGAGGAGTAGGGATATATGGTGGTGGAGGAGGTGTAGATGATGGGGGTGGGATTGGTGGTCCTACAATGGTGACTCCACTACGAGTAGTAATAGCACTCACATTGGCTCGCGGATTGGTGACGGTGTTTGAAGGTAGAGAACTTGAAGAAGAAGGTTGAGCGGCGGGCAAGAAAGTAGCGAGCATATTCTTCAAATCATTGGTTTGATTGCTGAAGGAGGATTGAATGTTATCTCTAAGCTCGGATCTAATCTCATTTCCTTGCTTTGTGATATCTCCTTTCAGATTGATAATTTGGCTCTGCAAATTCTTGATTTGCTCACCTTGAGTTCTCATGATGGCTTCAACATCGGAGTTAATGGGTGGGTGTTGTTGGGCGGGTGGGTTATAAGGATTAGAAGCTCTTGGTGGGATTTGGTTGCTCCTATTGTAGTTATTGGCGTGGTTTTGGTTTTGAGGAGAAAAACCGGGTGAAAGGTAATTGTTGGAACGGTAGCTCAGCAGATTTCTATCCCCTTGTTGTCTAGCCTGGTAATTTTCCGGTGAATAATTACCATAAGCTGCATACACATTTTCCGGATTTCCTTGTGTTGAAGGACAATCGGTGTATGAGTGAGGACCGCCACATGTTTCACAAGGACTGGCAACCGCTTTAACTTGTTGTTGTTGTTGGTTTGAAGCGAGAAGCGTAATACTTTTGCTCATTTCGGCCATCATGCGGGTGAGTTCGGTCATCTCAGGGTTTGCTGAGGTTGAGGAAACATTGACTCTTGGGTTGTTCCTAGAAGATGCAGAAGAATCCCAGTTCTTATGATGAGTAGTCATGTTTTCAATTAACTCTCTACACTCCTCTGGTCTCCTTTTCATGAATGTGCCACCGACGGCTGCATTGATCGTATCACGATCGCGAAAAGTCAATCCGTTGTAGAAAGTATCAATCAATGTGACGGGAAGCATGTTGTGGTTTGGACAACGGTCGATCAAGACATTATATCTCTCCCAAGCGTCAAAAAGAGATTCATCGGGATCTTGCATGAAACCGCTGATCTGATTACGAAGGCTTGTGACCATGGATGGTGGAAAGTAGCGCGATAGAAAGCGTTGAGTCATGTCATCCCAAGTGTGAATAGAATTCTTCGGGAGACGATCAAACCATTTCTCGGCATGATGCGATAAAGTATGTGGAAAGAGTTGTAGGCGAAGTACATCCATTGTGGCCCCAGGCAACTTCATGCTTTGGGTGATTGTAATGAACTTGTCGAGGTGTTTGTTGGCATCATCATCAGGCAATCCTCTAAATGGGTTTGTTTGTACTTGCTGAATCATGTGGTGCTTCAACGAAAACTCAGGAGCGTTGATTTGCATCGGCGCAATCGGTCCTCCTCGTCCAAACATTGTTGGTTGACAAAGTTCCTCCATGGTCCGAAGATCGGGCTGTGGAAGAGCATTGTTGTTGTTATTATTATTATTGAGGTGCGGTAATTGATTATTGTTGTTAACACCTGCCATATCTAAATCTTCTTGAGGCTCGGGCTCTTGATAATTAGAAGATCTAGTACGCATACACCTAAAAATGCAAAAGAAAACAAAACCAAACACAAAGACAATATATATACACAATAAAGATAAAATCTTTTTGGATTTTTGAAATTTTTTTTAATTTTTATGGTTTTTATGAATTGTTTTTAATTTTTTTTTTATGATTTATGAAATTTTTATGCAAGAAAAATAACGCTCACAAGTGAACGGATCCAAAAAGCAACGTGTCTCTCACAAAAAACTGTTGATCTTTACGAAAAGAGCCGGCAGCGGCGCCATTTAATACTAGGTGTTTACTCAGGTTAAAAAGATTTGTTCGTTGTGTTGGTCTAATCGAATTGATCTAGGTTTTCTATGTGACTCAGTTTTATTTTGGTGAAACAAATATTTTTGGTTGGTTTTAAATTTAAATGTGCAAAGACTTAAAAGTAAATGTCGTTAAAGTAAAGGGCAAGTAATTTAAATCTAAGTCTAATTAAAATAATGGTGCAGGTATTTAAAAGCGTGACAAAAAGTAAATTAATTAAATGACAAGAATTAAAAACTTAAACTAAAAATTAAACAAGTCAAAACATAAAAGTCAACCCAGATCGGAATATATTCCGATCAACCTTACCATCGGAATGAACATACCACCTATCGGAATGTTGAAGAAACCCAGATCGGAATATGTCACCTTTTCAGATCGGAATAACCTAACAACCTCAGATCGCAATGTAGTCCAGATCGAAATGTGTCCTATCGGAATGTACCTATCGGAATGTACCTATCGGAATGAGGCTAAGGAAAATTGGGCAGCACTTCTTCTAAGTAAGCCTCAAGAGCCGTCGGAAAGAGCGATCGCAATATGCGATCGCAATCCCCAGATCAGAATGAGGAATAGATACACCAATCGCAACCCCGGATCGGAATGCAAAACCCTTGTCCAAACTGTCACTATCGGAATGTGGTATAGGCAACCGTCGCAATGTGGAAAACCCTAGCTTTCCGATGGAGTACCAAATTCGTAAATAGCACAAGAACTAAAATAAGCTATTCTAATAAGCAGTTACCAAAAACTTGAATGAAATGAAATCACAACGAAACAATAAGCTAAAAAGTTAAAATCTTTCAAACTTTAAAAGACGAAACTTAAATGCAATCAAAACTTAAAAATCCAAACTTTAAAGAAAACTTTCAAAACACTAAAACGAAGTACCAAATAAGCACACAAGGTTGTCAATCTCGTGGCTTAATTCGTACGCGGAATTTAAAAAGGGACAAGACCTTAATCAAAATAAGCAAATGATTAGGCAAAACCTTGCTTAATCCGAAATTCAAGCCGAAACAAAAGAGAGAAAGGTAGAATGAGATTGATAAAAAGAACTTGATTAAATGATAAAGAAAGGTAAAGACAAGAATTTAAAGAACACAAATTAAAAACTTACTTGGAATTAAAAGGTAATTAAAGGTGCAAAACATGTATTTAAATAACAAGTAAATAAAGGTGCATAAATGAAAGTGGAAGAATGGTTTGTCAAGCCACCAACAAAGCTAAATGAAATGAAAATGAGAGTATTTATAGGTGATTAGGGGAGAGGTTAGAGGAAGCTTCCTCTCTCCTTCCTTTCTTGTTAATTGCACCATCAAGTCCTTCCTTCTCAATCTTTTTGTTAATCTTGGAATGTGATGACTTTTGGCTCGGGATTTCTTTGGACTCGTCTTTTAATTCTTCGATAAATAAGACTTGAGTTCCTCGGCTTTAAGTAAACTTCCGTCTTTTGACTTTTTCTTCGATAAATCTTCAGAATTGGTCTTGGACTTCCGTTCTTTATCCACTTTTGACTTCTTGACTCCATCTTTCATCTTTTTCTTCAATAAAAGCTGTGAATGCCCGTGAATTCCCGTGTTTTCTCCACTTTTCACAATTTCGTCCTAAATTACAACAAAAACACAAACCACGCATAATTCCGACATAAAAGACATAAAATACACGTTTTGGTCCGGTTATTATTGTAATTAAGTGGTAGAAAAGATGGGTGTTTACACACCTATCAACATGTTAAAAGAAAAGGTCAGCGATAACGCCGAGTGAATTCATAGAGTTTAATAAATTACATCAATATAACTTTGGTATAAAATTATTACCAAAAATCATTTCGTACAAATCATTGTAATAGGCCATAAAATAGCCAAAATCATTTTATACAAATCTTTATCAAAAATCATAATATAGGCATTTGCCTTAAAAATCATTATACGAGCCAATGTCGTAAAAAAATCATACAATACGTCTTATGACGTTGTATGAAAATAAAAACCGTTATATGAATATGGTTATGAAAACCAAAACACGAACATAATATCAATAGTATGACCCTGTATTTCTAGTCAGGCAATACATCGTAATTTGGAGCGTCTAGCAGTATTTCGTTAGTTTTGGATTATTATAAGCCGCATGACATTGTTACCTTACTAAACCAACAACGGGTAGCTAACCCGATACTCAATTTGCCCATCTAAAGTAGCGTGTCGTCACAAAGGTCACGATATGGGAATCTTCTCATACATAAATTCGCTTACCAATCAATGTGGCACGACGGGGATCAACCGTCAAGGCGCGAACTGGGGTGATCGTCCCCAAATAGTACTATTATATGCACAAGCGTCTACCAAATCCTGGTAGTTCATAATTCATGCTAATGGGACTTTTAGTGACATAACCTAACTTTAATAATCCATTTTATTTCATCTATCGGGTCCTTTAATCATTTATCGGGTCATACAATCGGGTCATACAATCATTCGGGTCCAAATCAATAAACAAACAATCGGGACAAATGGTGTCCTATTTTATAAAAACTAACATGTTATCTCCCTCGCGGGTTTACGAAACATTTATAAAAACATTTAAAAGAGTGCGAGGCTATGAACTCACGTTGATGTGGGAAGGCGGGTTATCGGCAATTCGGATGTACGGTACGTGCTTCAATCACGGAAACCTAGACAAATAATACTCGTCTTAGACTCATGTCCAATGACTTTATAAAAATAACAATTATGTATAAATATGATGATTTTATATATATGATGATCCAGTGGGTTTATGTGTTCTCTTTTACTCATTTCAGTGTTTACGTATTGGTATCTTCTTACTAGTTTACTAGTTTTACCTATTTACGTGTCTTGAGTCCAATAAACTTATTATAAGTTCTTTAACTTGTATTAATCCATGTTGTACTTATATTATCAGTATTTACATTTTAGAAGTTGGGCCTAAATGGGTTAAGCCCAATAAGTTCTTTTTATAAGTGTTTAACTTATTTAGTCCAATTATTAGTCCAAATATGTTAACTTAGTCCGTTAATGTCCGTATGTCCTATAGTTCAGGTTTTATCGGGTTTTACTTATATTAGTTACTTATGTGTCAGTATATGACTTTTAAAAACTTTACATTAGACGGGTTTGATCGTCTAAGTTTTAATTGGCGAAAAACGTTAATTTTACGGTAATAGCCGAAAAAGTCGTAAAAATCAAGTTTATAGTTTTTATTACTTATAAGTATTATTCCACTACCATTTTTATAATTTATACACTTATTTAACCTTTTACATATTTATATAAATAAAATCCATAAGTTAGTGGGTTTTTATTTTACATTTTATACAATATAATTTTGAGTTCTTATATAATAATAATAAACATTAATTCTCAAGATCTGATGTTTATTTTCATATTCACCAAAACTACCATATCTAGAGTTCTATATGGAGATAGAAGCTCAAATTTTTTTCACATAAACTATATGATATGTGCCCCGTTTAACTCTTCTATAGCTACTGTTGAATCATCTTCTAAGTATTTTCTAAAAATCGTCCAAAACAGTGAACTCAGATTTGTATCTTAAACTTGTTATGATCATATCTCACTCATTACAATGATTCCATTGCATGGCCAACTCTCACATGTGTACAAGACCCATATCTTACTGTTTATTCATTAATCTATGCCATTTTTATCAGTTCACCATTTGATTCTTTACTGTTTTATACAGCCAACAAATTTAAGTAAGATTTTAGCCTTGTTTCTTATAGTTTTTCACCTTTTTAAGCATGTTTATCAACACCAAATCCCCACACAATACTTTTATCATCATATAATCATCATATACATATACAATAGGAAATAAAATACATGATTACATAATCAAAATAACAAGAAGATGAGGAGGACAATCTTTATACCACCATGATGATTAGGTTGTGATCAAAACATGGATTTTTGATGGAGAAACTTGTGATGCACCAAGACCATCTTCAAGACCACCAATCATCATAAACTCCTTGTGGAAAATCAGCCCCAAGACTCCATGGAAACTCCTCCTTGGATGTTATAATCACCACCAATCAATAGGGTTTTAAAAGAGCTTCATCATATGTAGAGATAACATATGTATTCATGGTTAATTTTTGATCAAATGGATGTTTAGGGTGAGATATGGGACGGCATAAATGGAGAGTAGAGAGGAAATTGTGTGGTTTTGCATGTTAGAAATGGTGGTAATGAGTTGGCTAGTGGTTTTAGGTAAGTTGTTAGCTTCATTTGTAAGCATAAAGGACAAGTGTTAGTTACTTTCTACCATTTGACACATAAGTAATGTGTTGGTAGCTTAGTTAGGCCGGTTTAAGTGGGGGTGGGACAAGTGTCCCACTTGTCTCATCCCCATTTATTTACGGGTACTCCTCGATTCTAGTTTCCTCGATTTGCGTGCCCTTGGGTCGTTTTACGAAAAACGTTTTTATAAATTATGAATCAACGGCACAAAATGAATCTAATAAAAATTGTCTCATCAAAAACGGAGTTCGAAAACGTAAATACGTAATCCTAGGGTTTCCGGTTTAGTCGTAAAGGACGTTAAAATAAAATCATGAGTCCTAATCTCTTCTCGTAAATTTGTGAGTTTATGAACCAACAAAAATTTAAAACTCCAAAATAATATTCATGGACAAATTTATTTTTCTGAAATGTCGGACTATCACCAAAAACGGTGTATGTAAACGTAAGCACGTAACGTAGAATACTCCGGTTTAGACGTAGTCGACGCTACTTCAAGACGTAAATCCAAATTACTTCCCAAAAATAAGTGAGTTCATATTGTAACATTAAAATAATGTTTTCAAATAAATATCGAGAATAAAATATCAACCATAAATTGACGGATTGTCACATTTGGCCAAGTAGTATTTCCGTTTATTTTCTTTCCTTTTGTCATCGCATCGTATTTATATTTTCCATTTCAAGAATAAAGTCAATAATAATAAATGAATAAAATGGTTTTAACAAGTTTAGATGTCTTTGATATATTAGGTCCGTCGTGAATATTTTGACTCAACCCGAGTTTACTTATTCAAGTTTACTCTAGCTAGTATCCTTAACCATATGGACCTTAATTGGTTTATTAGGCTAAGCATCCACGAGTCTCATTCCTTGAGATTTTAAATTGTGGAGAACGAGAGATGATAGACTTGATAATAAGTTTAAGGGTTAATTCTTGCTTATATGAGTTTGTGGCTCTTTCTTCCCGCTTGTATATTTAATTGCTTAATAAATGAGGATTTTTGCGGTGTAGATTCGATATCTTAGCTCTTAGCCAAATCTTTTATCTCCTTGTAATTAAAGCATGAACACATTGAGGGTGCCAGTGTTGTGGACTTCCGACTAAGGTGGCTCATAACCACTAAGTAGGAGGTATTCAGACCATGGGACCGCGGAATTTGTCCTACTATATATACATAAATAAAGAAAGAATAAGATTAAAACATGACCTCAAGGAGCCTTAGGGTGTGGGGCATGTAGCACGAACCTTGTCATTAGAGCCTTAGGGTGTATGGCATGGTAAGTGTTGAATAAAAATTGATCAAAAATCAATTCCCTCGTTTATTGTTCAAGGAGCCTTATGGTGTGGACAATAGACGAGGAGCATTTTTACATCTTAAAGAGCCGAAGGGTATATGTTGTGAATTTGCTAAACTCCACATAAAGTCTACATGACTTTGGAGGAATAATTAATAAGTAGTACTGTTGGCCAAATTTTGGATCCGGGAATTTATTCCCCAAATCGTGTTAAATCATCCTTGATGTGGGCTTACTTTAGTGACAACGTTTTTTAGGACGAGGTTAGGTTCTGAGTGTCGGGTTTGCACCGTTTTGTCTTCATATTCGGACTAATAATTATCAAATAAGTCAAATGAGCCTACGGGTGAATGACAATCCATAAAAGATAGAGATACAACTTAGGAATTAGAGAAAGAGTATTACACAATTGTCTTATATAAGTGGTTTTAACTTAAGAACTTATGGTAAACAATGATCTCGTTTTTAAGCTTGATTTGGGGAACGTGAAACTTGAGGATGATTAATATTCATGACACCAAAGCCCTAATTTAAGTCTTAGATTTCTTTACGAATTTCTTCCATCAAATAATCTCCAAGTTAATAAATTGTTATAACTTTTGTTTCCTTTAAAGTTTTTATCTTTTCATCATAGTAGTAATA
Organism: Glebionis coronaria; assembly: GCA_025667525.1. Taxonomy (NCBI): domain Eukaryota; kingdom Viridiplantae; phylum Streptophyta; class Magnoliopsida; order Asterales; family Asteraceae; genus Glebionis; species Glebionis coronaria. The sequence continues at coordinate 170,302,919 of CM046880.1, forward strand.
AGTATATCTTATTAAAGGCCAAGATGGGTTTAATTATGAGAAAAATGTAACTTTATGCTTTAAAATTATGCATTGCATGGGGTCATTGCAATCGTCAAGTGTAGGGGATTTAATAAGTGTGTAAACACTTATCCTTTTTCCACTAAAATCAAAGAAAAACAAGACCTAATCATGTGTTTAATATCGTAAAAGTCAGAATTACGCGTGGTTTTGTGTTTTTGTGTGAAATAGGTACAAAAGATCAAAAGGAAAGAAAATGCGGGATCTCACGTTTAATTGTTGAAGAAAAGTCCAAGAAAGAGACCAAGTCAAAGTCAAAGAACCAAAAGTGTACCAAAGATCACGAAAATCGGCAAAATCGACACGGGTTTAAAGAAAAGATCAAGGAAGCCAAATCAAGTCCGTTTTTAGTGGATTTTAACTTAATGAATATTATTCGGGGTAGTGGGCCCCACTTATGCTTAATGGGCCCAAAAGCCCATTTAAGAAGATGGTTTATTTACTTTTGGGTCAAAAGGCCCAAAACAAAAGCCCAATTCCTTTACATTTTGGACGGATGGAGTAAAATCTTGTTTAAAGGCCCAAGATTTATTTAAAAGCCCAAACCAAAATCACAAAATCAAATAAAACGCTACAACCCACACTCACATTATTTACCTCCGATACAAACAAGAAAACTCACCCCTCACTTTTATCTCTCTCTCAAACAAAACGCACTCACCCATCTTCAAACCCTAGTAAATAATATTTGCGGCTTTTACTGATTAAAGAGCACGTGTTATACACGGCTGTTAATTAATTGCCAATATTTTCGAGATGAAGATAATGGTGGTCCTCATCAAACGTGGCTCCTTTTCTCGCCCCTCATTGGCCTCAACAAATCACCACCACCAATCATCCAATCATCTATCTCCACATAAGCAGAGAAGTAACACAACTAGCACAAAAATAGACAAGAGGGCGATCCGCGTGATGAGGGCTTATTATCCACCGTTTGATTAAGATAGAAGAAAAAATGGGATGATTAAAACTAAAACTAATTAAAACGTAAATGGTGCAATATTAAAGCTTTAAAAGTAATTAATTAAATGACTTAAAATTAAAGCTTGACGAAAAATTTAATTTGACAATGTAATAAAAATGAAAACTTGAAATTTAAAATAAAGAAAAACAATTAAAATAACATTAAGGTAAAATGGCATAAAAATAAGCTTTAAAAATTAAACTAAAAATTACTAGAAAAACATTTGGTAAAAACAGAGATTTCAGGAAGCGTGAAAATTTTGAAAACTTAAAATAATACAAACTTAAAAATAAAACTGAAACAAAATATTAAAAACAAACCTGTCGGAATCCGATCAGAATACACCAAAAGGAATCCTATCGGAATCCCCAATCGGAATGTACTCGTCGGAATGCACACTTACCTCTCCAATCGGAATGTGGTCGGAATGTGTCCTAGTCGGAATCTTTGTCGGAATCCCCTTGTCGGAATCCCCAATCGGAAAGTGAGGACCAACTCCTAATCGGAATGTCACAAAGAGGACCTTCGCCGGAATCCAAAAAGGAATCCGAGTCGGAATACAAAACCCTATTCTGATTTGGGGTGATCGGAATGATGGAAACCCTTTTCCGATCCACTGATCGGAATGTGAAACCCCTTTCTGATTGTGGTAATCGGAATAACAGTAGGCAAAACGTAAATAAGCAAAACTAAATAAGCTATTAACCAAATAAGCACACAACTAAAAACTTAACTAAAACACGTATAAGAAAAAGCTAATAAGCTAGAATTTAAAGACTTTTGAAAACATTTAAATGAAAAAGAAATTCGAAAACCATTTTTTAATAAAAATAACTTTTATAAAAACATAAGTAGATTTAAGATAAACATAAATAAGCTATAAAAATCAATAATCCAAGACAATAAAAAACATAAGAACATAACATTTAATCAAATAAGCATAACAATAAGCACATAAACATAAAAATTAAGTAAAACAAGAAAGGAAGAATGAGAGATTAAAAATAAGAACTTGATTAAAAGTAAAGATTCAATAACAAAATTAAAAGACTTACTTGAATTAAAGGCAAGAAATTAAAGGTGCAAGACAAGTAATTAAATGACAATTAAGTAAAGTGCAAGAAATTAAAGGTGGAAGAACTATGTGTCAAATAGCCAACACCTCCTAATGTGTTATTAAGAGGGTATTTATAAAGATTAGGGAGGTAAGCATGTGTTGGAAGCTTCCTTCTTTATTTATTTCTCGTCTTTTCGTCTTCTAAATTCTTCGACTTTTTCGACTTTGTCTCGGGATTAATAAAATCGTCTTGTAATTTCTTCACTAATTTAGACTTGAGTTCTTCGGCTTTTATTAAACTTCCGTCTTTAGACTTTTCTTCGATAAATCTTCAGAATAGGCCTTGGACATCCGTTCTTTTTGCACTCTTGATCTTTTGACTTCGTCTTTTGTCTTTTTCTTCTATAAAAGCCCGTGAAAGCCCATGTTTTCTTCCCTTTTCACATTTTGATCCTAAATCACAATAAAAACACAAACCACGCATAATTCCAACATTTACGACATAAAATACATGTTTTGGCTTGGTTATTATTATAATTAAGTGGTAAAAGGATAAGTGTTTTCACACTTATTAAATCCCCTACACTTGACCATTGCAATGTCCTCATGCAATGCATTAATTACAAAGCAAGTTTTTCATTTTCCATCACAATCAATCCACATTGGCCTTTATTAAAGAGACAAAATATTTAAAGGAAGAAAACAAGTAAAAAGATCAAAAACTTACCTTGGGGTTTTGGAATGTCATGAATGATTATCATCCTCAAGTTTCACGTTCCCCACACCAAGCTTAAAAACGAGATCATTGTTATTATAAGTTAGCAAACTAACACAAACTCATGTGGGCCAATTATTCACTTAGACTCCCTTATTCCTAGGTGTATCTCTTATATTTTATTGTTGTCTTGAATGATCACGAGGATGCATTGTTGACTTATTTCGATAGTTTATTAGGCCGAAAATAAAGTAGGACGATTTAATCAATAGTTAGCTAAAGGACAAAATCTTTTAAAACTGCTTCTCGGGACCTCATAAAGTTCATATCTTGGCATAACTCGCTTCACGATTTGAGACCTTTCTCGGACCGATATTTGGCATTGACTTCATACTTCAAATCTTTAGAGACCTTCATGAAATAATGGTCTTCTCTTCATAATAGGAATTTCTTCACTTGAACTTTTTGAGAGATTCTTCATATTTGGACCACGTCTTCTTCATTTTTATCCAATCTTTATTTGGGATTTTGATATACAATGATCCGCCTCCTTTTAGGACTTGGATCTATTTATCCTCATACCTTGTTAGGGTCTTATCGAATAGATTTCTCCATGATCTTTACGGGAGTCTTTGCTTTTCGTCGTGTGTCTCGATCCTTCATATTGATTTTTTGATAAATGATTCTTCACATCACTTTGGATCTTTAGCAACAAAATGTAGCCCTCATGCCTTGTTAGGGCCTTTTCGGACTCGCCAATCTTCGCATCCCGCTTCAATAAGTTATGCCTAGGCTATGAACTCTAATTAATACCGAGCAACTTTTAAACGATCTTGGGCTAGAAGCTAAGTAACTTTTCAAATCGTACGACCTTATTTATTGCAAATATTTTATTAACAAGCGATGGGACAAAAAGCTTATAATCAACTCACATAAATTCATGAAAGAATACCAAACTTATAATTGACTCTATCATCTGTTGTTCTCCACAGATTAAAATCTCAAGGAATGAGACTCGTGGATGCTTAGCCTATTAAATCAAAGTTTCGGGTTTTCAAGTCATCTATAGGATCTTGCAATTTCTTAGACTCTTTCAAGTTTAGAATTCGCATTTTAAAGTTCCCTTGCTAAACGACTTTCTAGGATCAATTATAGGAACTTGCGAAAAGTTCTTGTTCTTAACCTGTAAGAGTTAAGACTTTCGCGTTTTAAGGTTCCCTATATAAAAGCCTAGCAAAACTTGACTTAAACACGTTAAGGATACTAGCTAGAGTAAACTCAAATAAGTAAACTCGGGTTGAGTCAAAAGATTCATGAATTTGAAAAATTAAAACCACTTTATTAAAATTTACTCTAACAAAGAAAGAAAATAACTATACAAAGGAAAATACGACTATACTACTAGGCCGAAATAGATCAAAAATTTTGAAAAATGTCAAAAAATCAATTTTTTTCCGGTTAAAATGAGGACAAATACAAGGAAAAGCCCACTTAACTTCGATAGAAGTCCCCCTACATTTAATATAAACATTGTCCTCAATGTTTAAGCATGTGGAAGTAACCTCCCCTACACTTAGGACATTGTGCACTTTGTTTAAATCTTGCTAAGGAAAGGACAACTAACGTGATTCCTATTTTAATATGGAAGAATATAAAATAGAGAATCAAAAGAGTTTAGGGTAGAACCGGGAAGACGGGTACACGGAATCACGAGTCGTCAAAAGTCATCAAGAATGGATCTTTGATAGCTCGAATCCCTGCACATGATAAGAGAGAAAACAACAAACATATACTAGGGTCTCCCCCTACACTTATAATAAAAATAAAAGAAAAAGGATAGATACTACGAGTTACCTCCCGAGAAGCGCTTGTTTTTGGTAACCGAGTCGTGAGCCTGACTCGACCTTGATTAGCATAGGAAGAAGCTTGAAAGACATCCACTGGGATCAAATACATGGTTTTCGTCCATCAATTAGCATAAGCTTAAGGCAAACAAGGCAAGACAAAGAAGAATAGGCAAGGTTCGCTTAAGCAAAGATGGAGCATGGTGGTAGCAAGTGTGATGAGGTGCAAGCATATCTCCATAAGTTCTAAAAGTCTTTCCTTTTATTTCATCAGATGGACACTGAGATGGCTTAAAAATTCCAATACCGGGGTTGAACACCTTTTCCTTTAGGGGAAAATAACACTCAGACTCAGTAGTCCTTGAAGATGATCCGCTCATAAATAGCACAATCTCATCCTCAGAAGGGGGATAGAGAGGTGTCAAGACATAAGTACTGCGGATATCAGTGTCGGCCGGCTTCTTCTCCTTTGAAGTGGTTTTCTTCATATCCAAAGGACTAAGGAGGATAAAGACCATAATCATCAAAGTCCAAAGGAGGAGAATCACTCTCATTTGGGAAGTAAGTGTTGAGAAAAGTAGCAAAATATTCCTCAAATGAGTAGTCATCCAAATTAGGATCAAGCATTGTTGGTGGAGGATCTTCATCAAAAGTAGGTGCAAGGTCATCATGAGAAGAATCACTCGAGAGAGTATCAGCCTCATCAAAATCATCATAAGTGGGCATGTCTGGATACTCTAAAACAAAATTATCATAATCATCCCCCATCGGAACTAGAATCATCATCATAATCATCATAGATCGGTGGAGAATCATAAATTGGTGGAGGATCTAAATTGGAGAGAGAATCATCCACATCATCTTTGAACAGTGGATTATCATAGCAAGAATCGAAAAGAGGATTGTTGTAGACGACAAAATCATCAAGCACATTAATCATATTCGCTGAATCTCTTCCATTCCCTACTCTTAAGATTAACTCACCTTCGGCAACATCGACTAAGGCTTTTCCGGTTCTCAAGAATGGCCTACCAAGTATTAATTGAATACGAGGGTCCATTTCATAATCAACAACAACAAAATCGACCGGAAAAGTGAAGGTGCCAACTTTAATAAACACATCTTCAGCAATACCAACGGGGTAAGCGAGAGTGCGATTTGCTAGCTCAAGAGTCATCTTTGTTGGTGTAAGGTCGGGTAATGATAACTTTTTCCAAACACTTAAAGGCATCAGATTTATACTTGCCCCGAGATCGGCTAAGGCAGTAAATTATTCGGTTTGGTTAAAAGTACATGGTAGCACAAAACGACCGGGATCTCTAAGTTTTTCCGGAAGTTCTTTAAGAAGGACTGCAGAACAATTTTCATTAAATCGAGTATTAACAAACTCGGCCATCTTCTCCTTCTTATTAAGCAATTCCTTAAATATCTTAACAAATTTAGGCATTTGGGCTAGAGCTTCAACAAGGCTAAAGGTGATGGTCAGTCCCGAAATCTTCTTCAAATAGTTCGACACTTGAATGTCATCCTTGGTGAGAAATTTGCCCTTGTCTAAGCGAGAAGGATAAGGGATATTGGGTTTATAGGTGGAAGGTGTAGCAGGTAAAGGTTGAGATGTTGAAGGTTTAAAGGTGGAAGGTGGGGTTGGTGAAGGGTTTTTCTTGGGTACTTCAGTAAGAGGTGGAGACGGTAATGGAGAACTAATACTAGGTGTGGGAGTAGTAGGGATAAATGGTGGTGGAGGAGGTGTAGATGGAGTAACTGGGGGAGGGATAGATGGTCCTACTAAGGTTGCTCCACTGCGTGTAGTAATAGCACTCACATTCGCTCTTGGGTTGGTGACGGTGTTTGAGGGAAAAGAGCCCGAAGTAGAGGGTTGCGTAGTTGGTAAGAAACTAGCCAGCATATTCTTCAAATCATTTGTTTGAGTGCTAAAAGAGGTTTGTATATCATGTCGAAGCTCGGATCTAATATCATTACCTTGCTTAGTGATATCTCCTTTCAAGTTGATAATTTGGCTTTGCAGATTCTTAATTTGCTCTCCTTGGGTTCTCATGAAGGCTTCAACATCTTGATTAATGGGTGGGTGTTGAGCGGGTGGGTGATAAGGATTAGAAGCTCGAGGTGGGTTTGGATTGCTTCTATTGTAGTTGTTGGGGTTGTGGTTTTGAGGAGAAAAACCGGGTGAAAGAAAGTTGTTAGAACGGTAACTTAGCAAGTTACGATCACCTTGAGGTCGAGCTTGATGGTTGTCCGTTGAATAGTTACCATAAGTTGTATACACATTTTCCGGATTGTCATGAGTAGAAGGACACCAGTGTGTGAATGAGGACCCCCGCAAATCTCACAAGAAAGTGCTACAGCTTTAACTTGTTTTTGTTGATTTGTAGTCAAAAGTTGCATATTCTTGCTCATTCCGACCATTGCGCGGGTCAATTCGGTGATATTAGGGTTTGAAGAAGTAGAAGAAACATTGACTCCCGGGTTATTCCTTGAAGATGCGGATGAAACCAAATTTTTGGGATGAGTAGTCATGTTCTCTATAAGCTCTCTACACTCCTCGGGTCTTCTTTTCATAAATGTGCCACCGGCGGCTGCATTAATCGTATCACGATCACGAAAAGTTAAACCGTTGTAGAAAGTATCAATTAAGGTGACGGGGAGCATGTTGTGGTTTGGAAATCGATAGATCAAAACATTATAGCATTCCCAAGCATCAAAAAGTGAGTCATCAGGTTCTTGAGTAAATCCACTAATTTGATTCCGAAGGCTCGTGACCATGGATGGTGGAAAGTAGCGCGACAAAAATCGTTGAGTCATCTCGTCCCAAGTATGAAGTGAATTCTTCGGAAGACGATCAAACCATTTTTCGGCATGGTGGGATAAGGTGTGTGGAAATAGGTGAAGGCGAAGAAAATCCATAGTAACACCGGGCAACTTCATGCTTTGAGTAACGGTAATGAACTTGTCGAGGTATTTGTTGGCATCATCATCCGGCAATTCGCGAAATGGACAAGTGTTTTGAACTTGTTGGATCATGTGATGCTTCAACGAAAACTCTAGAGCCGTGATTTGCATCGGCGCAATCGATCCTCCTCGTCCATTCATCGTGGGTTTATAAATCTCCTCCATCTTTCTAAGATCAGGTGGGGAACATTGTTGTTATTATTATTGTTGATGTGCGGTGGGTTATTGTTGTTGTTCACACCAGCCATATCTACATCTTCACGAGTCTCGGGCTCTGAGTAAGTTGAAGATCTAGTACGCATGCACCTAAAAAGAAAAAGAAAAAGATACCAAAGAAATAGAGAATATATATGTACGTGTAAAAACTAAAAATAAAAATCTTTTTGGATTTTGAAATTTTTTAATTTTTATGGATTTTTAACAATTTTTAATTTTTATGGATTTTTGAAAAATTTTGAACAAGAAAAATAACTTTCACGAGTGAACGGATCCCAAAAGTCAACGTGTCTCTCACAGAAAACCGTTAATCTTCACGAAAAGAGCCGGCAGCGGTGCCATTTAATAACTAAGATTTTACACAGTTAAAAATATAGTTGAACCAGTCTCTTCGAATTGAAAAAGGGATTAACGTGCGACTCAGTCGTCTTTTGGTGGATAAAAAACAGATTTGTCATTGTAGTAATTTAAATTGCAAGACTTTAAAGTAAATGACGGTAATTAAAACTAAAACTAATTAAAACGTAAATGGTGCATTATTAAAACTTTAAAAGTAATTAATTAAATGACTTAAAATTAAAGCTTTACGAAACATTTAATTTGACAATGTAATAAAAATGAAAACTTGAAATTTAAAATAAAGAAAAACGATTAAAATAACACTAAGGTAAAATGGCGGAAAAATAAGCTTTAAAAATTAAACTAAAAATTACTAGAAAATATTAAAAACAAACCTGTCGGAATCCGATCGGAATACACCAAAAGGAATCCTATCAGAATCCCCAATCGGAATGTACTCGTCGGAATGCACACTTACCTCTCCAATCAGAATGTGGTCGGAATGTGTCCTAGTCGGAATGTTTGTAGGAATCCCCTTGTCGGAATCCCCAATCGGAAAGTGAGGAACCAACTCCTAATCGGAATGTCACAAAGAGGACCTTCGTCGGAATAAAAAAAGGAATCCGAGTCGGAATACAAAACCCTATTCTGATTTGGGGTGATCGGAATGATGGAAACCCTTTTCCGATCCACTGATCGGAATGTGAAACCCCTTTCCGATTGTGGTAATCGGAATAACAGTAGGCAAAACGTAAATAAGCAAAACTAAATAAGTTATTAACCAAATAAGCACACAACTAAAAACATAACTAAAACACGTATAAGAAAAACCTAATAAGCTAGAATTTAAAGACTTTTGAAAACACTTAAATGAAAAAGAAATTCGAAAACAACTTCTTAATAAAAATAACTTTTATAAAAACTTAAGTAGATTTAAGATAAACACAAATAAGCTATAAAAATCAATAATCCAAGACAATAAAAAACATAAGAACATAACATTTAATCAAATAAGCATAACAATAAGCACATAAACATAAAAATTAATGTTGGAAATACGTTTTACGTAGTTATGAAGGATCGGTCGCTCCAACGATAATTATGTAATGGGCTCGTGGTCTACTTTATAATGTATAGTCCATATAGCCCACATGTAGGGTGGGCTATATATATACCACTCCTAGCATGTTAGGAGGGGGTTGGTTAATTCATTCATTAACAACTTATCATTTATCTAATCACTTTCTCTCTCTACTTTTCTTCCCTCTCCTTTCTCTCTCTACACCTAATCTCCTTCTTCCCCATCTCTTCCACCAAATCCATAGATCTAATCCATCATTTACCAAATCCTTAGAATTAGTAGGCCTTCAATTGGTATCAAGAGCCATGGTTGAATCTTAGGATTTGCTTATTTTTTATCTTTTGATTTGGTGGTAACAATTCTTTCTTTTCTAATTTTTTATCAATCTTTTCATCATTTGATCAACTTTTTATCAGTTTTATAACAAATTTATCAATTTTTATTTTTTTTATTATTATCAATTTTATTCTTTTTTTTCGTATGTTTTTTATCATCAGTTTTTGATTATCAGTTTTTTTAGTATCATTTTATCAATTTTTTTAAAATAATCAGTTTTTTCTTTTTCAATAATCAGTTTTTTTTTTTTATAATCATATTTTGTTTAATTTTTTTTTAATCAGTCATTTTTTTTAATAATTTTTTAATCAGTATTTTTTTTTCAGTTTTCTTCTTCATTTTTTTCTTAACGGTCCATGAGTCCAGTCCAATCTGTTAAATTGTCCAAAACTGTCCAAAACAGTCAAAAAGTCCAATCTGTTAACTCTGTCCAATAGTCAATCTGTCAAATCTGTCTACTGTCCAAAATCTATCAAAAGATCAGTCTTTCAATTTTTTTTTTTTTGAGATCGAGCGATTTCATATTTTCCGAATAGGACGAAACTTTCCGAATGGTCATATTTTCCGAATAGGACGAAACTTTCCGAATGGTCATATTTTTCGAATAGGACAAAACTTTCCGAATGGTCATATTTTCCGAATAGTCAAAACTTTCCGAATAGACCAAAAGTTCCGAATAGACCAAAAATTCCGAATAGACCAAACTTTCCGAATAAGACCAAAAATTCCGAATAGACCAAAAGTTCCGAATAGACCAAAAGTTCCGAATAGACCAAAAGTTCCGAATAGTCAAAACTTTCCGAATAGGAAAAACTTCCGAATTGAAAAACATTCCGAATAGATTTTTTTTTAAATAGACACTTCTATTCGGAATAAACTCGACTCGACTGAAGACTCAAAACACTCTCGGACACCACTCATCACACCCGCCTAATCAAACACAATACTCTCGACCATCAACTCTCAATACTCTCGACCCTCACCTTCGCACCCTCTCGACTCTCATACCATCCTCACCAAAGCCTCGACCACTCTCGAATCACAAAACAAAAAATTACAACTCTCATCCCTCGACTACGCTCAAACAAACACAATCTCTGCCCCGACTCAAACACCCCCACCACACTCACCCAACAACCTCAACTCACAGCTCCTTTCTCGAATCTAACCAAACGGACTCACCCACACTAAAGACTCAACCAAAACTTCTTAGACTCACCCAATCACACCCATTTCGACATAATCACCCTCACACCTCTCGTCTAAAAACACCACACTCAAGATTCGACGACTCACAAGTAAGAACGACTCTACAGAAGAGAGAGATACTCGAAACACTTTAAAAAGAACACCTACCTGAGATCTTTCTGAAAAAGACCTTGAAGAGACTTGAATCTGTCTTCGTTTGATAACTAGAATTTAATAGGTGATGGAGGATTTGAAGATGGGGGGCGGATGAGTGGAGGAGAGAGAGATAACCGGTTGAGTTTCTATATCTTGTTTTGTAGACGTTTGGTGATTGACGGAGGAACTTTAGGTTTCGTTTAATTGAGAGAGAAATTAGGGTTTTTCTGTGTGTGTGTTTTCAAGTGAGGAGAGAGAGAGATACAAACGTTTTGTATAAGACTTGTGAGGCGGATATATCTAGAAACAAAGCGAATGAGTGGGGCGGTGGAATCCTTTTTATTGGGCCACGTGGACTTTGACGGAGTATCCAAAGACAGGGTGAACAGTTTTTCCACTTTCTCACACGTTTTGTCAAACGTATTTACATAACGTTTTTTTTTTAATATCAGATTTTTTTTATTTTATTTTTAGTTAAATAATTTTTGAAAAATTTGTGTCAAAAAGTTTGTTTTACTTTTATTTTTACTTTTATTTTCCTATCTTTAAAAGTTATTTTTTATTTCTCTTATTTTATTTTCCATTTTTAAAATATCACATTTTATTTTTTTATTTTTAGTTAAAATTAAAATTTTGTATTTTTGTCACTTTTATATTTTTTTGTTTCGTATATTTTGTTTATTAATTTTTGGCAAATCGTGTCGAGGCGGGTATTTTTAAAAAGTTACTGTGGAAAAACATTTGCCGGATTAAAAGTTATTGTGGCCGGATTTAAAGACAAACGTGACGAGTCAAAGTGACGAGCTTCATTTATACCATCCATCGAGGAATTTTACGTATTATTTACGGGTCTTTCGTTTTAATCGATCTTTAATGGATTCGTTCGATTCGACATGTCAAAAGGGAGAGTTGTATCTAAGGCAAAACGAAGTTAAGAAAAGTGGCATCACCTCCTTTCAACTACTCCAGTCTCATCTTGTCACTCTTTCGGGGATTCAAGGAGGGAGCGAATTTGTGACAATCTTTGGACAAGATCGTCATATATTCATCGACTCAATTTTCACCACTTTGACCGAACTCGCCGAGCAACTCAACCGTGACAACTTTAATCACTCTGCATCGGCACTTGCTTATAAGGCTCTTGTGACACAACTCACGCCTTTCCTCCAGTTCAATATCATCAAGTCTGAAAGTTCAATGATTTGCCAATCATTTCTTCGAGATACACATACTGAACTTCGAGTCTTCCGTGATACAATTCTGAAACTCATGACATCAGTCTCGTCTTCGATTTATCAACAATCACAACTTCAGCAAACATATGATAATGGAGTGCAAGAATCAATGCCGCAGATGCAAGAGGAGAATGGTCATACGGTTGACAACTTGGAGCCTAACGATGGCAAGAGCACGGATTCAGAAGGACAACATGATATCAGTGGCACGTCGGGGAATGTTCACGAGATTTCTCTTGATGACACCTTACCCATTTATGACGAAGAGCCTGCAAACATGGTACAATGTGATGTTGGTTATGATGTATATGCTGATCACATGCCGCATATTGAGCATTCTGAACCTAATTATGACAAACATGGGATGGAAAAGAGTGATAGAAATACCACTTCTGATTCATCCGATGTAAGTCATAATGGGGGAGAGATTGTTCAGAATGCTATAGTACATCATGAAAATTGTATTATAACTGCTTCATTGTCTGCTTCTGAGTCCAAGATTAGAGAGCTCGAAATGATTGTAGCTCAACAATTAAAAGATCTTGAGGATGCCAAACTTGAATTTTCTAAGAAAACGGATAAATTTGAAACATACTTTGAAAAACTTGAAAAGTCAAACGTTGTTCTTGAAAGAAAATTGGATCAAACTGTTCTAGATTCTAAAGCTGAAAAGGATAATCTTTTGAAACAAATTCAACTGCTTGAATCTAAGTTGGCATCCCAAGATAACTTGCTCAAAGAAAATGAAACATTAAAGGCCCAAGTACAGGAAAAGGTTTTTGCTATAGCTGCGTTGAAAAACGAGTTAAGGAAAAGTAAAGGACCTGGTGTGGACACTAAGCTTGAAAAACCATCAATCTTGGGGAAACCACCTACAAATCAGTTCGTCAGACAACCGACTGTCAGACAACCTACTGCATTTGGATCCGCGCGATCACAATCCTCGAGACCGCGGTTTGCCTCCCAAGTTGATTTGGTTCACCTTATTAGACCAGTCACTCCAGCTACTAGGCCCAATGTGATCACTCCAGCTTTAGCAAGACCATATCATATGATTGCCTCTAGTTTCCCTAAACATACCAAGACCACGTCTAGAACTAGTTCAAATGACGTTTGCCATAAATCTGGTCTTGGGGAAGCTAAGCAAAAGACACATGCAAGAGATAGCAATGTCCAACCTAGTCAGATGCCTTCTAGATTACCCAACACTGCTAACCGTAGCATGCCATCTTCTAGGAGCATCGATCAATCATCTAGGAATTATTCAGACATTAAATATGCTACTTGTAAAACATGTAGAAAATGTGTCTTTACGGCAAATCATGATGCTTGTGTCAAGAAATTACTTGATGAGGTAAACTCCCGTGCTAGAATTAAGTCCCAGTGGATAGCTAAAATCAAACCCTTTGGTAAAGTTTGGCGCCCCACTGGTAGAACTTTTACTCTTGTAGGAAACGAGTGCCCTTTAACTAGGATAGTCTCTGATTCTACGAAGACTACTAGGGAGGAAATTGCAAAGGATGATACATCACTTAAGCCTAAACTTAAGATCTTCTATAAAAGGAAACGTTTGCCAGCTAAGATAAGTGAATCATCTCCTCAGGCCACCTCTGACACAAGTAAAGCCAACTGTGAACCCCCACGTGCTTCTATAATTGATATCGCTAACCCATGTCAAAGCAAGCAAATTCCTAATGAGATTGCAGGTACCAAAGTTGATGTTCCAAAAGAACGAAGCGGTCCAATCGTTGTGTACCGTTCAACTAAGGACACTCTTAGAGTTTGGTTGCTGAAGAAGCAGATATCAGAGAAACAACTGTCTCAGGGGATTCATGGTTAAGCTGCACAAGGACTTACAGTCACATAACAGACTGTAACTCGATCTCCAAAGACAGGAAAGTTCATCCCGATGATGACTTATCCTAAAAACGAGAAATTCATTTTTCTCGGGCATGAGCTTATATCAAAAAACATTCCAAGTTTTTAAGCTCATGCACTAAGGCTTATAGATAAATGACAGTCTATAACCCGTTCTTCAAAGGCAGGAAAGTTTATCGCCGATGATAAACTTATCCTTACAACGAGAAATTAAAATTTTCTCGGACACGAGCTTACATTAAAACCATTCAAAGGTTTTAAGCTCGTGTATATGACTTACAGTTAAATGTCAGACTGTAACTCGAACTTCAAATAAAGGAAAGTTTATCATTAATGATAAACTTATCCTCATAACAAGAAATTCAATTTTCTCGGTCATGAGCTTGTCTTAAAACATTCGAAGTTTTAAGCTCAGAAAGGAAAGTGTATCTTTTAAATAAGAGAACTTTTCCTCATAACGAGAAATTAACCTTTCTCGGTCATGAGCTTTCCGTTAAAACAGTCAAAGTTTTCAAGCTCATGAAAACGACTTCTAAGTAAATGTCAGCTTAGGACTCGTTCTTCAGATAAAAGAAAAGTTTATCGCCGATGATAAACTTATCCTTAACAACGGGAAGTTTACAACTTCTCGGACTTGAGCTCGCTTTTAAGATATTCAACATCTTAAGCTCAAGTATTTGTTTTTCAAAACTTTGAACACAATTTTTCAAGAATTTCTCAAAAGATTATTCTAAATCTTTCAAAATTGTGTGTTCAAAAACGTTTTGATAAAACGAGCATGTCTTCTGGAATCGATAATATTTACGAACCTAGAAATGTCATTCAATAATGACACGGGGTTGTAAATAAAGTTCGAGCAGAAGTTTAAAACATTTAAAACATGCTCCAAATGGTTTGCTATTATTTCAGATAGCAACCCGCTTTTCATAATCAAGTCAAGCATTTCACCGGAAAGCTTTGACTCTACAACGAGAATTAATTTTCTCGGGGACGTGACGAGGTGACCAACATTCGTGAACAAGAACCATGTGCTTCTTTCATATGATGTTCTCCATTATTCAGGTCCAACCTCGTACATTGCTAATCTTGTGAATTTATTATTATATCTGATCTTTGCACGTAATAAATACCTTACACTTGTGTTTAAAAGGTATTTAATTTACGTTTCAAGTACACCCTCATTAATTTGAGGGGGAGCTTGTTAAAATCATGAAGATAATTGGATTTGCATTTTTCTTCCCAAATTTTCTTCAAATGCTATTAAATCAATTGATATTAAAAACATCGATTGGGTTAATATTTTTAATATGGGGGAGAAAATGTGATTTCATATGGGATATGATCAATCATAAATGGTTTGACTTAACGTGTTAGCTCATCCCGACATGTGCGAAATGTTTTCGAATATCGTAGCATATGTTAAGGGGGAGCAAAATGGATTTGCACTTCAAAATGGATTTCATGGTGATTTATACTTACCCGCAACCCATTTATTTCACGACGATGAAGATTGTGGTGACATAAGGATGGTAGGATAGGTTAAAGTCCAATGATTTCTCTAGAACCGGAGGAATCTTCCCAAGGACATTCCATAGCTAGAAATAGTAGTCCTTAGGAAAGATGGAGAAAGATTGTGAACGTAGCTGAATGCCGACCAAGTACTTAAGTTAGCACTGGAACAATCACAACAAGGTGCTAGTGATGACGTATTGGTAAGCATTGAAGGGGTTGAAGAATGAAAAAGAATTGTAAAGATAAAGGGTGTAAAGAAAGAAGCCCTCCTTACAACCTTAGGCAGAAACCGGGTCAATTCATATGCTATTGAGATCATTTTTAATGATTCTCGATATTGAAGAAAGACGTCATGGACCCAGTGATGCAATGCACAACCCTTCCCAGCTAACTCAAATATCTCTCAAAAGGTATTTGTTTTAATCACACGGAGATCAACACATTATCTATTGATTTATTCACTCCGAATAAATTGGTATTGAAAAGGTGGCACTCCTCTCCAGCCTCCGATCACTAAAATCCAAAATGCACGATCGAGTCTAGAGCCATTTGAGATCATCAAATATCTCATTAGGACACACTTTCATATTTACTTGCTTCTTCACACACTGTGAAAAGTAAGAAAGTTCTTAAGAGTCCTACGCAAAATCTTCATGATCTTGCCTGAACATCCGAGTAATACGAAAGTATTTACAATGAAGATGGAAATCCTTCTTGAGCGAATATCAAAAAGCTCATGGTAGGTGACTTGTGCGATTCTTTATGAATCAAAATTGTGATAACTGGAAAGCAACAGTGGTTTAATTCTTAAATGAATTTAAACACGTTCCAGGCCTCTACGCATTATCATATGATCTTGCCAGAACACTCAGAGTGACTCTTTATTGATCACAGTGACGAGTGGAAATCCTTCTAGTGTTAACATCAAACAGCACTTGGTAGGTAACTTGCAAGATTCTTTATGAATCAAGCTAGTGACAACTGGAAAGCAACGATGGTGCGGTTCTTAATTGAACTTCACTTGTTCCAGGAACATGAATTGACGGCTTCAAATCATGCGGATATTATTATCCAAATGATTCACTCTTTACGTTCGCAGTCAGCTTTGGACGGTCGAGTAAAGAGAACGGGTTTACCCGCGAAATCTTGTCAAGGAGGTTCTTTATTGAAACTACCTGTCACAAGTACGATATTTAATATCGTCCAACGGTCTTCACCGACCGGAGGTAAAATGCTACCGAATTAGAATGAAATGTTCAAGGCCATTTCATCCGTGTATATTGTTTGTTGCTAACTGTCTTATGCAGCGTAACAAGAAGGTGGCATTGCGGTGTACAACCCAGAAGAAGTCGTCACCACATGCTTATACTACATACACTTAGTACTTCAACAAATTCAAGAAAGTCTGAAGGTCAAGTCTTCCGCTATATCAAACTCTGAAGCTTTCAAGAATTTAAAGGTATAAGTATGTGGAACATGAAGTCACGAAGAGGCAAATTTCACAAGTGATGAATGCACAAGGTCAAGGCAAGGAAACATGCTCAAGACTAAAGTCAAAGATCACATCAAGCATATTCACAAGAACAAGATCGAAGACTCAAGCATAGTTTGCTAGGTTTAAGATTTTGTAAAATGGTGTGACCTCCCTTAGGGGGAGATTGTTGGAAATGTGTTTTCCCAAAGAAAGTCTCGGTCACATCATTATTAGCATAGATCACGAGCCATAGAATATTTAGAACTTTGTAACTTGGAGCGACCTCCCTTAGGGGGAGATTGTTGGAAATACGTTTTACGTAGTTATGAAGGATCGGTCGCTCCAACGATAATTATGTAATGGGCTCGTGGTCTACTTTATAATGTATAGTCCATATAGCCCACATGTAGGGTGGGCTATATATATACCCCTCCTAGCATGTTAGGAGGGGGTTGGTTAATTCATTCATTAACAACTTATCATTTATCTAATCACTTTCTCTCTCTACTTTTCTTCCCTCTCCTTTCTCTCTCTACACCTAATCTCCTTCTTCCCCATCTCTTCCACCAAATCCATAGATCTAATCCATCATTTACCAAATCCTTAGAATTAGTAGGCCTTCAATTAAGTAAAACAAGAAAGGAAGATTGAGAGATTAAAAATAAGAACTTAATTAAAAGTAAAGATTCAATAACAAAATTAAAAGACTTACCTGAATTAAAGGCAAGAAATTAAAGGTGCAAGACAAGTAATTAAATGACAATTAAGTAAAGTGCAAGAAATTAAAGGTGGAAGAACTATGTGTCAAATAGCCAACACCTCCTAATGTGATATTAGGAGGGTATTTATAGTGATTAGGAGGGTATTAAATAACTAGATTTTACTTAGTTATGAAAGTTCGTTAAATCCAGTCTTTTCGAATTGATTACTAGTTAAAAGTGTGACTCAATCGTTCTTGGTGGAAAATAAATGGTTTGTTTGATTATCTATTTTAAACTAAAAGCGAATATGTAAATGTCGTAGAGTAAAATAAAGCCTAAAAAGTTAAACTAAAAATTACTAGAAAAACACTTGGTAAAAACAGAGATTTCGGGAAGCGTGAAACTTTTAGAAATTAAAACTTTGTAAAAACAAGAAATTAAACCTATCGAAATGGTTACCATCGGAATCAGATCGGAATGTTAAAGGAAAAATCCTGTCGGAATAATGGTGCTATCGGAATATCACAAAAAATACCTCAATCGGAATGTCTTAATCGGAATAATGGAAAACGAGTCCTATCGGAATATGATAAAAAGGAAGTGATCGGAATAAAGGAAAACGAGTTCTATCGGAATATGATAAAATAAAGCTATCGGAATCCAAATTGGAATCCCAATCGGAATACACGAAACCCTTTTCCGATATCCAGTGATCGGAATACTAGTGAGTTGATCGAAATAACTACCCCTAATCGGAATGACAAATCTGAAAGGGGTTTACCCTATTCCGATTACCAGCACTTCGAGAAAAGCAATCCAAATAAGCAAAGTTTATAAGCTACTTTCAATAAGCTCAAACCAAGACTTAACCAAATTAAAAATAAGAAGAACTAATAAGCATAAAATAAGAACTTTTTAAACTTTAAATAAGCAAAACTTTTAAATCAAACCATAAAAAGATGAAACTTTTAAGAAAAATGAAAAGTAAATAAGCTAACACAAACTAAGCAAATAAGCATGAAAAGCTCAAAACTTAATCCGTATTAAAACTTAGAGATGAATATAAAGATAAACTTTTTAATCACATAATCAACAAGATTGAACAAAAACAAAGATAATAACGAATCAAAGGTAAATAAAATCAAGAAAGGTAGAAGAAGATTAAAGATAAAAAAGCTTAACTTGAACTTGTAGATTAAAGATTTAAAGATACAAGATTAAATCAAAGCTTAAACATGAAAAGAAAGAAAAGATGATGTTCTAGTGAGAGAAAGTTAAACACTTTCTCTCTCTAAAATTAAAATTACAAAAGGGAAAAATAAACTAGCTAACACCCTCCTAATGTGTCATTAGGAGGGTATTTATAGGAGATGGGGAGGTGCATGTGCTTCCTTCTTTCTTTCTTTCTTCTCGACTCGATTTAAATTCTTTGTCTTTCTCGACGTCGTCTCGGATTTGTCGATGTAAATTGAACTCGTCTTCTAATTTTCTTCTATAATTAGACTTGAGTTCTTCGACTTCATTAAACTTCCGTCTTTATACTTTTTCTTCGATAAATCTTTAGAATAGGCCTTGGACATCCGTTCTTTTTTCTTTCTTGATCTTTTGACTTCGTCTTTTCTCGTTTTCTTCGACAAAAGCCCGTGTTTTCTTCCTTTTTCATCTTTTGGTCCTTAAACACAATAAAAACATAAACCACGCATAATTCCAACTTTTACGACATAAAATACACGTTTTGGTCTTGTTATTATTGGAAATAAGTGGTAAAAGGATAAGTGTTTTCACACTTATTAAATCCCCTAAACTTGACCATTGCAATGCCCTCATGCAATGCATTAATTTTAAAGCACATATTATATTTCTCATCATAAATAACCCATCTTGGCCTTTATTAAATACTAAACTTTAAGGAAACTAAAAAGATATAAATATGTACAAAATAAGTAAAGAAATCAAAGACTTACATTGGGGTTTTGGCTGTCATGAATGTTTATCATCCTCAAGTTTCACGTTCCCCATACCAAGCTTAAAAACGAGATCATTGTTATTATAAGTTAGCAAACTAACACGAACTCATGTGGCCCAATTATTTACTTAGACTCCCTTATTCCTAGGTGTATCTCTTATATTTTAATTTTGTCTTGAATGATCACGAGGATACATTGTTTGACTTATTTCGATAGTTTATTTAGGCCGAAAATAAAGTGGGACGATTTAATCAATAGTTAGCTAAAGGACAAAATCTTTTAAAACTGCTTCTCGGGACCTCTAAAAGTACAAATCTTGGCATAACTCGCTTCACAATTTGAGACCTTTCTCGGACCGATATTTGGCAGCGACTTCATACTTCGAATCTTGAGAGACGTTCTTGAAATTATGGTCTTCTCTTCATAATAGGAATTTCTTCACTTGATGTTTTTGAGAGATTCTTCATATTTGGACCACGACTTCTTCATTTTTCTCCAATCTTTATTTTGGACTTTGATATACAACGATCCGCCTCCTTTTAGGACTTGGATCTATTTATCCTCATACCTTGTTAGGGTCTTTTTGGACAGAGTTCTCCATGATCTTTTGGGGAGTATTTTCTTTTCATCGTGTGTCTCTATCCTTCATAATGATTTTCGATAAATGATTCTTCACATCACTTTTGGATCTTTAGCAACAAAATGTAGCCCTCATGCCTTGTTAGGACCTTTTTGGACTCGCCAATCTTCGCATCTCGCTTCAATAAGTTATGCCTTGGCTATGAACTCTAATTAATACCGAGCAACTTTTAAACGATCTTGTGCTAGAAGCTAAGTAACTTTTTAAATCGTACAACCTTATTTATTGCAAATATATTTATTAACAAGCGATGGGAGAAAAAGCTTATAATCAACTCACATAAATTCACGAAAGAATACCATACTTATAATTAACTCTATCATCTCTCCTTCTCCACAATTTAAAATCTCAAGGAATGAGACTCGTGGATGCTTAGCCAATTAAATCAAAGTTTTGGGTTTTCGAGTCATCTATAGGATCTTGCAAACTCTTATACTTTTTCAAGTTTAGAATTCGCATTTTAAAGTTCCCTTGATAAACGACTCTCTAGGATCAATTATAGGAACTTGCGAAAAGTTCTTGTTCTTAACCCGTGAGAGTTAAGACTTTCGCGTTTTAAAGTTCCCTATATAAAAGCCTAGCAAAACTTGACTTAAACACATTAAGGGTACTAGCTAGAGTAAACTTAGATAAGTAAACTCGGGTTGAGTCAAAATATTCACAACGTTGAAAAACAAAAACCACTTTATTAAAAGTTTATTCTAGTAAAGAAAGTAAATAACGATAGCAAAGGAAAAACTACTAGGCCAAAATAGATTAAAAATTTTGAAAAATGTCGAAAAATTAAATTTTCCGGTTAAAATGAGGACAAATTCATGGAAAAGACCACTTACTTCGATAGAAGTCCCCCTACACTGGATATAAACATTGTCCTCAATGTTTAATCATGTGGGAGTTAACTCCTAATAGTTGTAAAAATACGTCTTTTAGGAAAAAGAACGTAATTAGGGCAAGTATTAACAAGTGATTTAGGAAAACCACGAGTTATGACCCAAAGTGGGGATCGTTCTCAAGGAGGCTTGGTGTGTGTTAAGAGATGATTAACTTTGTGATTATATTTATGACAAAAGAAAATAGAAATGAGATTAGAAGAGAATGACGGTTACGATGACGAATTAAACTAAGACGATAAAGTCGTACACGTAAAACCGTAAAAAGTAGCAAAATTAAAAATTTACCCTAAAAATTCCTAGAAAAATGCAATAAATCCTAAATAATGTAATTAGAGTTCACAAAAAATCAAAAATAACTCAAACCTTTTATTTAATTAAATAATAATTTTTTAATGCTAATTAAAGCCCAAAAAATCAATTTAATTAACAAAAAGCCCAAAATGAGAGTTTTTTTAATTGTAAACCTCTAAAA
The DNA here is from genome assembly GCA_025667525.1 of Glebionis coronaria. Taxonomy (NCBI): domain Eukaryota; kingdom Viridiplantae; phylum Streptophyta; class Magnoliopsida; order Asterales; family Asteraceae; genus Glebionis; species Glebionis coronaria. Next base: position 170,324,614 of record CM046880.1, read on the forward strand.
TGACCTAACTTAATTTAAAACTATTTTTTGAAAATTTTAAAATTAATTAAAACTATTTAAAAACAATTAAAAACTATTAAAACTTAAAATAATTATAAAAATTAATCTAATGAAAATAAAAATATTTTAAAAGTTGAAAAATTCCTAACTTACTGTATTTAACCTAATAAAAATATAAAAACTTGAAAAATCTAAATTTTAATTTTTAATAATAAAATAATAATAAAATAATATTAAAAATCCAAAATTTATAAAAAATTCTAAAAACTTGCAAACTAGCTTATTTTAACCTAATAAACACAGAAATAAAGTTGAAATTACAAAAACCCCTAATGGGCCTTCAAATGGGCCAAAGTCCAAAACAGACCCTTATTGGGCCAAAATAAGCCCAATAAGAAAAATGTTTATAAAAATGGCCCAAAAGCTCCTATTTGACCTAAAATTCCATTTTGAACACAATTTTTCAAAGGCCCAAAAGCTGAAAATGTGATATAAGGTGGCTTATATCAAACATCTTATTCTTAATGGGCTTTTTGACACACAAGCTTTTTTTGAGTTACTTAAGACTTCTGTAAAAAGAAATTTGAAAAAAGTCCAAGGAATAAGCCTGAAAAAGCAATAAGCTATCTTCACAAAACGACAAAATAGTCGTTTTCGAGTTCTAGGCCACTCCAAGAGCTGATTCAAGTTTCAAAAGCTTTTAAATGACTTAACTAAGCTTAATCAACAAAAAGTTTTCAAATAAGTTCACTCAATAAGCTGAAATAAGCAAATAAGCACTTCTTTAAAAGTCAACTTTATGAGTTTTCTAGCAAAAAGTCAAAGTCAAGGTCTGATAAGCTCCATTTCAAACAAATGGGTCAAAGGAGGAAGATTGATCACAAAAAGTAAGTTGTTGCAGGTCTGGATAAGCCAATATGGCTTATAATAAGCTAACTGAAAATTAACACTAGTAGGGGCTAGTTTTGGATGTTGAGCAGTGGAAACTTTTTCCACTGCTTGACTTGTTTGACTATTTGTCTTTAGTGACTTTTTTGTGGATTCAAGTTTCACGAAGGCACCCAAATGATCAGTGGATCATAAGGATTCAATAACAACAAATAAAACACATCACAATCAGCCAATTAGTATAGTTAATTCATTTAAGCATCAGACATGCACCAGACTTTGAACAATAAGTAGTTAAGCACTTATAAGCTGTTTTAGCAAATTTCAGCCAACCAAATTACACCAAAAGCATACAAAAGCTATAATAAACTCTAATGAACAAGTTTAAACAGGTTTCATGCAATGATTAAAAGCCTAAATCAAGATTCACGCCCAATAAAGTTACTGATGAACACTAACACAAGCAGATTTTTACTTTGTTGATGCACTTGACCAACAAGCCAAATTCAAACACTCAGATCTCTAAGATATGTTATGAAAACTTTGATTTAACAGCTTATATCCCTAAATATGCATATACTCTAAGTATTACCTAAATTTTTGGTCAAAAACAGTCAAAATCAATAAGTTATAGCACAATCTTTGATTCAAAGGTTCAAGACCAATAACTTGCATAAACTAGTACTCAACCAAGACAATAACAGATAACAAGCATAAACAATAAATTTCAACAACACAATAACACTCAATGATTTTAAACAGATAATCCCAAACACCCCTTATCTTTTTCAAATCCAATTTAAACAAGTATAAGTGTATTTCAAGACCACCCAAGCCCAATCAAACACATTAACAAGTATGATATGCAGTATGGAACAAAATTAGACCACAAAATCAGCAAGAACACAAGCAACACACTGATATGAGAAAAAACTCATAACAATTAATCAACAAATCACCCTAAAACACAAGGAAAATATCTAACTTTTGTGCTATAAAGCGGAATTATGTGGTATGTTTTGTGTTTGTGTATAAATAGGTAAGAAGGATACAATTTCAAGCAAACAAGAAGAAAATCAAGCTTATTTGGATGAAAAAGACAAATAAGGATCAAAGATGACAAGACTTTGAAGATAAGGGACCTATCTTGACAACACTCCAAAGTTGAAGGACTAAAAGTGTAAATATGCCAAAGTCAAGATAAAAGTCAAACATGGTCAACTCTTCAGTCAACCAAATCACAGGGTCAAACTAATCAAGAATGCAAGTAGAAGGACCATTTAGGCCAAAGAAATGAAGTTCCTAGCTTTAATTGTGAATATGCCTAAATACAAGGGTGAAATTTGCCATTTTCCAATGTTAAAACAAGTTCAATCCATGTGCTATTGTTTGGACCAATGAGAATGCAAGAAATAAAGCACACGGATTGCCAGCCAAAGTTGCCACCTCACCCTTTGCAATAACTACGCCGCAAAGCAATTAAATACTTCCACTATCCAAATTCAGCCAATGAGAGACTGCCATGCAATAAAAAAATTATCTAATACGGATAATGATCCGTTTGACTCCTATTTCACCAAACCAAAAGATGAAACGTGTCTCTCTTCTTCAACATCAAGCCCAAAAGCGATTTCGAGTTACACTGAATTTCAGACTATGATTTCTACATGAAAAGTGGACGTTTTCAAGAGAGGAACACATTGGACACACTCAATTAAGCTCAAAGTCAATAAATCAAAAGTCCCCAATTCTTGAAGAACATGATGATGAACAATTAGCAGCTTGATGACACGTGACAACAATTAAATGGTGGGAACACGTCATCAACTCCAAAACACACTCACATTTTGTCTATAAATAGGGTTGTACTCTTTCATTTTTACAAGTAGCTAATGTGTGAAATTTTCACACACATCTCCATTTTCTCTCATTCCTAGCTTCTAGTTAGTATCTTAACAAACTCAAGAGTCTGACAAGCTCTTGAGTTAGTTAATATAGTTGTAACAACTTACCAGCTTTGTAACAAACTTCCTTCTTCAATCAATAAAATCCTACTTTCTTACCTTCAATCTACTGTTCATACCCTGCAATTATGTTATCCTTGTGTTGATGTTAGCTTCTTGTGATCACAATTGATCATGATTAGCTAAGTGTTGAATATTTGTAGCTATTTTGATCCTGTCCTGTTCATCCAGTACCAGTTCTTGTAGATTTTGAAGTTTAATGGTTCAACAATGATGATTATGATGATGTTAGTAGATTGATTAGTGTGTGATAGTGTTAAGGTGGTGGTTAACACTATCTAGGTAGCTCAGCGCCAACCTACTCCATCAGAGGAGGCTTATGCATCAAGGTTTTACATTTCTGAGTTTTTGTTCCTCTAAAAAGTATTGCTTGAGTTTTTGTTCCTCTAAAAAGTGTGTTTAGATAGTATTTGAACTGATTTTGGTGTTTGAGTAGCTTAATTGTAGTTTAATACTTAATCACTAGCTTAATTCTTGTTCCTGTTATCAGTTTATCAGTCAACTTAGCTTGCTAGTTCATTTTGAGTTTTACCTGGTTAAACTGCTTGAATTTGGTTCTTTTACATTACATTTGAGTTGTTAAGTTTAGTCTGATATCACATTGTAACTAGTTCAACCAATTGCCTTGATTCCTTTCATAAAAGTTTGTAGAGTTCAGATAACTAGTGGTTGGTTTAAGCTGTCAAGTTGCATTCAAGTGATGATAATTGGTTAATTCCTGTTCATTCTCAGTCATTTAGTCATTTTAAACAAAGTTTGGTAGATTTCAAGTCAAGTCTTAAGTCAAAAAGGCAATTGGTCACAAAAAAGTATGGGTCAGTTTTCAGTTTAACTAGTTCATAAAAAGTTCCTGTTTTGATTTGCTTGGCATTCCTTAATCTCTTGATGAAATTGATTCAAACCAACTCTTAGTTGTCCATTAACATCTGAACTTTAAGCTCTTTCAAGGAAATTGCACAGTTCTCCATTTTGAGGTAGAAATAAGCATTTTGATAAGCTGTTGAGTTGAGTTAAGTTTCTGTAATATTGTGCTTAACTAATTTCTTAAAACAACATTTCCACTTCATAAATCTTCTAGTTTTCTTCCACATTTGTGTTTAGTAAGTGTTCCTGAATAGAGCTGGAGATTTTCAGCTTTTCCAAATTTTTGGTCAACGCTGGTCAAATAAGCTTGTTTCAGCTTATTTCCATTTTCCAAATTCATTACTGGATCATTTTCAGTTTCAAAAGACATTCCATGCTCTTTATGGCTTGATAAACAAGATTTGGCAAGAAAATTATTTTGTGCACGATTGGATTATTAGTTAGCTTAATTGTGGCTTATTAGAATTAGCTTATTGGAGTTTTACTGAATTTCAGACTTAATACTTTAACAAGCCTAGGTAAAATGAAGTTTTAAGCCTTTTGCAAGTTCTTAGAGCTTATTTGGTCAAGTAAATAGCTTATACGAGCTATTTGTTTCTCTTAGCCCGTTTTTGAGAAATTTTCATCTTTAATTGCATTTTGATCCCTCAATTTTGTTACTGTGTTCATTGAGGGCTAATCTTCCAACAATTTAGGGTTTGCACTTGTTAAGTCCTTACATTTTCTAGACTTTGCATATTCAGTTAGACAGTTTCACAATTTGTTAGAATTAGTTACTAGTTTGTTACATTTGCATAGTTAGTCCTTGTAGTTGACTGAATTAACATTTCTAGCATACTAGTTTCAATATTTTACATTTTAAGCACTTAAATTCCATAGATTTACATTTTTGCCCTTATTTGAATAAGAATTTGGTATTTGACTAATTGTTTTACGGATACGTAGTTAATATTTTGGAACTTTTTACTTGATTGTTCAATTAGACATAGAAAAGCCAAATAACCTTACCAATCAAAAACGATCATAAACCCGATTTTGTTAGGACTTTCAATTGGTTAAGAATCGAGAAAACGAACTTCAATTATACACAATTTCAAATGGCACCGCTGCCGGTTCTTTGACTTTACGAGAGACTATCGATTGACGGTTTTCATTGGCTTTTGGGATCCGTTCACCTAGTGAACGTTATTTTTACGTATCATAAATCAAAAACAATAAAAAAATAAAAAATATAAAAATATATAAAAACTAAAAATAACAAAAACAATTCTTTTCCTAAAGAATTGACCAAACAAATTAAAAATCCAAAAAGCAATCTTTTTCCTAAGAGATTGCACTCAAAAATATATATTATTAGATTCTCTCGGTTTTTATGTACATATAGTATTTTTACCTTAAAAACCCATAAATACAAAAATATTTTCCATATATTATTATAAGTAAATACGTATACGTATAAGAACAACCAATACACATATTATCCATAAGTATTGCCAAGGCAATACACCGTGTTGAGGGGCGTTCCGGTCCTTGACACGCGTATCGATCAAACAAAATAAAGCAAGAATAGATAAATACTTCCAATAAGCAACAATTCGAAGAATACAAACAATTAAGTGAATAGAAAGGCGATGTGCTATAAAATGCCATCTATGGGTCAATAGGTACTTAAGTGCTTCGCGCCACCTAACCCCATGTTCACTTGTGAGTATTCTAAGAAGGAAGGCTTCTTTGGGGGTCTTGCACCCAAGTAGTACATACATATATTATTATTTTCTTGTGGATATTTCATATTGAAACTCGAAGAGGATAATCCTTTTCTCTTCAAAGTCACAGCTCGTATTGAGTTGCATGCTCACTCGCGGGCGTGCACAAATACCGATTGGTGTACAACCCCTTCCTCCGAAAAGGAAGAAAAAGGGAAAGAGTAGGAACACCACTGTCCATCAAGCCGATCCCGAGAATCGTGCTTTGATTCATCCACAACAAGAAGCCATGGCCGGAGTTGATACTCGATCTTTGATGGAGCAATTGCAATCCAATATGCAAGGATATGCTGATGCTATCAAGATACCTGATATTCCCGCAAACACATTTGAGCTAAAACCATCCATGATTAACTTGGTTTCAAACACACCTTTTTATGGGAACAAGAATGATAATCCACATGATCACTATAAGAGATTTCTTGCTCTTTGCAACACCATTAAGTACAATGGAGTTCCCCATGATGCCATTAAGTTGATATTGGTGCAATTTTCACTAGAGGGTCCGGCTAAGCATTGGTTAGATACACAACCACCCGAGAGCATTACCACATGGGATGGTTTCACTAAGAAGTTTTTGAACAAGTTCTTTCCCCCATCTAAGATCACGGCTTTGAAAAACATAATTATAGGCTTCCAAAAAAAACCTAGTCAAACATTTAGTGATGCTTGGGAGGAGTATAGAGAGTTATTGAGGAGATGCCCTAACCATGGATTGGATGAAGTTAACCAAATCAATACTTTCTACAATGGCCTTAAACCTCATCACCAAGACTCACTCAATGCTTCCGCGGGAGGAAATATTCTTATTAAATCAATTCAAGAGGCTTGGGATATTATTGAGACCAAAGCAATGATGCAAACCAACACACAATTTGATGAAAGAGTACATGTCATTCAAGAAGGAGGTTCTAAACCATTGGAGACTCAACTCATTTCATGCATTTAAGCATTGACTCAAGCTCAAAAGGAAAGTCAAACACTCATCCAAAATACTCAAAAGATGCAAGAAACAATGATGAATGACTTTATGAAGCTTTCTATGGGAAATCATTCCACAAATGATGTGCATGCCATTACTCTTTCATGTGAGACTTGTGGAGGTCCCCATTTCTATCAACAATGTGATAAGGTGGAAGGCTATCAAGGGGAATGTTATGCTTACCAAGAGGAACATCGTGAATATTTCAAGCCAAACATCAATCCAAACAACCTTTCTTACAAGTCTCAAAATTATCTTACTCCACTGGGATTCCCACCCCAACCACCCACCCAAATTCAACAAAATCCCCCTCAATTGTTACAAAGGAATCAAGGTCCAAGACCACAATACCAAGGGAATAACTACAAGGCACCTACCAATTTTCAAAATCAAGGAAATAACTTTTATCCACAACATCAAGGATTTAATCCACCACTCCCACCCTTCCCAAATAAAGGATATTCTCAAATCCCCAATCAAGGTTACCCTCAACTTCAAAATCAAGGATATAGGCTGCAAGAGACTCATGAGTATGTTGAGAGGAGAATTCGTGAAACTGAGAAAAGAATGAATGACCAAATGAAACGTATATCGGAGGAACAAACTAATAGGCTTTTCATGGCTTTCAATCAAAGAAAACAAGGGGCTTTACCATCTAACATACAAACAAACCCAAGGGAAAATGTCAATGCTATTACAACAAGAAGTGGAAAGTCAACAAAGGATCCTTCACCTCCTACACCTCCTATTGTTAAACCCACTTTTGTTCCTACATGTGATAAGCCTTCTACATCTACTTCACCACCTCCAAATGCTCCTATTCAATCAAACACACCTTCTCAACCTATTCCCACTTCTCCTTTACCTTCCATAATTCCTAATCAAGAAGCTAACAAAGACAAATCTTCCACTACAACACCTACACCTAAACCAAATCTTCCTTATCCTTTAAGATTGAAAAGGACAAGTTAAAGAACAAGGATGATATCCAAGTCTCAAATTTCTTAAGGATGTTCAAGCAACTCAACATAAACATCTCCTTTGCGGAAGGTCTTGCTTACATGCCAAAATTTGCAAAGATGTTCAAGGATTTACTCTCCAACAAGGAAAAATTGGTTGATTTTCCCAACACATCCCTTAATGAAAATTGTTCCGCCATCCTACTTAATACCTTACCAACAAAACTTGGAGATCCGGGGCGCTTCTTGATACCTTGTAATTTTCCCGGGGTGGAAAATTGCATGGCTTTGGCGGATCTAGGGGCAAGCATAAACCTCATGCCTTTATCGGTTTAGAAAAAACTCTCTCTTCCCGAGCTCACTCCCACTAGGATGACACTCGAGTTAGCCAACCGTACCATAGCTTACCCTGTAGGTATCGCGGATAATGTGTTTGTAGGTGTGGATAAGTTTACATTTCCGGCCGACTTTGTAGTGGTTGATTATGACATGGACCCTAGAGTTCCTTTGATTGTTGGTAGACCGTTTTTTAGAACGGGTCGTACTTTGATAGATGTGGTGGAGGGAGAACTAATTATGAGAGTTGAGGATGAGAAAGTGGTGTTTAAGTTAGGGAAAGTTTGTGATAGGAAAGAGATTAAGGAGTCTAAACCTTGTGAGACTATTAACATAGTTGATGTGCTAGATGAGGTGTGTGATGAGCATTTTCATGACGCTTGCAAGAGTAATAGTGAGGATATGCCCCATGTTGAAACCGTGGCCTCAATTACTCCCTCCTTAACACCTTTTGGAGAGAGTGATTTCCTCTTGGAGGAATTTGAGTCCAACTTTCTTGGTAATGATGATTCTCCCATCAATTGGGAAGAAGATATTCTCACCATCTAAAAGTTGCTCAATGAGGACCCTATTACTTCCCCCATTCCACAAGAAGTAACCAATGATGATCCATCCATAGTTAAACCTTCCATAGAGAGTCCACCTCCAATTGAACTTAAGGACCTTCCATCCCACCTAGAGTATGCTTTCTTAGAGGGAAAAGACCAATTCCCCGTGATCATTGCTAAAGAGTTGAAATAGGATGAGAAAGAGAAACTCATAGAAGTCCTTAAGAAACATAAGAAAGCCTTAGCATGGAAAATATCCGACATAAGGGGAATTGATCCACATTTTTGTACACACAAAATCCTTATGGAGGATGATTACAAACCCGCCATTCAAAGCCAACGAAGGGTTAACCCAAAAATCCATGAGGTCATTAAAAAGGAAGTTATTAAACTCCTTGATGCGGGCATGATTTAACCCAATTCCGACTCTCCATGGGTTAACCCGGTACATTGTGTTCCAAAAAAGGGAGGAATCACCGTAGTACTTAATGAGAACAATGAGCTTATTCCTACGAGACTTGTTACTGGTGTTGGGTCAAAAAGTTGATGTGGTAGAAACTCAAAATTGAAGAAAACATGAAGATATTGTCTAAGCGTTGTCAAGAGCAATCCAAGCGTTGACAAGAGCAATCCAAGCGTTGTTGGCTCAAGAGTTTTCGTGTGCAATCCAAGCATTGTCACATGCAATTCAAGAGTTGATAGAAACGTAGACAAGAAGCTTATGGAAGCTTCTATTTAGATAAACATGCAAGATATATTCTGCATAAGTTTATTTAAATAGAAGATTTACTTGTTTATTTGTTATTATCTCTTGTAAACCCTAATCCTTACACTATAAAAAGAACCAAGGGTCTTAGGTTTTATTCATCAATTTATTCACAATGTAAACCTAAAAGCTTGTGTCGACTAGACGTGGGATTCAATGTATACACGTCTAGTGGTTGTTTATTATTAATACAATGAGCAACCCATTTGTTTTAATTCATGTTATTGTGCCTAAACACCTTGTTAATGTGTCGTGTTCTAATTCCGCTTTGATTGTATAATCATATGAACATGATGCATTCCTAGTAGCTTTAAAGATCTGAAAACCAAGGTTTCCTCAATTGGTATCAGAGCCTCGTGGCTCGTGATGCTAGGACCAACAAGGTGTTCGTGTATGGTGAAAAGAAGAAAAATCCGTCTAGGGTTTTTCTGGACGTTTTTGTGTGTGCAGCAGTATTCAGAAGGTCATAACTTTCGATTGAACCGTTGGATCGTCACAAAAATTTTTATGTGTGTTCTACATACATATATCTAAACATCCACCGGCGGGATTGTTCTGATTAGCCCTCAATCAAAAGTTATTAGGCGTCGAATTTGGCTGCAGAGGTGTTTTTCACTTTTCTGAGTTTACATAAAATAATGATTTAGGGTTTCTAAAAACCCTAGATCGTTTCCATTCCAGAAAAGGGGAGTTTTGCAGCATGAGTATGTGTTTAAGAACAGCAAGAAAAGGGATTTTACGAAATCTTAGATCGATGTTGAAAATTGATTCGTTTTTAGGGTTTCATATAAACCATAAATCTGGTACGATTATGATGTTTCTGTAATTAAACATATGCAAACGTGGACATGATTGAACGTAATTGATGAATACTTTGTGTTCACATGATTCTCTATCATGTGTTCACACGGTAATAGTATATTAGTTCTTCTTATGTTCACACGATCAAGAAAAGGCAGTGTATTCACATGATCAAGAAAACGCAGTGCGTTCACACGACCAAAAAGAAGAAAGAAACATGGTGTGTTCACACGTTTCTAAGAATGTGATTGGACGAAGCATTGGGACGTATATTGGACTTGTAACGTGGGCCCAGACAGCAAAGGATTGGTGATCGATGTATTCCAATTCTGTCACAGAGAACAGCAAACATGGTCCAATACTATAATGATTGTGTTTGTTTTGCTGGTCACGTAAGAATAAGGATATATTCTAACCAAGAAGTCACGATTTGCTTGCCTATTTTATTCAAGATATATGTGCTCATGTGGCCCACGATGACATATCAAGGAAGTGGTAGTAGAGACGCTGACAAGTCCTTGCGTAGACGCTGACAAAATTACTTTTGACGCTGACAGAATAAGTCAACGCTGACAGCGTTGACAGTGTTGTCCGATATATGAGAATTCAAACGCTGACATGTATTGTCCGATATCGGACAATACATCTGATGAAGATCTTGGATAAAAGAGGATGTTGGACAACACAAGGATATCTGCTGTTGAGAAAATTGGTACGTTTTAGCACACAAAAAGGTGGTATTTACACACGAAGGTACATGGAATCTCCGTTTTTATTTAGAATATCATGTTGATATTTATGGCTCGGATACTTTTAAAAGGAATTAATGATCTTAAAGCGAGTTAGCAACAATTCATGAGATAATGAGAGTCTTCATGAAGAGGTGTTAGCTTAAGGGGAAGAATTCTTATGGTAAGTTTGATGATTGAAGAAGATTTTCGCGAGTTTGTGTTCTATCATATCTTAAAAAGTCGTGTCTGGTCAACATTACTTTTGAAGATAACTTGTTCGTGCTTACTTGGTTGGTGACGAAGACTTGTCATAACACTTGAAGGAGTTACATTATCGTGCTCAGTGTCTCACATAGGATGAGAATATTGATAAGAGATCGAGGTCTACTTATACTTACCAGTTTTCTTATAAGTTCGGCGTCACGTAGATAGTACAAGATATGGAACACAAGGTTGGGTTATTCTACTTCTACATCAAGAATACTTTGTTTATTTTTTTTCAAGATCATTACATAGAGCTACATTTGGAGAATCTTCAAAGATTGCATACATTGTTTACCTCTCTGTTGATGTGACAAAAAGGGGAAGAAATACATGCTACACTTAAGGGGAAGCAATTTGAAGATCATGTACAACTTACAAGAGATACACATAGAGTTTTGCCGACATCAACTAGGGGAAGATTGTTGGGTCAAAAAGTTGATGTGGCAGAAACTCAAAAACGAAGAAAACATGAAGATATTGTCTAAGCGTTGTCAAGAGCAATCCAAGCGTTGACAAGAGCAATCCAAGCGTTGTTGGCTCAAGAGTTGTCGTGTGCAATCCAAGCATTGTCACATGCAATTCAAGAGTTGATAGAAACGTAGACAAGAAGCTTATGGAAGATTCTATTTAGATAAACATGCAAGATATATTCTGCATAAGTTTATTTAAATAGAAGATTTACTTGTTTATTTGTTATTATCTCTTGTAAACCCTAATCCTTACACTATAAAAGGAACCAAGGGTCTTAGGTTTTATTCATCAATTCATTCACAATGTAAACCTAAAAGCGTGTGTCGACTAGACGTGGGATTCAATGTATACACGTCTAGTGGTTGTTTATTATTAATACAATGAGCAACCCATTTGTTTTAATTCATGTTATTGTGCCTAAACACCTTGTTAATGTGTCGTGTTCTAATTCCGCTTTGATTGTATAATCATATGAACATGATGCATTCCTAGTAGCTTTAAAGATCTGAAAACCAAGGTTTCCTCAATTGGTATCAGAGCCTCGTGGCTCGTGATGCTAGGACCAACAAGGTGTTCGTGTATGGTGAAAAGAAGAAAAATCCGTCTAGGGTTTTTCTGGACGTTTTTGTGTGTGCAGCAGTATTCAGAAGGTCATAACTTTCGATTGAACCGTTGGATCGTCACAAAAATTTTTATGTGTGTTCTACATACATATATCTAAACATCCACCGGCGGGATTGTTCTGATTAGCCCTCAATCAAAAGTTATTAGGCGTCGAATTTGGCTGCAGAGGTGTTTTTCACTTTTCTGAGTTTACATAAAATAATGATTTAGGGTTTCTAAAAACCCTAGATCGTTTCCATTCCAGAAAAGGGGAGTTTTGCAGCATGAGTATGTGTTTAAGAACAGCAAGAAAAGGGATTTTACGAAATCTTAGATCGATGTTGAAAATTGATTCGTTTTTAGGGTTTCATATAAACCATAAATCTGGTACGATTATGATGTTTCTGTAATTAAACATATGCAAACGTGGACATGATTGAACGTAATTGATGAATACTTTGTGTTCACATGATTCTCTATCATGTGTTCACACGGTAATAGTATATTAGTTCTTCTTATGTTCACACGATCAAGAAAAGGCAGTGTATTCACATGATCAAGAAAACGCAGTGCGTTCACACGACCAAAAAGAAGAAAGAAACATGGTGTGTTCACACGTTTCTAAGAATGTGATTGGACGAAGCATTGGGACGTATATTGGACTTGCAACGTGGGCCCAGACAGCAAAGGATTGGTGATCGATGTATTCCAATTCTGTCACAGAGAACAGCAAACATGGTCCAATACTATAATGATTGTGTTTGTTTTGCTGGTCACGTAAGAATAAGGACATATTCTAACCAAGAAGTCACGATTTGCTTGCCTATTTTATTCAAGATATATGTGCTCATGTGGCCCACGATGACATATCAAGGAAGTGGTAGTAGAGACGCTGACAAGTCCTTGCGTAGACGCTGACAAAATTACTTTTGACGCTGACAGAATAAGTCAACGCTGACAGCGTTGACAGTGTTGTCCGATATATGAGAATTCAAACGCTGACATGTATTGTCCGATATCGGACAATACATCTGATGAAGATCTTGGATAAAAGAGGATGTTGGACAACACAAGGATATCTGCTGTTGAGAAAATTGGTACGTTTTAGCACACAAAAAGGTGGTATTTACACACGAAGGTACATGGAATCTCCGTTTTTATTTAGAATATCATGTTGATATTTATGGCTCGGATACTTTTAAAAGGAATTAATGATCTTAAAGCGAGTTAGCAACAATTCATGAGATAATGAGAGTCTTCATGAAGAGGTGTTAGCTTAAGGGGAAGAATTCTTATGGTAAGTTTGATGATTGAAGAAGATTTTCGCGAGTTTGTGTTCTATCATATCTTAAAAAGTCGTGTCTGGTCAACATTACTTTTGAAGATAACTTGTTCGTGCTTACTTGGTTGGTGACGAAGACTTGTCATAACACTTGAAGGAGTTACATTATCGTGCTCAGTGTCTCACATAGGATGAGAATATTGATAAGAGATCGAGGTCTACTTATACTTACCAGTTTTCTTATAAGTTCGGCGTCACGTAGATAGTACAAGATATGGAACACAAGGTTGGGTTATTCTACTTCTACATCAAGAATACTTTGTTTATTTTTTTTCAAGATCATTACATAGAGCTACATTTGGAGAATCTTCAAAGATTGCATACATTGTTTACCTCTCTGTTGATGTGACAAAAAGGGGAAGAAATACATGCTACACTTAAGGGGAAGCAATTTGAAGATCATGTACAACTTACAAGAGATACACATAGAGTTTTGCCGACATCAACTAGGGGAAGATTGTTGGGTCAAAAAGTTGATGTGGCAGAAACTCAAAAACGAAGAAAACATGAAGATATTGTCTAAGCGTTGTCAAGAGCAATCCAAGCGTTGACAAGAGCAATCCAAGCGTTGTTGGCTCAAGAGTTGTCGTGTGCAATCCAAGCATTGTCACATGCAATTCAAGAGTTGATAGAAACGTAGACAAGAAGCTTATGGAAGATTCTATTTAGATAAACATGCAAGATATATTCTGCATAAGTTTATTTAAATAGAAGATTTACTTGTTTATTTGTTATTATCTCTTGTAAACCCTAATCCTTACACTATAAAAGGAACCAAGGGTCTTAGGTTTTATTCATCAATTCATTCACAATGTAAACCTAAAAGCGTGTGTCGACTAGACGTGGGATTCAATGTATACACGTCTAGTGGTTGTTTATTATTAATATAATGAGCAACCCATTTGTTTTAATTCATGTTATTGTGCCTAAACACCTTTTTAATGTGTCGTGTTCTAATTCCGCTTTGATTGTATAATCATATGAACATGATGCATTCCTAGTAGCTTCAAAGATCCGGAAACCAAGGTTTCCTCAACCGGTTGGAGAGTTTGTATTGACTATAGGAACCTCAATGAGGCTACTAGGAAAGATCAATTCCCATTACCTTTTATGGACCAAATGCTTGAACACTTGGCGGGAAATGAATATTATTACTTTCTTGATGGCCTTTCGGGTTATTTCCAAATTCCCATTGACCCTAAGGATCAAGAAAAGACCACATTCACTTGTCCCTACGATACATTTGCTTACAAGAGAATGCCTTTTGGCTTATGTAATGCACCGGGGACATTTCAAAGGTGCATGATGGCAATTTTCCATGATATGATAGAGCAAACTATGGAGGTTTTCATGGATGACTTTTCCGTAATTGGAGATTCATTTACCTCATGTCTCACCAATTTAGAACGAATGCTTAAGCGTTGTGAGGAAACACATTTAGTTCTTAATTGGGAGAAATGTCATTTTATGGTGAAAGAGGGAATTGTGTTGGGACACAAGATATCCAATAAGGGATTAGAAGTGGATCAAGCTAAAATTAATGTGATTGCTAAGCTCCCCCCACCCACTACGGTTAAAGGTGTAAGGAGTTTCTTAGGTCATGCGGGGTTTTATAGATGCTTCATACAAGATTTTTCTAAGATAGCAAGACCGATGACTCACCTCTTGGAAAAAGAGGCTCCTTTCTTTTTAACCAAGAGTGTTTGGATTCATTTGAGACTCTTAAAGGGGAAATTAACAAAGGCTCCCGTTTTGGTTTCTCCAAATTGAGAATTGCCTTTTGAGCTTATGTGTGACACTAGTGATTATGCGGTGGGGGCCGTCTTAGGACAAAGAGCGAATAAGCATTTTCAACCTATACACTATGCTAGCAAAACCATGATCGGTGCACAACTTCATTACACTACCACGGAAAAAGAGTTGCTTGCTATAGTTTATGCTTTTGAGAAATATAGACCATACCTTGTGCTATCCAAAACCATAGTGTATACGGATCATTCCGCTCTTAAGTATCTCATGACAAAGCAAGATGCTAAGTCCAGGCTTTTGAGATGGGTTTTATTTCTTCAAGAGTTTAAGATAGAAGTTCGAGATAAGAAAGGAGCCGAGAATTTAGCGGCGGATCATTTGATTAGACTTGAGCATCCTTTTCAAGGATGCTTTCCTAATAAAGAAATCAATGAATCCTTTCCATTAGAGGAGCTCATGTCTATCTCTTCTCAAGAGGATGCCACCCCTTGGTTTGCGGATATAGCAAACTATCTTGTGGGGAATGTGCTTATAGAGGGTCGTACTTCCCAACAAAAGAAGAAGTTTCTTAAGGAAGTTACGTACTACTTTTGGGATGATCCTTACCTTTTTAGGCAATGTGCGGACCAAATCATTAGACGGTGTGTAGATGGGCCTGAGGCATTTAAGATTTTAGAAGCTTGTCATAAAGGACCTACGGGTGGACATTTTGGGCCCAACTATACCGCCAAGAAAGTCTTTGATTCGGGTTACTATTGGCCTTCCATTTACAAAGATGCCCAAGAGATGGTGAAATTTTGTGATGTATGTCAAAGACAAGGAAAAATTATGCAACGTGATGAGATGCCACAAAATTTTATTCAAGAGTGTGAGATTTTTGATGTGTGGGGCATAGATTTTATGGGACCTTTTCCATCTTCAAAGGGAAACAAGTATATACTTGTAGCGGTGGATTATGTGTCAAAATGGGTTGAGGCCAAAGCCTTACCTACCAATGATGCTAGAGTTGTTGTGAAGTTCTTGAAGCAATTGTTTGCTAGATTTGGTGTACCTCGAGCCATCATATGTGATCGTGGTACGCACTTTTGTAATGATCAATTCACGAGAGTTAGGAAGAAATATGGAGTTAATCATAGACTTTCTACCGCGTATCACCCTCAAACCAATGGTCAAACCGAGGTCACAAATCGTGGTTTAAAGAGAATTTTGGAAAGCATGGTGGGAGAGCATCGTGCTTCTTGGTCAGATAAACTTGATGATGCTTTGTGGGCTTTTAGGACGGCCTATAAGACACCAATTGGTTGTACCCCTTATAGGCTTGTCTATGGAAAAGCATGCCACCTCCTATTCGAGTTTATTCACAAGGCTTCTTAGGCTCTCAAGTGGGCTAACTTTGATTTAAACCAAGCCGGTTCACATAGAAAGGATCAACTTAATGAAATGGATGAATTGAGAGCCAATGCCTATGAGAATTCTTTGCTTTATAAGGAGAAGACTAAGAAATTGCATGATGCTAAGATCAAGAACCGTGAGTTTAAAGTTGTAGAGTCGGTTCTCCTCTTTAACTCAAGGTTGAAACTTTTTGCGGGCAAGCTTAAGTCGAGATGGTCCAGTCCATTCACTATTGCTCAAGTATTTCCATATGAAACTATTGAGTTGTCACAACCCGATGGTCCAAATTTTAAAGTGAATGGTCACCGTGTGAAGCACTATTTTGGGGAGGACATTTCCGTTGAAATGGTCCAAGAGATCCCCATTTTCCCCATGAATTAATTCATTGTGGGAAGAGTCGAGCTAGAGACTCCTTAAATCAAACTTGAATAACTAGGTTTAGAGTTGTTAGAGCTAGAGTGTTATAGGTTAGAAATAAGGATAGCAAATTGATGAGAAGTGTTGGGGTAGACCTTCTTTTGTCTTCATGATGTTTGTAGGGTTGCTCACTCATTTCATGCTTGGAGCTTATGGAGGAGGCTCATTTATCCGGTTCACTTCGTTACTATTGTGAACTTTCATAGACACCTTATGCTTTAAAAATGAATTCACTATAGTTGATCTTTCCTTAACTTGGGTTAAGCAAAGTATTTTCATTGTCATAAGTGTAGGGGAAGTTTTTATACTTCCATGCTCTTAAACATTGAGGACAATGTTTAGCTTAAGTGTAGGGGGGTCTTCTATCGAAGTGACGTTACCTAGAACTTGTCATTGACTTTCATGATAACTTGGAGATTAATTTTTCAAACATTTTTAAAATTTTGATCTACTTTGGCCACCAAAAATATGCATTCATATTTTTCATTAATCATTTTTCATTTGCATAACACATTTGCATTGTATATATTTCTTCTTTTATTTTTCATCAAAAATATATAAAAAGAAAAATATAATAAGGACATGGTTTAACAAATTTAGACTTCTTTGACATATTAGGCCCGCCATGGATATTTTGACTCAACCCGAGTTTGCTTATCCAAGCACTCTCTGGCTAGTATCCTTAACCATGTAGTCCTTCATTGTCTATTAGGCTAAGCATCCACCAATCTCATTATTTGAGATTTTAAATTTGTGGAGAATGGGAAATGATAGAGTTGACGCAAGTATAAAAGGGCTAGATAAACTTCATGATAATTACTTGTGGCTAAACCCTTCTATTATTTACCTCTATTTTCTTTGCATGTATATATGTTAATAAATAATCAAGAACGGCTTTAATCGGTTTGTAATCTCTTATGCAATTTTGACTAATCATTCATGGTTGGTATAAGTATGTCTTAAGATTTTAAGTTAGAACGTTTTATGTGTACTAGACTTATGTCATGCTTAATACTTAGCGGGTGTTTTTCCTTTTATTCTTTTCAACTTTCTTTGTGAGGAATAAAGAAAAATAAGAGCGGCTTACAAAAAAATGAGTGGCTAGAAAAAATAGAAAAAAGAAAAAAGAAAAAAAAATTATACAAGACTCCCAAGAGGGGAAGTGAAGTGTTAATTATAGTAACTATTAGATTCCAATATTACCTTGACGGGTTGCGGGGATTTAATAGTTGCTCCAATCCAATATTACCTTAACGGGTTGCGGGGTTGAAGATCCGAAGTCTAAAAAATATGGCGGATGTAAATTATTGCGTGAGTTTTATTTTTCTTTCCTTAGCGAGTGTGTAGCTACTTATTAATGCATGACATGAGGATTTTACACATAAGGCGAATGACTTATTACTCTTGAAACGGACTTATATTAATTGTGATCGGTTTTTCAAGTAATGGATGAGAGGATTACTTAGGATTAAAACCGTGCTTCCTTATTTTTGGATTTTGCATTTCTTATACTTCACACTTTAAATAATGACAAATTTTCCCAAAAGCAATTTGCTCAAATAATAACCGGTTCCACATTTAATTGTCATGAATAAGTTGATGCACCTTTTTACTTGTGAATGCAATGATCCATTTTTAAGCTTGGTATGGGGAAAGTGAAACTTGAGGGTGATAAGTATTCATGGTACCAAAGCCCTAATCTAAATCATTGATTTCGTTATGAGTTATTTCCATCAAAGCTATTTCAATAAAAATCAAAAAAGATATAAATAGAATTGTTTCTTTTGCATTGCATTGTTCAAAATCAAAATCATGCATCATATAGTGTAGAGTAGTGTAGATGCATTCCATATTGGCCAAGGTGGATTAATTATGAGGAAAATGTAAATTTGTGCTATAAAATATAGCATTGCATGAGGTCATGGCAATGTTCACACACAAATTCACCAAAAATCCAAATTTTTAACAGATTTGAGGTAGAATGGTGCAAACCTCATGAATGTACATCCACACCCACGAATTTTGAGCTTATGTGCTAGCAAGAACAAGCACAAGCTTCCACAATAAAGCCTGCTAAGATTCAACAAAGTTAGAAGCACAATATCAAAAACAAAAAGGTGAAAAAGCCTTGATTAATGCAACTCTTGTACCCCATACTTGATTATCCCCAAGTTATAAGCTTCACATCACCTTGATATCACAATATCAGAATGCTATGATCAACTTCATAGCCCAAGAATTCCAAGGTGTACCAAGAAACTTAGCAAAATATCAAGCTTGAAGGAAAATGTGCAAACTTTTGCACACTCCTTTGAAAACAGGTTTTAAGATTGAAGATTAGTAAACAAGTAACAATAATAAGCAGGAAATAACAATGGCACTTGTGTTTTCTTCAAAGATTCAAACACATTTCATTAAACTGAATATGGATTTACATAATTTTGATCAAAGGAAAATTCAAGAGCAAACTGAAATGTACTGACTCCTATGCCTTTTATAGGCTACAAACTACTTGCTAAGAAGCTAAAAACGTGAACCCTAATGCAATAGAAGTCCCAAAATGCCCCTTGTCTTGTTTGAATGTATTGGCATCATGTGAAGAGAATTGGCTATTTGTGTGAGGTGTCCAAGGTGAAAATGTGATCAAAGGCTCAGAAGAAAGCTTAGGATTGAAGCCAAATCTTGGGCGTTGGATTCACTGGCCATTTTGGTATTTTCCCCAAAGGTGGTATGTAGGGTTTATCATGTGAGCTGGTTGAGTGACGTGGCCTAGGGTTTAAGGTGGGGTTGTGTTTAGTCTCACCTTAATCATAAATCTGGAATGAATTAAAGGATAATATCAAGTATTTAGCAAAAGCCCAAATCTGCTTATGAACATGAAGAACACTAGTTTGATCTTTATTTGTGTTTAAAATTGGTGTTTAGCGCGTAATTCACTAATAAATAATTAGTTAGTTATGGCTTGGTGAGTGGAATGGTGATGTGGAGCCAGGGTGAGCTCCCATTGGTTAGTTTTTGATAGTGGGGCACGTGTCTTTCTCCCATAGGTCTCGATAAGAAATGTTGTCTGCCCATTTTCGTCCCTTATCTTTCAAACTCCTTTCATTTGCAAATAATCTAGCTAAAACTTGATTCCCTTTGTATTTGAAGTTTTCATATTCACACTTTTGCCCCAAATACTTTTCCAAAGTATTTTCAGGGGTATTTCTTGCCAATTCTTGATTCTTGAAGGGCTTTTTTGGCATTTACTTCATTGATAATGGTCTTGACTTGTCTTGTTGACTTCTTGGAGGACTGATTTTGACAAATCATGATTAATGAGAGACCATTTTTGCCATTTCTTCAAAGTCAAGGGTCCTTTTGGTAATTTTGATATTTTTAAAGGACCAAACTTGTAATTTCTTGTAACTTGAAGTCCTTCATGGTATGTTTGACTTTGAGGAGGATTAATATTTGCAATTTAGTTTTGTTGAGGGACTAAAATTGCCAATTATTTAAAGTGGAGGGTCCTTTT
Organism: Glebionis coronaria; assembly: GCA_025667525.1. Lineage (NCBI taxonomy): Eukaryota > Viridiplantae > Streptophyta > Magnoliopsida > Asterales > Asteraceae > Glebionis > Glebionis coronaria. The sequence goes on from CM046880.1 coordinate 170,345,031, forward strand.
TGCAATATTGACAAACTTTAGGGACTAATCTTATAATTATGAAGATACAAAGGTATAAAGTGTCAATTCTTCAATATTGGAGGACCCTTCTTCATAAATCTTCAAATCTTCAAGGGTTAGTCTTGGAAAATTCTTCATTAGGGCTTGGTTCACTGTGCGGCTTCGTTTCCCGTGTTCGTTTTTGTATGATTCTTGTGATCTTTTTTCATTTTCTCAATATCCGTACCTAAAATACACAAGCAACAAACACAAGCATATATTTGGCCAATTTCATGATATTTTATGCATTTAAAGCCCTTTTTGGACGATGAGACTATGTATAAAAGCAGTCTCATCACTCCCCCATACTAAACCATTGTCGTACCCTCACGCAATGCTAGAATAAAGTATCGTAGCATCTCCAAAATTCATTTTTATTCACTTTTATTGAATGATAAACTAGCTACACTACTACTATTACTACTACTACTTGCGTTTTAGACATAATGTATGATTTTCATCGCAAAATAGGACGTTTAGGTTCATAGAATAAGAACACGTGAATGCTTCATTAGAAATAATTTCATCGTCCTCGATTTTCACCCCAATTCCATGCTAAGCTTGCAACGAGATCATTGTCATTATAAGTTAGTAATGCTAACACTACTCATATGCCCTAATCACGTACTTATCCTCTAATATTCCTAAGTTGTATCTCTTATATTTTATTTTGTCTTGAATGTTTCACGAGGATACATTGTTTGACTTATGCGATGATAGAGATTTAGGTCTAAAAATAGAGTCCTAACAGTGTAACCAAGACCATCAAATCAATAACCCCTCCTAATAGACAACGATGTCAAAAAATTAAGTCAACAAGAAGGATCGATAAACACGGTTTTATAACGCTTTTGAACATGAGACTTATTACCAAGACTTTTATACGCCCCCTAACGGAAGGGCCTTATTATCATAGGTTTACCTACATCTTTTAATCAACTTCGCCATGAAGCTTTTATTATGACTTCGGTCTTGCCTTGCCTTTTATTATCCACCTCATCGGTGGTTTTATTAGCCAAAGACGTATTCCTCACGCTAAGGCGAATTTTGGATCTTTAAAGCTTCAAAGATTAAGGCTTGATTCACTTTCAATTTCGCATAGATTTTTCGGCCTTGTGAGCTTCAAATTGTTTGCTTGATTTAGGTGAGCACTTGAAATCTTATTATTGGGTGAAGCTTTCAATTATTCGGGTGCCAATACTTCAAAACCGTGACGCTGACGATACCTTAATGTCTTCCCAATTTAATAACACGGAAGCTACTAAAAAATACTAGAAACCCAACAATCAAGACTAAACCGCTAAGTCAATATTTATTAAGCAAAAAATATTTACAAGCGAAGGGAGAATAAGCAAACAACGAGAACACATGAGTTTTTGAAAGAATACGAGTACTCTACGTTTAGCATAGTAACTTATAATTAACTCTATCATTTCTCGTCCTCATTTAAGAGACTTAGCCTAATGTGAAGTTAAGGAATCAAAGCTAAGTGCTCAACACACACGGTCGAGTAAAAAATTACTCTTATTCTCGCCATCGGAAAATCTACATTAGTGTCTTCAAACACTTATAAAACATGAGAAAAAATTTAAAATTTGGCCATTTTTAGCCTTATTTTGCAACAAAACGATAAACAAAAAGATAAACTTTGGAAAGAGTGAAGGTTTGGCAAGGCAAGTATATATTCACCCCCCATACTAAAGTTAAACATTGTCCTCAATGTTTCGATTCTAGGGGTGCAAACACCCCCATACTAGAGACGTAGTCGAATGCCTAATCTAGCATGGAAAGGATGTAACCGTTAAATTTAAAGTCGTTTATGAAGTGTGCTATAAACCTAAGGTTAGAACGTCAAAGGATATATCATGGATATTGAGAAAGACTTCAAAGCAAACGATCGAGTGCTCCCATAAAACGAACACGAGAGGCTCCAACCATGAAGATCATGATCATCTAAAATCCACAATTCATAAACAACCACGGAACAAAGGTTGGAAGGGCACAAAATCCCCACACGTTACTACATTAGAAAGAGATAATATGTACATAGGATAAGCATGGGACTCCCCCACGAGGCACCTTGTTTTTGATTACCGAGTCATGAGCTCGACTCGATCCCCTCAATACTAATTATCATTTGGGAAGGTGATTTGGTCGAGGTAGTTCAAGGATGGAACTTCCCAGCCAAAGCAGTGCTTCAACCTATGTCCGTTCACCTTGAAATTGGGGCCATCATCTTGAGCTAGCTCGATGGTCCCATATGTAAAAACTTGAGTCACGGTGAATGGATCGGACCAACGGGATTTCAACTTACCAGAAAAGATTTTCAAACGAGAATTTAAAAGCAAAACTTGATCCCCAATGTTAAAAACCCGGTTTTTAATTTTTGTATCATGCAACTTTTTAGTCTTTTCTTTATAAATCAATGATTTTTCATAAGCAATATCCCTTAATGCATCCAATTCATTTAATTGCATTTTCTAGTGTTTTCCCGCGGTCTCCATGTCATCATTACAATGCTTTAGGGCCCAATAAGCCTTGTGTTCGAGTTCAATTGGCAAGTGACAATTCTTCCCATACACTAGCTTATAAGGAGTGCACCCGATGGGCGTCTTATGAGCGGTCCTAAAAGCCCATAAAGCATCGTCCAACTTATCCGACCAAGATTGTCGGTTTTCCCCAATAGATCTCTCCAAGATCCTCTTCAACGCTCGGTTTGAAACCTCGACTTGCCCACTCGTTTGTGGGTGATAAGCCGTAGAAAGCCGATGTCTAACCCCATATTTCTTTAGGACCCTTTCGAATTGGTCATTACAAAAATGGGTTCCACGATCGCTTATGATCGCACGAGGGGTTCCAAACCGAGAAAACAAGCTTTTCAAAAACTTGAATACGACACGACCATCATTGGTGGGCAAAGCCTTAGCTTCCACCCACTTAGATAGGTAGTCAACCGCAACAAGGATGTACTTATTACCACGACATGATGGGAACGGCCCCATAAAGTCAATGCCCCAAACGTCAAAGATCTCACACACTTGGATGATATTTTGTGGCATTTCATCTTTTTGTGAGGCTTTTCCTTGTCGTTGGCATGAGTCACACGACTTCGCAAGTTCATGTGCATCTCGGTAAATAGTAGGCCAAAAGAAACCAGCATCAAAGACCTTCTTAGCCGTGAGATTAGCACCATGGTGACCACCCGTGGGTCCCTCGTGACAAGCTCTAAGGATGTTAGAAGCTTCGGTGCCAAATACACAACGTCGAATAATTTGATCCGCACAAGTTCGAAACAAGTGAGGGTCGTTCCAAAAGTAGAACTTGACGTCACGAAAGAATTTTCGTTTTTCTTGAGTCGTCGTACCCTTGATGATGAAGTTGCCCGCATGGTAATTTGCGATGTCCGCAAACCATGGGGTGGAATAATCAAGCTTAGAATTCAATACACCAAGTGTCTCGAGTGGAAATGTTTCGGTGATTTCCTTGGGCTCGTAAACACTTTGGTGAGGATCTTCCAAACGAGAAAGATGATCGGCCGCTAGATTCTCGGCTCCTTTTTTGTCAACAATTTTGTGATCAAATTCTTGAAGGAGGAGAATCCAACTAAGTAATCTCGGCTTTGCATCTTGTTTAGCCATAAGATACTTGATAGCCGAATGATCCGTATACACTATGCATTTTGTCAAGACGAGATTAGGTCGGAATTTCTCAAATGCATACACCACGGCAAGGAATTCCTTCTCCGTTGTAGTGTATTTTAGTTGAGCCTCGGTCATCGTCTTGCTAGCATAGTGAATAGGCAAGAAGTGTTTTTCATGACGTTTCCCCAATACGACCCCAATAGCGTAATCACTAGCATCACACATGAGCTCAAAAGGGAGGTTCCAATTGGGAGCAATAAGAATGGGAGCTTCGGTGAGTTTCCTCTTAAGGATTTCAAAGGCTCGTACACAATCTTCGTCAAAGACAGAACGTGCCTCTTTTTCAAGAAGATGTGTAATAGGTCGAGAGATCTTTGAAAAATCCTTGATGAATCGACGATAAAAGATCGCGTGGCCTAGGAAACTCCTAACTCCCTTAACAGTTTTGGGATGAGGTAATTTGGCGATGACGTCTACCTTAGCTTAATCTACCTCAATCCCCGCTTTCGAAACCTTGTGCCCTAAGACGATTCCACTTTTAACCATAAAATGACATTTTTCCCAATTAAGCACAAGGTTGGTTTCCTCACAACGCTTCAACATTCTCTCAAGATTCAACAAACACGAAGTGAATGAACAACCAAAAACGGAAAAGTCATCCATGAAGACTTCCATCGTCTTCTCGATCATATCATGAAAAATAGCCATCATGCACCTTTGAAAGGTTCCCGGTGCATTGCAAATTCCGAATGGCATTCTACGATAGGCAAACATTCCATATGGACACGTAAACGTAGTTTTTTCTTGATCACGAGGATCGATGGGGATTTGGAAGTAACCGGAAAAACCATCTAAAAAGCAATAGAAATCATTTCCCGCAAGACGCTCCAACATTTGGTCCATGAAGGGCAAGGGAAAATGGTCTTTTCGAGTGGCTTCATTCCACTTATAATAGTTAATGCACACTCTCCATCCGGTCACGAGTCTAGTGGGAATTAACTCATTGGCATCGTTTGGCACAACGGTCATTCCTCCCTTCTTAGGGACACAATGAATAGGACTCACCCAAGTGCTATTGGAAATAGGGTAAATCATTCCCGCGTCAAGGAGTTTTAGGACTTCCTTTTTGATGACGTCGTGAATTTTGGGGTTCACCCTCCTTTGACATTGAATTGCGGGCTTGTAATCCTCCTCCATTAAGATTTTGTGGGCACAAAATTTGTGATCGATCCCCTTAATGTCGGATAACTTCCACGCAATTGCCCCTTTGTGATCCTTTAGAACATCGACAAGTGTGGTTTTTTCATCATCTGAAAGTTCTTTCGCAATAATAACCGGCAACTTGTCGCCCTCTTCCAAATAGACATAATCGAGATGAGGAGGTAAATCTTTCAACTCGAGGATAGGTGGTTCCTCAATTGAAGATTTGGGCTCGATACTCATAACCTCCTCGGGTGGAGGAAATGGAAATCGTTAAGAAAATCCTTGATAATCGAGAAGTCCTCATCATTGTCGAGGTCTTCGTTACAAGTACGTGGCACATCGAATTCTTCCAACGTAAAACCACCACCTTCAAATGGAGTGAAGGTTGGTGTCGAGTTATCAAGAATGGGATCTAACATAGTGGGATTGCCACTATTTTCATCATCACCAAAATCTAGAACTTCTTGTTAAAATTCCTCGCAAACAACGTCAAACATATCAACGAGGTTTATTGTTACAACAGAATAAACATGAGAAATTTGAGAGTTTTGAGTTGCGTTTATAACAAGTTCCTCGTCGTTGAAACGTAAGGTGATCTTTCTAGCATGAACATCAATCAAAGCCATAGACGTATCTAAAAACGAACGACCTAAAATGAGAGGAACTTGAGGATCCGTGGGAATATCGACAACGATAAAGTCTACCGGATAATAGAACTTTCCCACTTTCACAAAAACGTCTTCCGCCAATCCACATGCGGGAATCGTGGAATGGTCGGACAACTCAATAGACATTAGTGAAGGAGTAAGATTAGGAAGATTGAGCGACTTTAAGATTGCAAGTGGCATCAAGTTAATGTTAGCACCAAGATCAGCCAAGGCATAGCATTCTTCCATATCTTGGATTGCACAAGGGATCAAGAATTTACCGAGATCACCGACTTTTTGAGGTATGCGATTAAGATAAACCGATGAACAACTAGACAATTGATGCAATTTCTCCTTGTTATTCAACATACTCTTAAAGTTAGCGGCAAATCGAGGCATCATGACCAAAGTATCGGCGAAACTCACATTAAAGTGCAAATCACGAAACATTTTCATAAAAAGCTCAAATTGGTAATTGTCGCGCTCTTGACGTTTCTCCTTCCTAAGTCTCGATGGATAGGGCAAAGGTGGTGTGGGTTGAGGCATAGGCATAGCCTTTGGAATCTCGTGTTCCAATGTTGGTAATGGGTCAACCGTAGGTGTGGCATGAGCGGTACTTCGTGGGATTTGGACATGCTCCTTTTCGATTATCACCTCGGGTTCTTCCTCAATTGCATCCTCCGTAGGAGCAATTGGTTGAAGAGTCCGTTCCTTGAGTGTCATACCACTACGTGTGGTAATCACTTTCATCTCTCCCTTAGGGTTCGATATGGTGTTGCTAGGAAGACTACTCGAAGATGGTTTACACATAATTGCCTCAAACATAGATGAAATTTTGTCCTCAAACATGGATTGCCTCCTCTCGGCCTTAATCATTTCTTGCTTAATTTCATGTTTCCCTTGTTCCATTTTTTGTTGGTTTTGTTGTAACCTAGTTACATTTCCTTCCATTTTGTTTGTATGGATTTTAAGCTCATTTGCTAACTCATTTTTCAACTCCTTCTTCAAGTCGTTCTTAAACTCGGATCTTAGGCTAATGATTTCTCTTTGAATGTTGTCAAACCTAGCATCGTTTCAATTAGCGTATTCAACAAATTCATTTGGAAGATCTATCAAAGTTTGCAAACTTTTGTTGTCGTTTTGAAAATCACTTTGATTTTTGTTTGAAACTTGATTATTAGCCCCTTGATTCCCAAAGTTTCCTTTGTAATTGCTTTTGAAACCAACTTGATTGTTTCGATAGTTGTTGTTAGCATTCTGATTTGAAGCAAAACCCGGTGGAGTCAATTGATTAGAGCGGGTAACTTGACTGTTTTGGTTGTAAGTTCCCGTGGTCGCGTAGGCACTCGAAGTGTTACCACCGTTGGTAATGCACTCGGAGAAATCATGACCTCCACCACAATACATACATGAAGCCTCATCCGCTTTAGCCGTAACGGGAGCACTTTGTTCTCCAACTTTGAATTCAATTAAAAGTCCTTTAAGCTTATCAAAGATTTTGTTTTCCAAGTTCGCCTCAATTTGGCAAGCATCGATGGTATTAGACAAAGAAGGTGAAGCCGAAGACGAAGCCTTACGAACACTCGACATGCTACGAGGACTATACACCTTAGATCTATTCTCAATTATCACCAAAGCCTCCTCAACCGTTTGACATAAAAAATTACCACCCGCGGCGGCATTTAGATAATCCCTTTCATGATCATTAAGTCCATTGTAAAACGTGTCAATTTGATGCAAGTCGGAAAAACCGTGATGAGGACACTCATGTAACATTTCCTTAAACCTATTCCAAGCCGTTGAAAATTTCTCATTAAATTCTTGTGAAAATTTTGAAATCTCGTTTTTCAAATGCGTAGTCTTAAAGGGTGGGAAAAATTGGTTCACAAATTTTGAAACGAGATCCTTCCACGTCAATATAGTATTGGGTGGCTCTTTCTCTAACCAAATTTTAGCGGGCCCCGCTAAGGAATACGGAAAAAGCATCATCTTAATCGAGTCATTAGCAACATCTTTAAATTTGCAAGTGGCGGTTAGACGATTGAATTGGCGGATATGGTTGTGCGGGTTGTCCTTTTCATCACCACGGAATTTGTTGTTTTGGATCATCGACAACAAACCCGTTTTCACTTCAAAATTCTCCGCAAGGATGGCAGGAATTACAATAGCCTCTCCATAACCCTCGGTGGGTGCTTGAAGTAACTCCATCATAGTTCGATTCTCCATCGTTGGTTCCTCTCTTACAATGGGTTCGTCAATAGGAGACTCCTCACTAGAAAGATTAGGAGTAGGTGTTGACTCTGTTGGGAATAAAATGTAGCCAGTCCACTTGAGCGCTGACAAGAGGAAAACAATCGTTGATAACAAGAAAACAAACGTTGACAGATCAAGCGTTGATAGGTTGAAGACAAGCACTGATAGAAAGATATGGTCTACGAGTATTTTGTTTCTAGTTTGTTTCTAGTAAAGATAGGATCAACATTGTATTTTCTATAATTATCTTTACCTAGAATAGTTGATACGTAGACTCTTGTACAAGGCTTCTTATGTCTATAAAAGAAGACCTTTAGGTTATGTTTCAATATAAGTTTTCATAAGTTAAACACATTTATTGTAAGCAAGTTCGTTATCATCAATCAAGTGAAAGTTTGTTTTACATCCTTTGTGTGTTCTTGTTTAAGTGTTAATTCCGCACAACACTTAAATTACTTTATACATAAACAAAGTTTCTCTACATGTATAACTTGATCTAATCTGGTTTACACAAGCTAAAATGATATAAGTTTGGGATCAACAAGTTGTATTAGAGCTTGTTGAGAAACTTTAATCTAAAAGAACACAAGAACCCTAAAATCACCAAAACCCTATTTTTCACAAAACCCTAAAAACATCATGTCCACTCCAGAAGTAACCTCCTCCTCCTCAAACCACAACATCAAGATTCCCATGCTAGATGCAAACAATTTTGAGCTGTGGAAGTTCAACTTTGAGCAATATCTAGGGATCCATGACTATACTCTCTGGGAGATTATTGAATATGGAAACACATTCAATAAACCTCAAAAGATTGCTGATGCCTTGGTTTAAAAATGCGTTTTGCGATCCATTGCGCTAAAGGTCTCAAAATCTATTGCGTGATGCGTGATGCGACTGCGAGAGTAATTTAGACGCGATGCGTTTAGTATAAAAAAGAGTACAAATATTTTATAAGAAACATGTAAATGTAATAACATTACAAAATAAGTTACTAGCATACTGGAGTTAGGTCTGTAATTCATTGTAAAACAAATAAATCGACAATAAAGCTTGATAAAAAACACTTAGCAAAATCAAATATACTATATTATTGTTATTGTGTTTGTTTTAGATGTTTTTCTAACAAGTCTTATTTTTAAAAACTTATTAAAATATGTAGGTCTCTTTTAAATGGTTAAAATTTGAAAAAAATGACCTAAGTACTAGATTGCGACAATTGCTACCAATGCTAGCATTACACCAATGCGATAAATTGCGGTTTATTGCGAACGCATTCTGGGATGGCATTGCATTAGGTACCTTGATGCGAAATTTAGAATGCAACGCATTAATGCGTGCAATTTGCGCAATGATGCGTGCATTTTTAAACCAAGGCTGATGCCATTGCTACAAGATCAGCTGTTCAAGGATGTTCAGAAGAAGATAAGAAAGAAAAACCTGATGATGGTAGAGTTGTGTCTGCTGATGACATGGCAAAGAAAAGGGTCGATATGAAAACCCTAAGCATTCTGAAACTTTCTTTGGGACAAGAAAATCAGCACAAATACAAGGGTTATGAGTCTGCAAAAGACCTTTGGGCAGCCCTTGAAGTTGCCTATGGTGGTAATGCTGATACTAAGGAAGAGAAGAAGAAGCAACTCTTGCATGAGTATGTTGTTTTTAAGGCTCAACCTAATGAGAAGCTTAGCAGTGTGAGAAGCAGACTGCTTGATATTACAAGCAAGCTGTCCTTCATGGGGACATAAATTGGTGATGTTGACATTATTGCCATTTTTCTTAAAAGCCTTGGTGATGCGTGGAAGATTGAGGCAAGATCTATAATTGCCAATAACACTCACAAAAGTTCTACTTTTGATGATATCTTCAACAAACTAAGGCTGTTGGAGAATGAAACTCTTTTGGAGCATGGAAGTAAGTCTACCAATAGTAACATGGCCTTTTTCTCACATAGTAAAGGTCAATTTGATCAGAAGGATTTATACATGCACCCAGTTACTGGATCAACATGTGTCAACGCTGGATCATACCTTGTCAACGCCTTACATTCAGATGCTGACACATACAAAATTGACTCTCCAAGAGTTAAGCCTGCTAGTTTGGATCTGGATACTGTGTGTGCATACATTGCTTCATTGCCCAATGGTTCTGTGATTACATATGAGGACCTTGAGTAAATAAGTGATGAGCACTTGGAGGATATGGATATAAAGTGAAACATGGCTCTTGCAAGTATAAGAGCAAACAGGTGGAATAGAAGGTTCAAGAAGAAGATGACCTTTAATGCAAAGGACATTGCTGGATTTGATAAATCCAAGGTTGAGTGTTACAATTGTCATCGTATGGGGAACTTTATGAGGGAATGCAGATCTCCAAGAAGATTTGATGCTAGAAAACCCTCAAGCCAAATTGTTAAGGCTTAGGATCCTAAGGCCATGGTTGTAGTACAAGAAATTGATGGCATTGGATGGGACTGGAGCTATTTGGCTAAGGATGAGGAAGAGGATAAAGCTTTGGTTGCTGAGATTAAAGAAGAAGAGCATGTTCAATATGCTCTCATGGCACACTCCTCATCTTCATCAGACAATGAGGTATACGATGATGCTTTTTGTAGTAAGGGTTGTCGTTTAAATACTGAAAAACTTAACAAAGAGGTTTTAAGATTGTTAGGAGATGTGAGTACTGAGAGATGCAAGTTATCTAACTATCAAATTTCTCTCACTCAAACTGAAAAGACAGTTTCTGAGTATAATAAAATGGAGCTTGACCTAAAGATAAAATAAATATCTTAAAACATGATTTAAATGCTAGTAATGATGTTAGAAACATCATGGAAAGGGTCAATGCTGAATTACAGGCTAAGTTAGATGAGGCTATCAAGAATAAAGATAATGTTGACCTTAAAATTCAGAGATTTGATAAGGCCTCACAAACCCTAGGAGAATGTGTTAATAAAGAGAGGGATCCTAGGGACATGACTGGGATTGGGATGAAAGACTATACTGGTTTTCCACCACCAGCTGGGGACTTCTATGGTGTCCAAAGAAAGGACTTATCTTGGACTGGTTTATCAGAACTCCAAGAAGAGGAATTTATTCCTCCACCAAGAGTCATTACCCCAGTTGATGAATATAGGCAAAAGTTGACTGACTTGAATGAATGGAAGAAAGCCAACCCTACCTTATTTGTCAAGGGTGGCATGCTCTGTGATAGTCCAAATGAGTCGACCCCTATCAAAGTAACAAACCCAATCACTGGCAAGATTGTTGACCTTGGCTTAAACACTGTTAAGAAACCTAGCATTAAGTATGCAGAAATGTATAGGAATACTAGGTCACCAAAAAGCCAAGTTAGTGATAATGGAACAGGTTTCTTTTCTTCTAGACCTAGAAATATGTCTAGAAAAGCCTGTTACACTTGTTGTAGCTTTTCACATTTAGCATATAAGTGTGTCAACGCTTCCAAGGTCAACGCTGTCAAAAGGTCAAACACTGTCAGACCCAAAAATTTTGTGGAGCAAAGTCCACAAGTTGTTAGACCAGCCCCAGTCTTCACTAAAGGGTCTAACACTCATGGACAAAGACCTTTTCAGAAGACCAATACATGGTCTAATAGGCAATGGGTTCCTATAGCAAACCCTAGGTTCAACGCTGATAAGGGTAATTTCAGCGTTGACAGGACCAAATCAAACGCTGACAGAAACGTTGCCAGACCTAAATATTTGCAACCACAGGGAAAGGGCTCTAAAGCTTCTTCTAGCTTGACATGGAGACCTAAGCAAGATCAAAACCCTAATTCTAATGGGATTTCTATACCCTGCAACATATTTAATTATATTTCAAAGGTCATCACAAAACCAATTGGGGTTAACTGGGTATTTCATCCAAAAAGCGATGAACAAGGGGTTGTTATGAGAACTAAGTCTGTTCTTGTTGAACAACCAGATGAATCCAAGTCTGCTCAGGCTTGGGTTCCCAAAGAAAACTAATTTGTTTTCTTTATGTGCAGGGCATTCAAAAACAGGTGAATGATTATGGCTATTGGGATGCTCTAGGCACATGACAGGGAAGGAAGATTATCCGACTAACTTCACTCCCATTAAGGATGGTGATAAAGTTTACTTTGGAGGCGGATATGGAACTATCACAGGCAAAGGAACTCTTCTCACCAAGAACTTGCGTTTTGAAAACGTGTTTCTGGTAAAAGAACTTGATTACAATATTTTTAGTGTATCACAAGTCTGTGATAACAAAAATAAGGTTCTTTTTACTGATACTGAATGCTTGGTGTTGAGCAAGGATTTTAAAATACCAGATGAGAAATATATTGACTATAGAACACCTAGGCATAAGGACATTTATAATGTGAATCTTAATGGGATTAGGATGAATAAGAACATGTCATGTTTTTATGCTAAAGCTTTAGTTGATGAGAGTAATCTATGGCACAGGAGACTAGGGCATATTAACTTTAAGAATATAAACAGACTTGTGAGACTTGGCTTGGTTGATGGTTTGCCTGAAAAGGCTTTCCACAATGACCACTCTTGTGTTGCATGCCTTAAAGGCAAACAGCACAAGGTCTCATTTAAGTCTAAACAGGTGCACTCTAGTTCTAAACCACTTCACTTGCTGCATATGGACCTGTTTGGTCCAACTAATATAGAGAGTTTGAATGGTAAATCATACTGCTTTGTCATCACATATGACTTTTCTAGGTTTACTTGGACTTTCTTTTTAGCCATGAAAAGTGACACTGTTGATACTTTAATTAGCTTTATTACTCAGATTGAGAAGAAAACTGGTAATGAAGTTAAAATGCTTAGAAGTGATAATGGTGGTGCGTTTAGAAATAAATTGTTGGATGATTTTTGTGCCAAGAAAGGGATTACTAGGCAGTTTAGTGTTGCCAGAACCCCACAGCAAAATGGGGTTGCTGAGAGAAAGAATAGAACCCTAATTGAAGCAGCCAGGACTATGTTGGCTGATGCTCACTTTCCCATAGCTTTTTGGGCTGAGGCTGTGAATACAGCTTGTTATGTTCAGAATAGAGCATTGGTCAACAAGATACATAACAAAACACCTTATGAGTTACTTTGGGTAAGGAAACCTAATATTGGTTTTCTTAAACCTTTTGGTTGTCATGTAGTTGTACTAGATACTAGTGATGCCTTAGGTAAATTTAGTGCTAAAGGTGATGAAGGCTATTTCATGGGTTATTCAGTGCAGAGTAAGGGATATAGGGTTTACCTTAAGAAGGAAAAACGTATACTTGAAAAAGTACATGTTAGGTTTTTAGAGAGGAAACCTAGTGATCCTAAAAGTGGTTCAAATTGGTTGTTTGACTTGGAACCTCTATCTAGGACTTTGAATTATATGCCTGTTACTAATCCAGACATTGTGAAGGTAGCTACAAATGTTGTGGAAGAACCAGTTGTTGATGTTTCAGGTACACAGGTTAATGAAGAGGTTGGATCACAAGCAGACAAGTCATCTCCCATACAAGAGTATGTCACTATTCCCATATGGACAGATGCTTTTGCTGCTGCTGCTGCTGGAAAGGAAAATGGTGGTCCCCAAGTATCACCAGTTAACAACATGCATGGTCCTCCAGGCGCTGACAAAGGAAAATCTGGCGCTGACAGGACAAATTTAGGCGTTGATGGCTCAAACGTTGACAACACCATTTCAAGCGTTGATGGTTCAAACGCTGACAACCTTTGTTCAGGCGTTGACAACTCTTTTGAGCATATTTTCTCTTCAAATTTTGAACAAGGTGAACCTTCAAGAAGACATGAAGAGGTTCATACAAATATTGATGAAAGAGAGTCTTAAGAAGATATTGGCAACATGGAGGATGAGACTGAAGACAATAGACATTTTGAGGGAGGAGTTCTCACTTCTACTATGAAGAATCACCCCACTTCTCAAATTATTGGGGATGTCATGTCTCCTGTTCAGACTAGAAGATCTCATTAGAGTCTTGGAGGATTTATTGCCAATATACACAAGAAGGTTGATACCCCTCTTGTTCAAGCATGTTTGTTTGCCTGTTTTCTGTCACAACAGGAACCCAAGAAGATTTTTTATGCTCTCAAAGAACCAAGTTGGGTGGAAGCAATGCAGGATGAGCTTCACCAATTTGCTATTCAGGATGTTTGGGAGCTGGTTGATTGTCCTAGATATGTCAGACCTTTTGGGACAAGATGGGTTCTTAGAAACAAGAAAGATGAAAGAGGCATTGTGGTCAGAAACAAGGCACGTTTAGTGGCTCAGGGATATACACAAGAGGAAGGGATAGACTATGAGGAGGTCTTTGCACCGGTTGCAAGGATTGAAGCTATAAGGATATTTCTAGCCTATGCTTCCTGCATGGGCTTCACTGTCTATCAAATGGATGTGAAGAGTGCTTTCCTCTATGGCATAATTGTTGAGGAGGTATATGTTATGCAGCCTCCTAGTTTTGAAGATCTAGAGAATCCAGACAAGGTGTATAGAGTCAAGAAAGCTATGTATGGACTTCATCAAGCCCCAAGAGAATGGTATGGCACATTGTCCACTTATCTGGTGGAGAATGGATTCAAAAGGGGCACCATAGACCAGACATTATTTACAAAGAAGGCTGGTAAGGATGTCTTACTTGTTCAAGTTTATGTTGATGATATCATCTTTGGCTCCACCAATCCAAAGATGAGTGAAGACTTTTCCAAGCTTATAACAGACAAATTCAAGATGAGTGCAATGGGGGAGATGAACTTCTTTCTAGGGTTACAAGTTCAGCAGAAAGAAGATGGTATCTTCATCTCTCAAGATAAGTATGTAGCTGAGATCTTGAAGAAGTTTGGCTTTTCTCCACATGAAAAGAGGGCTACTACTCCTATGGATAGAGAACACCCTTGGGGAAAAGTTGGAGATGGAAAAGAAGTGGATGTCAGGCACTATCGATCAATGATTGGTTCATTGATGTATCTCACAGCCTCAAGACCTGACATTATGTTTGCTGTGTGTGCATGTGCACGCCATCAAGTGACTCCCAAAGAATGTCACCTTTATGTTATCAAGAGAATCTTTAGGTACCTTAGATGTTATCCAGATCTTCGCTTGTGGTACCCAAAAGATTCATCATTGGAGCTTATTGCATATTCAGACAGTGACTATGGTGGTGATAAGTTTGATAGAAAATCCACAACTGGTGGATGTCAATTTCTTGGGAGTAGGTTGATATCTTGGCAATGCAAGAAACAAACAGTGGTGGCCAATTCTACAACTGAAGCAGAGTATGTAGCTGCAGCTGCTTGTTGTGGAAAATTCTTATGGATTTAGAACCAGCTGTTGGATTATGGGTATAATTTCATGCATACCAAGATTTTTGTTTACAATAACAGCACTTTATGCATTATTAAAAATCATGTACATCATTCTAAAACAAAACACATAGAAATTAGACATCATTTTATAAGGGATTGTTTTGAAAAGGGTTTAATACAACCAGATAGGGTTGACACAGAAGAAAATGTGTCTGATTTATTAACTAAACCTTTTGATGCTGGAAGGTTTCAATACTTGGTAACAAGTATTGGAATGATCAATCTCACATAATATGTGTTTTGGGATCTTATTGTAAAAGTATGTACAGGATAATGCATTGTTATTGGTCTTTTTGAAGTTAGATTTTCCACTATATTTTTCTAACGATGACAAAGGTTACCTTAACGCTGACAAGTGTTATCGTGGCGTTGTCAGCAACAATGTTAGTTCTGTGGTTTTTGATCTAAGTGTGCAGGTGGTGTTAGCATTGTACCATTGGATACATAGTTGCTTATGGATCCTTGGAGAATCATTTGAGCATGTTTTCATTTATGGATGATGGTTGGAATATTTATATTCCTATCTTGACATAAATTTTTATGTTCATGCATATTTTTGGGCAACATATGTATCACAGTTTAAGGGGAGGTTTTTAGGAACCTTTAGGACTTTTGGGTATTCTTATAATACTCTTATCACAATTCTAGATTGTGTCCACAGGTGAGTATGAGTTAGTTTTACTAAATCATGAGGCACTGTAGCATGCAAAGTTGATATACTATGCATGCTGCCAAGACATTTTTGGCCTAGAATTGGTTGTGGTCTGTTGGGAGACTTGGGAATGATTTCTTATGGGTTTTACCTGGGAGTTACAAGGAATTTTATGAGATAACTTAGTTGTTTGGTTAGCAAGGGACACTAGAGGACTGTTATGTCTATCTTGCATAAGCAAGTGTGTATAACTGGACAATGCTTGCCGCCCTATAATAATTATCAATTTATAGGTTATCTTCACTAGGATAAATTACTTTGTTAAGGTGCTTTTTCATTTTTATTACTTTTGTTTTTTGACGCTGACAAGTATTTTTCCAAGCGTTGTTATGACCAATTTAGACGCTGACATGGCTTTGGCAAACGTTGACAAGAATATAGCCGTTGGGCGTTGATGGGTTATTTTTGACCGTTGACACTCATTGGGACCTACCCAGTTGTTACTTTTTGACGAATTCTGGGGCCGTAATTTTGGGAGCAGATAACTTTTAATTAATGCATGAGGTAACTTATTTTCTTTTCAATATTTTCATCATTATATTTTGAAAATAGTTGCCTCATTTTTTTCCAATCCTATGCATCTATCTCTCCTATATATTTGGCTCCTATTTTTAAACAGGGTACCTCATATTCTTGTCTAACAATTTTCTCCTATAATTCATCTTTCTCAATAATTCACAAACAGCTTTCTTCTACAATGGCACCAAAATTTAAACCAAGTGATTTGGTATTGGGATTCAGGAGTCAACACTACATGATTGCATATTTGGACGCTGATGACACTCTGTTTCCACAATACACCCAGATGGTGGCGTATTTGAATGCATCTCCTATTAGGTATGCTCTTTCTCATGCTCCTCTCATCTCTGTCACGCATATTAAACAGTTTTGGAACACTGCTAGTTCCTCAACAGTTAATAATGTGACTACATTATCAGCTATTGTTCATGGGCGTACATGGGTGGTTACTGAAGCCTTGGTTCGCAAGGCTTTGCATCTTGATGATGCTGATGGTATAACCACCCTTCCCATTAATGAAATTGTTAGCCTTAAAATGTGTGCGACTAACGGAATTACATTAGTTTCATAACCGGGACTTTTTTTTTTTTTTTTTTTTTTTTTTTTTTTTTTTGTTTTTTTTATACCTAGGTTTCCGACTCGACATTGCGAGCCGACTAATCCCAGGGCGACTACCCTTTTGGATAGCCCGGAGTCGTCGCAGGTGAACTTGCAGGGACTAATATTGTCAAATGTAAAGTCCAAGTCCCGAGCTATATAAACCCCTCCATACTTCCATGGAGGGGTGAGGCTTTTCATTTCTTGTCTTACCTTTCTCTCTCTAGAATAAAACACACTTTTATTCTCTCTTGTTTCTCTCACTAAAATGGCTAAACAACACTTCTATCCTCCCCGACCTCCGGATCATAAACCCGTGTTATTAGTGAATCCAAGGTAACAATTGGCATCAGAGCTAACCGGGGGTGTTTCGTGTTTTTGATTCGTGGTTTTGTTCGTATATGTGATTGATTCATTCACGGTTTGAATTCCTTGTGATTCTACAAATCTGTCAAAAATTTTGTGTCTTTTGTCCTATCTGGTCATTCATATATCTGATATACTTTGAATCTGTTATAAGTCACGATAATAGTTGTTTATCTGTTTTTGATTTCTCAACGTTTCCAAACAGTAACAATTTTTTATCATTTTTATCATTCTTTTTCATTTCTTGAAAGTTGGAAAAAGAGACCAGATCCAGTTTCTTGGAAAAAGCTCAAAAGGACAGAAAAAAGGTACAAGATCCACTATTTTCGGGTATCAAAACCCTTTTGCGATGGAAACATTGCGATGGCGACATTGCGATGGCGACATTGCGATGGGTGGTGTGGATTAATTGCGATGGTGAAGCTCACTTATTACGATGGACACCTTACATATTGCGATGACTTATTCAGATGCTTATTGCGATGGGTGTACAACATTGCGATGGAGTGTCTGGTAAGGATTACGATGATAACATTGCGATGGTGAGTTTGATATTTTGCGATGGATAGTAATGGAAAAATTTATTGCGATGGACTGGTTTGTACTTTGCGATGGCCTAACCATTGCGATGACTCTATCATCTTAACTCATCGACACCTAACTCACAACTAGACTCGACTACAAACGTAAACAAAAATAGATCTCAGTTTAGTTATCCTTCGTGTTCATCTTATGAATCGGACCTCTAAGAGATCAATACACAAAGAACTATCTCATCATAGATCTGTCAGGATGAAACCATTTTTTTTCTATACGAAACCAATTAAGAGTCGAGTCTAACAATTCTGTTAAACCCAATCTCAGTTTCAATTGACACTCAACACACAAATCAATTACAATCCCTATGGTAAATCTACGAATATACAAGAATGATTGATAACAATTTTGTTATAATCACTCTTTGATTCGAATGACACACATGATAATATATAGACCTACCAGAGATCATATTCAACTGATGATCTTGAAACCTTTATCCAACGATCTTAACGATGGATTCATGGAATCGTATGATATGGTGTGGGTTTAATTGATGATGTTGAACCAGGGATTAATTGATGTTGGATTCGTGTGACATCACCGTTAAAATGGTTTGGTTTATTTGGTTGATTGAAGTTTGACTTTGGGAATATCGAAAGAAATGGGGGCGGAGAGATTGATAAACGAGATTAGAGTTATTGCTATAACCTAATTTTGTGGTTGTTCTTATTTATATCAATCTTAGATGATGAAATGGGTAATGGTAAATGTTGATGGGCTGTCTTAATATTCCTTTTCTGCTGGGCCAGGTTATGCTTTACACTTAATACCCGGACTCCACGTGCTATTGAATGAGATACTCATTTGGTTACTAAGAAAATTTCCATGTTGGTTAGCCAGCCACGTGTTTTTGGATTTAACTTCATGGAAATTTTACAAATGATGTTGGTTCCTGAAAATCAACCGTGTGACATGACTTGAGTTATGGGCCGAATGTTTAAGAAAAGATGTGTGGCCTGGATCATTACCAATGTGTATGATATACTTGTTATATTACACACACTCATTTGGATATAAGAAAAACCTCATTTTGAAACCCCTATTTTTTCGGAAATTTTTCAGACGTCCTCACCGCGGAGGTCGATCCGCGCATCAGTTGGGTATATGATTGATTTGGGCTTCAAAAATCAAGTTTACTAGACGACGTTGACGACCTCTCTTTCTCTAGTCATCGTTGGTTACCTAGTTATCGACACTCAGTCATACTCAACACACACAACAAACACGAAGACAAAAACAAACAAACACCAAAACGATCCTTTAAGATTCACTGAAATCGTCAAAAACGGCTAGTATTCGGGCAAAGTAATGTCAAGTGATTACGAAGTGGATTTGGTATTTATTATTTGAAGTTGAAGTGGAATTTCACGAAGGCGTCTACTTATTACATCATCGAGCCTTTTCACCCCCTCTATCGATTGATGATTCGCTTCAGCATTTATGATTGAGACTTGATTTATCTAGTTTCCACTGTCAAGGGGTGGATGGTCGACGACATGGACAACTATCACTTAAGGAGTTACGTTGTAGTGCTCAGTGTCACACTCATCTAGAGTTGTGGATACTTCAAGAGGTGTTTTACATCTTATACCTCTCTCTTCTCTTATGTATAAGGTACTAAGAGACTTTTCTCTGCACCGTTCGTCAATCAACACAAGTGCTAAGCGTAAGTAACAAATTTGGGAGATTGTACTTCAGTTTCAAGTTTGGAATATCATATTTACTTCACCAGTGGTCACTACAGATAGCCGAAAGAATACGAGGTCGGTAAGTTTAGCCAGAGAGTACAAGAGTAGAGATGTGATCAGCAAACAATTCTCACGAGCAACTTGAGCTACAAAATGTCAACAAAGATTTCTACTTCAGACACGAACATCTCGCGATTCTGATTGTACTTGTCAGATGATGCTTCTGAGTGTTCGTCACCATCATACTTTCGACAAGAACATCTCGCGATTTTGACCGTACACGTCAGATGATGCTTCCGAGAGTTCGTAACCATCATGGGGGAAGAACGTGTACTTTTGGGTACTTAGTTCAACTTCCAGGGGGAAGTATTCTACAAGCGTGAGAAGATTTGTTGCTGATTTCTTACATGTTCCCCCAAACACATAATCATTAAGACCAAAAATGTCAAGGTAGCAGTTACTTGGTGGGGTTTACTTCTTCTTCTACAAAATTCCGCTGTGCACTTTAAATGTCAAAGATAGAAGTTTGATCAAGCTACAGATTCTGCTCAAGACAGGGATTTTGGTTTGGGGGGAAGCTGATTCAGAAGCTTCGTCAAAAAGAAGTCTATGAAGAAAGCTTTTCAAGACATGTGGTATGAATTGGGGGGAAGTTAATCCAGTTCATACATGATACAATGGTTCCTCAACAAGCAAAGACAAAAAGGATTCATACTGGGGTATAAGTTTTTCTAGAAGACTTGAAGACAACCGTGTCATCCTCAGCATTGGAAGCAAACTTAATACTGTCATATTTTTGTTGTATTTGCATTTGTTAGGAACATTGTAAGTAATTCCGTATGTCACCACATTGGGGGAAGATTGTTAGCCTTAAAATGTGTGCGACTAACGGAATTACATTAGTTTCATAGCCGGGACTTGTAGGGACTAATATTGTCAAATGTAAAGTCCAAGTCCCGAGCTATATAAACCCCTCCATACTTCCATGGAGGGGTGAGGCTTTTCATTTCTTGTCTTACCTTTCTCTCTCTAGAATAAAACACACTTTTATTCTCTCTTGTTTCTCTCACTAAAATGGCTAAACAACACTTCTATCCTCCCCGACCTCCGGATCATAAACCCGTGTTATTAGTGAATCCAAGGTAACAAAAATAGAACAAGGACTAAGGGCTTTGGGGTATCCTTTCCCTGATGAGGGCACTTTAAACAAATATCATAAACAAGAGTTTCCCCCAGCCTAGAAGTACCTCATACATGTCATCTTACAATGTTTGAGTCCCAAATGTACTGTACACAATGAAATTAATATATCAATTGCTAGTGCTATTGTGTGCATTGCCAATGGGAAAAAGTTTAATTATTCTAAAATGATTTTTGATGTCATGTGTAAAAACAAAGGGAATAAGATGACTTTGGCTTATCTCAGATTTTTACAAATGGTTTTTGATGTGCAAAATTACTGCACAAGGGATCATGATGACTTTTATGAGATCCCTGTGCAAAAGAAAGCTATTTTTACCAAGATGAACTCACCCCCTCACCGTGAATTACCCCTCACCCTAGCTATGCTTGCTGTTATTGCAGCAGCACAACCCCAACCAGACCCACAACCACAACTTGACCCAATACCAGAACCTTTACCTTCACCTCAATGAATGGAAATTGACCAAGAACCCTTCAACGCTGACACCTTAAATGTTGGCGTTGACACAAGTAATCCAGACGTTGACACCTTTCCTTCACAGACACAAACACCCCTTAACCTTCCCACATCCACCCAATCCACATCATCGTCTACCCCACCACAATATAGGTTGCAAAAACGCCAAAGGACTACTGGAGTGTTCTCCTCTAGTGGTCCTAGCCATGTAGCAGAGAGAAACACCACCACAAGTGTGGTTGATGCTATGGATGAGGCTGGGACTATTGGTTCTAGCTTAGATGCAGGCCAAGACAGTCCTAACATCTTTAAGACCTCATCCATGCCCCATGAATCTAACTTGGGAGGTCAAATACCCATTTTAGAGGAGGGCAGATTGGAACCATACATATTAATGGAATTGACAGCTGTCTGCATTAGCTTGCAAAAGCAAAATGCAGACTTGGTACAAATTGTCATTACACAAGGCCTTGAACTCAAGCAATTGAGGGAGAGGATTGTTATTTTGGAGAATGCTAGCACAAGGCATGGGATGGAGGAATCTTCCAAAAGGGAGGATGAGCAGATTAATGTGAGTGATAAAGGCTCACATGATGGAGAATCTTTGGGTATTGCTGAGGCCCTAACTGAATTGAAGAAGCAACCAGGTTTTGATAGATATCTTGTAACTCCTACCAATTTAAACTTGTCTTTTACAGCTATGTTGGAGCAATTTACAAGAGGCGCTGAGACAAGTAATTTGGGCGTTGACAAGCAAAATTTGACCGCTGACACACCAAGTGCTGACATAAGCAAATTGGGCGCTGACACATGGAATTTAAGCGTTGACAGACCTGCAGATGAGGTTGATGTATTCCAGTCATCAGCTATCATCAAAGAAGTATCTTCACAGGTATTACCATCATCCTTACCCATCATTGATCCATTAGATAAGGGTAAAGGAATCATGGTAGAAGTAGAGGTTCCTAAGAATGCAGCACAAGTAAAGTTTGATTCAAGGTTGGCTGCACGACTTATGGAACAAGAAAGGAAGAAGGTTGGTGAATCACCATTTGTTGTTACTTCAGAAGAACAAGAAGGAAGTGATGAAGCCAGTTCATATTCAAGTGTGATGATAATTGAGCAACCTGAGAGACTTGAATATGGTGATGATTTGGCAAGAGAGAAGCTTAGAGAGTTGAAATTGCAAGTAGATTTTCATATGCCAGAAGTTGTTCAGATGTACCATGCTTGGGAGGATAGGTGTATGAAGAATCCAGATTTGACTATTTTAGACCAAATTTAGGGTTTGGAAATTCTTCTAAGAGTTCAACAAGACTGCAAGGTAATTACGAAACACAAAGCTAGCAATGTTCTCTCACTGCTGAAAAGGGATAGAAGGGATCTTTACTACATGCTACTCAGATGTCATGGAACATGATGGACCTATAAGAAATTGTTGGGATTATCCTTTGAAGAATTGGAGTATAAGGCTTATCCCATTTGGGCAAAATTGCAGGAAATGAATACTATCAGACTTCTTTTAGATGAAAGGAAAGAAGAACTTGCAGAAGAGATGGAGCTTAAGAAGGGAATGATTGTTCCTAGACCTTTGAAGAAAGGAGTTCCTCTTGAGTTTCCTAAAGATATGGATAGATTGAAGCCCAGTGAAGCTGTTATAAGAAGGAGCATCAAGCTCTCACTCATGGAAGCTTCAGATATGGTACAAGTGTTACCTCTTGATGCCAGAAACCCTATCATAAGCTATGAAGAAGATGCAAGTGGGTTTTGGAAGATTGGCAGGTATGGGAAAGAGGTACACATATTTACTACTCTTGTGTCTCTCTTTGCAAGTGTGGATAGAGAAGACTTGATAGACCTTTGGAGGTTGTTGGAGGCCAAGTATGAGACTGAAGCTCCTACTTCAGTCAATGGAATAAAACTTTGGTCAACATTCAAGAGAATGTGTGGACCAAAAGAAGAAGATCCTGCTGTTTGGAAGGATCTTGAGGATGATCTCAGTGGTCTTCAATGGCGTTTGTATTCAGCTGCTGGTGTGTATTATTTGAGCTCTACAAAGTTTGCTGAGTATCTTCTTGTAGATGGTCAGTATTCCATGTCCAAAGAAGTTTTGGAGAAGATGAAGACAACACAGCTGGAGATTGACTATTCAAGTGACGTGGCCAAAGATTTGATCAGACATGTTTATTACCAATATGATAAGATTTGTAAGATTCCTCCTAGTTCTTAATTTTTATTCAGAAACTTGATTACTAGAGTAGATATCAATTTTAGGGGAGGATTGTTGGGAATAAAATGTAGCCAGTCCACTTGAGCGCTGACAAGAGGAAAACAAGCGTTGATAAGAAGAAAACAAACGCTGACAGATCAAGCGTTGATAGGTTGAAGACAACACTGATAGAAAGATATGGTCTACGCGTATTTTGTTTCTAGTTTGTTTCTAGTAAAGATAGGATCAACATTGTATTTTCTATAATTATCTTTACCTAGAATAGTTGATACGTAGACTCTTGTACAAGGCTTCTTATGTCTATAAAAGAAGACCTTTAGGTTATGTTTCAATATAAGTTTTCATAAGTTAAACACATTCATTGTAAGCAAGTTCGTTATCATCAATCAAGTGAAAGTTTGTTTTACATCCTTTGTGTGTTCTTGTTTAAGTGTTAATTCCGCATAACACTTAAATTACTTTATACATAAACAAAGTTTCTCTACGTGTATAACTTGATCTAATCTCGTTTACACAAGCTAAAACGATCTAAGTTTGGGATCAACAGACTCCTTTCGGTTTCTTCGTTTACGTGCACGTCTTGCTTGGTTGCTGGTTTGCATAAACGTCACGTACAACGAGGGGATGAGCAAAGAAGATTATTTTTGGTGTTTTGTATTTTTCCAATTTTTTTTTGTTTTTGATTGTTTTTACTTTTTTTGGATTTTTGTGATTGTATTACGTAGACCAAAATCTACAAATCTCCTCCTTAATCAAATCTCTTGATTAATGAAGCCTCAAGGAATGAAAATTATCAAGTGAAGTGAACGCCTTCGATGACTTTAGAACGTTGGTGGAACACCAAAACGTTCAAGAGGGTTTAATCAAATAAAACCCAGAAAGTATATATGATACTTAATAATACTTTGGGCGGCAAAAACCTCGATTAGCCTTCAATCTCAAAATACTCACAAGCAAGCGGGGAAACGAGGCGGCGCGAAGCACGTAAGAGCCTTTTTCCTTAGGGTATATTTTATAATACCCGCCTTACACCCTCCTTATAGTTTGTATTTTTAAAAATCGAGCTTCACGAAAGTATTTATCTATTTTTGGCTTTTCTTTATTGTTTGAGATTCGAATACAATGATTGGGTAATGACCTCCCAAGTCAAGGTTGTGTTTTCACACTTTTGGAGTACTTGTGAATTTATTGTTCTACGTATTCAATATATTAATAATATTCACACAAAAAAAACGAAAAACCGATAATACGTATTAGTAGAGTGCTACTAATACAAATAGATATTACGGCTATATATAAAAACAACAATTGCCAAATCAAAACACAACACGCCTCTCCGGCAGCGGCGCCAAAATGATAGTTGAAAAAATACGTCTTTTGGGAAAAAGAACGTAATTAGGGCAAGTAATAACAAGTGATTTCGGAAAACCACGAGTTATGACCCAAAGTGGGGATCGTTCTCAAGGAGGCTTAGAGTGTGTGTTAAGAGATGATTAAACTTGTGATTATATTTATGAGAAAAGAAAATAGAAATGAGATTAGAAGAGAATGACGGTTATGATGACGAATTAAACTAAGACGATAAAGTCGTACACGTAAAACCGTAAAAAGTAGCAAAATTAAAATTTACCCTAAAAATTCCTAGAAAATTGAAATAAATCCTAAATAATGTAATTAGAGTTTACAAAAAATCAAAAATCACTCAAACCTTTTATTTAATTAAATAATAATTTTTTAATGCTAATTAAAGCCCAAAAAATCAATTTAATTAACGAAAAGCCCAAAATGAGAATTTTTTAATTGTAAACCTCTAAAATGACCTAACTAAATATAAAACTATTTTTTGAAAATTTTAAAATTAATTAAAACTATTTAAAAACAATTAAAAACTATTAAAATTTAAAATAAATATAAAAATTAATCTAATGACAATAACAATATTCTAAAAGTTTTAAAATTCCTAACTTAGTGTATTTAACCTAAGAAAAATATAAAAACTTTAAAAATTTTAATTTTAATTTTTAATAATAAAATAATATTAAAAATCCAAAAATAATAAAAAAATTCTAAAAACTTGCAAACTAGCTTATTTTAACCTAATAAACACATAAATGAAGTTGAAATTACAAAATACCCCTAATGGGCCTTCAAATGGGCCAAAGTCCAAAACAGACCCTTATTGGGCCAAAATAAGCCCAATAAGAAAAATATTTATAAAAACAGCCCAAAAGCTCCTCTCTGACCTAAAATTCGATTCTGAACACAATTTTTTAAAAGCCCAAAAGCTGAAAATGTGATATAAGCTGGCTTATATCAAAAAACTTATTCTTAATGGGCTTTTTGGCCCATTAAGCTATAAGCTGATGCCATAAGCTCAAATTAGACACACAAGCTTCTTTTGAGTTACTTAAGACTTCTGTAAAAAGAAATTTGAAAAAATTCTAAGGAATAAGCCTGAAAAGCAATAAGCTATCTTTACAAAACGACAAAATAGTCGTTTTTCGAGTTCTAGGCCACCCCAAGAGCTGATTCGAGTTTCAAAAGCTTTTAAATGACTTAACTAAGCTTAATCAACAAAACAGTTTTCAAATAAGTTCACTCAATAAGCAAATAAACACTTCTTTAAAAGTCAACTTTATGAATTTTCTAGCAAAAAGTCAAAGTCAAATTCTGGTAAGCTCCAGTTCAAACAAATGGGTCAAATAAGGAAGATTGATCACAAAAAGTAAGTTGTTGCAGGTCTGGATAAGCCAATATGGCTTATAAATAAGCTAACTGAAAATTAACACTACCAGGGGCTAGTTTTGGACTTGTTTGACTATTTGTCTTTAGTGACTTTTTTGTGAATTCAAGTTTCACAAAGGCACCCAAATGATCAGTGGATCATAAGGAGTCAATAACAACAAAGAAAACACAATCACAATCAGCCAATTAGTACAGTTAATTCATTTAAGCATCAGACATGCACCAGACTTTGAACAATAAGCAGTTAAGCACTTATAAGCTATTTTAGCAAATTTCAGCCAACCAAATTGCACCAAAAGTATACAAAAGCTATAATAAACTCTAATGAACAAGTTTAAACCGGTTTCATGCAATGATTCAAAGCCTAAATCAAGATTCAAGCACAAAAAAGTTACTGATGAATACTAACACAAGCAGATTTTTACTTTGCTGATGCACTTGACCAACAAGCCAGATTCAAACACTCAGATCTCTAAGATATGTTATGAAAACTTTGATTTAACAGCTTATATCCCTAAACATGCATATACTCTAAGTATTACAAAAATTTTAGGTAAAAACAGTCAAAATCAATAAGTTATAGCACAATCTTTGATTCAAAGGTTCAAGACCAATAACTTGCAGAAACTAGTACTCAACCAAGCCAATAACAGATAACAAGCATAAAAAATAACTTTCAACAACACAATAACACTCAATGGTCTTAAACAGATAATCCCAAACACCCCTTATCTTTTTCTAATCCAATTTAAACAAGTATAAGTGTATTTCAAGACCACCCAAGCCTAATCAAACACATTAACAAGTATAATATGCAGTATTGAACAAGATTAGACCACAAAATCAGCAAGAACACAAGCAACACACAAATTCACCAAAAATCCAAATTTTTAACAAATTTGAGGTAGAATGCTGCAAACCTCATGGATGTACATCCACACCCACAAATTTTGAGCTTATGTGCTAGCAAGAACAAGCACAAGCTTCCACAATAAAGCCTGGTAAGATTCAACAAAGTTAGAAGCGCAATATCAAAAACAGAAAGGTGAACAAGCCTTGATTAATGTAACTCTTGTACCCCACACTTGATTATCCCCAATTTTTAAGCTTCACAACACCTTGATATCACAATATCAGGATGCTATGATCAGCTTTATAGCCCAAGAATTCCAAGGTGTACCAAGAAACTTAGCAAAATATCAAGCTTGAAGGAAAATGTGAAACTTTTGCACACTCCTTTGAAAATAGGTTTTAAGATTGAAGATTAGTAAACAAGTAACAATAATAAGTAGGAAATAACAATGGCACTTGAGTTTTCTTCAAAGATTCAAACACATTTCATTAAACTGAATATGGATTTATAGAATTTTGAACAAAGGAAAATCCAAGAGCAAACTGAAATGTAATGAGTCCTATGCCTTTTATATGCTACAAACTACTTGCTAAGAAGCTAAAAACGTGAACCCTAATGCAGTAGAAGTCCCAAAATGCCCTTTGTCTTGTTTGAATGTCTTGGCATCATTTGAAGAGAATTAGCTGTTTGTGTGAGGTGTCCAAGGTGAAAATGTGATCAAAGGCTTAGAAGAAAGCTTGGGATTGAAGCCAAATCTTGGGCGTTGGATTCACTGGCCATTTTGGGATTTCCCCAAAGGTGGTATGCAGGGTTTATCATGTGAGTTGGTTGAGTGACGTGGCCAAGGGTTTAAGGTGGGGTTGTGTTTAGTCTCACCTTAATCATAAATCTGGAATGAATTAAGGGATAATATCAAGTATTTAGCAAAAGCCCAAATCTGCTTATGAACATGAAGAACACTGGTTTGATCTTTATTTGTGTTTAAAATTGGTGTTTAGCGCGTAATTAACTAATAAATAATTAGTTAGTTATGGCTTGGTGAGTGGAATGGTCATGTGGAGCCAGGGTGAGCTCCCATTGGTTGGTTTTTGATAGTGGGGCACGTGTCTTCCTCCCATAGGTCTAGGTAAGCAATGCTGTCTGCCTATTTTGGTCCCTTATCTTTCAAATCCTTTCATTTGCAAATAATCTGGCTAAAACATGATTCCCTTTGTATTTGAAGTTTTCATTTTCACACTTTTGCCCCAAATACTTTTCCAAAGTATTTTCAGGGGTATTTCTTGCCAATTCTTGATTCTTGAAGGGTTGTTTTGGCATTTTCTTCATTGATAATGGTCTTGACTTGTCTTGTTGACTTCTTGGAGGACTGATTTTGACAAATCATGATTAATGAGGGACCATTTTTGCCATTTCTTTAAAGTCAAGGGTCCTTTTGGTAATTTTGATATTTTTAAAGGACCAAACTTGTAATTTCTTGTAACTTGAAGTCCTTCATGGTATGTTTGACTTTGAGGAGGATTAATATTGACAATTTAGTTTTGTTGAGGGACTAAAATTGCCAATTCTTTAAAGTGGAGGGTCCTTTTTGCAATATTGACAAACTTTAGGGACTAATCTTGTAATTATGAAGATACAAGGGTATAAAGTGTAAATTCTTCAATATTGTAGGACCCTTCTTCATAAATCTTCAAATCTTCAAGGGTTAGTCTTGGAAAATTCTTCATTAGGGCTTGGTTCATTGTGCGGCTTCGTTTCCCGTGTTCGTTTTTGTATGATTCTTGTGATCTTTTGTCATTTTCTCAATATCCGTACCTAAAATACACAAGCAACAAACACAAGCATATATTTGGACAGTTTCATGATATTTTATGCATTTAAAGCCCTTTTTGGATGATGAGATTATGTATAAAAGCAGTCTCATCACCCCTACACTTAGGACATTGTGCACGTTGTTTAAATCTTGCTATGGAATGGACAACAATAGTGATTTCAATGTGAACATATAAGACATGAAATATTGAATCACGACAGTTTAGGATAGAACCGGGAAGACGGGTACACGGGATCACGGTTCGTCAAAAGTCATCGAGAATGGATCTTTGAAGCTTTTAATCCCTGCACATTAAAAGAAACAAGACAACAAACACATACGGGGCTCCCTCTACACTTATTATGAAAACGGTAAAGGATAGATCAACGGGTTGCCTCCCGAGAAGCGCTTGTTTTTGTTAACCAAGTCACGAGCCTGACTCGACCCAGAACTAACTCAAGGGAAACGTGGTGAGGGATGGAATCATCTCATGAGAGATGTACTCACCAAAGTACAGCTTCACACGTTGGCCATTCACTTTGAAATTTGGCCCATTTGGCTGAGAAAGCTCAATGGTGCCATATGGGAAGACTTTGGCGACGGTGAATGGACCAGACCAACGGCTCTTCAGCTTGCCGGAGAAGATCTTCAACTAAGAGTTAAATAGTAAAACTTGATCACCAACGTGGAACTCTCAGTTCTTAATCCTTGAATCATGAATGATCTTGGTCTTCTCCTTGTAGATAAATTAGTTCTCATAAGCTTGATTCCTCAGTTCATTTAGCTCATTGAGTTGAATCTTCTGAAGATCGCCGGCTTTGTTGATGTCAAATTGGCCCACTTCAAGGCCCAGTACGCCTTATGTTCCAGCTCAATAGGGAGGTGGCATGCTTTCCCGTACACAAGACGATATGGAGTGCAACCAATCAGCGTCTTATATGCGGTACGAAAATCCCACAAAGCTTCGTCTAGCTTATCGGCCCACGAGGCACGATGCTCTCCCACAGTACGCTCAAGAATTCGCTTCAATCCACGGTTAGATATCTCGGCTTGACCATTTGTTTGAGGATGATAAGCGGTGGAAAGACGGTGATTGACACCGTACTTAGCCATTACTCGAGCAAACTAGTCATTTCAAAAATGAGTACCGCGGTCACTGATGCTAGCACGAGGAACACCGAATCGAGCAAAAAGTTGCTTCAGAAAGTTCACAACCACCCTCGCATCGTTTGTAGGGAGAGCCTTAGCTTCAACCCATTTGGATACGTAATCAACGACTACGAGGATGTACTTGTTCCCTTTAGATGATGGAAATGGCCCCATAAATTCGATGCCCATACGTCAAAGATTTCACATTCTTGGACGAAATTTTGAGGCATCTCATCTTTATGTGTGATCTTGCCTTGTCTTTGGCATGCATCACAATGTTTAACCATTTCATGAGCATCATGATAAATGGTAGGCCAATAAAATCCAGAGTCGAATACTTTCTTCGCTATGTAGTTGGGACCAAAGTGACCACCGGTGGGTCCTTTATGGCAAGCTTCGAGAATGTCTAAAGTTGTGGGTCCATCAACACACCGACGAATATTCAGATCAGCACATTGTTTGAAAAGGTAAGGGTCGTCCCAAAAATAGTGTTCAATGTCTTTAAAGAACTTTTTCTTTTGTTGGGACGTTAACCCTTCCTTGAGAATTCCACCCGCCAAGTAGTTTGCAATGTTCGCAAACCACAGGGTGTCATCAAGATTGGAATTGATAGACATTAAGGCCTCAAGGGGAAAAGAGTCATTGATCTCTTGATTCAGATGATCCCCTTGATAAGGATCCTCAAGTCTACTTAGATGATCCGCGGCTAGGTTTTCGGCTCCCTTCTTGTCACAAATTTCGAATTTAAATTCTTGAAGGAGTAAAACCCAACAAAGAAGTCTTGGCTTGGAATCTTGTTTAGCTAACAAGTACTTCAACGCGGAATGGTTGGTATAGACAATGGTGGTGGAAAGGACAAGATAGGGGCGAAATTTTTCAAAAACATACACTACAGCTAAAAGCTCTTTTTCGGTAGTGGTATAATGCAATTGAGCCCCCCTCATTGTCTTGCTAGCGTCATGGATTGGTTGGAAGTTTTTGTTCACTCTTTGGCCCAAAACCGCTCCAATGGCAAAGTTGCTAGCATCACACATCAATTCAAAAGGTAGCTCCCAATTAGGGGTAACCAAGACCGATGCCTTAGTTAGCTTGTCCTTAAGAAGAGTGAAGGATTCAGTACACTCTTTAGAAATGTAGGTCCTTAGTTCTTAGGATTGTAGATGTGTTTGATTGATCTAAAGAAAGGAGAGGAATAAAGAACTAGAGAGAGAGAGTTAGAGAGAGAAAGGAGAGAAAGAGATGGTTGATTAAGTGAGAAGTGAAAACATGAATGACCAACCCCTCCTAACATGCTAGGAGGGGGTATATAGCCCACCCTACATGTGGGCTATATGGGCTATATTGGATCACGAGCCCAATATCATTGGAGTGACCGATCCTTTCTAAATACGTAAAACGTATTTCCAACAATCTCCCCCAAAGGGAGGTCACTCCAAGTTACAATGTCCTAAATAGTCTATAGCTCGTGATCTATGCTAACAATGATGTGACCGAGACTTTCCTTGGAAAAACGTATTTCCAACAATCTCCCCCAAAGGGAGGTCACACCA
Source organism: Glebionis coronaria (assembly GCA_025667525.1). Classification (NCBI taxonomy): domain Eukaryota; kingdom Viridiplantae; phylum Streptophyta; class Magnoliopsida; order Asterales; family Asteraceae; genus Glebionis; species Glebionis coronaria. The sequence goes on from CM046880.1 coordinate 170,376,659, forward strand.
TTTTACAAAATCTTAAACCTAGCATACTATGCTTGAGTCTTCGATCTTGTTCTTGTGAATATGATGATGAGATCTTTGACTTTAGTCTTGAGCATGTTTCCTTGCCTTGACCTTGTGCTTTCATCACTTGTGATATTTGCCTCTTCATGACTTCATGTTCCAATACTTATACTTTTATAAATTCTTGAAAGCTTCAGAGTTTGATATAGCGGAAGACTTGATTTTTAGACTTTCTTGAATTTGTTTAAGTATTAAGTGCAGAAAGCATAAGTATGTGTTGACGACTTCTTCTGGATTGAACACCGCAATGCCACCTTCTTGTTACGCTGCATAAGACAGTTAGCAACAAAACATATACACGGATGAAATGGCCTTGAACATTTCATTCTAATTCGGTAGCATTTTACCTCCGGTCGGTGAAGACCGTTGGACGATATGAAATATCGTACTTGTGACAGGTAGTTTCAATTAAGAACCTCCTTGACAAGATTTCGAGGGTAAACCCGTTCTCTTTACTCGACCGTCCAAAGTTGAATGCGAACATAAAGAGTGAATCATTTGGATAATAATATCCGCATGATTTGAAGCCGTCAATTCATGTTCCTTTAACAAGTGAAATTCAATTAAGAAGCGCACCATCGTTGCTTTCCAGTTGTCACGAGCTTGATTCGTATAGAATCTTGCAAGTTACCTACCAAGTGCTGTTTGAGGTTAACACTAGAAGGATTTCCACTCATCACAGTGAACACTAAGGTATCACTCTGAGTGTTCTGGCAAGATTACTAAGATATTGTGAAGAGGCCTGGAACGTGTTTAAATTCATTTAAGAATTAAACCATTGTTGCTTTCCAGTTATCACAAGTTTGATTCATAAAGAATCGCACAATTCACCTACCATGAGCTTTTTGATATTCGCTCAAGAAGGATTTCCATCTTCATTATAAATACTTTCGTATTACTCGGATGTTCAGGCAAGATCATGAAGATTTGTCATAGGACTCTTAAGATCTTTCTTACTTTTCACAGTGTGTGAGGAAGCAAGGAAATATGAAAGTGTGTCCTAATTAGATATTTGATGATCTCAAATGGCTCTAGACTCAATCGTGCATTTTGGATTTTTAGTGATCGGAGGCTGGAGAGGAGTGCCACCATTTCAATACCAATTTATTCGGAGTGAATAAATCAATAGATAATGTGTTGTCTCCGTGTGATTAAAACAAATATCTTTTAAGAGATATCTGAGTTAGCTGGGATGGGTTCTGCCTTGCATCACTGGGTCCATGATGTCTATCTTCAATATCAAGAGTCATTTAAAATGATCTCAATAGCATATGAATTGACCCGGTTTCTGCCCAAGTTGTAAGGAGGGCTACTTTCTTTACACCCTTTATCTTTAAAATTCTTTTTCATTCTTCAACCCCTTCAATGCTTACCAATACGTCATAACTAGCACCTTGTTGTGATTCTTCCAGTGCTAACTTAAGTACTTGGTCGGCATTCAGCTACGTTCACAATCTTTCTCCATCTTTCCTAAGGACTTCTATTTCTAGCTATGGAATGTCCTTGGTAAGATTCCTCCGGTTCTAGAAGAATCATTGGACTTTAACCTATCCTACCATCCTTATGTCACCACAATCGTCACCGTCGTGAATTAAGATGTTTTGGGTAAGTGTCCGTCACCATGAAATCCATTTTGATATCCAAAACCATTTTGCTCCCCCTTAACATATGCCATGATATTCGAAAACATTTCGCACATGTCGGGATGAGCCAGCACATTAAGTCAAACCATTGAGACACATTAAATCACATTTTCTCCCCCATATTAAAAATATTAACCCAATTGATGTTTTTAATATCAATTGATTTAATGATGTTTTAAGAAAAATTGGGAAGAAAAATGCAAATGCAATTAAATCCATTTATCTTCATGATTTTTACAAGCTCCCCCTCAAATTAATGAGGGTGTACTAAAAACGTAAATTAAGTACCTTTTAAACACAAGTGTAAGGTACTTATTACGTGCAAAGATGAGATATGATAATGTATTCACAAGATTAAAGTGTACGAGTTAGGACCTGAAATGATGAAAACATCATGTGACACGATCACGTGGTTCTTGTCTGCGAACGTTGGTCTTCCTCATAACGTCTGAAATTATCTTCTCCTTTACCCCACATGGACAATTGTTTCATTGTCTTGACACCAACCTGTGAACATTGGCACTATCGGCATCGAAGAGTCTGAACGCTTGACAATTGCTCCCCCTCAATTGTTGACCCGTGTTCTAATTAAAGAGCTGTAGTCGTCGTTTGAGTAGTCGCATCGTCTAGTATGTAGATATCAATTGCAACGAACTTCGTATTGTGGAGTTGATAACTTCGGATTCTGAAGTCAAAGCTTTCCGGTGAAATGCTTGACTTCAATGTGAAAAGCGGGTTACTATCGGAAATAATAGCAAACCATATGGAGCATGTTTTAAAACTTTTAAACTTCTGCTCGAACTTTATTTACAACCCCGTGTCATTATTGAATGAAATTTCTAGGTTCGTAAATATTATCGATTCCAGAAGACATGCTCTTTTTATCAAAACATTTTGAACACACAATTTTGAAAGATTTAGAAAAAACCTTTTGAAAAATTCTTGAAAAAATTGTGTTCAAAGTTTTGAAAAACAATTACTTGAGCTTAAGATGTTGAATATCTTACAAAACGAGCTCAAGTCCGCGAAGTTGTAAACTTCCGGTTGTTAAGGATAAGTTACCATCGGCGATAATCTTTCCTTTTATCTGAAGGACGAGTCCTAAGCTGACATTTACTTAGAAGTCGTTTTCATGAGCTTGAAAACTTTGACTGTTTTAACGGAAAGCTCATGACCGAGAAAGGTTAATTTCTCGTTATGAAGAAAAGTTCTCTTATTTAAAAGATACGCTTTCCTTTCTGAGCTTAAAACTTCGAATGTTTTAAGACAAGCTCATGACCGAGAAAATTGAATTTCTCGTTATGAGGATAAGTTATCATTAATGATAAACTTTCCTTTATATGAAGTTCGGGTCACAATCTGTCATTTAACTGTGAGCCATTGTGCATGAGCTTAAAAACTTTGAATGATTTTAATGTTAGCTCATGCCCGAGAAAAATTAATTTCTCGTTGTAAGGATAAGTTTATCATCGGCGATAAACTTTCCTTTTAATTGAAGAACAAGTTCTAAGTTGATTACTTAGAAGTCGTTTTCATAAGCTTGAATAACTTTGAATGTTTTAATGTAAAGCTCATGACCGAGAAAGGTGAATTTCTCGTTAGGAGGAAAAGTTCTCTTATTTAAAAGATACACTTTCCTTGATGAGCTTAAAACCTAGAATGTTTTAATACAAGCTCATGACCGAGAAAATTTAATTTCCTGTTACGAGGATAAGTTATCTTTAAAGATAAGCTTTCCTTTAATTGAGGTCCGGGGCATAATCTGAAATATAATTATACACCATTGTGCATGAGCTTAAAAACTTCGAATGTTTTTAATATAAGCTCATGCCCTAGAAAAATTAATTTCTTGTTGTGAGGATAAGTTTATAATCGGCGATAAACTTTCCTTTATTTGAAGAACGGGTCAATGTCTGACATTTAACAATGAACCATTTTACACGAGCTTAAAACCGTTGAATATTTTTAAAGTAAGCTCGTGTCCGAGAAAATTTAATTTCTTGTTTTTGAGGATAAGTTTATCATCGGCGATAAACTTTCCTTTATTTGAAGATCGGGTCATCATCTGATATTTAATGAAGAGCCTTATACACGATCTTAAAACCTTTGAATGGTTTTAGGATAAGCTCGTGTCCAAGAAAACTTAATTTCTCGTTAAGGGGGTAAGTTATCGTTCCGTAGATAAACTTCCCTGTCTCTGAAGTCCGGGTCATCTTCTGTCATTTAACGAGGAGTCATATACACGAGCTAAAAACTTTTGAATAGTTTTAATGTAAACTCGCGTCCGAGAAAATTTAATTCCTCGTTTTGTGGGTAAGTTATCGTTGACGAGATAAACTTCCCTTTCTCTGAAGAACGGGTTACAGACTGTGATTTATCTATAAACCTTGTTCACAAGCTTAAAACCATTGAATAGTTTAAATGTAAGCTCTTGTCCAAGAAAATTTAATTTCTCGTTTTGAGGATAAGTCATCATCGGGGTGAACTTTCCTGTCTTTTGAGAGCGAGTTACAGTCTGTTATATGACTGTAAGTCCTTGTACACTGTAAGCTTAACTGCAAATCCCCTGAGATACTTGTTTCTTAGATATCAGCTTCTTCAGCAACCAAACTCTGAGAGTGTCCTTAATTGAATGGTATACAATGATTGGACCGCTTCGTTCTTTTGGAACATCCTCTTTGGTACCTGCATTCTCATTTAGAATTTGCATGCTTTGATATGGGTTAGTGATATCTATCTTAGAAGCAAGTGGGGGTTCACAGTTTTCTTTTCTTGTGCTAGAGGTGACCTGAGGAGATGATTCACTTGTCTTAGCTGGTAAACGTTTCCTTTTATAGAAAACCTTAAGTTCAGGCTTAAGTGATGTATCCTCCTTTTCAATTTCTTCCCTAGTAGTCTTAGAAGAATCAAAGACTATCCTAGTTAAAGGGCACTCGTTTCCTACAATAGTGAAATTTCTACCAGTGGGGCGCCACATTTTACCAATGGGTTTGATTTTAGCAACCCATTGGGATTTAAGTCTAGCACGGGAGTTCACCTCATTAAGTAATTTTTTGATACAAGAATCATGATTGGCTGTAAATACACATTTCTTACATGTTTTACAAGTAGCATATTTAATTTCCGAGTAAGATCTAGAATTCCTAGATGATTGATTGATGCTCCTAGGATGTGACATGCTACGGTTAACAATGTTGGGTAAACTAGGAGGCATCTTACTAGTTTTGACATTGCTATCTCTTACATGTGTCTTTTGTTTAGCTTCCCTAAGACCAGATTTATGGCAAACGTCATTTGAACTAGTTCTAGACGTGGTTTTGGTATTTTTAGGGAAACTAGAGGCAATCATCTAATTAGATCTTGCTAACGCTATTTTGATCACATTGGGCCTAGTTGCTGGAGTGATTGGTCTAGGAAAATGAACCAAATCAATTTGGGAGGCAAACCGCGGTCTCGACGATTATGGTCGCTCGGATCTAAATGCAGTAGGTTGTCTGACAGTCGGTTGTCTGACGAACTGATTTGAAGGCGGTTTCCCCAAGATTGATGGTTTTTCAAGCTTAGTGTCCACACTAGGTCCTCTAGTTTCCCTTAACTCGTTTTTCAACGCAGCTATAGCAAAAACCTTTTCCTGAACTTGAGCTTTTAACGTTTCATTTTCTTTTAGCAATCTATCTTGGGATGCCAATTTAGACTCTAGTAACTGAATTTGTTTCAAAAGATTATCCTTTTCAGCTTTAGAATCTAAAACTTTTTGATCCAATTTTCTTTCAAGAACAACGTTTGACTTTTCAAGTTTTTCAAAGTATGTTTCAAATTTGTCCGTTTTCTTAGAAAATTCAAGTTTGTCATCCTCAAGATCTTTTAATTGTTGAGCTACAATCGTTTCGAGCTCTATAATCTTGGAATCAGAAGCAGTCAATGAAGCAGTTGTAAGACAATTATCATGATGTTTAGCATTTTGAACACTTTCTCCCCCATTATGACTTACATCGGATGAATCGGAAGTGGTATTTCTATCACTCTTTTCCATCCCATGTTTGTCATAATTAGGTTCAGAATGCCCAATATGCGGCATGTCATCAGCATATACATCATAAACAACATTACATTGTACCATGTTTGCAGTCTCTTCATCATAAACGGGTAAGGTGTCATCAAAAGAGATCTCGTGAACATTCCCTGACGTGCCACTGGTATCATGTTGTCCTCCCGATTACGTGCTCTTGCCATCGTTAGGCTCCAAGTTTTCAACCGTATGACCATTCTTCTGTTGCATCTGCATCATAGATTCTTGCACTCCATTATCATTCGCTTGCTGAAGTCGAGATCTTTCATAAATCGAAGACGAGACCGATGTCATGAGTTTCAATATTGTACCATGGAAATCTCGAAGCTCGGTATGTGTATCTCGAAGAAATGATTGGCAAATCACTGAACTTTCAGGCTTGATGATATTGAATTGGAGGAAAGGCGTGAGTTGTGTCACAAGAGCCTTATATGCAAGTGCCGATGCAGAGTGATTAAAGTCTTTATTGTGGAGTTGCTCTGCTAGTTGGGTCAAGATGAGGAACATCGATTCCATGAATATATGACGATCTTGACAAAAAATTGTCACAAATTCGCTCCCTCCTTGAATCCGTGAAAGAGTAACTAGATGATACTGAAGCATTTGAAATGAAGTGATGCCACTTTCTCTAACTTTGTCTTGCAAATGATGCAATTCCCCCTCGTGAATTTTCGATTTCAACGAATCCATTGAAAGTTTGATGACAATAATTGTCACTTTTTCTTAAAAAAACGTTAATAACTTTAATCTTGAATTTAACTTTCTAAATTTTCTAAACGTTAATAACTTTTCTTAAAAAAAAATTCTAAACGTTAATTTAAGTTTGCCAAAAAATAAACGATTAATAACTTGGATATGTCTAGAGAGTGTCTAGAAACGTTTAATAATTTGTTAACTTTTAAACGTGTATAGAGTGGTAACGTGGCCCATGAGTGGCCAAATATACTTACGTGGCTGTCAACACAACACTCAAATTACTAAAAAAAATCCCTTATTTGACTCCTCGTTCTCTCCGTCTATTTATTCTCTTTCTCCCAAAACAGACTCTCTCTCTTTCACAACTACTAAACTCACACAACCTAATCTCTTTCACACCCGAATGAAACTCAGCCAACCTTGTAAACACCGCCTATTATATTCTCCCAAATATCAACTCTCGATCCATCTATCTCAGTATATTCGAGCGATCCTATGTCAAACAGCCACAAACAGCCGAGCGATCCTATGTCAACTCTCAATCAAACAGCCACAAATTCTCAATTATCTTGATCCTATGTCATCAATAATAAAAACGAATCTCATCATTTTTCATCTTATCCTATCACCCACTTATTCAAAACACCAATCTCACGAATCAATAACCATGAAGAGCAGAATATTTCGTTGGCTACAAGATCTTGAAAAGATCTCAGGTAGGTTTGATATTCGAGTGCATGTCGGTTTTTTGTGTTCGAGGGTGTTGTGAGAGTCGAGATGGTTGTATGTGTTGAGTCAGAGTGCGAGTCTAGTGTGCCAAGAGTGGAGTGATTATGAGATGAGTCTGTTTTGGTTTTGAAAGTCTGATGAGTCGAGGGTGAAGTCCAGTGGGTGTTGTGTTGAGTCTGTTGGGAGTGATGAGTCGAGTACGGTTTCAGTCAGGGTCTGAGTTAGTGTCTGAGTCGTGTCCGGTTGGGTTTGGTTTGTAACGAGGGTGTCTATTGTGTTTTGAGTTGAAGAGTCAATTTGTGTCTGATTTTGATTGTGTGTCGAGTCGAGTGTTGGTCTTGTTTGTGTGTTGAGTTGGTGTTTGGTTGATGTTGAGTTTATGGGATTTGTTTGTAGTCAACGGTTGTGGTCGAGTACTGACGTTGAAAGTCGAAATAGCTCAAGTCGAGTCTTGTCGTGAGGGTGTGTCGTGAGGGTGTGTGAATCTTGGCCTCGAGTGTTTTGAGGTTAGTTGGTTTGTCGAGTCGAGTCTAGGTTGAAAGTCGAAAGAGGGTGAGTCGTGGTCGAGTGTTGTGAGTCGGTTTTGGTCGAGTCCCTGTTGATTGAGTCGAGTCGTGGACAATGAGTCGAGTCTTTGATCGAGGGTCGGCTGTGATTTTTGGTCAGTTGAGTTTGTGTTCGAGTCTTGATAGTTTTGGTCTGGATCGAAACTTGGTTGGTTTGTTAGACGAGACGTTTTGTTTTAAGTACCAATAGTAATAATATGAATTATCGCAATGTTACTCAAAGAAAAATTTCATCGCAATGATACTCAAAAGAAAAATAGACATCGCAATATTCAAAAAAGACTGACTAATGCAATATGGAAAGAGACAATATGGAAAGAGACTAACTGACAATAATGTATCGCAATAAGACAAAAAGAAACATGTATCGCAATGTATTAAAAAATAATGACCCTCACAATATTGAAAAAGTAACAGACCTATCGCAATATCCCAACACCTGTCGCAAAACTGTCACAAAGTTGTCCCAAAGCTGTCGCAATATGCTCAGAAACTGTCGCATTAACTTACAAGCTGTCGCAATATGGGTCGCAAAATGCGTCGCAATATGCAAACCCTAGGCTATTACGACGGAAAAAGTGTCGCAATAGTACAAAATTATCCCAAATTCTACTTTTTTCCACTTTTTCGGATAAAACCCAACCAATTCGAGATTTTAAGCTAAAAAATGATCCAAACACCAAATTTTTTTGCGTTTTTAACCAAAGAAACAATACCAAATCACTACCACAACTAAGTAGATAATTTGTATCAAGATTAAACCATAAAAAACACAAAAAAAATTTTGGATCGAATGATGTTGAATCAAAATAGACAAATCAATGATGAACAAACAAAAGAACAACCTAATCAACCATGGCTCTTGATACCATTTGTAGGTCCTTAGTTTCTTAGGATTGTAGATGTGTTTGATTGATCTAAAGAAAGGAGAGGAATAAAGAACTAGAAAGAGAGAGTTAGAGAGAGAAAGGAGAGAAAGAGATGGTTGATTAAGTGAGAAGTGAAAACATGAATGACCAACCCCTCCTAACATGCTAGGAGGTGGTATATATAGCCTACCCTACATCATTGGAGTGACCGATCATTTCTAAATACGTAAAAACGTATTTCCAACAAGAAAAGATAAAGGGAGTATCTTTTTCTAAGAGGTGGGTCATCGGGCGAGCGATTTTAGAAAAGTCCTGAATGAAACGACGATAGAAGCCCGCATGACCAAGGAAACTTCTCACACCCTTCACGATTGAAGGTGGAGGTAATTTGGCTATGACATCAACTTTAGCACGGCCCACTTCAAGACCAACTTTTGAGATTTTATGTCCAAGCACAATGCCTTCTTTTACCATGAAATGGCATTTTTCCCAATTTAGAACAAGGCGAGTGTCTTCACACCGTATAAGCGTGCATTCCAAATTGGCAAGGCAATAAGAGAAGGAATCACCATAGACCGAGAAATCATCCATGAAGACTTCCATAGTTTCTTCAACCATGTCATGGAAGATAGCCATCATACACCTTTGGAAAGTCCCGGGAGCATTGCATAAGCCGAAAGGCATTCTTTTGTAAGCAAATGTTCCATAAGGACAAGTGAATGTTGTTTTCTCTTGATCTTGGGGATCGATGGGAATTTGAAAATACCGGGGAAACCGTCTAAGAAGCAGTAATAGTCATTACCCGCTAGACGTTCAAGCATTTGGTCCATGAAAGGAAGGGGAAAATGATCCTTTCTCGTAGCATCACTGAGTTTGCGATAGTCTATACAAACTCTCCACCCTGTAATGAGACGAGTAGGAATCAACTCGTAGTTTTCATTGGGCACAATGGTGATTCCGCCTTTCTTAGGCACACAATGGACGGGACTAACCCATGGTGAATCTGAGATAGGGTAGATCATTCCCGCATCAAGATGTTTGATAACCTCTTTTTTGATAACGTCATGGATCTTAGGATTTACCCTTCTTTGGTTTTGAATAGTGGATTTAAAGTCGTCCTCCATGAGAATTTTATGTGTGCAAAAGTGAGGATCAATTCCACGAATATCGGAGATTTTCCAAGCTATCGCTTTCTTATGATTCTTCAGCACGGTGATAAGTCGGTATTTTTCGTCTTCTTTCAAATCCTTTGCGATGATGACGGGTGACTTCTTATTGTCTTCAAGGAAAACGTACTCGAGATGAGACGGAAGGTCCTCAAGCTCTAAATCCGGTGGATTTTCGATAGAAGGCGTAGTCAAATTCGGATCATCTATAGAGATTTCCTTAGGAGATGGTGGAGAAATATGGTCCTCATTGAGAAGTTTCTCAATGGTACGAATGTCTTCATCCCAATTGGAGGGAGAATCGTCATATTGCAAGTCCACATCTCCCAAAGTTTCTTCAAATTCTTTCAAAATGAAATCACTTTCTCCAAATGGAGTTAGTGATGGAGCAATAGAGGCAACGGTCTCAACAAGGGTAGAGAAGAAGATCCACTTTTACAAGCGTCTTTGAAATGTTCTTCACAAGCCTCATCAAGAACGTCAATGAACTTAACGCTCCCGTTTTCAGAAGGCTGCTTAGAAAGTTTACCCATGTTGAAGACGATTTTATCGTCACCAACTCTCATGATTAATTCGCCCGCGGCTACATCAATGAGAGTGTGACCGGTCCTCAAGAATGGACGTCCAACAATTAATGGAACACGGGGGTCCATCTCGTAGTCAACAACCACAAAATCCGCTGGAAAGGTGAATTTGTCGACACCGACGAAGACATCTTCGGTTATCCCCACTGGATAAGCAACCGTACGGTTAGCTAATTCCAAAGTCATTCGTGTGGGGGCTAGCTCGGGTAGAGATAATTGTTTCCAAACACTTAATGGCATTAAGTTTATACTAGCACCTAGATCGGCTGGGGCCATACAATTCTCTACCCCGGGGAAGTTGAAAGGAATAAGAAAACGACCCGGATCACCAAGTTTGGTGGGTAATTTCCTTAAGAGCAATGCGGAGCAATTCTCGTTAAGTTGGGTCTGAGCGATATCAAGTAGTTTCTCCTTATCACTGAGAAGATCTTTAAAGATTTTAGCATACTTCGGCATGTGAGCGAGAGTCTCAGCAAAGGAGATGTTGAAATTCAGTTGTTTAAACATTTTGAGAAAGTTAGAAACCTGAATATCATCCTTTTTCTTCAACTTCTCTTTCCTCAACCTTGAGGGATAAGGTATATTGGGTTGAGATGAAGGCTTTGGAATAGAATTCTCACTCACATCCTTGGGTGGTGGAGGGGTGGAAGTAGAAGGTGGAGGAATTGGGGAAATAGAAAGTGAAGGAATTGGGTAAATAGAAGGTGAAGGAATTGGAGAAGGGGACTCGTTTTCCTTTGTCACAATCACCGATGTAGGTGTGGGAAGCTCGGGTTCCTTTAAACCTTTTCCACTGCGAGTGGTGATTGCTTTCATCTCCCCTCTGGGATTAGTAACGGTGTTACTCGGAAGAGAATCCGAACCAGAGGCTTGATTACTTTGGAAGAAACTAGCCATCATATCCCTTAGGTCATTCGTTTGACTGCTCAAAGAGTTTCGCATATCGGCTCGAAGATCATTCCCTTGTTTCACCATATCTCCTTTCAAGTTGGCCATTTTCCGCTGAAGCTTATGCACTATCGCATCATTAGTCCTCATGTAAGTTTCAACCTCGTGATGAAATGCGGTGGGTTGGGTGGGAGGAAGAGCATGGTAGGCAGGTGGTTGATAAGCGGGTTGTTGGTAAACTTGGTTGTTTCCTTGAGGTGGATATGGGTTTCTTTGGGTTTGATATTGATTTGGAGCACGAGGTTGGTTTTGATTGTTGCGATTGAGGTTGTTTGGGTTTTGAGGTGGAAAACCGGGTGGTGAAATGAAGTTGTTTGAACGATAACTGAGCAAATTGCGGTCACCTCAAGGACGTGCTTGATAGCCTCCCGTAGAAAAGTTACCGTTGGCGGAATACACATTTTCCGGATTGTCATGAGTCGAAGGACAATCGGTGTATGAGTGAGATCCCCCGCATATTTCACATGATTGACTCAAAGCATTAGCTTAGGCATTGATTTGTTTGGCATTGTTGGCGGTTTGTACAGCAAGAGATTCCACAAGCGAAGTAAGCTTATCAATTCTCTTGTCGGCGTCACTAGTACTAGAACTAGCCACATTAGTTCGAACACTCTTGGTTTGCACTCTAGACTTATTCTCAATTATATCCCATGCGCTATTAGAAGACTTAACCAAAATGTTACCCCCCCCCCCCCCCCCGAGGCACTATTTAGTGAATCTTGGTCATTCATGCTTAAACCATTGTAAAGAGTATTAATTTGATGTACTTTTGTGAAACCATGTTGTGGACACTTTCTTAAAAGTTCCTTAAAACGGTCCCAAGATTTACTAAATGTCTCACCGTAATTTTGTTCAAAGGTAATGATTTCATTACGCAAAGCGGTAGTACGTGAGGGTGGGAAAAAGTAGTTAATGAACTTGGTCTCTAAATCCGTCCACGTAAGAATACTTTGTGGCGGTTCCTTATCAAGCCAATTCCGGGCTGTCCCTCTAAGGAGAAAGGAAAAAGTTGCAAGCGAATCACTTCTTGTGAAACCCCATTATACTTAACCGTATTGGTGAGTTGAAGAAACCTTTTTATATGGTCATGAGGATCATCAAGCGAACGCCCTAAGAAATGTTGAGCAGAGACCATTTGAATAAAGCCGGATTTTAGTTCAAAGTTGTTGGCTCCAATCTCGGGTATCACAATAGCATCGGTGTTGCCCTCTACGTGCGATTGCAAAAGCTCGATCATTGGTTGATTGTCCATGGTGACAATAGGTGGAGTAATGACTTCCGCTTGAGATGCTTTCTTCTTACGAGCACGGGTACGCATACACACCTACAAAAGAAAAAGGGAAATAGACAAGAAATATTTTTGGCTTTTTTAGGTTTTTCTATTTTTTGGATTTTTGAAAATTTTATATATATATTTTTTTTATGGATTTTTGAAAATTTTTAAGCAAGAAAAATAACGTTCAAAAGTGAACGGATCCCAAAATCCAACGCGTCTCTCACTAAAAACCGTTAATCTTAACGAAAAGAGCCGGCAGCGGCGCCATTTAATAACTAAGATTTTACTCAGTTAAAAATATCGTTGAACCAGTCTCTTCGAATTGAAAAAGGGATTAACGTGCGACTCAGTCGTCTTTTGGTGAAAAAGAATAGATTTGTCGTGTAGTAAAGTAAATGGGCAAAACGTTAAAGTAAATGACGGTAATTAAAACTAAAACTAATTAAAAAGTAAATTGTGCAAAACTAAAACTTTAAAAGTAAATGAATTAAATGACATAAAATTAAAACTCGACGAAAAGTTAATTTGACAATGTAATAAAAATGAAAACTTGAAATTTAAAATAAAGAAAAACGATTAAAATAACACTAAAGTAAAATGGAAGAAAACTTAAAATAATGCAAACATAAAAAAAAACTAAAACAAAATATTAAAAAAAACCTGTCGGAATCCGATTGAAATCCGATCGGAATACACCCAAAAGGAATCCTATCGGAATCCCCAATCGGAATGTAGGCTTACCTCCCCTTATCGTAATCGTGATCGGAAAGTGTTCCTGTCGGAATGTTGATCGGAATCCACTATCGGAATGACCAACCTTGAGACGATCGGAATGAGGATTGGAATCCTGGTCGGAATGTTGTCACCACAAAGCCAAATGGGAATACCAACCCAACACCCACGTCGGAATGTCAGATCGGAATGCAATAGGAATTACAAACCCTTTTTCGATCCACTGATCAGAATGTGAAACCCCTTTCCGATTGGTGTGATCGGAATACAATAAAAGAAAAACACGAAATAAGCAAGATCAAATAAGCTATGAACCAAATAAGCACTCTACTAAAAACCTAATCAAACACGTATAAGAAAAAGCTAATAAGCTAAAATTTAAAGACTTTTTAAAAAAACACTAAATGAAAAAGAAATTCGAAAACAACTTTTTAATAAAAATAGCTTTTATAAAAACTTAAGTAACTTAAAGATAAACACAAATAAGCTATAAAAATCAATAATCCAAAACAATCAAAAACATAACACTTAATCAAATAAGCATAACAATAAGCACATAAACATAAAGATTAAGCAAAACAAGAAAGGTAGAATGAGAGATTAAAAATAAGAACTTGATTAAAAGTAAAGATTTAATAACAAACTTAAAAGACTTACTTGAATTAAAGGCAAGAAATTAAAGGTGCAAGACAAGTAATTAAATGACAATTAAGTAAAGTGCAAGAAATTAAAGGTGGAAGAACTATGTGTCAAATAGCCAACACCTCCTAATGTGTCATTAGGAGGGTATTTATAGTGATTAGGGAGGTAAGGATGTGTTGGAAGCTGATAACTAATATTTTAGTTAGAAAAATTGTTCTTTGTCGTATGTCTAATCGAATTGATTACTGGTTTAAGTGCGACTCAGCTGTCTTTGGTGGAAACAAATGTTGTGTCGTTGTAGTAAAATTCAAAATGCAAAAACTTTTAAAGTAAATGGCGGTAATTTAAATCTAAATCTAAGTGAAAATAAATGACGAGAAATTAAAGCGTGACGAAAAGTTAAAAGCAATTAAAAGTAAATAACGCAAACTTAAAACTATCCTAAAGGCAAACTTAAAACGCAACTAAAACTTAAACTAAGGCAAAATTAAACTAAATCTAAAGGCAAGTAAACTTAAAGTGCGACTAAGAAAAAAGGCGGGAAAAATAAAGCTTAAAAATTCAAACTTAAAAACAGAAACTCAAAAGAACCTGAAAACAGCTCATTCGGAATAAACCTTCGTTCGGAATAATCACTCGTTCGGAATGTCACCTTAGTTCGGAATAATTCTGCTTCACTCGGAATATTTAACAAAACCCTTGACCCGGAATAAAATGTTCACTCGGAATAAAGGGTTTATCCGGAATAACTCTTCATCCGAAATATGTAACTCATCCGGAATAAATGCTTTATTCGGAATAATCACTTGATCCGGAATAACAAGTTGGTTCGGAATAATCCTTTATTCGGAATATTTCCTTTATTCGGAATAAACACTTACCCGTAATAATAAGCTGATCAATAATATTACACTTATCCGGAATAAATCCTTTATTCGGAATGTCAGGCTTTTTTCGGAATATCACTGATCCGGAATACTTTGCTTGGTTCGGAATATTCTAGACTAAACCTTCATCCGGAATATCACCTTTATTCGGAATATTTGCTTCACTCGGAATAATCCACTTATTCGGAATATGTCACTTATCTGGAATAATTAGAAGAATTCCTTGGTTCGGAATGAAGTTATTGATCCGGAATAATTAAGTTGATCCGGAATATGGGCTTTGTTCGGAATATGTTGCTGATCCGGAATATTCACTTGATCAGGAATGATTGCTTGGTTCGGAATAAACCGTTGATCCGGAATAACCTGGGCAACAAATAGCGAAGAACACGGGGAAACAAAAAGCTACGAATCTAAACAAAATCAATCAAAATAAACCAAAAGATTAAGCAAGACTAATCAATAAACATCTACTAATCATAAACAAACAATTTAAATCAATAAAAGTAACAAACAAACACCAACAAAATCAAAACCCACTTGATTAAATCAATAAAGACTTCAAGAACATAAGCATAAACATAAAGATTAAAATCAAACAAGAAAGGTAGATAGGAGATTAACAAATAAGATAAAGATTCAATAACATAAAAAAGAAACTTACTTGAATTTAAAGGTGCAAGGTAATTAAATTTGACAATTCAGTAAATGACATGTATTTAAATGTGCAAAAATTAAAGATGGAAGACTAATTGTCACACTTAGCCAACAAGAAAGAATGAAAGCTTAATGATCCTATTTATAGTGGAGGAGGTGATTAGTGGAAGGAAGCTTCCTCTCTCTTTCTTCTTTCTTTAATTATCATTTAATCCTTCGTCTTTATTCTTTAATATTTTAAATTCTTCGACCTTTAAGACTTTGTCTTGGGATTACTTCGAACTCGTCTTGTAATTTCTTCATTAATTTAGACTTGAGTTCTTCGGCTTTATCAAACTTCCGGCTTTGGACTTTTTCTTCGATAAATCTTCAGAATTGGCCTTGGACTTCCGTTCTTTTTGCACTCTTGATTTCTTGACTTCGTCTTTTGTCTTTTTCTTCGATAAAAGCCCGTGTTTTCCTTCCTTTTCACATTTTGATCCTAAATCACAACAAAAACACAAACCACGCATAATTCCGACATTTATGACACAAAATACACGTTTTGGCTTGGTTATTATTGTAATTAAGTGGTAAAAGGATGGGTGTTTTCACACCTATCAAATCCCCTACACTTGAACATTGCAGTGTCCTCATGCAATGCATTAGTTACAAAGCACGATTTACATTTTCCATCATAATCAATCCATATTGGCCTTTATTAAAGAGATAGAAAATTATAAACATTCAAAGGAAGAAAGTAAGTAAAGAAATCAAAGACATACCTTAGGGTTTTGGAAATGTCATGAATGATCATCATCCTCAAGTTTTCACATTCTCCAAACCAAGCTTAAAAACGAGATCATTGTTATTATAAGTTAGCAAACTAACACGAACTCATGTGGGCCAATTATTGACTTAGACTCCCTTATTCCTAGGTGTATCTCTTATATTTTATTATTGTCTTGAATGATCACGAGGATGCATTGTTGACTTATTTCGATAGTTATTTAGGCTGAAAATAAAGTGGGACGATTTAATCAATAGTTAGCTAAAGGACAAAATCTTTTAAAACTGCTTCTCGGGACCTCATAAAGTTCATATCTTGGCATAACTCGCTTTGCAATTTGAGACCTTTCTCGGACCGATATTTGGCAGCGAATTCATACTTCAAATCTTGAGAGACGTTCATGAAATAATGGTCTTCTCTTCATAATAGGAATTTCTTCACTTGAAGTTTTGAGAGATTCTTCATATTTGGACCACGACTTCTTCATTTTTCTCCAATATTTATTTGGGACTTTGATATACAACAATCCGCTTCCTTTTTGGACTTGGATCTATTTATCCTCATACCTTGTCAGGTCCTTTTTGGATAGACTTCTCCATGATCTTTACGGGAGTATTTGCTTTTCGTCGTGTGTCTCGATTCTTCATATTGATTTTGGATAAATGATTCTTCACATCACTTGGGATCTTTAGCAACAAAATGTAGCCCTCATGCCTTGTTAGGACCTTTTTGGACTCGCCAATCTTCGCATCCCGCTTCAATAAGTTATGCCTTGGCTATGAACTCTAATCCATACCGAGTAACTTTTAAACGATCTTGGGCTAGAAGCTAAGTAACTTTTCAAATCGTACAACCTTATTTATTGCAGATAAATTTATTAACAAGCGATGGGAGAATAGGCTTATAATTAACTCACATAAATTCACGAAAGAGTGCCAAACTTATAATTGACTCTATCATCTCTCGTTCTCCACAGTTTAAAATCTCAAGGAATGAGATTCGTGGATGCTTAGCCAATTAAATCAAAGTTTTGGGTTTTCGAGTCATCTATAGGATCTTGCAAATTCTTAGACTTTTTCAAGTTTAGAAATCGCATTTTAAAGTTCCCTTGATTAACAACTCTCTAGGATCAATTATAGGAACTTGCGAAAAGTTCTTGTTCTTAACCCGTGAGAGTTAAGACTTTCACGTTTTAAAGCTCCCTATATAAAAGCCTAGCAAAACTTGACTTAAACACGTTAAGGATACTAGCTAGAGTAAACTTAGATTAGTAAACTCGGGTTGAGTCAAAAGATTCACAACGATTGAAAACTAAAACCACTTTATTAAAATTTATTCTAGTAAAGAAAGAAAATAACTATACAAAGGGAAAAACTAATAGGCCAAAATAGATTAAAATTTTTGAAAAATGTCGAAAAAATTGATTTTCCGGTTAAAATGAGGTCAAATGCAAGGAAAAGACCACTTAACTTCGATAGAAGTCCCCCCTACACTTGATATAAACATTGTCCTCAATGTTTAAGTATGTGGGAGTAAACTCCCCTACACTTAGGACATTGTGCACGTTGTTTAAATCTTTCTAAGGAAAAGACAACTAACAAGATTCCTATTTTAATACTGGAAAATATAAAATAGTGAATCGAAAAGAGTTTAGGATAGAACCGGGAAGACGGAAACACGGAATCACGGGTCGTCAAAAATCATCAAGAGTGGATCATTGAAAGCTCGAATCCCTGAATATGAGAAGAGAGGAAATAGCAAACACCAACGGGTCTCCCCTACACTTAGGATATAAATAGCTAAAAGATAGATAAACGGGTTGCCTACCAAGAAGCGCTTGATTTTTGTTCATCGAGTCGTGAGCCTGACTCGACCTTGATTAGCATAGGAAGAAGCTTGAAAAACATCCACCGGGATCAAAGACATAGTTTTCATCCATCAAATAGCACAAGCTTAAGGCGAACAAGGCAAGCCAAAGAAGAGTAGGCAAGGTTCCCTTAAGCAAAGATGGAGCACGGTGGTAGCAAGGGTGATGGGGTGCAAGCATATCTCCAGTAGTTCCAAAAATCTTTCCTTTTATTTCATCAGACAGATACTGAGATGGCTTAAAAATATCGATACCGGGGTCGAACACCTTTTCCTTTAGGGGAAAATAGCACTCAGGCTCAGCATAATTTGAAGATGATCCGCTAAGAAAATGCACAACCTCGTCCTCAGAAGGTGGACAAAGAGGTGTCAAAACATACGTGTTGCGGATGTTGGTGTCGTCCGGTTGCTTCTCCTTTGAAAGAATTTTCTTCAAATCCGTAGAAGGATGAAGACCAAAATCATCAAAGTCTAAAGGAGGAGCATCACTCTCATGAGGGAAGTAAGTATTGAAAAAAGTAGAAAAGTCTTCCTCAAATCAGTAGTCATCCAAAGTAGGATCAAGCATGGATGGCGGAGGATCTTCATTATGTGAAGAATCACTCGAGAGAGTATCGGCCTCATCAAAATCATCATAAGTGGGCATGTCCGGATACTCGGAAGTAAAATCATCATAATCATCCCCATTAGAACTAGAATCATCATCATAAGCATCATAGATCGATGGAGAATCATATATGGGTGAAGGTTCCAAATTGGAGAGAGAATCATCCACATCATCTTGAAAAAGTAGATTATCATTGCAACAATCGAATAGAGGATTGTTGTAGATGACAAAATCATCGAGCACATTAATCATATTCGTTGATTCTCTTCCATAGGATTTGCTTGTAAGCTTCCCCATTTCAAAAACTTGTGCATCATCCCCGACTCTTAAGATGAGTTCACATTTATCCACATCTATTAAAGCTATACCGGTTCTCAAAAATGGGCGTCCAAGTATTAACGGAATACGAGGGTCCATTTCATAATCAACAACGACGAAGTCGACAGGAAAAGTAAATGTGCCAACTTTAATGAACACATCTTCGGCAATACCAACGGGGTAAGCGAGAGTGCGATTGGCTAGCTCAAGAGTCATCTTCGTGGGTGTAAGGTCGGGCAATGATAACTTTTTCCAAACACTGAAAGGCATAAAATTTATACTTGCCCCGAGATCGGCTAAGGCAGTAAATTTGTCGGTTTGGTTAAAAGTACAAGGTAGCACAAAACGACCGGGATCTCCAAGTTTTTCCGGAAGTTCTTTAAGAAGGATTGTAGAGCAGTTTTCATTCAAGCGAGTATTAACAAACTCGACCATCTTCTCCTTCTTACTAAGTAATTCCTTAAACATCATGACAAATTGTGGCATTTGGGCAAGAGCTTCAACAAGGGTAAAGGTGACTTTCATGCCGGCAATCTTTTCCAAAAAGTTAGCGACTTGAATGTCATTCTTAGTCAAAATTCTAGCCTTGTTGAGTCGAGAAGGGTAAGGAATGCTTGGGTTGGGTGGTGGAGGTGTAGAAGGTGAAGGTTGAGTTGGTGGAGGATTCTTCTTGGGTAATTCTTCATGACGAGGCGGAGACGGTAATGATGTACTAATACTAGGTGTGGGAGTAGTAGGGATAAATGGTGGTGGAGGAGATGTAGATGGTGTAACTGTGGGTGGGATAGATGGTCCTACTACGGTTATTCCACTACGGGTAGTAATAGCACTCACATTCGCTCTCGGGTTGGTGACGGTGTTTGAAGGTAGAGAACTCGAAGTAGAGGGTTGAGTGGTTGGTAAGAAACTAGCCAGCATATTCTTCAAATCATTCGTTTGATTGCTGAAGGAGGATTGTATATCATTTCGAAGCTCGGATCTAATGTCATTCCCTTGCTTGGTGATATCCCCTTTCAAATTGATAATTTGGCTTTGTAGATTCTTGATTTGCTCTCCTTGGGTTCTCATTAAGGCTTCAACATCTTGATTAATGGGTGGGGCTTGTTGAGCGGGTGGGTGATAAGGATTAGAAGCTCGAGGTGGGATTTGGTTGCTTCTAGTGTAATTGTTGTTGGGGTTGTGGTTTTTAGGAGAAAAACCGGGTGAAAGATAGTTTTTGGACCGGTAACTTAGCAAATTTCGATCCCCTTGAGGTCGGGCTTGGTAATTTTCCGGTGAATAATTACCATAAGCCGCATACACGTTTTCCGGAGCCTTGAGTGGAAGGACAATCAGTGTATGAGTGAGGACCACCGCATGTCTCACAAGGATTTGCTACCGCTTTAACTTGTTGTTGTTGGTTTGTAGCGATGAGCAAGATATTTTTGTTCATTTCGGCCATCATGCGGGTGAATTCGTTCATATCGGGGTTTGCTGAAGTAGAAGAAACATTGACTGTCGGTTTGTTCATTGAAGAAGCGGAGGAATCCCAATTTTGTGGTGAGTAGTCATGTTCTCAATAAGCTCTACACTCTTCAGGTCTCCTTTTCATAAATGTGCCACCGGCGGCTGCATTAATCGTATCACGATCACGAAACGTCAAACCATTGTAGAAAGTATCAATTAAGGTCACGGGGAGCATGTTGTGGTTTGGACATCGATCGATCAAAACATTATATCTTTCCCAAGCATCAAAGAGAGATTCATCGGGTTCTTGCATGAAACCGCTGATTTGATTTCGAGGGCTCGTGACCATGGATGGTGGAAAGTAGCACGACAAAAAGCGTTGAGTCATGTCATCCCAAGTATGAATTGAATTCTTCGGGAGACGATCAAACCATTTCTCGGCGTGGTGTGATAAAGTATGTGGAAAGAGTTGAAGGCGAAGAACATCCATAGTATCACCAGGCAACTTCATGCTTTGGGTAATAGTAATGAATTTGTCGAGGTGTTTGTTGGCATCATCATCAGGCATTCAACGGAATGGATTAGTTTGCACTTGTTGTATTATGTGATGCTTCAACGAAAACTCCGGAGTCGTGATTTGCATCGGCGCAATCGGTCCTCCTCGTCCAAACATTATGGGTTGATAAAGCTCCTCCATTGTTCGAAGATCAAGCTGTGGAAGAACATTGTTGTTATTGTTGAGGTGCGGTGGATTATTGTTATTGTTCACACCTGCCATATCTAAATCTTCACGAGTCTCGGGCTCTGGATAAGTAGAAGATCTAGTACGCATACACCTGCAAAAGCAAAAGAAAACAATACCAAGCACAAAGAGAATAAATATATACACTATAAAGAAAATAAAATAATTTTGGATTTTTGAAAATTTTTAATTTTTATGGATTTTTAACAATTTTTTAATTTTTATGGATTTTTGAAAATTTTTGAGCAAGAAAATAACGCTCACGAATGAACGGATCCCAAAAAACAACGCGTCTCTCACAGAAAACCGTTAATCTTTACGAAAAGAGCCGGCAGCGGCGCCATTTGATAACTAAGATTTTAATTAGAAAAATTGTTCTTTGTCGTATGTCTAATCGAATTGATTACTGGTTTAAGTGTGACTCAGCTGTCTTTGGTGGAAACAAATGTTGTGTCGTTGTAATAAAATTAAAAATGCAAAAACTTATAAAGTAAATGACGGTAATTTAAATCTAAATCTAAGTGAAAATAAATGACGAGAAATTAAAGCGTGACGAAAAGTTAAAAGCAATTAAAAGTAAATAACGCAAACTTAAAACTATCCTAAAGGCAAACTTAAAACGCAACTAAAACTTAAACTAAGGAAAAAATAAACTAAATCTAAAGGCAAGTAAACTTAAAGTGCGACTAATGAAAAAGGCGGGAAAAGTAAAGCTTAAAAATTCAAACTTAAAAACAGAAACTTAAAAGAACCTGAAAACAGCTCATTCGGAATAAACCTTCGTTCGGAATAATCACTCGTTCGGAATGTCAACTTCGTTCGGAATAATTCTTCTTCACTCGGAATATTTAACAAAACCCTTGACCCGGAATAAAATGTTCACTCGGAATAAAGGGTTTATCCGGAATAACTCTTCATACGGAATATGTAACTCATCCGGAATAAATGCTTTATTCGGAATAATCACTTAATCCGGAATAACAAGTTGGTTCGAAATAATCCTTTATTCGGAATATTTCCTTTATTCGGAATAAACACTTATCCGGAATAATAAGCTGATCCGGAATATTACACTTATCCGGAATAAATCCTTTATTCGGAATGTCAGGCTTTATTTGGAATATCACTGATCCGGAATACTTTGCTTGGTTCGGAATATTCTAGACTAAACCTTCATCCAGAATATCACCTTTATTCGGAATATTTGCTTCACTCGGAATAATCCACTTATTCGGAATACGTCACTTATCCGGAATAATTAGAAGAATTCCTTGGTTCGGAATGAAGTTGTTGATCCGGAATAATTAAGTTGATCCGGAATATGGGCTTGGTTCGGAATATGTTGCTGATCCGGAATATTCACTTGATCAGGAATGATTGCTTGGTTCGGAATAAACCGTTGATCCGGAATAACCTGGGCAACAAACAGCGAAGAACACGGGGAAACAAAAAGCTACGAATCTAAACAAAATCAATCAAAATAAACCAAAAGATTAAGCAAGACTAATCAATAAACATCTACTAATCATAAACAAACAATTTAAATCAATAAAACTAACAAACAAACACCAACAAAATCAAAACCCACTTGATTAAATCAATAAAAACTTCAAGAACATAAGCATAAACATAAAGATTAGAATCAAACAAGAAAGGTAGATAGGAGATTAACAAATAAGATAAAGATTCAATAACATAAAAAAGAAACTTACTTGAATTTAAAGGTGCAAGGTAACTAAATTTGACAATTAAGTAAATGACATGTATTTAATGTGCAAAAATTAAAGATGGAAGACTAATTGTCACACTTAGCCAACAAGAAAGAATGAAAGCTTAATGATCCTATTTATAGTGGAGGATGTGATTAGTGGAAGGAAGCTTCCTCTCTCTTTCTTCTTTCTTTAATTATCATTTAATCCTTCGTCTTTAGTCTTTAATCTTTTAAATTCTTCGACCTTTAAGACTTTGTCTCGGGATTACTTTGAACTCGTCTTGTAATTTCTTCATTAATTTAGACTTGAGTTCTTCGGCTTTATCAAACTTCTGTCTTTGGACTTTTTCTTCGATAAATCTTCAGAATTGGCCTTGGACTTCCGTTATTTTTGCACTCTTGATTCCTTGACTTCGTCTTTTGTCTTTTTCTTCGATATAAGCCCGTGAAAGCCCGTGTTTTCCTTCCTTTTCACATTTTGATCCTAAATCACAACAAAAACACAAACCACGCATAATTCCGACATTTACGACACAAAATACACATTTTGGCTTGGTTATTATTGTAATTAAGTGGTAAAAGGATGGGTGTTTTCAGAAACTTCCTTCTTTCTTTATTTCTCGTCTTTTCGTCTTCTAAATTCTTCGACTTTATCGACTTTGTCTCGGGATTAATTAAACTCGTCTTGTAATTTCTTAATAAATTAGACTTGAGTTCTTCGGCTTTATTAAACTTCCGTCTTTAGACTTTTTCTTCGATAAATCTTCAGAATAGGCCTTGGACTTCCGTTCTTTTTGCACTCTTGATCTTTTGACTTCGTCTTTTGTGTTTTTCTTCGATAAAAGCCCAAGAAACCCCATGTTTTCTTCCCTTTTCACATTTTGATCCTAAATCACAACAAAAACACAAACCACGCATAATTCTGACGTTTACGACATAAAATACACGTTTTGGCTTTGTTATTATTATAATTAAGTGGTAAAAGGATAAGTGTTTTCACACTTATTAAATCCCCTACACTTGAGCATTGCAATGTCCTCATTCAAGGCATTAATTAAAAAGCAAGTTTTACATTTTTCATCATAATCAATCCACATTGGCCTTTATTAAATAGACAAAATATTTAAAAGAAGAAAACAAATAAAAAGATCAAAAACTTACCTTAGGGTTTTGGAATGTCATGAATGATTATCATCCTCAAGTTTCACGTTACCCATACCAAGCTTAAAAACGAGATCATTGTTATTATAAGTTAGCAAACTAATACAAATTCATGTGGACCAATTATTCACTTAGACTCCCTTATTCCTAGGTGTATCTCTTATATTTTATTGTTGTCTTAAATGATCACTCGGATGCATTGTTGACTTATTTCGATAGTTATTTAAGCTGAAAATAAAGTGGGATAGTTTAATCAATAGTTAGCTAAAGGACAAAATCTTTTAAAACTGCTTCTCGGGACCTCATAAAGTTCATATCTTGGCATAATCCGCTTCACGATTTGAGACCTTTCTCGGACCGATATTTGGCAGCGACTTCATACTTCGAATCTTGAGAGACGTTCATGAAATAATGGTCTTCTCTTCATAATAGGAATTTCTTCACTTGAACTTTTTGAGAGATTCTTCATATTTGGACCATGACTTCTTCATTTTTCTCCAATCTTTATTTGGGATTTTGATATAAAACGATCCGCCTCCTTTTAGGACTTGGATCTGTTTATCCTCATACCTTGTTAGGGCCTTTTTGGAAAGACTTATCCATGATCTTTACGGGAGTATTCGCTTTTCGTCGTGTGTCTCGATCCTTCATATTGATTTTTGATAAATGATTCTTCACATCACTTGGGATCTTTAGCAACAAAATGTAGCCCTCATGTCTTGTTAGGACCTTTTCGGACACGCCAATCTTCGCATCCCGCTTCAATAAGTTATGCCTTGGTTATGAACTCTAATTAATACCGAGGAACTTTTAAACGATCTTGGGCTAGAAGCTAAGTAACTTTTCAAATCGTACAACCTTATTTATTGCAATTAAATTTATTAGCAAGCAATGGGAGAAAAAGCTCATAATTAAATCACATAAATTCATGAAAGAATACCAAACTTATAATTGACTCTATCATCTCTCGTTCTCCCCAATTTAAAATCTCAAGGAATGAGACTCGTGGATGCTTAGCCTATTAAATAAAAGTTTCGGGTTTTCGAGTCATCTATAGGATCTTACAAATTCTTAGACTCTTTCAAGTTTAGAATTCGCATTTTAAAGTTCCCTTGATAAACGACTTTCTAGGATCAATTATAGGAACTTGTGAAAAGTTCTTGTTCTTAACCCGTGAGAGTTAAGACTTTCGCGTTTTAAAGTTCCCTATATAAAAGCCTAGCAAAACTTAACTTAAACACGTTAAGGATACTAGCTAAAGTAAACTTAGATAAGTAAACTCGGGTTGAGTCAAAAGATTCACAACCTTTGAAAATTAAAACCACTTTATTAAAATTTATTCTAGCAAAGAAAGAAAATAACTATAACAAAAGAAAAACTACTCGGCCAAAATAGATCAAAAATTTTGAAAAATGTCGAAAAATCAATTTTCCGGTTAAAATGAGGACAAATAAAAGGAAAAGGCCACTTAACTTTGATAAAAGTCCCCCCTACACTTAATATAAACATTATCCTCAATGTTCAAGCATGTGGAAGTAAACTCCCCTACACTTAGGACATTGTGCACTTTATTTAAATCTTGCTAAGGAAGAGACAATTAAAGTGATTCCTATTATAATATTGAAGAATATAAAATATAGAATCAAAAGAGTTTAGGATAAAATCGGGAAGACGGGTACACAGAATCACGGTTCGTCAAAAGTCATCAAGAATGGATCTTTGATAGCTCGAATCCCTGCACATGATAAGAAAGAAAACAACAAACATATACTAGGGTCTCCCCCTACACTTATTATAAAAAATAAAAGAAAAAGGATAGATAATGTGGGTTACCTCCCGAGAAGCGCTTGTTTTTGGTAACCGAGTCGTGAGCCTGACTCGACTTTGATTAGGAAGAAGCTTGAAAGACATCCACCGGGATCAAATACATGGTTTTCGTCCATCAAATAGCACAAGCTTAAGGCGAACAAGGCAAGCCAAAGAAGAATAGGCAAGGTTCCCTTAAGCAAAGATGGAGCACAATGGTAGCAAGTGTGATGAGGTGCAAGCATATCTCCATAAGTTCTAAAAGTCTTTCCTTTTATTTCATCAGATGGATACTGAGATGGCTTAAAAATTGTAATACCGGGGTCGAACACCTTTTCCTTTAGGGGAAAATAACACTCAGACTCAGTAGTCCTTGAAGATGATCCGCTCATAAATCGCACAATCTCATCCTCAGAAGGGGAATAGAGAGGTGTCAAGACATAAGTACTGCGGATATCGATGTCGGCCGGCTTCTTCTCCTTTGAAGCGGTTTTCTTCATATCCAAAGGAGGATAAAGACCATAATCATCAAAGTCCAAAGGACGAGAATCACTCTCATTTGGGAAGTAAGTGTTGAGAAAAGTAGCAAAATCTTCCTCAAATTAGTAGTCATCCAAAGTAGGATCAAGCATTGTTGGTGGAGGATCTTCATCAAAAGTAGGTGCAAGGTCATCATGAGAAGAATCACTCGAGAGAGTATCAGCCTCATCAAAATCATCATAAGTGGGCATGTCTGGATACTCTGAAACAAAATTATCATAATCATCCCCATCGGAACTAGAATCATCATCATAATCATCATAGATCAGTGGAGAATCATAAATTGGTGGAGGATCTAAATTGGAGAGAGAATCATCCACATCATCTTTGAATAGTGGATTATCATAGCAAGAATCGAAAAGAGGATTGTTGTAGACGACAAAATCATCAAGCACATTAATCATATTCGCTGATTCTCTTGCATTTGATTTGGTTGTGATCTTCCCCATTTTAAAAACTTGTGCCTCATTCCTGACTCTTAAGATTAACTCACCTTCTGCAACATCGACAAAGGCTTTTCCGGTTCTCAAGAATGGCTGACCAAGTATTAATTGAATACGAGGGTCCATTTCATAATCAACAACAACAAAATCGACCGGAAAAGTGAAGGTTCCAACTTTAATAAACACATCTTCAGCAATACCAACGGGTTAAGCGAGAGTGCGATTTGCTAGCTCAAGAGTCATCTTTGTTCGTGTAAGGTCGGGTAATGATAACTTTTTCCAAACCCTTAAAGGCATCAGATTTATACTTGCCCCGAGATCGGCAAAGGCAGTAAATTCTTCGGTTTGGTTAAAAGTACATGGTAACACAAAACGACCGGGATCTCCAAGTTTTTCTAGAAGTTCTTTAAGAAGGACTGCAGAACAATTTTCATTCAATCGAGTATTAACAAACTCGGCCATCTTCTCCTTCTTATTAAGAAATTCCTTAAACATCTTAACAAATTTAGTCATTTGGGCTAGAGCTTCAACAAGGCTAAAGCTGATGGTCAGTCCTGAAATCTTCTTCAAATAGTTCAACACTTGAACGTCATCCTTGGTGAGCAATTTTCCCTTGTCTAAGCGAGAAGGATAATGGATATTGTGTTTATAGGTGGAAGGTGTAGCAGGTAAAGGTTGAGATGGTGAAGGTTTAAAGGTGGAAGGTGGGGTTGGTGAAGTGTTTTTCTTGGGTACTTCAGTAAGAGGTGGAGACAGCAATGGAGAACTAATACTAGGCGTGGGAGTAGGAGGGATAAATGGTGGTGGAGGAGGTGTAGATGGAGTAACTGGGGGAGGGATAGATGGTCCTACTAAGGTTGCTCCACTGCGTGTAGTAATAGCACTCACATTCGCTCTTGGGTTGGTGACGGTGTTTGGGGGAAAAGAGCCCGAAGTAGAGGGTTGCGTAGTTGGCAAGAAACTAGCCAGCATATTCTTCAAATCATTTGTTTGAGAGCTAAAAGAGGTTTATATATCATGTCGAAGCTCAGATCTAATATCATTACCTTCATTAGTGATATCTCCTTTCAAGTTGATAATTTGGCTTTGCAGATTCTTAATTTGCTCTCCTTGGGTTCTCATGAAGGCTTTAACATCTTGATTAATGGGTGGTTGTTGAGCGGGTGGGTGATAAGGATTAGAAGCTCGAGGTGGGTTTGGATTGCTTCTATTCTAGTTGTTGGAGTTGTGGTTTTGAGGAGAAAAACCGGGTGAAAGAAAGTTGTTAGAACAGTAACTTAGCAAGTTACGATCACCTTGAGGTCGAACTTGATGGTTGTCCGTTGAATAGTTACCATAAGCTGCATACACGTTTTCCGGATTGTCATGAGTAGAAGTACAATCAGTGTATGAATGAGGACCCCCGCAAATCTCACAAGAAGTTGCTACAGCTTTAGCTTGTTGTTGTTGATTTGTAGCCAAGAGTTGCATAGTTTTGCTCATTTCGACCATTGCGCGGGTCAATTCGGTGATATCAGGGTTTGAAGACGTAGAAGAAACATTGACTCTCGGGTTTGATCTTGAGGATGCGGATGAATCCCAATTTTTGTAGTGAGTAGTCATGTTCTCGATAAGCTCTCTACACTCCTCATGTCTTCTTTTTATAAATGTGCCACCGGCGGCTGCATTAATCGTATCACGATCACGAAAAGTTAGACCGTTATAGAAAGTATCAATTAAGGTAACGGGGAGCATGTTGTGGTTTGGATATCGATCTATCAAAACATTTTATCGTTCCCAAGCATCAAAAAGTGATTCATCAGGTTCTTGTGTAAATCTACTAATTTGATTCCGAAGGCTCGTGACCATGGATGGTGGAAAGTAGCGCGACAAAAAGCGTTGAGTCATCTCATCCCAAGTATGAATTGATTTCTTCGGAAGATGATCAAACCGTTTTTCGGCATGGTGGGATAAGGTGTGTGGAAATAGGTGAAGGCGAAGAAAATCCATAGTAACACCGGGCAACTTCATGCTTTGAGTAACGGTAATGAACTTGTCGAGGTGTTTGTTGGCATCATCATCCGGCAATCCGCGAAATGGACAAGTGTTTTGAACTTGTTGGATCATGTAATGCTTCAACGAAAACTCTGGAGCCGTGATTTACATCGGCGCAATCGGTCCTCCTTGTCCATTCATCGTAGGTTGACAAAGCTCCTCCATCGTTCGAAGATCGGGTAGTGGAAGAACATTGTTGTTGTTATTGTTGAGGTGCGGTGGGTTATTATTGTTGTTCACACCAGCCATATCTAAATCTTCACGAGTCTCGGGCTCAGAATAAGTTGAAGATCTAGTACGCATGCACCTGCAAAAGGAAAAGAAAAAGATACCAAATAAATAGAGAATATATATGTACGTGTAAAAATAAAAATCTTTTTGGATTTTTGAAAAATTTTAATTTTTATGGATTTTTTAACAATTTTTTAATTTTTATGGATTTTTGGAAATTTTTGAGCTAGAAAAATAATGTTCACGAGTGAACGGATCCCAAAATTCAACGCGTCTCTCACATAAAACCGTTAATCTTAACGAAAAGAGCCGGAAGCGGCGCCATTTAATAACTAAAATTTTACTCAGTTAAAAATATCGTTGAACCAGTCTCTTCGAATTGAAAAAGGGATTAACGTGCGACTCAGTCGTCTTTTGGTGAAAAATAATAGATTTGTCGTTGTAGTAAAGTAAATGTGCAAAACGTTAAAGTAAATTACGGTAATTAAAACTAAAACTAATTAAAAAGTAAATTGTGCAAAATTAAAACTTTAAAAGTAAATGAATTAAATGACGTAAAATTAAAACTCGACGAAAAGTTAATTTGACAATGTAATAAAAATGAAAACTTGAAATTAAAATAAAGAAAAACGATTAAAATAACACTAAAGTAAAATGGCGGAAAACTTAAAATAATGCAAACATAAAAATAAAACTAAAACAAAATATTAAAACAAACCTGTCGGAATCCGATCGGAATCCAATCGGAATACACCCAAAAGGAATCCTATCGGAATCCCCAATCTGAATGTAGGCTTACCTCCCCTTATAGGAATCGTGATCGGAAAGTGTTCCTGTCGGAATGTTGATCGGAATCCACTATCGGAATGACCAACCTTGAGACGATCGGAATGAGGATTGGAATCCTGGTCGGAATGTTGCCACCACGAAGCCAAATCGGAATACCAATCCTGGTCGGAATGTTGTCACCACAAAGCCAAATCGGAATACCAACCCAACACCCACGTCAGAATGTCAGATCGGAATGCAATAGGAATTACAAACCATTTTCCGATCCATTGATCGGAATGTGAAACCCCTTTCCGATTGGTGTGATCGGAATACAATAAAAGAAAAACACGAAATAAGCAAGATCAAATAAGCTATGAACCAAATAAGCACTCTACTAATAACCTAATCAAACACGTATAAGAAAAAGCTAATAAGCTAAAATTTAAAGACTTTTTAAAAGAAACACTAAATGAAAAAGAAATTCGAAAACAACTTTTTAATAAAATGAACTTTTATAAAAACTTAAGTAACTTAAAGATAAACACAAATAAGCTATAAAAATCAATAATCCAAAACAATCAAAAACATAAAAACATAACACTTAATCAAATAAGCATAATAATAAGCACATAAACATAAAGATTAAGCAAAACAAGAAAGGTAGAATGAGAGATTAAAAATAAGAACTTGATTAAAAGTAAAGATTCAATAACAAACTTAAAAGACTTACTTGAATTAAAGGCAAGAAATTAAAGGTGCAAGACAAGTAATTAAATGACAATTAAGTAAAGTGCAAGAAATTAAAGGTGGAAGAACTATGTGTCAAATAGCCAACACCTCCTAATGTGTCATTAGGAGGGTATTTATAGTGATTAGGGAGGTAAGCATGTGTTGGAAGCTTCCTTCTTTCTTTCTTTCTCGTCTTTTCGTCTTCTAAATTCTTCGACTTTATCGACTTTGTCTCGGGATTAATTATACTCGTCTTGTAATTTCTTCATAAATTAGAATTGAGTTCTTCGGCTTTATTAAACTTCCGTCTTTAGACTTTTTCTTCGATAAATCTTCAGAATAGGCCTTGGACTTCCGTTCTTTTTGCACTCTTGATCTTTTGACTTTGTATTTTGTCTTTTTCTTCAATAAAAGCCCGTGAAACCCCATGTTTTCTTCCCTTTTGACATTTTGATTCTAAATCACAACAAAAACACAAACCACGCATAATTCCGACATTTACGACATAAAATACACGTTTTGGCTTGGTTATTATTATAATTAAGTGGTAAAAGGATAAGTCTTTTTGAACGATGTTTTCTTTCCTTTTGAATTTATTCTTTTTGCAGCGGCGCCATTTTAATGTCCGTTTTTTAGTACAAACGTTTCTTCTCGAATCGTGTCGAATTGATTTCCATTTTTCTCGTCAAGACTTAATTCGTTTTTGGTTAAAAAAATGTATTTGGTATCTATTTCTATTTAAACACAAAGCATGTAAAAATGTAAAAATACTATATAATACGTATACGTACTAATCTAAAACAAAGTGCAAATAGCGCAAGTAAAATAAAACACAAAGTAAAATATAAAATGCGCTAGTAAATGTAAACGAGAATTGATTAAAATGCTAAACGAAAACGACAAGTAACAATTCAAAATACTATAATGCCAAAAACGTAAATGTAAAATTATTCTAAAAATGTAAAAACTTATAATTATTTTTTATAATTTTTATATTGTTTATTTATTTATTTATTTATTAAAACTAAAATTATTTTTTAAACATTTGAAAATGTAATGAAATGCAATTAATGAACGTAGCCCTTAATTGAACAAAAAAAACGTGTCCCTTTAATTTTTACACAATTAATGAATGTAGTCCTAAATTTATACGAATGCAATGCGCAGGCCCAAAGAAAATAGTAAGCCCAAATAAGACCAAACGAAGCTTTAACAATGCAACCTATTTTTATTTATTGTAACTTA
Organism: Glebionis coronaria; assembly: GCA_025667525.1. NCBI lineage: Eukaryota > Viridiplantae > Streptophyta > Magnoliopsida > Asterales > Asteraceae > Glebionis > Glebionis coronaria. Next base: position 170,408,602 of record CM046880.1, read on the forward strand.
AACCAACTTAACTGTTTATTAAACAAATACTCAAACATAGCCTTTAATTCCTTTTTTTTCTTACTACACGCAGCTCTACAGTGGAATACAATATGCAGTTTTTAGGGTACTAAAACCCAAACGCAGCCCTGCTAAACAATAAGTCTGGACCAAAATTTAGATCGAAACAAGCACAAGTGTAACTAATAACTGCTGGTTTCAAAACCAAAGTAAAGTGTTTTAGTATTTTTTTTAATTCTAAACTATGAACGTAAAAATAGATTCGGTTCATTAAATCTATAGTTTTGTAAAAGTCTATATTGCATACAGTTAGAAAATGAATTTAAAAAAAATGTTTTTTTCTGCCCCAACAAGTAATAATCCAAAAGCAGACCCAAAATGAACTGTTCGTTTTTAACAGAAAGGAATAGATACGCAAACTAATTCTAAATCTGATTACCAAAAACTATTTTAAGCAGAAAGTTAACAAGAATGGCAATTAAAATCAGTTGGAACAAAACTATAGCAGAGAATAAGAGGCTAAGAACATGTCAAATTAACAAATTGCAAGTCTACAATATAGAACATAACAGATTACGCTAAAAATGCAGAAAAGTTAAAATAAGAACTACCTGCCATCCGAGGTGATACAAGTCTCTTGGCCTAGTTAAAAATATCGTTGTTCCTGTCTAATCGAATTGATCTGGTTTAACTATGCGACTCAGTCGTTCTTTGGTGAAACAAATAGTTGTGTCGTTATAGTAAAATAAAAATGCAAAACTTTAAAGTAAAATGACGTTAATTTAAATCTAACTCTAGTTTAAAATAAATGACAAGAAATTAAAAGCGTGACGAAAATAAAAAGGCACTAAAAGTAAAAAATAGAAAAATAAATCTAACTAAGTCAAACTTAAAACGCAACTAAAACTTAAAATAAGGCAAGGCTAAAATAAATCTAAGGCAAATAAACTTAAAGTGCGACTAAGGAAAAAGGCGGGGAAAATAAAGCTTGAAAATTAAAAATTAAAAACAGAAACTAAAAAGAACCTGAATACAGCTCATCCGGAATAAACCTTCGTTCGGAATAAACATTCATCCGGAATGTCACCTTCGTTCGGAATGTTCTTCTTCACTCGGAATATTCACCAAAAACCTTGATCCGGAATAAATCATTTATCCGGAATATGTCACTTATCCGGAATAAAGTCTTGATTCGGAATACTGGTCCTTGATCCGGAATGTTGTGCTTGATCCGGAATGTTTGGTTGATCCGGAATAAAAGGCTGATCCGGAATGTTTGGTATTCCGAATGAAGGGTTTGATCCGGAATAATAAATTATTCCGAATAAACTCCACTGATCCGGAATGTCTAATATTCCGGATGGAAGCCTTTGATTCGGAATAGCTCCTTGATCCGGAATATTTGGTTGATCCGGAATATTCTGTTGATCCAGAATGTTTGGTTGATCTGGAATGTGGACTTGATCCGGAATATGTCACTTATTCCGGATGGAGGCTTTTGACTCAGAATACTCAAAAACAATTCCTTCACTCAGAATAACATTGGCTTGATCCGGAATGTTTCCTGGGAAAACTAATGAACATCGAAGAACAAGGAAACAGGAAAAAGATACGGATCTAGATAAAAACTAAACAAAATCAACCACGAGATTAAATCAAACTAATCAATAAACATCTATTAATCATAAACAAACAATCCAAAACAATCAAACTAACAAATATAACCAAAATAATCAAAACCTACTTTAATCAATAAAAACTCAAAAACATAAACATGAACATGAACAATAAACATAAAAATCAAAGATTAAAGAAAGGTAGATAGGAGATGAACAATAAAAATAAAGATTGACAAGAATTAAAAGGGAAACTTACTTGAAATTAACGGTATTTAAGGTGCAAGACAAGTATTTAAATTTGACATGAAAAGTAAATGACACGGTAATTAAAATTGGAAGAACTAATTGTCACTATTAGCCAACAAAAACAAATGAATCTAATCTAATCTATTTATAGGGGAGGATTAGGGAGTGCTTAGGAAGATTCTTCCCCTCTTTCCTCTTTTCCTTAATTGCATGCTTTAGTCCTTGATCTTCTTAATCCTTTGTTAATCTTCTTAATACTTGGACTTTAATGACTTTGTCTCGGGATTTCTTTAAACTCGTCTTGTAATTCTTCAATAAATTAGACTTGAGTTCTTCGGCTTTTAGTAAACTTCCGTCTTTTGACTTTTTCTTCGATAAATCTTTAGAATTGGTCTTGGACTTCCGTTCTTTTTGCACTCTTGACTTCTTGACTTCGTCTTTCGACTTTTTCTTCGATAGAAGCCCGTGAATGCCCGTGTATTTCTCCACTTTTCACCTTTTCGTCCTAAATCACAACAAAAACACAAACCACGCATAATTCCGACATAAATGACATAAAATACACGTTTTGGCTTGGTTATTATTGTAATTAAGTGGTAAAAAGGATGGGTGTTTACACACCTATCAAATCCCCAACACTTGACCATTGCAATGTCCTCATGCAATGCATTAGTTACAAAGCACGTTTACATTTTTCATCAAAATCAATCCACCTTGGCCTTTATTAAAGAGATATAAAACTATAAACATTCAAAGTAAAGAAATCAAAAACATACCTTGGGTTTTGGAAATGTCATGAATAATAATCATCCTCAAGTTTTCACTTTCTCCAAAACCAAGCTTAAAAATGAGATCATTCTTATTATAAGTTAGCAAACTAACACGAACTCATGTAGGCCAATTATTCACTTAGACTCCCTTATTCCTAGGTGTATCTCTTATATTTTATTGTTGTCTTGAATGATCACGAGGATGCATTGTTGACTTATTTTGATAGTTATTAAGTCTGAAAATAAAGTGGGACGATTTAATAAATAGTTAGCTAAAGGACAAAATCTTTTAAAACTGCTTCTCGGGACCTCATAAAGTTCATATCTTGGCATAACTTGCTTCGCGATTTGAGACCTTTCTCGGACCGATATTTGCCAGCGACTTCATACTTCAAACCTTGAGAGACGTTCATGAAATAATGGCCTTCTCTTCTTAATAGGAATTTCTTCACTTGAAGTTTTGAGAGATTCTTCATATTTGGACCACGACTTCTTCATTTTTCTCCAATCTTTATTTGGGATTTTGATATACAACGATCCACCTCCTTTTTGGACTTGGATCTATTTATCCTCATACCTTGTTAGGGCCTTTTTGGATAGACTTCTCCATGATCTTTTGGGGAGTATTTGCTTTTCGTCGTGTGTCTCGATCCTTCGTATTGATTTTCGATAAATTATTATTCACATCACTTGGGATCTTTAGCAACAAAATGTAGCCCTCATGCCTTGTTAGGACCTTTTTGGACTCGCCAATCTTCGCATCTCGCTTCAATAAGTTATGCCTTGGCTATGAACTCTAATCCATACCGAGCAACTTTTAAATGATCTTGGGCTAGAAGCTAAGTAACTTTTCAAATCGTACAACCTTATTTATTGCAGATAAATTAATTAGCAAGCGATGGGAGAATAGGCTTATAATTAACTCACATAAATTCACGAAAGAATACCAAACTTATAATTGACTCTATCATCTCTCGTTCTCCACAGTTTAAAATCTCAAGGAATGAGACTCGTGGATGCTTAGCCTATTAAATCAAAGTTTTGGGTTTTCGAGTCGCCTATAGGATCTTGCAAACTCTTAGACTTTTTCAAGTTTAGAAATCGCATTTTAAAGTTTCCTTGATAAACGACTCTGTAGGATCAATTATAGGAACTTGCGAAAAGTTCTTGTTCTTAATCGTGAGAGTTAAGACTTTCGCGTTGTATAGCTCCCTATATAAAAGCCTAGCAAAACTTGACTTAAACACGTTAAGGATACTAGCTAGAGTAACTTAGATAAGTAAACTCGGGTTGAGTCAAAAGATTCACAACGTTTGAAATTTAAAACCACTTTATTAAAAATTTATTCTAATAAGGAAAGAAAATAACTATGCAAAGGGAAAAATTAATAGGCCAAAATAGATCAAAAATTTTGAAAAATGTCGAAAAATTGATTTTCCGGTTAAAATGAGGACAAATACAAGGAAAAGACCACTTAACTTCGATAGAAGTCCCCCCTACACTTAATATAAACATTGTCCTCAATGTTTAAGCATGTGGAAGTAAACTCCCCTACACTTAGGACATTGTGCACTTTGTTTAAATCTCGCTAAGGAAAAGACAACTAAAGAGATTCCTATTTTAATATTGAGAAATATAGAGTTTAGGATAGAACCGGGAAAATGGAAACACGGAATCCCGAGTCGTCAAAAATCATCAAGAGTGGGTCATTGAGCGCTGGAATCCCTGAATAGTAGAAGAGAGGAAATAGCAAACACCAACGGGTCTCCCCTACACTTAGGATAAAGAAAGCTAAAAGATACATGGGTTGCCTCCCAAGAAGCGCTTGATTTTTGTTCACCGAGTCGTGAGCCTGACTCGACCTTGATTAGCAAAGGAAGTAGCATGAAACATATCCACCGAGATCAAAGACATAGTTTTCGTCCATCAAATATCACAAGCTTAAGGCGAACAAGGCAAGCCAAAGAAGAGTAGGCAAGGTTCCCTTAAGCAAAGATGGAGCACGGTGGAAGCAAGGGTGAAGTGGTGCGAGCATATCTTCAAAATTTCCAAAGATTTTTCCTTTTATTTCATCAGACGGATACTGAGATGGCTAAAGAATGTCGATACCGGGGTCGAACACCTTTTCCTTTAGGGGAAAAAAGCACTCAGGCTCAGCAGAATGTGAAGAAGATCCACGAAGAAGATGCACAACCTCGTCCTCAGAAGGTGGACAAAGAGGTGTTAAATCATACATGTTGCGGATGTTGGTGTCGACCGGTTGCTTCTCCTTTGAAAGAAATTTCTTTAAATCCAAAGTAGGATCAAGACCATAATCATCAAAATCTATAGGAGGTGCATCACTCTCATGAGGGAAGTATGTATTGAGAAATGTAGAGAAGTCTTCCTCAAATGAGTAATCGTCCAAAGTAGGATCAAGTGATGGCGGAGGATCTTCATCATGTGAAGAATTACTCGAAAGAGTATCGGCCTCATCAAAATCATCATATGTGGGCAGATCAGGATACTCAGAAGTAAGGTCATCATAATCATCCGAATCTGAGCTAGAATCATCATCATAAGCATCAAAGATCGGTGGAGAATCATAAATGGGTGAAGGTTCCAAATTGGAGAGAGAATCATCCACATCATCTTGAAACAGTGGATTATCAATGCAAGAATCGAATAGAGGATTGTTGTAGATGACAAAATCATCGAGCACATTAATCATATTCGCTGATTCTCGTCCATAGGATGTGCTTGTAAGCTTTCCTATTTTAAACACTTGTGCATCATTCCCGACCCTTAAGCTGAGCTCACCTTCGGAAACATCAACTAGAGCTCATCCGGTTCTCAAGAATGGCCGACCAAGTATTAATGGAATACGAGGGACCATTTCATAATCAACAACGACAATGTCGACCGGGAAAGTAAATGTGCCAACTTTAATGAACACGTCTTCGGCAATACCAACGGGGTAAGCGAGAGTGCGATTTGCAAGTTCAAGAGTCATCTTTGTTAGAGTAAGGTCGGGTAATGATAGTGTTTTCCAAACACTTAATGGCATCAAATTTATACTGGCCCCGAGATCAGCTAGGGCAGTAAATTCTTCGGTTTTGTTAAAGATGTAAGGCAACACAAAACGACTGGGATCTCCAAGTTTTTCCGGAAGTTCTTTAAGAATAACTGTAGAACAGTTTTCATTTAAGCGTGTGTTGGCGAGCTCAATCAACTTCTCCTTCTTGTTAAGCAATTCCTTGAATGCTTTGACAAATTTCGGCATGTGGACAAGTGCTTCAACAAGGCTAATGTTGAAAGTCATTTGAGAGATCATCTTCAAATAATTCAACACTTGAATGTCATCCTTTGTGTGCATTTTGGTCTTGCCTAAGCCAGATGGATAAGGAATATTGGGGTTGGGTGGTGAAGGTGTAGACGGTGAAGGTTGAGAAGTTGAAGGTGGGGTTGGTGGAGGATTCTTGGTGGGTGCTTCATCACGACAAGGCGGAGACGGTAATGGTGCACTAATACTAGGTGTGGGAGGAGTAGGGATAAATGGTGGTGGAGGAGGTGTAGATGATGGGGGTGGGATAGGTGGTCCTACTATGGTAACTCCACTACGAGTAGTAATAGCACTCACATTCGCTCGCGGATTGGTGATGGTGTTTGAAGGTAGAGAACTCGAAGTAGAAGGTTGAGTTGTGGGCAAGAAACTAGCAAGCATATTCTTCAAATCATTCGTTTGATTGTTGAAGGAGGATTGAATATTATCTCGAAGCTCGGATCTAATGTCATATCGTTGCTTGGTGATATCCCCTTTCAAATTGATAATTTGGCTCTGTAGATTCTTGATTTGCTCTCCTTGGGTTCTCATTATGGCTTCAACATCTTGATTGATGGGTGGGGCTTGTTGAGCGGGTGGGTGATAAGGATTAGAAGCTCTTGGTGGGATTTGGTTGCTTCTATTGTAATTGTTGTGGTTTTGGTTTTGAGGAGAAAAACCGGGTGAAAGGTAGTTGTTAGATCGATAACTCAGCAAATTTCGATCCCCTTGAGGTCGAGCTTGGTAATTTTTCGGTGAATAATTACCATAAGTTGCATACACGTTTTCCGGATTTCCTTGAGTAGAAGGACAATCAGTGTATGAGTGTGGACCGCCGCATGTTTCACAAGGAATGGCAACCGCTTTAACTTGATGTTGTTGGTTTGTAGCGAGAAGCAAGATATTTTTGTTCATTTCAGTCATCATGCGGGTGAATTCGGTCATGTCGGGGCTTGCTGAAGTGGAAGAAACATTGACTCTCGGGTTGTTCCTTGAAGAAGCGGAGGAATCCCAGTTTTTGTGATGAGTAGTCATGTTTTCAATAAGCTCTCTACACTCCTCGGGTCTCCTTTTCATAAATGTGCCACCGGCGGCTGCATTAATCGTATCACGATCTCGAAAAGTCAAACCGTTGTAGAAAGTATCAATTAAGGTCACAGGGAGCATGTTGTGGTTTGGACAACGATCGATCAATACATTATATCTTTCCCAAGCATCAAAGAGAGATTCATCGGGTTCTTGCATGAAACCGCTGATTTGATTGCGAAGGCTCGTGACCATGGATGGTGGAAAGTAGCGCGACAAAAAGCGTTGAGTCATGTCATCCCAAGTATGAATTGAATTCTTTGGAATACGATCAAACCATTTCTCGGCGTGGTGTGATAAATTATGCGGAAAGAGTTGTAGACGAAGAACATCCATTGTGGCACCGGGCAACTTCATGCTTTGAGTGATTGTAATGAATTTGTCGAGGTGTTTGTTGGCATCATCATCAGGCATTCCGGCGAATGGATTAGTTTGCACTTGCTGAGTCATGTGGTGCTTCAACGAAAACTCCGGAGTCGTGATTTGCATCGGCGCAATCGGTCCTCCTCGTCCAAACATGGTAGGTTGACAAAGCTCCTCCATTGTCCGAAGATCGGGCTGTAGAAGAGCATTGTTGTTATTATTATTGAGGTGCGGTGGATTATTGTTGTTGTTCACACCTGCCATAGTTAAATCTTCTCGAGTCTCGGGCTCTTGATAATTAGAAGATCTAGTACGTATACACCTAAAAAGGCAAAAGAAAACAATACCAAACACAAAGAGAATATATATACACAATAAAAATAAATCTTTTTGGATTTTTGAAATTTTTAAGTTTTTATGGATTTTTAACAATTTTTTTTTTTAGTTTTTATGGTTTTTTGAATTTTTAAAGCAAGAAAATAACGCTCACAAGTGAATGGATCCCAAAAAGCAACGCGTCTCTCACAGAAAACCGTTAATCTTTACAAAAAGAGCCGGCAACGGCGCCATTTGATACAAGGCTTTTGGCCTAGTTAAAAATATCGTTGTTCCTTCTAATCGAATTGATCTGGTTTAACTATGCGACTCAGTCGTTCTTTGGTGAAACAAATAGTTGTGTCGTTGTAGTAAAATAAAAGTGCAAAACTTTAAAGTAAAATGATGTTAATTTAAATCTAACTCTAATTTAAAATAAATGACAAGAAATTAAAAGCGTGACAAAAATAAAAAGGCACTAAAAATAAATAACAGAAACTTAAATCTAACTAAGGCAAACATAAAACGCAACTAAAACTTAAAATAAGGCAAGGCTAAAATAAATCTAAGGCAAATAAACTTAAAGTGCGACTAAGGAAAAAGGCGAGAAAAATAAAGCTTGAAAATTAAAAATTAAAAACAGAAATTAAAAAGAACCTGAATACAGCTCATCCGGAATAAACCTTCGTTCAGAATAAACATTCATCCGGAATGTCACCTTCGTTCGGAATGTTCTTCTTCACTCGGAATATTCACCAAAAACCTTGATCCGGTATAAATCCTTTATATGGAATATGTCACTTATCCGGAATAAATTCTTGATTCGGAATACTGGTCCTTGATCCGGAATGTTGTGCTTGATCCGGAATGTTTGGTTGATCCGGAATAAAAGGTTGATCCGGAATGTTTGGTATTCCGAATGAAGGGTTTTATCCGTAATAATAAATTATTCCGAATAAACTCCACTGATCCGGAATGTCTAATATTCCGGATGGAAGCCTTTGATTCGGAATAACTCCTTGATCCGGAATATTTGGTTGATCCGGAATATTCTGTTGATCCGGAATGTTTGGTTGATTCGGAATGTGGACTTGATCCGGAATATGTCACTTATTCCGGATGGAGGCTTTTGACTCGGAATACTCAACAACAATTCCTTCACTCAGAATAACCTTGGCTTGATCCGGAATGTTTCCTGGGAAAACAAATGAACAGCGAAGAACAAGGAAACAGGAAAAAGATACGGATCTAGATAAAAACTAAACAAAATCAATCACAAGATTAAATCAAACTAATCAATAAGCATCTATTAATCATAAACAAACAATCCAAAACAATCAAACTAACAAATATAACAAAAATAATCAAAACCCACTTTAATCAATAAAAACTCAAAAACATAAACATGAACATGAACAATAAACATAAAAATCAAAGATTAAAGAAAGGTAGATAGGAGATGAACAATAAAAATAAAGATTGACAAGAATTAAAAGGGAAACTTACTTGAAATTAAAGGTATTTAAGGTGCAAGACAAGTATTTAAATTTGACATGAAAAGTAAATGACAAGGTAATTAAAATTGGAAGAACTAATTGTCACTATTAGCCAAAAAAACAAATGAATCTAATCTAATCTATTTATAGGGGAGGATTAGGGAGTGCTTAGGAAGCTTCCTCCCCTCTTTCCTCTTTTCCTTAATTGCATGCTTTAGTCCTTGATCTTCTTAATCCTTTGTTAATCTTCTTAATACTTGGACTTTAATGACTTTGTCTCGGGATTCTTTGAAATCGTCTTGTAATTCTTCAATAAATTAGACTTGAGTTCTTCGGCTTTTAGTAAACTTCCGTCTTTTGACTTTTTCTTTGATAAATCTTCAGAATTGGTCATGGACTTCCGTTCTTTTTGCACTCTTGACTTCTTGACTTCGTCTTTCGTCTTTTTCTTCGATAAAAGCCCGTGAATGCCCGTGTTTTCTCCACTTTTCACCTTTTCGTCCTAAATCACAACAAAAACACAAACCACGCATAATTCCGACATAAATGACATAAAATACACGTTTTGGCTCGGTTATTATTGTAATTAAGTGGTAAAAAGGATGGGTGTTTACACACCTATCACGAGGCCAGCCCGCTGTCGACGAATGCTACGTGGCTGAACAAACCGCAACCTAACAAAATAGACACTATGAACTGTTGAACTTCATCGACACTAACCGAAACTCGAATGAAAAGTAACTCGAACCATATACTTCACCAATTGCTCTAACAATCTCTATCTACTGATGTCGAGTGCTACGACGCTATCGAATCGAAACCAAGATCGAAGCTTGAAACTACAAACGAACACAAACTACAATCGAATAACCAAAGTGCGAAATTATCCGAAACACAACTAAATTCAAAACTTGCTGCTATAACCGAATCACGCAAATCTTTATATCTATAAGAAATTTAAACATAAACATCATCGATAATCTACCGAAACTACCGAAACTACTCAAACAACCATCAAACACCTAAAAACGAATCCAAATCAGTAAACTCACCATCGATCTAAATAATAGCAAACCGAAATTTTATATAAATCGAACACGAATACAAATCAACTCCAACTTTAATGAACGGAAATTAAATCTTCAATTTAGCCAAATTAAAATCAGACCATCGTTAACTGAATCGAATATAACCAACTAACAATAAATCTCGACTGCAATAATCATCAAAATCTGAATCCAAATACTTCTACCGAATCAAACTTCTAAAAGCTTACGATACCAAAAATCAACTTGAACTAAATAACTCGAACCTTCATTAATTTAAATCGAATCTGAATAAAAACAACCGATGAACAAGTTACGTTTTTAATAAACCTACACTAGTCCTACTCCTAATAACCTCCGAAAGAAAAAAGAATGGATACAGAAAAGAAAGATGAAGAGAATGCGTATTGTCTAAGCTATGCTAGATCCGATCTTCTATATTTGTTTTTTGGGGCTTGTCTCTTCTCGGGCCTTTAATCATAATACTTCCATTTCGGGCTAAATGAATGTAACTGGGTTGGGCTGGGCTGATTGGATTCTCTTGGACTATTGTTATATTAATGGGTCGGTTCGACCCATTTAAATGGTGTCGGGCCGGCCCAATAAAAGATGAAAGCATCGTCGAACTCGATTTTTCGTCCTCTTTCCATTTCTTGTGTTTGTTTTGGTTTTTTGGCTTCGTTTCTTGTGATTTCTTTGATATTCGTACCTGCACATGCATAAACGAAAAAACAAGCATATATTTGGCATTTATGGTGATAATTTGACCATTTTGAGCATTTTGAGCACGATTTACGAGGAAATATGATGTGTAATTAGAGTCACATCACATCCCCCTACTAAACCATTACCGTGTCCTCACGCAATGCTAGAATAAAGTATAAAGCAACTCCGTTTTTCATTTATTAAAAGCATTTATTCATGTTATTAATAATATATATGTAAATGACATAATGTATCGCTTTCATTATTAAAAAATAACTTTTAGGATCATAAAACTCAAATAGATTCATCGTCCTCAACTTTTCACTCTTTCCATGCCAAGCTCAAAAACAAGATCATTGTTAACAACAAGTTCTCATGTTAAGACCACTTATATAAGACATTTGTGTAGAACTCCTTTTCCATTATTCCTAAGTTGTATCTCTAGATTTTAAGGATTGTCATTCACCCGTAGGCTTATTTGACTTATTTCATAATTATTAGTCCAAAAATGAAGGCAAAACGGTGTAAACCCGACACTTAGAACCTAACCTCATCCTCAAAAACCGTTATCACTAAAGAAAGCCCACATCAAGGATAATTTTACACGATTTAGGGAATAAATTCCCGGATTAAAAATTTGGCCAAATAGTACTACTTATTATTTATTCCTCCAAAGTCATGTTGACTTTATAATGGAGTTAGCAAATTTACATCATATACCCAAAGGCTCTCTAAGATGTAAAAGTGCTCCTTATCTATGATCCACACCCGAAGGCTCCTTGAACCATAAACAAGGGAATTGACATTCATCATCACTCCACACCCTAAGGCTCCTTGAAATAATGATGAAGCAATTTTTATTAAACACTTACCATGCCATACACCCTAAGGCTCTAATGACAAGGCTCGTGCTACGTGTCCCACACCCGAAGGCTCCTTGAGATCATGTTTTAATCTTATTTTTATTTATTTATGATATATATAGTAGGCCAAATTTCGCAATCCCATGGTCTGAATACCTCCTACTTAGTGGTTATGAGCCACCTTAGTCGGAAGTCCATGATGCTGGCACCCTCAATGTGCTCTCACTTTAATTACAAGGGAATAAAAGAGTTGGTTAAGAACTAAAATATCGAACCTAAACCGCAAAAATCCTCATTTATTAAGCAAATAAATATACAAGCGAGGAGAAAGAGCCACAAAAACTCATATAAGGAAGAATTAACCTTTAAACTTATTATCAACTCTATCATCTCTCGCTCTCCACAATTTAAAATCTCAAATAATGAGACTCGTGGATGCTTAGCCTAATAAACCAATTAAGGTCTACATGGTTAAGGAATGAGCTAAGGTAAACCGGTCGAGTCAAAAACTATTCTTATTTTCACCGACGGAAAGCTTACATTCGTATCAAATACACTATTAAAGTATGAAAAAAAAATTATGCAATTTTAAGCACATTTTTTTGAAAAACGTAGTACGTGAAGACAACGAACAAAAGGAAAAGCATATCGATAGATACCCCCCATACTAAAACCAAACATTGTCCTCAATGTTTCAAGTCGAAGGGTATAATATCCCCTACTAGAGACGAAGAGTCGAATGCAAAAATCTAGCATGGAAAAGGTATGACGCAAATAATTAAAAGCCGTTTATTAATTATGCCAATAAAAATAAGCGTTAGTAAAGGATATAATCATCGGATATCAGATGTCTCAAATGAAGGATCGAAACTCGAGTGATACGTGATGAAAACGAACACGAGAGTCTTCGATATATGAGAAACCTAAAATCACATCACAAACGAAACACGAGAAACAAACGAAAAAGCACAAGCCCTTCATATAAAAAATTAGAAAGAAGATAGAATGATAAGTATGGGAATCTCCCCCACGAGGCACCTCTTTTTTGGTAACCGAGTCATGAGCTCGACTCGATCCCCGAATTAAATTGTCCTTAAGGAAACGATCATGGAGAGAAAAAGATTTACCCGTAAAAGAAAAACTGTAAAACTCGCATGCTTTTACCACGAATAGTGCCCTTAAGATCGTACGTACAAGATTAGAACTTTCCTTTTATAGCACGTTATGTTTCACGTATAAGAATTTTAAGTATTACGTACGTGTTAGAACACGATAAGTATTTATTACGTATGAACACACGATAATTATTCAAATAATAATTATAATCACAAACATGCGATCATGAAATCATGAACGTAATTTAATCACGAGCTAATATTATTTACGTATATATATTTATTACGAACACGAATAAATATATTAAGTCACGATCAATAATTAATTAGAACACGTAAAACACGAACACGATAAAACACGAGAACACACTATATAATTTGGACACGAGAAAAGTACGGGTTACCCCCATGTGAGGCCCCTCTACCCGCGGCATACATAGAAGCATGGGCTTAGCCCATGCAAAATTTACTAACTAGGGGGTTAAGGTAAAAACTTATTTCACTTTTTACAAATCAAGAAAATAGTTAAACCCCTAAAAGTTTTTCTCCTTCTTCCTTCTCTCTTTGGCCGCCGGATATACAACACCACAAGGGGGTGTTCGGGTTGATTTGATCTTGGAAATTGTGCAAGCATTCGTGTGTGTTCATCCTTATTTGATCCACGTATTCGATATAGCTTTTAACCTCTTCTTTTTATGTTTTGATTTTGATAATCACATAACATCATGGTGCTTTTAATTAAACTAATTAAAAAAAATTATTAAAACATGTTAATGATCATGGGGTAAATCAAATCAATGTTTAGGGGTGTTGTGGTCTAGCCGACGCCTAACCGAGCCCATGGGGGTCTCGGCTTGGCTTATTACCCACCACCGAGACCATATGGTCTCGGTATGGTGGTGATGATGTCACGGCAGCAGCAAGCAAGGGAGAACCCCGACCTTGGTTCGGGGTATGGTGTTAGTACGGGTCCGGTTCATGGTTTTTAGTCACGGGTCCGGTTCATAAATTATTTTTGTTAAAGGTTTATGATTTTTATGTTTTAGACTTAAATTAAATTAATAAAACATGACATGATTAATTTAATGTACATGACTTAGGTTATAAATTTAATTATTAGATCATGAATTTTAACCTAAGTATTTATATTTTATTAGACTTTATAATTAATTAATTATTAAAACCATGACTATAATTAATTAATTAACATGACTTAGGTTATATTATTAATAGTTAATAATACATGTTTTAACCTAAGTATTGTACCTTTATTTAATTAAAAACATGATATATTTAATTAAATACTTTTAACCTATATTTTATTTAATTTACATGTAATAATTAATAAACTATACTTTATAACTACATGACTTAGAATAATAATCAAAAAACACTTAAGCTTATATAATTAGCTTATTTAACCAGCTTATATCTATTTAAACTTTCTATTTTTAGAAACTTATTTAATTAAGGCAACTAATCTATTTATGGAAACTTTCTATTTTTAGAAACTTATTTATTTTAAGCAGTAATTCTATTTTTGGAAACTTTCTATTTTGGAAACTTTCTATTTTTGGAAACTTTCTATTTTTGGTAACTTTCTATTTTTGGAAGCTTTCTATTTTAGGAAACGTGCTATTTTTAGAAAGTTACTTATTATTACACAGCAAGTATAATGATACATGAAATACAAGTAATACTTAATCAGAATATAAGATAAACACAGTATAAAGCTTAAAACAGTAAAACATGACATGAACGTAGAAAAGAAGCTAAGACATGATATAATAAACCAGTTACGTATGTAGTAATCAGATACTTATACACGTATGTATTTATGTAGCATTAGTGATACCGAAGTAGGACTCTCTTCTGTTCGTCTTCTTCGTTCACTGGACATAAGGTACGGATTCCCGTCCTTTTAGTATGGACATTCTTTACTTATTAGGATTCCCCGTATGCAGCCAACTGTTTTCCCATAGTATAAGTTTATATGTTTGATTTCTTATGTTTAATTTAGAATACCTGAAGCCATATACATGCATGACCAGTTTCACCTAGTTATGGAGGTACCATAACCATAACACTAGAGGCACTGGTGTTATGACTTCCCCACGACGGAGTGATTGCTCGTGGCGTCCCTTCAGCTTTTGGCCATATTATTATATTTATCATGTGGGGCGTATGGGTGCATCCTAGTTACATGTTTTCAGCAGATTACTTAGTGTGAATGTGGTGTGTGCCTTGCATCCTTCACAAGGAGCTGATCCCTCCTACCCAAAACCAGTATATTAAATTACAGGCAGCCCCTCTAATTTGCATGACGAGGTCACCCCTCCAAGTATTCATGCAACGTTGATTTTCAAGACCTATATTGGCTAATGGTAAAATATGTTAAACAGTTTTACAAGATAAACATAAGGCTTCTCAAACTATAAAACCAGTTTTATGAAGACTTAACCGGGTTATTCGGGACTTAGTTTCTTCCGCTGTTATATGCTTATATGCTTATATTATTCATGCTTTATTGTACATCCGTTCACTGAGCGTATTGCTCAGCCGTTTTCCTTTTCATGTTCCCAAAACGGCAGGTACTCATGGACGCTCGTAGACTTTAAGCGTACGTGCATATAGACTGGAAGCTTTCTAGCCTTTCTTTAGTTTATGCATTATCTATACTTTGATACTCTTTCCATGGAAATTGTTTAGTCCTTTCATTTACAGTACTTATGTTTGTGTGTGATGAGCTTTACTTTTGGACTACCGATGTTTGATTCCGGTATTTCCTTTTTATGGTCATGTAATGTTTTTAGACATTTATCCTTGTATGCTTTGATGACACGCCATAATTACGCGTGATATTCCATTTATCAAAATGGGGTGTTACAATTATAGTATCAGAGCCAAGGCTTCGACCTGTAGGCTCTCAAAACATGACTTGTGATTAGTGGGTAGTCACTAAGTCTTCCTAGAACTGACAGTCGGTTTTCATGCATTCATCATTTTCATGCATACATATATATGTCATTGTCGCAGGTTTATGACTAAGTAACGGTTGGTACAGGACTGGCCCTATTTAGTGGCATGTGTTTTATCGAAACTTTTAAATTTGGGACCGACCCATAGGCTTCCCCTCTCCATGTCTTTTATTTTGGGTGAACTGACCATAGGCGTTCACTCTCGAGCATACAAAAGTTTTCATAAAACTGCATCATGCATTCATGTACAAATTTTCTTGCATAAAATTTTTCTCTTGATTTATTGGTATAAATTTTTTTCATGTATATATTTTATGTTTGATCAGTTTAATCATGTGTTTTATGTTATACTGTCAGATGGTTCTCACACGCGAGCATGAACAACTCAATGCAGCAATCCAAGCTACAATGCAAGCTTTGCTTCCTCAACTGAGGAATGATATCAGGGCTGAGGTTCAGGTTGCCAACAATCAGCAGAAAAACCAAGAACCTCATCCTCCTCCTCCTCCAGTGACATTGGCAATATGGCTGGAGAGATTCAACAAGCTCCGTCCTCGAGCTTTCGAGAGAACAGATAGCCCCAGTGAAGCTGAAAGCTGGTTGGCTCACATCAAGAAGATCTTTGATGCTATGGGTTGTGACCCCGTGTTCAAGGCGAGGTTAGCATGTTACCGGTTCGAAGGCGATGTGTTAAATTGGTGGTTAGCATTGAAGCAGTCTGGGGGAGGTGATAATTGGGTGGCTGGTTTGACATGGGCTCAGTTCAGAGATAGGAGCAGTTCTTTCCCAAGGCTGAGCAAGACAAGCTTAAGAGGGAGTACCATAGGATCCGACAGAGAGCTAGGGAGAACAGCAACGAGTTCATGCAGCGCTTTCTTTGCTTAGCTGGTTTCCTTGGTGCAGCGGCAAGTATTCCTGAAGAGCAGGCACACCACTTTAGGTGGGCTCTTCGCACATCGGTCGCAAACAACTTGGTGTGTGCTACGTTCAACACAGTAGCACAAGTGGCCGATGCGGCACGTAACTTGGAGATGCTGCATGAGAGAGATGAGTTCGGGGAAGCTGAGAAACCTGACAAGAGGTAAACATTCGTATTCAAGCGGTGACCAATCCGTATTCTTTCTATATATGTCAAATATTTCATCTCTATAAATTTTATCTTCCATGCAGAAAACTAGGGACCGGTCTCAGCCGGCTACTCAGCAACAGCCTAATCAACCCAAGGGAAACGGTCAGACTAACGACCGTACTGCTACGGATAGGCGTGGCGGTAATGAAAATTACCGTAACAACGATGGACACTCCAACGGCGGCAGGTCCTAATACTTACGCATTTTCTTATGATTTCATGTTATAACTCATAATTCTGACACTTAAGCAAATCTTCTACCAGGAACCATGGAAACGGTAGGTACCAGAACCAGAGAGGTTCACAGCCTAGCCGTCCAACTATCACTGGTATTCAATCTTACGATCATTCGCATTGTCCTTTGTATCCTATTATCATGTCTCATGTAAAATGTTTTATCAGGTCCTCAGCTAGCCAGAGCACCTGCTGGAGGATATACTCATCCTCTTTGCTCTACTTTCCACCGTAGGCACCCAGGGCCTTATCGTCGCGACACCGAAGCATGCTTCAAGTGTGGTCTTCCTGTCCATCGCATGAAGGACTGTCGTAAGGGCGAGATGGAGGGCACATCCGGACATGCTGATACCAAGCCGCCTCCTATCACTGGACGTGTCTACACGACATCTCGAGATCAGGCAAACAATTCTACAGGTACCATCACTGGAATCTTGTATATGTATGATCAGGCTGCGTGTGTTCTATTTGATACGGTTGCTACTCACTCGGTCATTTCTACTGCTTATGCCAAGAACATTAGGATGCTCCACATGCCACTAGATAATCGACTCAGTATTTCCACGCCCTTGAGGGACTCTGTATTAATCACCCATGTATACAAGAGTCTTCCCCTAGGGTTTGATGATAAGGTTCGTCCTGTTGACGCACTTCCGTTGGACATGAATGACTTTGACATGATTTTGGGCATGGATTGGCTATCCAAGCATCATGCTACCATAGACTGCCATTCATATCGAGTCATCTTCAGTGATGTTAATTCACCAGAGTACATTCACAACAGGTTCGTACCCGGAAGGTTTGTACAAATCATATCTACCCTGCAAGCACGTGCACTACAGTTACATGGCTGCGAGGGTTATCTAGCTACGGTTCATGACATGGATTCTGAATCTCCATCAATTCAGGATCAGCCAATAGTGTCGGAATTCCAAGATGTATTTCCAGAAGAACTTCCGGGCATACCACCTGCACGAGAAGTGGAATTCAATATTGAGCTCGTCTCAGGAGCTAAACCGATTTCCAAGGCTCCTTATTGCATGGCTCCCATAGAGTTAAAGGAGCTGAAGGATTAACTACAAGAACTTCTAGAACGAGGTTTCATTCGACCGAGCGCATCTCTATGGGGCGCACCGATCTTATTTGTTAAGAAGAAGGACGGCAGTATGCGTCTTTGCATAGACTATCGCGAGCTCAACAAGATTACTATCAGGAATAGGTATCCACTGTCGTGTATAGACGATCTGTTTGACCAACTCCAAGGGGCCAAACACTTCTCCAAGATTGATCTTAGGTCAGGCTATCATCAACTATGGGTGAAGGAGCAGGACATCGCCAAGACTGCTTTCCGTACACGCTATGGCCACTACGAATTTGTAGTCATGCCATTCGGCCTGACCAATGCTCCAGCAGTGTTCATGGATTTGATGAACAGAATCTTCCATGATTTTCTGGACAAGTTCGTCATTGTCTTCATCGATGACATCTTGATTTTCTCAAAGTCCAAGGAGGAACACAAAGACCATCTTCATACAGTACTACAGATTCTTTTCCAGAAGCAGTTGTATGCTAAATTCTCCAAGTGTGAGTTCTGGTTAGACAAGGTGGCATTCTTAGGCCACATTGTGTCAGCAGAAGGAATCACTATGGATCCAGCGAAGGTTGAGGCTATTACTAAGTGGCCGAGGCCGACATCAGCGACTGAAGTCCGCAGTTTCTTAGGCTTAGCTGGCTATTACCATAGGTTCATGGAGAACTTTTCCCGCTTAGCACTACCATTGACCAAACTGATGCGGAAAGGGGAGAAATTCGTCTGGACTGAAGAACGAGAGAAGAGCTTTGAAGACCTGAAGCAGAAGCTAGTATCTGCACCTATTCTTACTCTCCCATCTGGTACGGGTGGATTTCAAATCTACAGTGATGCATTGGGGAACGGACTTGGCTGTGTTCTCATGCAACATGGGAAAGTGATCGCGTACGCTTCACGGCAGCTTAAGCCTTATGAAGAGAATTACCCTACGCATGACTTGGAACTTGCTGCAGTCGTGTTTGCATTGAAGATATGGAGGCACTACTTATATGGAGAATCATGTGACATT
Organism: Glebionis coronaria; assembly: GCA_025667525.1. Classification (NCBI taxonomy): domain Eukaryota; kingdom Viridiplantae; phylum Streptophyta; class Magnoliopsida; order Asterales; family Asteraceae; genus Glebionis; species Glebionis coronaria. The sequence continues at coordinate 170,427,967 of CM046880.1, forward strand.
TTCACGGACCACAAGAGCTTGAAGTATATCTTCACTCAGCGTGAATTGAACATGAGACAGAGAAGATGGTTAGAGCTGTTGAAGGATTATGACATTAATCTGTAGTATCATCCCGGAAAGGCGAATGTAGTAGCAGATGCACTTAGCAGGAAGTCCGGAATGATCAACGGCATTAAGATTGAGGAGGAAATCATAAGAGACTTTGAGCGACTAGACATAGAGATCATGGCACGTGGACAGCATGGTTACTGGGCTAATCTTAGAGTAGAACCCAAGTTACTCTCTAAGATCAAAGAAGCTCAGAAAGATGATGGAGAAATCTAGGCGATAGTTCAGAATTTGGAGAAGCAGACGGAATTCAGAGTAGATGCAGATGGTATCGTATGGCAGGGCATGAGACTTTGTGTTCCTGATGATCAAGAACTCCGGGAAGCATTGTTAGCTAAAGCTCATAGCTCCCCATTCTATATACATCATGGTTCGACTAAGATGTACCATGACATCAAGCAGTACTTTTGGTGGAGTGGTATGAAACAGGATGTTGCCACTTACGTCTCCAAATGTCTTACCTGCCAGCAGGTTAAGATCAAGCATCAGCGATCTGGCGGTCTCCTTCAACCGTTAGATATTCCAGAGTGGAAGTAGGACAAAATCACTATGGATTTTGTTACTGGTCTTCCGCCAACCAAGAGGAAGCACGATGCAATTTCGGTTATCGTAGATCGACTTACCAAATCAGCTCATTTCTTACCGATCCGCAAGGAAGATTCGGTCAGTAAACTCACTGATACGTATAGAAGAGAGATCATGAGACTCCACGGTGCTCCATCCAGCATCGATCTCAGACAAAGATCCTCGTTTCACTTCGCGATTTTGGAAGAGTCTGCAGAAAGATTGGGGGTACACAACTTAAGCTTAGCACAGCTTTTCATCCTCAAACAGATGGGCAGTCGGAGCGAACGATTCAGACATTGGAGGACATGTTGAGGTCATGTGCGTTGGAATGGACGGGTGATTGGGACGATTATATCTGTTTGGTGGAGTTTGCATACAACAACAGTTGGCACGCAAGTATTAAGTGTGCTCCTTTCGAGATGTTGTATGGCAGAAAGTGTCGCGCCCCAATCTGTTGGGATCAGGTTGGCGAGCGAACACTTGAAGGACCAGAGATCATAGGGATGACTAAAGAGAGGGTCGTAGTAGCTAAGTAGAAACTTCAATAAGCACGGTCACGTCAGAATAGTTACGCCGATAAGCATCGTAGGTACATACATTTTAACGTATGAGATCACGTCTTTCTTAAGGTTTCGCCGGCACGTGGTGTTAGACGCTTCGGGTTAAAGGGAAGCTCGGTCCCCGTTTCATCGGACCGTTTGATATCATTGAATGAGTCGGTGAAGTATCTTACCGTTTAGCGTTACCTCCGCAGCTTTCGCATTTACACAATGTGTTTCATGTGTCCTTACTCAGAGGGTACCAGTATCATCCCCTTCACATGGTTCAGTATCCACTGGAACAGATACGTGAAGATCTCACTTTCATAGAAGAACCCGAACGAGTTCTTGACAGACAAGAACGAGTCATGAGAAGGAAGACGGTCCCATTCGTCAAAATCCTTTAGAGGGATCATACTGAGCGGGAAGCCACTTGGGAAACAGAGGAGTCTATCTGGGCTTCTTACCCTCATTTCATATTTTGAATTCGAGTATGTTCTTCTTTTCCAGTTTACTTTATCTATAATTCGGGGACGAATTATTCTTTTTAGGGGGAAGAGTTGTAAAACCCGCATGCTTTTACCACGGATAGTGCCCTTAAGATCGTACGTACAAGATTAGAACTTTCCTTTTATAGCACGTTACGTTTCACGTATAAGAATTTTAAGAATTACGTACGTGTTAGAACACGATAAGTATTTATTACGTATGAACACACGATAATTATCCAAATAATAATTATAATCACGAACATACGATCATGAAATCATGAACGTAATTTAATCACGAGCTAATATTATTTACGTATATATATTTATTACGAACACGAATAAATATATTAAGTCACGATCAATAATTAATTAGAACACGTAAAACACGAACACGATAAAACACGAGAACACACTATATAATTTGGACACGAGAAAAGTACGGGTTACCCCATGTGGGGCCCCTCTACCCGCGGCATACATAGAAGCATGGGCTTAGCCCATGCAAAATTTACTAACTAGGGGGTTAAGGTAAAAACTTGTTTCACTTTTTACAAATCAAGAAAATAGTTAAAACCCTAAAAGTTTTTCTCCTTCTTCCTTCTCTCTTTGGCCGCCGGATATACAACAACACAAGGGGGTGTTCGGGTTTATTTTGATCTTGGAAATTGTGCAAGCATTCGTGTGTGTTCATCCTTATTTGATCCACGTATTCGGTATAGCTTTTAACCTCTTCTTTTTATGTTTTGATTTTGATAATCACATAAAATCATGGTGCTTTTAATTAAACTAATTAAAAACAATTATTAAAACATGTTAATGATCATGAGGTAAATCTAATCAATGTTTTAGGGGTGTTGTGGTCTAGCCGACGCCTAACCGAGCCCATGGGGGTCTCGGCTTAGCTTATTACCCACCACCGAGACCATATGGTCTCGGTATGGTGGTGATGATGTCACAGCAGCAGCAAGCAAGGGGGAACCCTGACCTTGGTTCGGGGTATGGTGTTAGTACGGGTCCGGTTCATGGTTTTTAGTCACGGGTCCGGTTCATAAATTATTTTTGTTAAAGGTTTATGATTTTTATGTTTTAGACTTAAATTAAATTAATAAAACGTGACATGATTAATTTAATGTGCATGACTTAGGTTATAAATTTAATTATTAGATCGTGAATTTTAACCTAAGTATTTATATTTATTTAGACTTTATAATTAATTAATTATTAAAACCATGACTATAATTAATTAATTAACATGACTTAGGTTATATTATTACTAGTTAATAATACATGTTTTAACCTAAGTATTGTACCTTTATTTAACTAAAAACATGATATATTTAATTAAATACTTTTAACCTATAGTTTATTTAATTTACATGTAATAATTAATAAACTATACTTTATAACTACATGACTTAGAATAATAATCAGAAAACACTTAAGCTTATATAATTAGCTTATTTAACCAGCTTATATCTATTTATGGAAACTTTCTATTTTTAGAAACCTATTTAATTAAGGCGGCTAATCTATTTATGGAAACTTTCTTTTTTTAGAAACTTATGTATTTAAGCAGTAATTCTAATTTTGGAAACTTTCTATTTTTGGAAACTTTCTATTTTTGGAAACTTTCTATTTTTTGTAACTTTCTATTTTTGGAAACTTTCTATTTTAGGAAACCTGCTATTTTTAGAAACTTACTTATTATTACACAACAAGTATAATAATACATGAACTACAAGTAATACTTAATCAAAATAGACAGAATATAAGATAAACACAGTATAAAGCTTAAAACAGTAAAACATGACATGAACGTAGAAAACAAGCTAAGACATGATATAATAAACCAGTTGCGTATGTAGTAATCAGATACTTATACACGTATGTATTTATGTAGCATTAGTGATACCGAAGTAGGACTCTCTTCTGTTCGTCTTCTTTGTTCACTGGACATAAGATACGGATTTCCGTCCTTTTAGTATGGACATTCTTTACTTATTAGGATTCCCCGTATGCAGCCAACTGTTTTCCCATAGTATAAGTTTATATGTTTGATTGCTTATGTTTAATTTAGAATACCTGAATCCATATACATGCATGACCAATTTCACCTAGTTATGGAGGTACCATAACCATAACACTAGAGGCACTGGTGTTATGACTTCCCCACGGCGGAGTGATTGCTCGTGGCGTCCCTTCAGCTTTTAGCCATATTATTATATTTAACATGTGGGGCGTATGTGTAACACCCCCAAATTTATACAACTCAATTCAGCGGAAGACTAGTTGGTGTTACGGGATAGCACATTACTCACATCATAGACAACGCATAAAAATCGCGTCGTTTATTAATAAAGCATTTCCATTCATAAATATCAAAGTTACATAGGTCCCAAGTCATTATATTTAATACAGGTTTTACAAATCATTTGAATGGAAATAAGTATTTAGGTGCGGGCCATGAATTCTTGTTGTCTTCCCGAGAATTACCTTCAAGTACCTGAGACAAAACATGTTAAAAGAAAAGGTCGGCGATAACGCCGAGTGAATTCATAGAGTTTAATAAAATCCATCAATATAATATCAGTAAAATTATTACTGAAAGTCATTTTGTACAAATCTTTGTAATAGGCCATAAAATAGCCAAAGTCATTTTATACAAATCCTTATCGAAAATCATAATATAGGCATTTGCCTTAGAAATCATTATACGAACCAATGTCGTAAAAACATCATACAATACGTCTTACGACGTTGTATAAAGTTAAATAAAAACCGTTATATGATTATGGTTATGAAAACCAAAACACAAACATAATATCAATAGTATGACCCAGTATTCCTAGTCAGGAAATACATCGTAATTCGGAGTGTCTAGTAGTATTTCGTTAGTTTGGATTATTATAAGCCGCATGACATTGTTACCTTACTAAAACAAACAACGGGTAGCTAACCCGGTACTCAATTTGCCCATCTAAAGTAGCGTGTCGTCACAAAGGTCACGCTATGGAAATCTTCTCATACATAAATTCGCTTACCAATCAATGTGGCACGACGGGGATCAACCGTCAAGGCGCGAACTGGGGTGATCGTCCCCAAATAGTACTATTATATGCACAAGCGTCTACCAAATCCCGGTAGTTCACAATTCATGCTAATGGGACTTTTAGTGACATAACCTAACTTTAATAATCCATTTTATTTCATCTATCGGGTCCTTTAATCATTCATAGGGTCATACAATCGGGTCATACAATCATTCGGGTCCAAATCAATAAACAAACAATCGGGACAAATGGTGTCCTATTTTATAAAAACTAACATGTTATCTCCCTCGCGGGTTTATAAAACATTTAGAAAAACATTTAAAAGAGTGTGAGGCTATGAACTCACGTTGATGTGGGAAGGCGGGTTATCGGCAATTCGGACGTACGGTACGCGCTTCAATCACGGAAACCTAGACAAATAATACTCGTCTTAGACTCATGTCCAATGACTTTATAAAAATAACAATTATGTATACATATGATGATTATATATATATGATGATCAAATGGGTTTACATATTCTCGTTTACTCATTTTAGTGTTATATGTCGATAACTTTTATACTAGTTTTCTAGTTTTACCTATTTACGTGTTTTAAGTCCAATATACTTATTATAAGTTCTTTAACTCTTATTAATCCTTTTCATACTTATATTATCAGTAGTTATACTTTATATGCTGGGCCCAAATGGGTGAAGCCCAATAAGTTCTTTTTATAAGTATTTATCTTATTTAGTCCAATTATTAGTCCAATATGCTTAGTTAGCTCGTTAATGTCCGTATGTCCTATAGTTCGGGTTTTATCGGTTTTTACTTGTATTAGTTACTTATATATCAGTATATGACTTTTATAAACTTTACATTAGACGGGTTTGATCGTCTAAGTTTTATTTGGCGAAAAACGTTAATTTTACGGTAATAGCCGAAAAAGTCGTAAAAATCATATTCATAGTTTTATAACTTATAAAACTTAACAAGTTACCATTTTTATAAAAGGTCCACTTATTTCCCCTTTTACATATTTATATAAATAAAATCCATAAGTTAGTGGGTTTTTGTTTTACATTTTATACAATATAATTTTGAGTGCTTATATAATATTATTATACTTTAATTTCTAAAATCTGATTTTTATTTACATCTTCACCAAAACTGCCATATCTAGAGTTCTATATAGAGATAGAAGCTCAAATGTTTATCACATAAACTACATGATATATGCTCCATTTAACTCTTCTATAGCTACTGTTGAATCATCCTCTAAGTATTTTCTAAAAATCGTCCAAAACAGTGAACTCAGATTTGTATCTTAAACTTGTTTTGATCATATCTCACTCATTACAATGATTCCATTGCATGGCCAACTCTCACATGTGTACAAGACCCATAGCTTACTATAAATGGATTCTACTTCATCATTTTATCAGTCTAACATGTGGTTAGTTACTGTTTTTATACAGCCTACCATTTAAACAAGATTTACCTATTTTACATGTAGTTTATCCATCTTTTTAAGTATGTTTATCAACACCAAATCCCCACACAATACTTTTATCATCATATAATCATCATATACATATACAATAGGAAATAAAATACATGTTTACATAATCAAAATAACAAGAAGATGAGGAGGACAATCTTTATACCACCAAGTTGATGTAGGTTATGATTTGGACATGGATTTTGATGGAGAAACTTGTGGATAACTATGACCATCTTCAAGACCACCATGCTTCATGAACTCCTTGTGGAAAATCAGCCCTAAGACACCATGAAAACTCCTCCATGGATGTTATAATCACCACCATTCAAGAGAGCTTCAAGAGGGCTTCAACATATGTAGAAATAACATGAGGTTTATGGTTAAATTTGATCAAAAGTGGTGGTTTAAGGGGATAAATGGGACGGCACATTTGAGAGCCAAGAGAGAGAGATTAAGTGGATTTGCATGTTGTGAATGAGGAAATGGTTTTAGCAAGAGTGGTATTAAGTGTTGGTTATACATGTGTCTTAGCTTGTAAGTTAAGCTTGGACACATGGTGTGTGAGGTGGAGCCATTCTAGCCGTCGCATTTGTGGGGTGGGCAAGTGTAAAACTTGTCCCATCCCACTATTTTACGGGTATTTCTCGATTCTAGTTTCCTCGATTTGCGTGCCCCCGGGTCGTTTCAGGAAAAACGTTTTTATAAATTATGAATCAACGACACAAAACGAATCCAATAAAAATCGTCTCATCGAAAACGGAGTTCGAAAACGTAAACACGTAATCCTAGGATTTCCGGTTTAGTCGTAAAGGACGTTAAAATAAAATCGTAAGTCCTAGTCTCTTCTCGTAAATTTGTGAGTTTATGAACCAACACAAATTTAAAACTCCAAAAGAATATTCACGGATAATTTATTTTCTGAAATGTCGGACTGTCACCAAAGACGGTGTATGTAAACGTAAGCACGTAACGTAGAATCCTCCGGTTTAGACGTAGTCGATGCTACTTCAAGACGTAAATCCAAATTTCTTCCCAAAAATAAGTGAGTTCATAATGTAACATTAAAATAATGTTTTTAAATAATATTCGAGAATAAAATATCAACCATAAATTGACGGATTGTCACAGCATTTACCCCTAAACAGGATCTTTGTCCTCAAAGATCATCTTACTTTACTCACAAGTGTGATCCATTACAATACGCGAGTTTCATCAAACATAACTACGGGGATAAGATCAGGCTTAATGTTGACTTACTTTCTCTATCCATGATGTTCACGGGTTTTTGATGAATGCAACTTTTCGCCGATCTTAACTTTACTAAGAAGAATTCAGATTTTCACTTGATAGACATTCCATCAAGTTCGATATACGAAACATAATTCACGCAGCTCTTGAAGTCCTAGGGTAGATCCAGCTTATATGCCTTTTAATCCCAACTTTTACATCATCTCAATGGTCCCATACAACGGGGACTTATATCCTATGATTTGTCAGATCATTAATTCATTTCTCCAAGGTTTAAATTTTTGGCATAACTTCGCTACCCATCTGGCACTTCAAGATCTACATTTCATATTCACATAACCTCTTTCCCACTACCGGCGGTCAATAATCAGATCCTAATTTCAACAATCATTTCAGATCTCGCGGGTCTGGTATTTTGCAAGGTTAGGTTCGCCATCATAGGAAACCTTAAACCTAAAAGACATGTCCAACTCACAGTGGGTGTATGTCGGATGTCTTCATCTCAACTCCTGCTTACAGATGCTCTAATATTTAGATCCTAACAAGATTAGATCTCGATCCTAATACGATAATTATCAATGATAATCTCTCCAAAGGAAAATGATTATACGGTCTATTACCAAAGGTCAATCATTCAAACATAAAACAGCACTTATATTACTTTGTATCGTTACTTTACCTCGTCCCTTCGATTTAGGGTGGTATACAGTACTCTTATCAAGGTTCGTTCTCAATGATTTCTGAGCAAATCTCTAGAAATTTGATGCGAAGCGAGAATCTTGATAAAGATGTTCGATACAGGCACACCATGTTTACATAACTCTTTTGCATTTATCATTAACGGGAATGATATTAGCAGATTTGGTCAGTCTGTCGACGATGACCCAAATTGAATCAAATTCAGATGATGACCTTTGCAATAGCTAGACGTTTACTAATGTATGAGGCGATGTCTGCCTTCATAATTGCCATTAGTACAACTTCTTCAGACAAAGATACTTTTAGTCATGAATGACATAAATAGAATACTTATACTTACAAATTCCAACATAACTATATCTCACAATCCTCCATATTTAGACAACCACAAGTGGCCTTTAAAACATTTAACGCTATCGGCTTCTCAATTTTAATGGTTCATATTAACAGCGAACCACTTTTATTATCTATATTATCCTTTTTATAAACATCGTTTATTTTATTATTCTTTTATATTGTTCGGCAATTTATTTTGTACCTTCATTATTAAGGAATGTGTCCTAATTGGTTCTTTATCTTTTCTACATACTGCGTCGGTATTTATATTCATCTCTCATGATGATATAATTATCATGTCCATAATTCGCTCAGATATTCTTTCTATATTATGCGTCAGTAATTACGTTCACCTTTCTTCATATTTTCTAAGTTTCAGTTTCGTCTCATCTATCATTTTTATCCGTTTTACTCAATCCGTCGTCTAAAGCGTCGATAATTATTATAATTAATAATAATTATTAGTTAATTTTTATGAAGCGTAAAAGTTTTAAATTTCTTAGTTCGACCAATTATAATAAAATGTTCAAAATAAATTTGATTTTAATTAACACGATTTTTGTTGATTTATTGAAAATAATTAATAAGATTCGTAAATGTTCAAGAAAAATTTATTTGGTTATACTTTGGTCAAAATTTCCTTAGTTGAAAAGCAAAAATTGTCGTTTCGAATTTTAAGTCATGGTTTAAATGGTTTCCTCATTCCTTCTTAGGTTGTCTTAAGGTATACACAAACATTTACCCTTAAACAGAATTTTAGTTAAATGGTTTGTGTATAAGGGAATAATCCCTTAAAAATCCTTTGTTAAAGCATTTATCATTACATATTTCCATTTTCTTTTTGGTAAAACCCAAAGTCTTAAATGACTTCTAAATTTTTGAATAGTCAATATAAATTCCATTATCTATTAATCACATGGTTAAATCATGTAAAGGATTAAGTCTTTAATCACATGTTAATTATTCGAGGTACATGTTGTTATTGTTCGGCCAATTTAGGGCAGTCTGTTACTAATTATTAACTTCATTCTTATTCTTATAAACAAACATATAGTCTTTAGTGATCATGAGCATGAATTTATCAAATTACAGCCTACACACGTGATTCACCATATTTATGAATGCTACATGTGTATTAGTCAATCCAAACGACATCACGTGAAACTCATAATGTTCATTACAAGTACCGGATGTAGTGATTGGAATAGATAATCTTTTTCGCAGATGCGAAGTTGATGATAACCATGCTGAGGATCAAAAACCTTGTAAATGATCGAACAAATCTTCCATTTCGAGTTATGGATATCGTTTTCGATTGTCAATTTACTCAGTTCACAGTAATCTATAAATATAAGGAATCATAACACCATAGCTCTTCAGGATGACAGGCTTGGTATAATAAAATCTTTCTCCGACAACTCTCTCTGTTGTACGGTAATTCCTTTAATTTAGATGGTACTGACGTATAATGCACAAGCCACAGGTGCAGCACCAGGAATATAATCAATACCAATTTCAACTTGCCTTAATGGCGAAAGTCTAGGTAATTTACCAGCAAATACCTCCTAAAGTTTTAGATAACATAAACATCTTTTAGTACATTCATATTAGGTTCTTTCTAGATTATAATATCTATGACTAGTTCACAACCATTCACGGTATAATTTCAAGTCTAAATGCAGGATATGGTCGTCCACCAAGAATTATTTAGATCGCTTTTGATAATCAACATCTTATCATTTCGGGGAATTCTATTCGAGTTCCCATCAATTAAGACAATGTCGTCATGTCATAATCAATCAATCCATTCTACTGGCACTATCAACTTTCCAATTTCAGTGCCGCTGATAAGATGTGAACTTCTCAAAAGACTAATAATAATTCATAATCCTTCACAATTTCAAGGATATCTGGAGACATAACTAACCTTAAAAGAGTAAGGTCAACGCATAATCTAGGCGAGAGAATTTCAAATCAGATACATATGAAAACATTTAACGAATATGAATATATCCCATGTTTTCATAATTTGAGTACGCATTCGAAAGCTCCTCGGATCGTTACCCAGGTCACTCAAATGAAATCAAATCAAAAGAAATGATAGGAACGTCGATACATCCAGTCGGGTATCAACACTCGGCAATCAGATACTTTTCCTAAGAATCTCACTACGGGAGAATTGGACAAGAAAGAATTGTCAATTGTCAAACAAGACAATTTCCACAGATGAGTAAATTCGACTCAGAAGAATAGATGCTACAGGCACATATGTAGGTGTCCCTAACACTATGTCCTTATTTTTCACTTCTTGCAAATCTCATAAAATTTATTCTTTCACAATATTCAAAGAAAATGTAGTGCTTATTCATTAGTTTTATGGTGACTACTAATCAGCCTTGCATGGTCCATTCTAAATTTTATGTAGGCGCGCAACTATATACAATTTCAAGATTAACGATGTAATACTCAGTTCGTCAAAATTTTATCATCATATTTATAAAAACATTTTCATGCTTAATTCTTAAATAAGAATCAAAAATAAATTTACAAAGATTTTCTTTGTTATGAAAACAATTAGGTTTTCCAAAGCGTCTCATAAACAAATTCATTTTGATATCAATCACTTATAAATCTCACTTTGAATAATCCTTATTGTGACGAAAATTAAATTTTCTCAAAGGATACCGTTTTAACTTTATAAAAACAATGTGTGATCTGCAAAAGAGTGATGAAGAGTTGTTCACCAAGAACTAACTACAATATGATAGGAAATGAGCTTTATCCAAATAATCATGAGGTTCATGATCTCGATGGCACTCAAAAAGAATAATCTACAACGTAACTCAAATCAAGATGAGTACTTGTTCAATGGTTGCATCACTAATGCGAACATTAGGATGAAGCAATAAAAGATAGATAACATCGATACATGTAGGATTTAGCAATCAAAGGTAGTGTTTTTCATTAATCACAAACAAGTCAAAATTGTACCGTAACACATTACGTGTCACTATGTCATACAATTCTCAGAACTCATCCTACCAACTGATATCTCAGTTAAGTTAGGGATATTTAAAAGATACCATAATGAATACTAATCTACAAGAGTCATTAGGTGTTCCACATGTCCCAGAAGATCCGTCGGTCTCAATTCAGAAGAAGATTTCTTCAATTTATTTCTTGGACACTGGGCATCCTCATTAGTGGACAATGGCCTAGGAACAACCTTTAACACAAGCTAACAATCATTTAAAACCTTATAATTTAATCACAAAACTTAACGACTTCCTCTTAACAATTTCATATTCCATACAAGTTAAATTTTACTTTATTCAAGTTTCAACCAATTTTATACTCAATTCGATATCCTACTTTATTTCCAATAGTTTCATCTTTATTCTTAGGCCTTAAAAGGGCAATAAAAGTTCAATATGAACAACACTTAATTTCCAATCCTATATCTCTTACAACAACAATTATCAAATGAGTCACTAATATTAAATGACTCGATCAGTCAATTAGACTTCTCGGAAAGGTATTAGTGGCATGAGGCTTTTGGGTAATGGTTCCAATGACAGCCTCAAGTGCAACATTCACCCTTTCGATTCCAATTTAAGAATTGGGTGACAACGAATCAGATGACACCTTTCCAGGTGGTAACATTATGTCAAACTCTACTCTATAAGGAAAGATCGTCATGACATCGATATCAGATTTAATCTCGCCAATTCTTCTTAATTTCACAATCAACTAATATCTACATTTCTACGAATATCAACCATTTGTTGGGATCATAAATATCCACAACTTGGTTTAGATCTAGGATAGCTAGAATTCCTACGAGAATAGCTTCGATAAATTTTACTAGGGGATTTAGGGTACATTGTGACAATCTACGTCGTATAAATGCCTCGTATAAATATAGAAATAATCATCAAATAGTCATGTAATAAAATTACATCATATATATATATATAATCCAAGTTATATATATATTAAAATAACACTTCTCAGTCTGGTCTTGTCGGTAACTCGGGAATTCTTCGGCACCGTTATAGTCAAAAGATTTTTAGACATTTTTAGAAAAATGTTTTTAGTTAAAAGATTTTGAAATGTTTTCTTCAAAACCTTGGTTTTAAAAATCTTTTGTTCTCTATAACGAGAGCTCTGATACCAAACTGTAACAACCCCAAATTTATACAACTCAGTTCAGCGGAAGACTAGTTGGTGTTACGGGATAGCACATTACTCACATCATAGACAACGCATAAAAATCGCGTCGTTTATTAATAAAGCATTTCCATTCATAAATATCAAAGTTACATAGGTCCCAAGTCATTATATTTAATACAGGTTTTACAAATCATTTGAATGGAAATAAGTATTTAGGTGCGGGCCATGAATTCTTGTTGTCTTCCCGAGAATTACCTTCAAGTACGTGAGACAAAACATGTTAAAAGAAAAGGTCAGCGATAACGCCAAGTGAATTCATAGAGTTTAATAAAATCCATCAATATAATATCAGTATAAAATTAATACTGAAAGTCATTTTGTACAAATCTTTGTAATAGGCCATAAAATAGCAAAGTCATTTTATACAAATCCTTATCGAAAATCATAATATAGGCATTTGCCTTAGAAATCATTATACGAACCAATGTTGTAAAAACATCATACAATACGTCTTACGACGTTGTAAAAAGTTAAATAAAAACCGTTATATGATTATGGTTATGAAAACCAAAACACAAACATAATATCAATAGTATGACCCAGTATTGCTAGTCAGGCAATACATCATAATTCGGAGCGTCTAGTAGTATTTCGTTAGTTTGGATTATTATAAGCCGCATGACATTGTTACCTTACTAAAACAAACAACGGGTAGCTAACCCGATACTCAATTTGCCCATCTAAAGTAGCGTGTCGTCACAAAGGTCACGCTATGGAAATCTTCTCATACATAAATTCTCTTACCAATCAATGTGGCACGACGGGGATCAACTGTCAAGGCGCGAACTGGGGTGATCGTCCCCAAATAGTACTATTATATGCACAAGTGTCTACCAAATCCCGGTAGTTCATAATTCATGCTAATGGGACTTTTAGTGACATAACCTAACTTTAATAATCCGTTTTATTTCATCTATCGGGTCCTTTAATCATTCATAGGGTCATAAAATCGGGTCATACAATCATTCGGGTCCAAATCAATAAACAAACAATCGGGACAAATGGTGTCCTATTTTATAAAAACTAACATGTTATCTCCCTCGCGGGTTTATAAAACATTTATAAAAACATTTAAAAGAGTGCGAGGCTATGAACTCACGTTTATGTGGGAAGGCGGGTTATCGGTAATTCGGACGTACGGTACGCGCTTCAATCACGGAAACCTAGACAAATAATACTCGTCTTAGACTCATGTCCAATGATTTTATAAAAATAACAATTATGTATACATATGATGATTATATATATATGATGATCAAATGGGTTTACATATTCTCGTTTACTCATTGTAGTGTTATATGTCGATAACTTTTATACTAGTTTTCTAGTTTTACCTATTTACGTGTTTTAAGTCCAATATACTTATTATAAGTTCTTTAACTCTTATTAATCCTTTTCATACTTATATTATCAGTAGTTATACTTTATATGTTGGGCCCAAATGGGTTAAGCCCAATAAGTTCTTTTTATAAGTATTTATCTTATTTAGTCCAATTATTAGTCCAATATGCTTAGTTAGCTCGTTAATGTCCGTATGTCCTATAGTTCGGGTTTTATCGGTTTTTACTTGTATTAGTTACTTATATATCAGTATATGACTTTTATAAACTTTACATTAGACGGGTTTGATCGTTTAAGTTTTATTTGGCGAAAAACGTTAATTTTACGGTAATAGCCGAAAAAGTCGTAAAAATCATATTCATAGTTTTATAACTTATAAAACTTAACAAGTTACCATTTTTATAAAATGTCCACTTATTTCCCCTTTTAAATATTTATATAAATAAAATCCATAAGTTAGTGGGTTTTTGTTTTACATTTTATACAATATAATTTTGAGTGCTTATATAATATTATTATACTTTAATTTCCAAAATCTGATTTTTATTTTCATCTTCACCAAAACTGCCATATCTAGAGTTCTATATGAAGATAGAAGCTCAAATTTTTGTCACATAAACTACATGATATGTGCTCCATTTAACTCTTCTATAGCTACTGTTGAATCATCCTCTAAATATTTTCTAAAAATCGTCCAAAACAGTGAACTCAGATTTGTATCTTAAACTTGTTTTGATCATATCTCACACATTACAATGATTCCATTGCATGGCCAACTCTCACATGTGTACAAGACCCATAGCTTACTGTAAATGGATTCTACTTCATCATTTTATCAGTCTAACATGTGGTTAGTTACTGTTTTTATACAGCCTACCATTTAAACAAGATTTACCCATTTTACATGTAGTTTATCCATCTTTTTAAGTATGTTTATCAACACCAAATCCCCACACAATACTTTTATCATCATATAATCATCATATACATATACAATAGGAAATAAAATACATGTTTACATAATCAAAATAACAAGAATATGAGGAGGACAATCTTTATACCACCAAGTTGATGTAGGTTATGATTTGGACATGGATTTTGATGGAGAAACTTGTGGATAACCATGACCATCTTCAAGACCACCATGCTTCATGAACTCCTTGTGGAAAATCAGCCCCAAGACACCATGAAAACTCCTCCATGGATGTTATAGTCACCACCATTCAAGAGAGCTTCAAGAGGGCTTCAACATATGTAGAAATAACATGAGGTTTATGGTTAAATTTGATCAAAAGTGGTGGTTTAAGGGGATAAATGGGACGGCACATTTGAGAGCCAAGAGAGAGAGATTAAGTGGATTTGCATGTTGTGAATGAGGAAATGGTTTTAGCAAGAGTGGTATTAAGTGTTGGTTATACATGTGTCTTAGCTTGTAAGTTAAGCTTGGACACATGGTGTGTGAGGTGGAGCCATTCTAGCCGTCCCATTTGTGGGGTGGGCAAGTGTAAAACTTGTCCCATCCCACTATTTTACAGGTATTTCTCGATTCTAGTTTCCTCGATTTGCGTGCCCTCGGGTCGTTTCACGAAAAACGTTTTTATAAATTATGAATCAACGACACAAAACGAATCCAATAAAAATTGTCTCATCGAAAACGGAGTTCGAAAACGTAAATACGTAATCCTAGGGTTTCTGGTTTAATCGTAAAGGACGTTAAAATAAAATCGTAAGTCCTAGTCTCTTCTCGTAAATTTGTGAGTTTATGAACCAACACAAATTTAAAACTCCAAAAGAATATCACGGATAATTTATTTTCTGAAATGTCGGACTGTCACCAAAGACGGTGTATGTAAACGTAAGCACGTAACGTAGAATCCTCCGGTTTAGACGTAGTCGATGCTACTTCAAGACGTAAATCCAAATTTCTTCCCAAAAATAAGTGAGTTCATAATGTAACATTAAAATAATGTTTTTAAATAATATTCGAGAATAAAATATCAACCATAAATTGACGAATTGTCACAGTATGGGTGCATCCTACTTACATGTTTTCAGCAGATTACTTAGTGTGAATGTGGTGTGTGCCTTGCATCCTTCACAAGGAGCTGATCCCTCCTACCCAAAACCAGTATATTAAATTAGAGGCAGCCCCTCTAATTTGCATGACGAGGTCACCCCTCCAAGTATTCATGCAACGTTGATTTTCATGACCTATATTGGCTAATGGTAAAATATGTTAAACAGTTTTACAAGATAAACATAAGGCTTCTCAAACTATAAAACCAGTTTTATTAAGACTTAACCGGGTTATTCGGGACTTAGTTTCTTCCACTTTTATATGATTATATGGTTATATTATTCATGCTTTATTGTACATCCGTGCACTGAGCGTATTGCTCAGCCGTTTTTCTTTTCATGTTCCCAAAACGGCAGGTACTCAGGGACGCTCGTAGACTTGAAGCGTATGTGCATATGGACTGGAAGCTTTCTAGCCTTTCTTTACTTTATGCATTATCTATACTTTGATACTCTTTCCATGGACATTGTTTAGTCCTTTCATTTACAGTACTTATGTTTGTGTGTGATGAGCTTTACTTTTGGACTATCGACGTTTGATTCCGGTATATCCTTTTTATGGTCATGTAATGTTTTTAGACATTTATCCTTGTATGCTTTGATGACACGCCAGAATTACGCGTGACATTCCATTTATCAAAATGGGGTGTTACAAAAACTCTCCATGATAAAGTGAAATAACCTCCCAAATAAGGAAAACCCCATAAAATTCCACCCGGGTCAAATACATGGTTTCCATCTCTAAAAGAAATAGACCCCATGGTGGCAATAGCAAATAAGTATAAGAAAGATGGGTTTCCTTTAAGCAAAAGTTTCTTACAATTAAGGGTATAGTAAGAAGGTAATGATCCCAATTTTTCAAAAATTTCCCTTTTAATTTCATCATTAAGATACTGAGATTGCTCAAAAATATGTATATTCGGATCAAATACCGTTCCCTCTATGGGAAAATAGCAAGACAACTCGGTGTCAACATCTTTGGTCTCATTAGGAATGGGTGGGGCAGGAGGGCAAGAAGGTATAGTATCATCGTGTAATAAATCATCTAGAAAAAGTATATCTCCCTCCACATTAAAATACCTAGGAATGTACTCAATTGGTGTGTCAATATCGAGAAACTCGTCGATCTCGGGAATGAGAAAACCATCATCATCACTAAAAGTGATACGTGGAAGAGAATCGATGGTAGAATCAAAAGTAATTGGTGAATAGGCAAATGTGAATTTGTCAAAATCCGAGTTTTCAAAATCAATTTCAAAATCAAGTTTTAAATCTCCATTTTCCCTCTCATTAATACCATGATCACAATGAAGCTCATCCGAGAAAACCAATAACACGGGATCATAAAAAGCATCCTCGTGATGGAATATCTCAACACTCGGGGTATAAAAATTAATACTTGGGCTTTTGCCCGTATGAAAATTAAAAGTTCGTTATAATGGTCTAATAGAATTGATACTGGTTTCCTATGTGACTCAGTCGTTCTTTGGTGAAACAAAAGTGTTGTGTCGTTGTAGTATATTAAAAAGTGAGAGATTTTAAAGTAAATCTAACTCTAATTTAAAATAAATGGCAAGTATTTAAAAGCGAGACAAGAATTAAAAGGCACTAAAAGTAAATAGGAAAACTTAAATTCTATCTATGGCAAACTTAAATCGCAACTAAAACTTAAACTAAGGCAAGGCTAAAATAAATCTAAGGCAAGTAAACTGAAAGTGCGACTAATGAAAAAAGGCGAGAAAAGTAAAGCTTGAAAATAAAAGAATTAAAAGCTGAAATTAAAAAGAACCTGAAAACAGCTCATCCGGAATAATCCTTCGTTCGGAATAATCACTCATCCGGAATGTCACCTTCGTTCGGAATGATTCTTCTTCACTCGAAATATTAGCCAAAACCCTTGATCCGGAATAAACTCTTTATTCGGAATATGTCACTTATCCGGAATAAATCCTTCACTCAGAATATAAGCCTTGGTTCGGAATGTTTTGCTGACCCGGAATAAAGTCTTGACTCGGAATAAATTCCGAATGAACTCAAACTCCTTGATTCGGAAAATGTTTCGAATGAACAATCCCAAATCCTTCGTTCGGAATATATTCCGAATAAACCATCACTGATCCGGAATATTTTGTATTCCGAATGAACAGCACTTGATCCGGAATATCTTCTTGGTTCGGAATATATGATGTTCCGAATGAGCTCAAAAACCTTGATCCGGAATGACAACCTTGATTCGGAATATATTCCGAATGAACCTTGATCCGGAATATTAAATATTCCGAATGAACCAGTTGATTCAGAACAAATTCTTGATTCGGAACAATAAATGTTCCGAATGATTAGCTTGATCCGTAATAATAAATTCTTCCGAATAAACACTACTAATTCGGAACTTTCATTGAACAAGACCTTTGATTCGGAACAATCACAAAATCCCTTCACTCGGAATGTATTGTTGATTCGGAATATCAACTGGGAAACAGAAACAGTAGCGAAGAACACGCAAGAAAAAATATAACACGAATCCAATCTAATCTAATCAAAATCAACCACAAGATTAAATCAAACTAATCAATAAACATCTACTAATCATAAACAAACAATCCAAATCAACAAAAACAATAATGATCAAAATAATCAAAACCCAATTTAATCAAATCAATAAAAACATCAAAAACATGAACATGAACAAATAAGCATAAAGATCAAAGATTAAAGAAAGGTAGATAGGAGATTGACAAGTAAAGTAAAGATTGGCAAGAATTAAAAAGAAAACTTACTTGAAATTAAAGGTATCTAAGGTGCAAGACAATGTATTTAAATGACATGTAATTAAATGACAAGGTAATTAAAATGGTGGAAGACTAATTGTCACACTTAGCCAACAAAATGAAATGTAAATCCTAATCATCTATTTATAGGGGAGATTAGGGAGGTGCTTAGGAAGCTTCCTCCCCTCTTTCTTCTTTCTTTAATTGCACCATTAAGTCCTTAATCTTCTTAATCTTTTGACTTTAACGACTTTGACTCGCGATTCTTTTAAACTCGTCTTGAAATTTCATCATAAATAAGACTTGAGTTCTTCAGCTTTTAGTAAACTTCCGTCTTTTGACTTTTTCTTCGATAAATCTTCAGAATTGGTCTTGGACTTCCGTTCTTTTTGCACTCTTGATTTCTTGACTTCGTCTTTCGTCTTTTTCTTCAATAAAAGCCCGTGAATGCCCGTGTTTTCTCCCCTTTTCACAATTTCGTCCTAAATCACAACAAAAACACAAACCACGCATAACTCCGACATAAATGACATAAAATACACTTGACCATTGCAATGTCCTCATGCAATGCATTAGTTACAAAGCACGATTACACTTTTCATCATAATCAATCCACGTTGGCCTTTATTAAAGAGATAGAAAATTATAAACATTCAAAGTAAAGAAATAAAAAACATACCTTGGGCTTTGGAAATGTCATGAATAATCATCATCCTCAAGTTTTCACTTTCTCCAAACCAAGCTTAAAAACGAGATCATTGTTATTATAAGTTAGCAAACTAACACGAACTCATGTGGGCCAATTATTCACTTAGACTCCCTTATTCCTAGGTGTATCTCTTATATTTTTTTATTGTCTTGAATGATCACGAGGATGCATTGTTGGCTTATTTCGATAGTTATTTAGGCTGAAAATAAAGTGGGACGATTTAATCAATAGTTAGCTAAAGGACAAAATCTTTTAAAACTGCTTCTCGGGACCTCATAAAGTTCATATCTTGGCATAACTCGCTTCGCGATTTGAGATCTTTCTCGGACCGATATTTGGCAGCGACTTCATACTTCAAATCATGAGAGACGTTCATGAAATTATGGCCTTCTCTTCATAATAGGAATTTCTTCACTTGAAATTTTGAGAGATTCTACATATTTGGACCACGACTTCTTCATTTTTCTCCAATATTTATTTTGGACTTTGATATACAACGAACCGCCTCCTTTTTGGACTTGGATTTATTTATCCTCACACCTTGTTAGGGCCTTTTTGGATAGACTTCTCCATGATCTTTTGGGGAGTTCTTGCTTTTCGTCGTGTGTCTCGATCCTTCATATTGACTTTCGATAAATGATTCTTCACATCACTTTTGGATCTTTAGCAACAAAATGTAGCCCTCATGCCTTGTTAGGGCCTTTTCAGACTTGCCAATCTTCGCATACCGCTTCAATAAGTTATGCCTTGGCTATGAACTCTAATCCATACCGAGCAACTTCTAAACGATCTTGGGCTAGAAGCTAAGTAACTTTTCAAATCGTACAACCTTATTTATTGCAGATAAATTTATTAGTAAGCGATAGGAGAATAAGCTTATAATTAACTCACATAAATTCACGAAAGAATACCAAACTTATAATTGACTCTATCATCTCTCGTTCTCCACAGTTTAAAATCTCAAGGAATGAGACTCGTGGATGCTTAGCCTATTAAATCAAATTTTTGGGTTTTTGAGTCGTCTATAGGATCTTGCAAACTCTTAGACTTTTTCAAGTTTAGAAATCCCATTTTAAAGTTCCCTTGATAAACAACTCTCTAGGATCAATTATAGGAACTTGCGAAAAGTTCTTGTTCTTAACCCGTGAGGGTTAAGACTTTCGCGTTTTATAGCTCCCTATATAAAAGCCTAGCAAAACTTGACTTAAACACGTTAAGGATACTAGCTAGAGTAAACTTAGATAAGTAAACTCGGGTTGAGTCAAAAGATTCACAACGTTTGAAAATAAAAACCACTTTATTAAAATTTATTCTAGTAAAGAAAGAAAATAACTATACAAAGGTAAAAACTAATAGGCCAAAATAGATCAAAAATTTTGAAAAATGTCGAAAAATTGATTTTCCGGTTAAAATGAGGACAAATACAAGGAAAAGGCCACTTAACTTCGATAGAAGTCCCCCCTACAGTTAATATAAACATTGTCCTCAATGTTTAAGCATGTGGGAGTAAACTCCCCTACACTTAGGACATTGTGCACGTTTTTTAAATCTCGCTAAGGAAAAGACAACTAACGAAATTCCTATTTTAATATTGGAAAATATAAAATAGTGAATCGAAAAGAGTTTAGGATAGAACCGGGAAGACGGAAAACGGAATCACGGGTCGTCAAAAATCATCAAGAGTGGATCATTGAGCGCTCGAATCCCTGAATATGAGAAGAGAGGAAATAGCAAACACCAACGGGTCTCCCCTACACTTAGGATAAAGAAAGCTAAAAGATAGATACATGGGTTGCCTCCCAAGAAGCGCTTGATTTTTGATTATCGAGTCGTGAGCCTGACTTGACCTTGATTATCATAGGAAGAAGCATGAAACACATCCACCGAGATCAAATACATAGTTTTCGTCCATCAAATAGCACAAGCTTAAGGCGAACAAGGCAAGCCAAAGAAGAGTAGGCAAGGTTCCCTTAAGCAAAGATGGAGCACGGTGGAAGCAAGGGTGAAGTGGTGCAAGCAGATTTTCATCAGTTCCAAAGATTTTTCTTTTTATTTCATCAGACGGATACTGAGATGGCTGAAGAATATCGATACCGGGGTCAAACACCTTTTCGTTTAAGGGAAAATAGCACTCAGGCTCAGCAAAATTTGAAGATGATCCGCGAAGAAAATGCATAACCTCGTCCTCAGAAGGTGGACAAAGAGGTGTTAAATCATACGTGCTGCGGATGTTGGTGTCGTCCGGTTGCTTCTCCTTTGAAAGAATTTTCTTCAAATCCAAAGTAGGATCAAGACCATAATCATCAAAGTCTAAAGGAGGAGCATCACTCTCATGAGGGAAGTAAGTATTGAGAAAAGTAGAGAAGTCTTCCTCAAATGAGTAATCATCCAAAGTAGGATCAAGTGATGGCGGAGGATCTTCATCATGAGAAGAATCACTTGAAAGAGTATCGTCCTCATCAAAATCATCGAAAGTGGGCATGTCGGGATACTCAGAAGTAAAGTCATCATAATCATCTGAATCTGAGCTAGAATCATCATCATAAGCATCAAAGATCGGTGGAGACTCATAGATGGGTGAATGTTCCACATTGGAGAGAGAATCATCCACATCATCTTGAAAAAGTGGATTATCAATACACGATTCGAATAGAGGATTGCTGTAGATGACAAAATCATCAAGCACATTAATCATATTCGCTGATTCTCGTCCATAGGATTTGCTTGTAAGCTTCCCCATTTTGAACACTTGTTGTTCATTCCCGACCCTTAAAATTAATTCACCTTTGGCAACATCAACTAAAGCTCTTCCGGTTCTCAAGAATGGCCGACCAAGTATTAAAGGAATACGAGGGTCCATTTCATAATCAACAACAACAAAGTCGACCGGAAAAGTGAAGGTGCCAACTTTAATGAACATATCTTCGGCAATACCAACGGGGTAAGCGAGAGTGCGATTTGCAAGCTCAAGAGTCATCTTTGTTGGAATAAGGTCGGGTAATGATTGTGCTGTCCAAACACTTAAAGGCATCAGATTAATACTAACCCCGAGATCAGCTAGGGCAGTAAATTCTTTGGTTTTGTTAAAAATGCAAGGCAACACAAAACGACCGGGATCTCCAAGTTTTTCTGGAAGTTCTTTAAGAATAAATGCAGAACAGTTTTCATTTAAGCGTGTGTTGGCAAGCTCAATCAGCTTCTCCTTCTTGTTAAGCAATTCCTTGAATGCTTTGACAAATTTCGGCATGTGGACAAGTGCTTCAACAAGGCTAATGTTGAAATTCATTTGAGAAATCATCTTCAAATAATTCGACACTTGAATGTCATCCTTGGTGTGCATTTTGGCCTTGCCTAAGCGAGATGGATAAGGAATATTGGGTTTAGGTGGTGAAGGTGTAGTTGGTGAAGGTTGAGATGTTGAAGGTTGAGATGTTGAAGGGTGCTTCTTGGGTACATCGTCATGACGAGGCGGAGACGGTAATGGTGTACTAATACTAGGTGTGGGAGGAGTAGGGATAAATGGTGGTGGAGGAGGTGTAGATGATGGGGGCGGGATAGGTGGTCCTACTAAAGTAACTCCACTATGGGTAGTAATAGCACTCACATTCGCTCGCGGATTGGTGACGATGTTTGAAGGTAGAGAACTCGACGTAGAGGGTTGAGTGGTGGGCAAGAAACTAGCCAGCATATTCTTCAAATCATTCATTTGATTGCTAAAGGAGGATTGAATATTATCTCGAAGCTCGGATCTAATGTCATTCCCTTGCTTGGTGATATCCCTTTCAAATTGATAATTTGGCTCTGTAGATTCTTGATTTGCTCTCCTTGAGTTCTCATCAAGGCTTCAACATCTTGATTTATGGGTGGGGCTTGTTGAGTGGGTGGGTGATAAGGATTAGAAGCTAGAGGTGGGATTTGGTTGCTTCTATTGTAATTGGTGTTGGGGTTTTGGTTTTGAGAAGAAAAACCGGGTGAAAGGTAGTTGTTGGACCGGTAACTCAGCAAATTTCAATCCCCTTGAGGTCGGGCTTGGTAATTTTTCGGTGAATAATTACCATAAGCCGCATACACGTTTTCCGGATTTCCTTGAGTAGAAGGACAATTAGTGTATGAGTATGGACCGCCGCATGTCTCACAAGGATTAGCCACCGCTTTAACTTGTTGTTGGTTTGTAGCGAGAAGCAAGATATTTTTGTTCATTTCGGTCATCATGCGGGTGAATTCGGTCATGTCAGGGTTTGCTGAAGTAGAAGAAACATTGACTCTCGGGTTGTTCCTTGAAGAAGCGGAGGAATCCCAGTTTTTATGATGAGTAGTCATGTTTTCAATAAGCTCTCTACACTCCTCGGGTCTTCTTTTCATAAATGTGCCACCGGCAGCTGCATTAATTGTATCACGATCACGAAAAGTCAAACCGTTGTAGAAAGTATCAATCAATGTGACAGGGAGCATGTTGTGGTTTGGAAAACGATCAATCAAAACATTATATCTTTCCCAAGCATCAAAGAGAGATTCATCGGGTTCTTGAATGAAACCGCTGATTTGATTGCGAAGGCTCGTGACCATGGATGGTGGAAAGTAGCGCGACAAAAAGCGTTGAGTCATGTCATCCCAAGTATGAATGGAATTCTTCGGGAGACGATCAAACCATTTCTCGGCGTGGTGTGATAAAGTATGTGGGAAGAGTTGTATGCGAAGAACATCCATTGTGGCACCGGGCAACTTCATGCTTTGAGTGATTGTAATGAATTTGTCGAGGTGTTTGTTGGCATCATCATCAGGCATTCCTCGAAAAGGATTTGTTTGCACTTGCTGAATCATGTGGTGCTTCAACGAAAACTCCGGATCCGTGATTTGCATCGGCGCAATCGGTCCTCCTCGTCCAAACATGGTAGGTTGACAAAGCTCCTCCATTGTCCAAAGATCGGGCTGTGGAAGAACATTGTTGTTGTTATTGTTGAGGTGCGGTGGATAATTGTTGTTGTTCACACCTGCCATATCTTAATCTTCTTGAGTCTCGGGCTCTTGATAAGTAGAAGATCTAGTACGCATACACCTACAAAGGCAAAAGAAAAAGAAACCAAACACAAAGACAATATATATACACTATAAAGATAAAAATAAAATCTTTTTGGATTTTTGAAATTTTTTAATTTTTATGGATTTTTAACAATTTTTAATTTTTATGGTTTTTTGTAATTTTTTAGGCAAGAAAAATAACGCTCACAAGTGAACGGATCCCAAAAAGCAACGCGTCTGTCACAGAAAACCGTTAATTTTTACGAAAAGAGCCGACAGTGGCGCCATTTAATACTTGGGCTTTTGCCCGTATGAAAATTAAAAGTTCGCTGAAGTATGTCTAATCGAATTGATATTGGTTTCCTATGCGACTCAGTCGTTCTTTGGTGAAACAAAAGTTGTGTCGTTGTAGTATATTAAAAAGTGCGAGACTTTAAAGTAAATCTAACTCTAATTTAAAATAAATGGCAAGTATTTAAAAGCGAGACAAGAATTAAAAGGCACTAAAAGTAAATAGGCAAACTTAAATCTATCTATGGAAAACTTAAATCACAACTAAAACTTAAACTAAGGCAAGGCTAAAATAAATCTAAGGCAAGTAAACTTAAAGTGCGACTAATGAAAAAAGGCGGGAAAATTAAAGCTTGAAAATTAAAGAATTAAAAGCTGAATTTAAAAAGAACCTGAAAACAGCTCATCCGGAATAATCCTTCGTTTGGAATAATCACTCATCCGGAATGTCACCTTCGTTCGGAATGATTCTTCTTCACTCGGAATATTAGCCAAAACCCTTGATCCGGAATAAATTCTTTATTCGGAATATGTCACTTATCGGGAATAAATCCTTCACTCAGAATATAAGCCTTGGTTCGGAATGTTTTGCTGACCCGGAATAAAGTCTTGACTCGGAATAAATTCCGAATGAACTCAAACTCCTTGATTCGGAAAATGTTCCGAATGAACAATCCCAAATCCTTCGTTCGGAATATATTCCGAATAAACCACCACTGATCCGGAATATTTTGTATTCCGAATGAACAGCACTTGATCCGGAATATCTTCTTGGTTCGGAATATATGATGTTCCGAATGAGCTCAAAAACCTTGATCCGGAATGACGACCTTGATTCGGAATATATTCCGAATGAATCTTGATCCGGAATATTAAATATTCCGAATGAACCAGTTGATTCAGAACAAATTCTTGATTCGGAATAATAAATGTTCCGAATGATTAGCTTGATCCGGAATAATAAATTATTCCGAATAAACACTACTGATTCGAAACTTTCACTGAACAAGACCCTTGATTCGGAACAATCACAAAATCCCTTCACTCGGAATGTATTGTTGATTCGGAATATCACCTGGGAAACAGAAACAGTAGAGAAGAACACGCAAGAAAAAATATAACACGAATCCAATCTAATCTAATCAAAATCAACCACAAGATTAAATCAAAGTAATCAATAAACATCTACTAATCATAAACAAACAATCCAAATCAACAAAACTAACAATAATGATCAAAATAATCAAAACCCAATTTAATCAAATCAATAAAAACATCAAAAACATGAACATGAACAAATAAGCATAAAGATCAAAGATTAAAGAAAGGTAGATAGGAGATTGACAAGTAAAGTAAAGATAGACAAGAATTAAAAAGAAAACTTACTTGAAATTAAAGGTATCTAAGGTGCAAGACAATGTATTTAAATGACATGTAATTAAATGACAAGGTAATTAAAATGGTGAAAGACTAACTGTCACACTTGGCCAACAAAATGAAATGTAAATCCTAATCATCTATTTATAGGGGAGATTAGGGAGGTGCTTAGGAAGCTTCCTCCCATCTATCTTCTTTCTTTAATTGCACCATTAAGTCCTTAATCTTCTTATTATTTTGAATTTAATGACTTTTACTCGGGATTCTTTTAAACTCGTCTTGAAATTTCATCATAAATAAGACTTGAGTTCTTCGGCTTTTAGTAAACTTCCGTCTTTTGACTTTTTCTTCGATAAATCTTCAGAATTGGTGTTGGACTTCCGTTCTTTTTGCACTCTTGATTACTTGACTTCGTCTTTCGTCTTTTTCTTCGATAAAAGCCCGTGAATGCCCGTGTTTTCTCCCCTTTTCAAAATTTCGTCCTAAATCACAACAAAAACACAAACCACGCATAATTCCGACATAAATGACATAAAATACACGTTTTGGCTCGGTTATTATTGTAATTATGTGGTAAAAAGGATGGGTGTTTACACACCTATCAAAAATCATCACTAAGGGGTGAAGTATCTGAAAAATTATTAGTATCATTAGCATGTTTCTCAAAAGTCGGTTTTTATCCTCATCCGAGCCCGATGAAGAATTAAAAGTATAGTCGGAATCATAAGATAACACATCCATATCCGGATAACTACTATGAGGAGTAGTATCATTTGGAGGAGTAGGTGAAGGAGTCATCAAAGGAATAGGGTCAAATGTAGGCTCAAGTACAATCTCGGGAATTTCCTCAGAAGATGAGGAAGGAGAGCTAAATGTATCTGTGGGTGTCAACACCGGAGGGGGAGTAGAACTCATGATAATCTTCGGGCCTTGTCTCTCCTTTATTGGCGGAGAGATGGAAGGATCCACAGTGGGAACATCACTACTAGTAGTGGTGTTAGCCTCAAATTGAGCTCTCAAAGCTTCTTAAAGTTGATATTTAAGACTTTGGTTTTGTTCATGAAGGTCATTTATCATCCTTTTTTGTTCCTCAAATATTTCAACTATTTCATCCATTTGTGAAGGTTGAATTTGAAAATCCCCTTGATTATTACTTTGAAAATTATTATGATTTTGAAAATCTTCTTGAATTTGAAAGCTTTGATTTTGAAAATCCCCATAACACCCTTCATTAATTTGTGGTGGGTCGAGATTCAACTCAACCGAGAGTTTCTCAATAACTACTTCTTCCTCAAAATCCGGAGGAGAAGAGTCACTAGTCACATGAGAAAGGGGACTAGAAGAATCATCAAAAATAGGTTCATCCGAATCAACACATGGCTCATCACTAACTCTCGGAGTATATGAGAAAAGAGGGCCACTCCTAATGATATAGACGTGGTACCGGATACTTCGGCCTTGCTCCATACTTGAGACTTGTTCTCAATAATCATTAAAGCCTCACTAGTACTCCGAGAGTAAAGATTTCTACTTGCAGCCGTGTTAAGAGAATCTTGATCATATTGGGTCAACCCATTATAAAAGGAATCAATCAAGTGCAAAGTGGAAAATCCATGATGAGGACAACAACGCACTAAATCCTTAAATCTTTCCCAAGCCTCGATAAACGTTTCATTATTAGACTCTTGAAAATTAGTAATGTCTAACCGAATTTTTCTTGTTTTAGCAAAAGGGTAAAATTTATTTAAAAAATTTGACTCAAGATTAGCCCATGTAAAAATAGATCGTGGTGGTTCGTTTTCAAGCCAAGTCCGGGCTTGCCCATCAAGCGAAAAAGGAAAAGGTGTAAATAGATAATGTCTTGTGTTACATTAGTGTATTTGACGGTTTTGGCGTATGAAAGAAAATGACGGATATGAGTGTAAGGATCGTCA
Source organism: Glebionis coronaria (assembly GCA_025667525.1). Classification (NCBI taxonomy): domain Eukaryota; kingdom Viridiplantae; phylum Streptophyta; class Magnoliopsida; order Asterales; family Asteraceae; genus Glebionis; species Glebionis coronaria. Next base: position 170,456,242 of record CM046880.1, read on the forward strand.
TCCTCAAATCCGTAAAAAGGACGACCGGATATCAACTTAATCAAATCTGGATTAAGCTCAAAAGAATCACCCTCGATATCCGGTATCACGATTGCACTCTCTAGACATCCCTCAGTAGGTACTTGCAACAACTCATAAATCGATCGATTATCCATAGCCATTTCAAAAGCACGATACTCGGGATCGGCTTGACTCGTCACGATATTATTTTTTATAAAAGAGAATGTAATATGTACTTAAAAAAGAAGAAGAAACCAAGATAGAAAGTATATATATACGTAGATTTTTTTGGTGTAATACTTTAGGAAAAATATTACTTTTTTATTTTTTATTATTATTTTTATTATTTTTTTTAATTTTTTTGTGAAAATCTTAGGAAAGAAATGCTTTTGTGATTTATTTTTTTTTATTTTTATTTATTTTATTTTATTTTATTTTATTAAAATATAATATACTATATAATATATAGCTAAAGAAAAATAAAATCTAAAAGAAAAAATATATTTTAAATTTTTTTAAACGGTATATATAGTAATAAAGAAAAGAAGAAAGATAAGAAAATATTTTTGGTTTTTATTGATTTTTTTTTGTATTATTATTATTTTTTTTTTAATTTTTTTTTTTACAATAAAAATAACGTTCAAAATCGAACGGATCCCAAAATCCAAATCACCTTACGAAAAATCGTCAATCGTAACGTTCACGAACCGGCAGCGGCGCCATTTTAATGTATGAATTTTTCAATTCTTTATAAAGTCTCTATTTTTCGTTCCTCGACTCACTCGAATTGATATCGGATTTTAACACAAGATTGATTGTTCTTGGTAAATTAAACTTTGTTTGGTATTTTAAAACTAAAAACTATTAAATCTAATTAAAAAGAAAATATTTAACTAAAAATACTTTTCTACTTATTAAAAATCTTAATTAAAACTAATTTAAACAAAACTATTTAAAAAATCTAATTTAAACTATTTAAAATTAAAACTATTTGAAAAGAAATTACTTTTAAACTACTAAACCTATTTAAAAATAAAATATTTTAAAACTATTTAAATCTTAATTAAACAAGTAAACTAATTAAAAACTATTTTTATAAAAACTATTAATTAAAATTAAGTAAAATTAACTAAACAAGTAAACTATATTTTTTTTATTTTTTTTATTTTTCTTAAACTTTATAAAAGTAAATTTCTAAAATTAATTAACCAAAAACTTGTAATTGAAATTATTAAATAAAACTGACAGCCTTAATTTAACAGACTGAATTAAAACACAAATAAGGTGCTAGATGAGATGGTTAACTTGTTGGGTTGTTAAACGGAAGGTCAAGGGTTCGAGTCCCGTTAGTGACTTTTTTTGAATGATTTATTTGTTTGGAGTTAAATTTTTGACAGCTTAAAACACACAGACCAAGTGAGTGTGTTGCTTTTACAGCAATAACTAGAATAGCAAATAAGCAAAAAATCCTAGACAGAGAATAAGCAGATAATACCCAAACAAATAAGAACAAATAAGCAATAAAACCTATAAATCAAACTTAAAACAATCACAAAAACTAAACAATCAGCAAAGCAATATCAAAATAAGCAGGTCTAATATAAGAACCAAATTATCAGTACTAATTCCAATATCAGCAAAACAAATTATATCAGCAAATCAATACTGAAAATAAGCAGATCTAAGCAAAACTAAACAAATCATATACCAAATCAAACAAACTCAAATCCAAATAAGCAAACTAAGCAGATCTAAACAAACTAAACAAACGAATTATTTTAAAACTGAAAATAAGCAGATCTAAACAAACTCAAATTCGGAAAGTAGCTTAACTAAACAAATCAAACAGACTCGATCCAATCAAACATAAAGCAGATTAAAACTATTATCAGATATAAATAAACCAAAGCAGATACCAAATCAGATTTAACTATACTAAAACAGATTCAACTAAAACTTGTAAATAAATAAAAAAAAGAAAAATAAACTTGATGACGTAACCTTTGAGCAGATGCGCAGCGCTGAGCTGGCATAAAAACCGATTCAACACCACGTTACCCAAACTTCATCATCATCATCGAAACACAATCATCATAAAACATCAACTCTCGAACCAACAATTTATTCGAACCAGTTTTTTTTTAACAAGCTTCCAGTAGGGAAGTTTTACTATCCACTTTTTATTTTATTTAACTAATTTAAACTATTAATTAGTTTAAATCAACTAAATTAATTATTATGACAAAAACAGAATAGAGAATTAATTGCAGTAAACTTAAACAAATAAAATGAGACAAGATTAAACTGAAATAAAATTTTATTAATAATCGAAAATTGAGTACAATATTTGAAAAAAGAAAATTACAATTAATCTAAAACTACTTTTGCATAATAAAGTTAAAAATAAAAAAAATGGCACCTAAACATTACAGAATATGGGGGTATTTATAGCCAACCCCCTTGGCTTGTTGATGAAGCTTGGTGAGCACGGAGAGCAATCTTGGCCGCTCTTTTCTTCATTTCTCTCTCTTTTTCTTGATTTCTTCAATCAAACGGTTGATAAGACACCCCTTCCACACGGATTGCCAACGTGTCAAGGGGTGTGTTTGTTGTGTTTCTTCAATGAGGACGTGGCTTCAATTGATTGGAGGAATGGTGATGGTGATTTGTTACGACCAATCAGATTAAGGGAGAGGGCCACGTTTGATTGAGGACCACATCATGCTGCTCCGAGAAAATTGGGGATTTAATTCCCCAACGTGTGAATCACACGCTTCAAAAAAAAGCCCAAAAAGTTCTTGGTATATTATGTGATTAGGGTTTGGGATTGGGGTAAAAAAAATGGATGTCTGCGTTTGGGAGAGAGAAGGAGATGAAGGTTTACATTGTTTGTATCGTAAGTTTTGTGTGTGTGGGTAAATGTGATGTTGACTGGGGGTAAGTAAATAAAACGTGTGTGGTGAGTAAATGGTTTATGAAAGTTTGACCAAGCAATAAGTGAATTTGTTTTCACTTTAACCGTCCCATTTATTTTCCCTAATGGGCTTGAGTCAATAAACTTGGGCTTTTGTTAACTAGACCAAACCAATTTCTTTCCATCCGTTTGTATTGGAAGTGAATTGGGCTTTTGTTATGGGCCTTTTGATCCAAAAGTAAATATCCATCTTCTTAAATGGGCTTTTGGGCCCATTAAGCATAAGTGGGACCCACTAGCCCGAATAATCTTCATTAAGTTAAAATCCACTAAAAACAAACTCGATTTCGGCTTTCTTGATCTTTCTTTTAAACCCGTGTCGATTTTGCCGGCTTTCGTGATCTTTGGTACAATTTTGGTTCCTTGACTTTGTCTTTGTCTTTGTCTCTTTCTTGGACTTTTCTTCAACATTTGAGTGAAATATCGTGTTTTCTTTCCTTTTGATCTTTTGTACCTATTTCACACAAAAACACAAAACCACGCGTAATTCCGACTTTTACGATATTAAACACATGATTAGGTCTTGTTTTTCCTTGATTTTAGTGGTAAAAGGATAAGTGTTTACACACTTATTAAGTATCTTGGTTCAGAAGTCACAACTTCACAAGGAGGCAAAAGTCACAAGTGATGAATGCACAAGTTCAAACAAGGAACGTGCTCAAGATTAAAGTCAAAGATCACGTCAGCATATTCACAAGAAAAAAAAGAAGACTTCGAGCTCAAGACAAGCATAGTATGATAGGTTTAAATCATTGTAACTTGGAGTGACCTCCCTTAGGGGGCGATTGATGGAAATACGTTTTTACGTATTTAGGAAGTCTTGGTCACTCCAACGATATTTACATGTAACAGGCTTGTAGTTTAGTTACTTACATAATACTATGCAAACCCGGTTCATGGAATGTCATGGACCAGAGGCCCAAGTCCATTTTATGGGCTTGGGTATATATACCCTCTCCTTAGATGGAGAGGATGGTTGTTGCTTCATAGTTACACAAATAGTTCTTTCACTTTCTCTCTCTAGTTTCTCTCTCTAAAGTGTATGTGCTCCAACTCTCTCTACCCTTTCTCTCTCTATACATATATCAAGGATTACATAAACATACAGGCCACACGTCTAATTGTTCATAAGAAGACGAATCGTCACCATCACACAATATGTTTTATGGCTCTTTATTTTCAGTACCCCAGCCGTTACGTTCACCACGCTGGTTCATCAACTGATTCATCTGGTCAGTCAACTGATCCTATTTGCTCCTCCATTCTTGCCATGACACTCTGTTAATGCATAATCAATGCCTAAAAACATTGTTAGTATTAATTAATCTTTCTTAGTTTTGATCACGACAAATTACAAAGACATTTATTGTCAAAAACAATCATAAAACGAATTATCTAACAAACACTATCATCAAGGTAATAATCATTACACTAACATATCTTATCATGCTTAGTGATCATAAATGTGATTAGCCTTAAAACTCACTTTTGTCAAACATTACAAAATATTTTTAATAAACTTTATTTTTAAAAAAATGTTTTATTAAAATGAAAATGCAAATTTTAAAATGGCATATTCCATATGCCATAAGAATATCCTTTGAAAGGTCAAACAGCCTCAGATATTTCAAATTTACTAAAAGACAAAAAGGAGTGGAGTCTACGCCTGCGGTACTGATACAAGCATTTTGTATGGGTTCAGGTTAATTCTCTCGATATCCTCTCGAATTGATCTCGGCTCTAAGTGGAATGATTTGTTCTTGGTTAACAAAAAAGGTGGTTGGTTTGTTTATCTATTTAAAACTAATTAACAATTAGTTAAGTGTCGAAGAGTAAACTTAAAGCGTGTTGATCCCAAACTTAGATCCATTAGATTTGTGTATACGAGATTAGATCAAGTAATACACGTAGAGAAACCTTTGTATATGCTTTATGAATCTAAATGTTATGCGGAATTTAACACTTAAACAAGAACACACAAGATGTAAACAAACTTTCACTTTGATTATGAATGTCGAACTTGCTTACAAAGAAAGATGTTTACGAATGAAAACTTATATAAAACTTGATATTGAACATTAACCTAAAGGCCTTCTTTTATAGATACAAGAAGCCTTGTACAATAATCTACGTATCAACTATTCTAGGTAAAGATAAATATAGAAAATACATTGTCGTTTCTATCCTTACTAGAAGTATTCTAGAATATAATAAACGCGTAGATTATATCTTCCATCAGTGCTTGTCTTCAATGTGTCAACGCTTGACTTTAACTTGTCAACGCTTGAGCTGTCAGCGCTTGCTTTGTTCTTGTCAACGCTTGAATTGTTCTTGTCAGCGCTCAAGTGATCTGGCCTTAATTTATTCCCAACAATCCTCCCCTAAACTTGATATCCACTCTTATGATCAAGTTTCTGAATAAGCATTAAGAACTAGGAGGAGTCTGACAAACCTTCTTATATTGGTAATGAATAAATCTGATCAAATCTTTTGCCACGTCACTTGAATAATCTATTTCCAGCTGAGTGTCCTTCATCTTTTCCAAAACAGCCTTGGATATGAAATACTGAGCATCCACAAGTAGATACTCAGCAAACTTTGTAGAACTCAAATGATATACACCAGCAGCTGAATATAACCTCCATTGAAGACCACTGAGGTCATCTTCAAGATCCTTCCATATTGCAGGATCTTCCTCTTTTGTCCCACACATTCTTTTGAATGTGGTCCAAAGTTTTATTCCATTAGCTGAAGTTGGTGCTTCAGCCTCATACTTGGTCTTCAGCAACCTCCAAAGGTCCACCAAGTCTTCTCTATCATAACTTGCAAATAAAGATATGAGAGTGGTAAAAGTGTGTACCTCCTTTCCAAATCTGCCTATCTTCCAGAATCCACATTCATCTTCTTCATAGCTCACAATTGGATTCCTGGAATCTAATGGTAACACTTGCACCATATCTGAAGCTTCTAATGGGTAGAGCTTGAGGCTCTTTCTTATAACTGCTTCACTTGGATATAGTGGATCCATATCTTTTGGAAACTCAAATTTAAATCCCTTTTTCACTGGCCTGGGAATCATCATAGCTTTCTTGATTTCCATTTCTTCTGCAAGTTGCTCCTTTCTTTCATCTGAAAGAAGTCTGAGAGTGTTTGCTTCCTACACTCTCACCCAAATGGGATAAGCCCTATGTTCCAACTCATCAAATGTCAAAGCCTTCAACTTCTGATGTGTCCATCCCTTGGTTTAAAAATGCGCGCATCATTGCGCAAATTGCGCGCATCATTGCATTGCTTTTAGGATTTCGCATCAAGGTGCCTGATGCTAGGCCATCCCAAAATGCGCTCGCATTAGATCGCAACTTGTCGCATTTTTATAATGCTAGCAACAATCGCAATTGTCGCAATATGGTTTTTATGTCATTTTGAAAAAATAAACCATTTGGAAGAAGCTAAAGTATCATAATATATTTACAAAAATATAATTTGTCTAAAAGCGACCAAAACAAACATAACACGGCCATCCAAAATACCCTTTATTCATGATTATACACCATTAACATTATTTGAAATCCCACAAACAATGTTTTTATTGGCTCTTCATGTTGTATATTTTATTTGATCATGCATAATCATATATGTTAAATAATGAAGCTAGCAATCATACTGTGATTCAAATTTGACTAATATTTTCTGTTTTGACTTTTTTCTGTTGATTTAATTATGAAAGAATTAAGATTTATTAGCCACTTGTATAATTTATAAGTATACCTTCAGTACATTATAAGATTATTCATCATGTATATATAGGACGAACTCAAATCATTCCCGACTTCACGTTCAACACATTCAGTGGTAACAATAACAGGACCATGTAGAAATTATGGAATTCAAAATCGAAAATTCAAAATAAATTTTTTCGTGTTGTTCGATAGTAACTAATGGAGGAAGTCTCGTTTAAAATTTAGTTAGAGTCTATAATGTTGTTTCTAAGTATTTTTTGTCATGACTTAGTGACTTATTTGTATTAGAAGTTACGTATTTGCCTATTTTACATATCTTAGTGGCTTATTTGTAAATTTATTGCATTTACGTGCTAGTTTGTTTAAATTACTACGTACAAATACATGTTTTAATTTGTTTTAATACAAAACGCATCGCGTCCAAATTGCGCTCGCATTCGCAACTCGCATCACGCATCGGTCTTTTTTACCTTTAACGCATCGGATCGCAAAACGCAATTTTAAACCAAGGTCCATCCAACTCCATGACATCTGAGCAACATAAAGTAGAGCTCCCTTCTATCCCTTTTCAACTCTGAGAGAATGTTGCTTGCCTTGTGTTTCAATATTACCTTACAATCCTTCTGAACTCTAAGAAGAAGCTCCAAACCCCATATTTGATCTGAAATGGTCAAGTCTGGATTATCCATGCAGCTTTCTTCCCAAGAATTGTACATTTGAACCACCTCTGGCATGTCAAAGTCAACCTGCAATTTCAAGTCTCTCAGCTTCTCTTTGGCCAACTCATCTCCATACTCAAGCCTTTCAGGTTCTATAATCATTACACTTGAATCTGAGCTAGCTCCATCACTTTCTTCTTCTGAAGTCACAACAAATGGTGACTTCTCCTTTTCATCGTGTTCCATCATTTGTTCAGCCAATCTTCTATCAAATTCAACTTAGGCTGCATCTTTTGGAACAATTTCTTCTACCATTTTACCCTTACCCTTGTCTGATGGTGCAATGGTTGGTAAGGTAGATGGTAATACCTGAGTAGAAACCTCCTGGATTATAGATGATGACTGGGATACATCACCTTCATGTGCAGGTCTGTCAACGCCCAAATTTATCCTATCCGCGCCCAAAATACTTCTATCAGCGTCCAAATTTGCCTTGTCAACGCTCAAATATTTTCCCTCAACGCCTTGTGTAACCTCTCTCAACATAGCTGTAAATGACAAATTCAAGTTGGTGGGAGAGATTAAGGACGTATCAAAACCTGTTTGTTTCTTTAAAGATGTAAGGGCTTCAGCAACATCCATTGATTGACCATCCTGGCTGCCCTTATCACTCAGATTTATTTGATCTTCCTCCCCTTTGGAAGACTCCTCCATACCCCTCCTAGCATGATCACTTTCCAAAACAACAATCCTCTCCCTCAATTGCTTGAGTTCAAGGCCTTGTGAGCTGACAATTTGTACTAAGTCTGCATTTTGCTTTTGCAAGCTAATGCAGACTGCCGTCAATTCCATAAGAGTCATTGGTTCCAGTCTGCCCTCTTCTAAAATGGGGATTTGACCTCCCAAATCAGATTCATTGGGCATGGATGAGGACTTAATGATGGTGGGACTGCCTTGGCCAGCTGCTAAGCCAGAACCAATAGTCCCAGCCTCATCCAGGTCACCAGCCACACTTGTGGTGGTGGTTCTCTCTGCTACATGGCTAGGACCACCAGAGGAGAACACTCCAGTAGTCCTTTGGCGTTTCATCAACCTATATTCAGGGGGTGTGGAAGATGGTGTGGAAGAATGGGTGGATGTGGGTTGGTTAAGGGGTGTTTGGGATTGTGAAGGTTGTGTGTCAGCGTTGGAAATAGGCACATCAATGCCAACATTTGATGTATCAGCGTTGAAGGGTTCTTGGTCAAGGTGCATGTGTTCAGGTGAAGGTAAAGGTTCAGGAATGGGTTCAAGTTGTGGTTGAGGGTCAATTTGAGGTTGGGGGTCTGGTTGGGGTTGTGTTGCTGCAATAACAGCAAGTATAGCTGGGGTTAAAGGTAAGTCTCTATGGGGTGGTGAATCCATCTTCATAAAAATAGCTTTCTTTTGCTCAGGGATCTTATAAAAATCATTATGATCCCTTGAGCAGTAACCTTGATCATCAAAAATCATTTGCAGAAAACGGGGATAAGCTAAAGTCATTTTTGTCCCCTTGTTTTTACACATCCCCTCAAAAATCATTTTAGAATAGTTATATTTTTGCCCTGTTGCAATGCACACAATAGCACTAGCAATGGATCTATTGATCTCATTGTGTGCAGTACATTTGGGACTCAAACATTGAAGGAGGACGTGTATGAGGTACTTCCAGGCTGGGGGAAATTCCTGCTTATGATACTTATTAAGAGTACCTTCATCAGGAAAAGGATATCCCAAAGCCCTAAGCCCTTGTTCTATTTCATTTATGGGAAGGGTGACTATACCATCAGCATCATCAAGATGCAAGGCTTGGCGTACCAAAGCCTCAGTAACCACCCAAGATCTCCCATGAACAATAGAAGTCAATGTGGTCACTCCATTAACTGTTGAGGAACTAACAGTGTTCCAAAACTACTTAATGTGTGTGACTGGAATGAGTGGTGCATGAGAAAGAGCATACCTTAGTGAGGATGCGTTCAAATACGCCACCATTTGTGTGTATTGAGGAAACAGATCATCATCAGCTTCAAGATAAGCAATCATGTTGTGTTGTGATCTGAACCCCAATGCCAATTCTGCTGAGTTAAACTTTGGTGCCATTGATGAAAGCTGTTAATATTAAGTGTAGAAGATGAAGTTGATAAGAGAAAAGTGTTAGACAAGAATTATAGATACCCTGTTTAAAATAGGAGCCAAATTTATAGGAGAGAAAGAATGCATGTGATTGGCCCAAAAATAGGCAAAGATTTTCAAAAATCAATCATGAAAATATTGAAAAAGTTATAAGTTATCTCATGCATTAAATGAAAGTAACAACTCCTAAAATTACGGCTTGAAAATATGTCAAAAAGTAACAACTGGGTAGGTCCCATTGAGTGTCAACGGTCAAAAATAACCTATCAACGCCCAACGGCTATAATCTTGTCAACGTTCGCCTAAAGCCATGTCAGCGTCCAATTTGGTCACAACAACGCTTGGAAAAATCTTGTCAGCGTCCAAAAATAAAAATATTTTAAAAAGTGAAAAATGACCTTAACAAGTAATTTATCCTAGAGAAGATAACCAAAAGCTGATAATTATCATAGAGCGGCAAGCACTGTCCAGTTATGCACACTTGCATAAGCAAGATAGACATAACAGTCCTCTAGTGTCCCTTGCTAACCAAAACTCTTAACAACGAAGTTACCTTATAAAATCCTTGTTACTCCCAGGTAAAACCCATATCAAAATCATTCCCAAGTCTCCCAACAGACCACAACCAATTCTAGGCCAAAAATGTCTTGGCTGCATGCAAAGTTGATATACTATGCATGCTACAGTGCCTCATGGTTTAGTAAAACTAACCCATACTCACCTGTGGACACAATCTAGAATTGTGATAAGAGTATCATATGGATACCCAAACATCCTAAAGGTTCCTAAAACCTCCCCTTAAACTATGATACAAAAAGTTTGCTAAAATCATGCATGAACATAAAAAATTTATGTCAAGATAGGAATGAAACATTCCAACCATCATCCATAAATAAAAATTTGTCCAAATGCTTCTCCATTGATCCATAAGCAACTCTGTATCCAATGGTATACTGCTAACACCATCTGCACATTTAGATTAAAAACCACAAAACTAACATTGTTGCTGACAACGCCCCGATAACACATGACAGCGTTGAGAGAAGCTTTGTCAGTGTTAGACAATTATATTGCTGACAACGTTGCAAAAACACTTATCAGCGTTCAAGCAACCTTTGTCAGTGTTAGAAAAACATAGTGGAAAATCTAAATCATCAATAAGACCAATAATAATAATGCATCATCCTGTACATACTTTTAAAAAAAGAATCCAAAACACATATTATGTGAGATTAACCATTCCAATACTTGTTACCAAGTATTGAAATCTCCCAACATCAAAAGGTTTAGTTAATAAATCTGACACATTTTCCTCAGTGTCAACCCTATCTGGTTGTATTAAACCTTTTTCAAAGCAATCTCTTATAAAATGGTGTCTAATTTCTATGTGTTTAGTTTTAGAATGATGTACAGGATTCTTAATGATGCATAAAGTACTATTATTGTCAACAAATATCTTAGTATGCATGAAATTATACCCATAGTCCAACAGCTGGTTCTGAATCCACAAAACTTGACCACAACATGCTGCTGCAGCCACATACTCTGCTTCAGTTGTAGAATTAGCCACCACTGTTTGTTTCTTGCATTGCCAAGATATTAACCTGCTCCCAAGAAACTGACATCCACCAGTTGTGGATTTCCTATCAAACTTATCACCTCCATAATCACTATCTGAATATGCAATCAGCTCTAATGGTGAATCCTTTGGGTACCACAAACCAAGACTGGGGTAGCATCTTAGGTACCTAAAGATCCTCTTCACAGCATAAAGGTGACATTCTTTGGGAGTCACTTGATGGCGTGCACAAGCAGACACAGCAAACATAATGTCAGGTCTGGAGGCAGTAAGATACATCAAGGATCCAATCATGGATCTATAGTGCCTGACATCAACATCTTTCCCATCTCCAATCTTTCCCCAAGGGTGTTCTCTATCCATAGGAGTAGTAGCCCTCTTTTCATGTGGAGAAAAGCCAAACTTCTTCAAGATTTCAGCAACATATTTGTCCTGGGATATGAAGATACCATCCTCTTTCTGCTGAACTTGTAAACCTAGAAAGAAGTTGAAATTGAGTATAATGCAGTTCGTTTTTTTCTCAGTTCTTGCTAATAGAAAGTCCAACCAATATCGGGTTTTTAATTGTTCTTGTTTGTTAAGCTTGCTTGGTTAATCTATTGCTAATTCAACAAGTGCTTGCCAAACGGAAAAATATTACCTACGTATATGTAAAACAAATTGCAAATACCACGTTTTTATTCAAGTAAAAATTTAAAATGTAAAATTTGAAACTAAAGGGACTGAAATTGTAAATTCTATGAACAATAAATGCTTGAAATGTAAACTCTAACAATTATAGGGACTAAAAGTGTAAAACTGTTAACTAAAAGGATCAAAAATACAAATTCTATAACAAACTAACCAAAAGTGTAACAAATTAACAAAATACTAACTGAATTTTAACAACTTCCAAACTCCAGGGACTAAAACAATGCAAACCCTAAAAACATGAAGATTAGCCAAAAATTAACACTGACAGAACTAAAAGGACCAAAGTGCAATAAAGAAAACTATTTAAGCAAAAACGGGACAAAAGAGAAAATAAGCTCGTTTGAGCTTATTACTCAACCAAACTTGATGAGACCAATTGCAAAACGTTTCAAATTCAAATTAAGCTACGTGTGTCAAAGGAATTTAGCTAAGGATTCAAAATAAGCAAATGAGTGCTTATTAATAAGCTCAAAATAAGCTACAGCTAAATCTAATCAACCACAACTTGATTTTTCTATTGAAACTGATTAAGCAACTGATTTAAAGTATGGGAAATCAAACCAGAACGATTTTCATCCAGAAATAAGCTCTAAATCTGAATTAAGCTAAAAAGAGCTTATGTTGACCAAGCGTTGACCAGCTTTTTTTCAAAAAGCTAATTTTCTCAAAAATCAAGTAACTCAACTACCTAAATAGATTTGTGAAGAAAAAGTGCTAAGTTTATAAAGAGGAAAATGAGATACAGATTTTCAGTTGTCAAGTTACAGAAACTTGAGTTTAGTCTACTTATCTGATTTTGGCTTATAACTAAGTGCTTATTGAATACTGTATTAAATCCTTCTAGACTCTGATTCTTTATGATATAAGCTACAAATAGAAACAAATTTGATCCAAATTCATCCAGTTTTGAGTGAGTTCTAGCAAATTGAAAATGGTAAGTTCCTGAATGACTCAAATGCATAAGGCTGACCCAAACTTTTTAGATGCCATTTGCTTGTTTGACCTCGTTATTGACTTGTAAAAGACTTAAAACAACTTGTTATCACTTAATGATTGTAAATGAACTCTAAAAATCCAAATCTCAATGCTTGAAAACTATTTTTAAGCTATTCCCAAACACTCCTTTACTGATTTTTACAAACTTTTTCAAATGCTTTTTAAGAACTAGCTTAAACTGAATCAAATGCTATAGCAAACTAGACTCAATGATCAAAATGAAAGATTTGAAAGAAGTGAACAAGTACTTATCACTACTAGAACTACAATCAAGGTAAAAGGCCAAAAATTACTGAATTAATGCAGTAAACTAGAACTTAACCCAAATCAAAACACAAGTAAGCAGAATTAAGCTCCTAACACTCTAAGATCTAGCAAACATCAACAACAAGCAACTTTATCAAGCAGCCATCAAGTTTATTCTAAGAAAGAAAGAATCCAATTAACTGTTGAGTGGAACAAAAATCAAGAAGCTTAAAACCTATTGTAGAATTCCTTTGAGAAGAAGAGGAGCGTTGAGCTCTCTTGCCCTAGTGATAACCACCACCTTATCACTAGGAATCAATCAATCTACAATAACTGCTATCTAATCAACAAGAAACCATCATTCTGCTTGAAAACTCCATTGGAACTATGCAATGACTGAATTGTGATCAAACAGCTAGCAAACTTCACTAATGCCAGTTATGATCAATGATTGATCATAACAAACACTCAACAGCAACAATAATATCCAATAGCAGCAAGAAATGAACTGGAATGATAAGAACAGTTTTGGCGGCAAAGAGTAAATTTGAATTTTATTAATGGAAAACGGTTACAAAGTTGTTACAAGGGTAGTAACTAACTAACTAACTCAAGAGTTTGTCAGACTCTTGAGTAGCTAGGGTAAGATTGAGGGAAAAAGGAAAGGAAAAGTAGAACTAGGTGTTTTTACAAAATTAAGCTACACCCTCAAAATGAAGTCTAATCCAGCTATTTATAGACATGAAGGAAGAGTTTGTTGGGGTTGGTGACGTGTCAGAACCAATCCCAGCTTGCCACGTGGAGAATTCTGCATATTGCACTTTGAAGGTATGAACAAGGATTTGGGTTTTCTTGATTGGATGGATGAAATGTTAATTGAGTTGCACCATTATGTTCGTCTCTTCAAATTGATCAACTTTGGTGTTTAAATCTTTCCATGAAATGGCTTCTATCTCAAACGCGATTCTGGGAAAAATTTTCCTTCTTGAAGATGCCACGTGTCAAATTCTGATTGGTTGAAAATCAGTCACACGGATTGCACTGTTTGGATTTGGTAATAAATGTGAGGCGGCTGAGTGGATATTAAGTATTTGATCCGTGTGCTTCCTTTTCCTTTCTCTCATTGGCTGAATTAGTTATCACATGGATCAATCTTGGATAACTTTCAAAAGTTGGCAGAACAAGTCCTTGTACTTGACAGATTATTGTTTTAAGCTACAATCTTCATTCTTTTGACATATTTGGTCCTTCAACTTTCATAACTTGTACAAAATGGTCCTTTGACTGAGTTGACTTGAGAGTTGACCAAATTTGACTTGAATCTTGACTTTACATTATTTGCACTTTTAGTCCTTCAACTTTCATAACTTGTCAAGATAGGTCCTTATACTTCAAAGTCTTGTCACTTTTGATCCTCTTTTGTCTTTTTCATCCATTTGAGCTTGATTTTTCCTTGTTTGCTTGAAAATGTATCTTTTTACCTACACAAGTGCACACAAACACAAACATACCACATAACACTGTTTTTGCCAAATAAATTAGTATTTTGCTTCATGTTTTAGGGTTATTTGTTATTAAAAGGATATGAGTTTAAGCTCATATCAGAAGTTCATCTCCCCCATAGCACTCATCTTGAATTTGTCTGTCATAAGCTTGGAGAAATCCTCACTCATCTTTGGATCAGTAGACCCAAAAATGATATCATCAACATAGACCTGCACAAGCAGAACATCCTTGCCTTTCTTCTTTGTAAATAGTGTCTGATCTATGGTGCCCCTCTTGAATCCATTGTCCACCAAATAGGTAGACAGAGTACCATACCATGCTCTAGGGGCTTGATGAAGGCCATACATAGCCTTTTTGACTCTATACACTTTATCTGGATGCTCTGGATCCTCAAAACCATGAGGTTGCATTACATATACTTCCTCAACAATGGTGCCATACAAGAAAGCACTCTTGACATCCATTTGATAGACTGTGAAGCCCATGCAGGAAGCATAGGCTAGAAAAATCCTAATAGCTTCAATCCTTGCAACTGGTGCAAAGACCTCCTCATAGTCTATCCCCTCCTCTTGTGTATAACCTTGAGCCACCAACCTTGCCTTGTTTCTGACCACAATACCTCTTTCATCTCTTTTGTTCCTGAGAACCCATCTTGTCCCTATAGGTCTGACATATCTAGGACAATCCACCAGCTCCCAAACATCCTGAATTGCAAATTGGTGAAGCTCATCCTGCATTGCTTCCACCCAACTTGGTTCTTTGAGAGCATCAAATATCTTCTTGGGTTCTTCTTGTGACAGAAAACATGCAAACAAACATGCTTGCACAAGAGGGGTATCAACCTTCTTGTGTATATTGGCAATGAATCCACCAAGACCTTTATGAGATCTTCTAGTCTGAACTGGAGTCATAATATCACCAATGATCTGAGATGTGGGGTGATTCTTCATTGTGGAGGTGAGAACCCCTCCTTCAAAAAGTCTGGTGTCCTCAACCTCACGCTCCATGTTGCCAATATCTTCTTCATCAGACTCTCTTTGATCAACATGAACCTCTTCATGAAAGTTGGAAGGTCCACCTTGTTCAAAACTGGAAGAGAAAAGATGCCCATAAGTGTTGTCAACGTCTGAACCTTGTTTGTCAGCACTTGGGCTAACAACGCTTGAAATGTTGTTGTCAACGTCTGAGCCATCAACGTCTGAATTGGTCTTGTCAGTGCTAGATTTGCCTTTGTCAGCGCCTGAAAAACCATGCATGTTTGTATCTGGTGGTATTTGGAGACCACCATTATCTTGTCCAGCAGTAGCAGCAGCAGCAAAAGCATCTGTCCAAATGGGAATTGTGACATATTCAAATGTAGGAGATGCCTTTTCTGCTTGTGATCCAACCCTCTCATTAACCTGTGTACCTGAAACATTAACAATTTGTTCCTCCATAACATTTGAAGTTACCTTCACAATGTCTGGATTAGTGACAGGCATATAATTTAAAGTTCTAGATAAGGGTTCCAAATCAAACAACCAATTAGGACCACTTTCAGGATCACTAGGTTTATTCTCCAAGAACCTAACATGTACTCTCTCAACTATACGTTTGTCCTCCTTAAGATAAACCCTATAACCCTTGCTCTGGACTGAATACCCCATGAAGTAACCCTCATCACCTTTTGCACTAAATTTCCCTAAGGCATCACTAGTATCCAAAACTACTACATGAAAACTAAAAGGTCTGAGAAAACCAATATTAGGTTTTCTTCCCCAAAGTAACTCATAAGGTGTTTTGTTCTGAATTTTGTTAACCAATGCTCTATTTTGCACATAACAAGCTGTATTAACAGCCTCAGCCCAAAAGGCTATAGGAAAGTGAGCATCAGCCAACATTGTTCTGGCTGCTTCAATTAGGGTTCTATTTTTCCTCTCAGCAACCCCATTTTGTTGTGGGGTTCTAGCAATACTAAATTGCCTAGTAATTCCTTTCCTGGCACAGAAATCATCTAGCTTCTTGTTCCTAAATTCTCCACCATTATCACTCTTAAGCATTTTAACCTCATTGCCAGACCTTTTCTCAATCTGAGTGATAAAATCAATAAGAACATCAGCTGTGTCACTCTTCATGGCTAGAAAGAATGTCCAAATAAACCTAGAAAAGTCATCTGTGACAACAAAGCAATATGACTTGCCATTCAAACTTTCTATATTAGTTGGACCAAAGAGGTCCATGTGAAGCATATGAAGAGGTCTGGAACTAGTATGCACCTGCTTGGACTTGAATGAGACCTTGTGCTGCTTGCCTTTAAGACATGCAACACAAGAGTGGTCATTGTGGAAGGCCTTCTCAGGCAAACCATCAACTAAACCAAGCCTCACAAGTCTATTTATATTTTTAAAATTTATGTGCCCTAGTCTCCTGTGCCACAAATTACTCTCATCTACTGAGGCCTTAGCATAAAAACAAGACATATTTGTATTCATTTTAATCCCATTTAAATTCACATTGTATATGTCCTTATGCCTAGGTGTTCTATACTCAATGTATTTCTCATCAGGGATCTTAAAATCCTTGCTTAACACCAAACACTCAGTATCAGTAAAAAGAACCTTATTTTTGTTATCACAAACTTGTGATACACTAAACAGGTTGTAATCAAGTTCTTTTACCAGGAAGACGTTCTCAAAACGTAGATTATTGGTGAGAAGGGTTCCTTTGCCTGTGATAGTTCCATATCCTCCTCTAAAGTAAATCTTATCACCATCTTTAATAGGGGTGAAATTCGTCAGATAGTCTTCCTTCCCTGTCATGTGCCTTGAGCATCCACTATCCCAATATCCATAATCATTGATCTGTCTTTGAATGCCCTGCACATAAAGAAAACAAATTAGTTTTCTTTGGGAACCCAAGTCTTAGAAGACTTGGATTCATCTGGTTGTTCAATAAGAACAGACTTAGTTCTCACAACAACCCCATTCTCATCCTTTTTAGGATGAAATACCCAGTTAACCCCAATAGGTTTTGTAATGACCTTTGAAATGTAATTAAATCTATTGCAAGTCATTGAAATCCCATTATCATTAGGGTTTTGATCTTTCTTGGGTCTCCATGTTAAGCTTGAAGAAGCTTTAGACCCCTAACCTTGTGGCTGCAAATATTTAGGTCTGGTCACGTTTCTGTCAGCGTTAGAATTTGTCCTGTCAACGCTGAAATTACCCTTGTCAGCGTTGAACCTAGGGTTTGCTACAGGAACCCATTGCCTATTTGACCAGGTGTTTGTCTTTTGAAAAGGTCTTTGTCAATGAGTGTTAGACCTTCTAGAAAAGAATGGGGCAGGTCTAATCACTTGTGGACTTTGCTGCACGTAAGGTTTGGGTCTGACAACGTTTGACTTCCTAACAACGTTGACTTTCTTCCTATCAGCGTTGAAATTGTTCCTGTCAGCGTTGGCTTTGGGAGCGTTGACACACTTGTATGCCAAATGTGAAAAGCTACCACAAGTGTAACAGGCATTCTTAGACACACCCTTAGGTCTAGAAGAGAAGAAACCTGTTCCATGATTGCTAACTTGGCTCTTGGGTGACCTATTATTCCTATACATCTCTGCATATTTAATGGTAGGTCTTCTAACAGTGTTTGAGCCTAGGTCAACAGCTTTACCAGTGATTGGGTGAGTAACCTTAATGGGTGGTGATTCATTGGGACTTTCACATAGCAAACCTCCCTTAACAAATAAAGTAGGGTTAGCTTTCTTCCACTCATTTAGGTCAGTCAGTTTTTGTTGATACTCTTCCACTGGAGTGACAACTCTTGGTGGAGGAATGAATTCCTCCTCTTGGCATTCTGGTATACCAGTCCAAGACAAGTCCTTTCTAAGGACACCATAGAAGTCACCAGCTGGTGGTGGAACCAGAGAGTAATCATTCATCCCAATCCCAGTCATGTCCTTAGGATCCCTTTGTTTAGCTACACAGTCTCCTAGGGTTTGGGTGGCTCTATCAAATCTTTGAATCTTGAGGTCAACATTATCTTTATTCTTAATGGCCTCATATAACTTAGCCTGTAGGTCTCTATTAACCTTTGTCATGATGTTTCTAACATCCATACTACCCTCTAACTCATGTTTTAAGATATTGATCTTATCTTTTAAGTCAAATTCCATTTTCTTGTATTCAGAAATGGTTTTCTCAGTTTCAGTAAGAGCTAGTTGGTAATTGGACAATTTACACCTTTCAGTGCTCATATCATCTTTTAGTTTTAACACCTCTTTGTTAAGTCTTTCAGTGTTTAACCTACAACCTTTGCTACAAAAAGCATCATCATATACCTCATTATCAGATGAAGAGGAGGAGTGTGCCATGAGAGCATATTGAACATGGTCTTCTTCTTCAATATCAGCAACCAAAGCTTTATCCTCTTCAACATCCTTAGCCAGATAGCTCCAATCCTATCCTGTACCATCAATTCCTTGAACTGCAACCATAGCTTTGGAATCCTGAGCTTTAACAATCTGACTTGAGGGTTTACCAGCATCAGATCTTCTAGGAGATCTGCATTCCCTCATGAAGTGCCCCATACGATGACAGTTGTAGCATTCAACTTTTGATTTATCAAATCCAGCTGTGTCTTTAGCATTGAAGGTCATCTTCTTTTTAAACCTTCTATTCCACCTATTTGCTCTTATACTAGCAAGAGCCATGTTCCACTTGATGTCCATCTCTTCCAAGTGCTCATCACTTATCTGCTCAAGGTCCTCATACGTAATCACTGAACCATTGGGCAAAGAAGCAATGTAAGCACAAACAGTATCCAAATCCAAACCAGCAGGTTTAACTCTTGGGGAGTCATTCTTGAATGTGTCAGCGTCTGAATAGGAGACGTTGACAGGACTTGTTCCAGCGCTGACATATGATGATCCAGTAACTGGATGCATATAAGAGTCCTTCTGATTGAATTGACCTTCACTATGAGAGAAGAAGGCCATGTTGCTGGTGGTAGATTTGCTTCCATGCTCTGAAAGAGTTTCATCTTCCAATAGTCTTAGTTTGTTGTAGATGTCATCAAACGAGGAACTCTTGTAAGTATTGTTGGCAAGAATAGATCTTGCCTCAATCTTCCATGCCTCACCAAGACTTTTAAGAAAGGTAGCATTAGTGTCAACATCACCAACTTTTGTCCCCATGAAGGACAACTTGCTTGTGATGTCAAGCAATCTGCTTCTCACACTACTTAGTTTCTCATTGGGTTGAGCTTTGAAGACAGCATAATCATGCAGAAGTTGCTTTTTCTTTTCTTCCTTTGTGTCTGCATTGCCACCATATGCAACTTCAAGTGCTTCCCAAAGATCCTTAGCAGATTCATAGCCTCTATATTTGTGCTGGTTTTCTTGTCCCATAGAGACTTTCAGAATATTTAGGGCTTTCATGTCCACCCTTTTCTTTGCAATATCTTCAGCACCTACAGCTCTACCATCTCCAGGTTTTTCTTTCTTATCCTCTTCAGGGCATCCTTCAACAGCTGTTCTTTGACTAATGGCATCAAGAATCTTTTGAGCCTTATTGAATGAGTTACCATATTCAATAATATCCCAGAGTGTGTAATCATAGATCCCCAGATATTATTCAAAGTTGAACTTCCATAAGTCAAAGTTGGTTGCATCAAGCATGGGAATCTTGATGTTTGGTAAGGCTGAGGAGGAGGAGGTTATTGCTTCAGACATGATGTTGTTAGGGTTTTGGTGTTTTTAGGGTTTCTGAGAAAATTAGGGTTTTGGTGTTCGTGTATGGTGTTCTTTAAAGATCAAAAGTTCCTCAACAAGCTCTGATACCACTTGTTGATCCCAAACTTAGATCGATTAGCTTTGTGTATACGAGATTAGATCAAGTAATACACGTAGAGAAACCTTTGTACATGCTTTATGAATCTAAATGTTATGCGGAATTTAACACTTAAACAAGAACACACAAGATGTAAACAAACTTTCACTTTGATTATGAATGTCGAACTTGCTTACAAAGAAAGATGTTTACGAATGAAAACTTATATAAAACTTGATATTGAACATTAACCTAAAGGCCTTCTTTTATAGATACAAGAAGCCTTGTACAAT
Organism: Glebionis coronaria; assembly: GCA_025667525.1. Taxonomy (NCBI): domain Eukaryota; kingdom Viridiplantae; phylum Streptophyta; class Magnoliopsida; order Asterales; family Asteraceae; genus Glebionis; species Glebionis coronaria. Next base: position 170,476,883 of record CM046880.1, read on the forward strand.
AATCTATGTATCAACTAATCTAGGTAAAGATAAATATAGAAAATACATTGTCCTTTCTATCCTTACTAGAAGTATTCTAGAATATAATAAACGTGTAGATTATATCTTCCATCAGTGCTTGTCTTCAATGTGTCAACGCTTGACTTTAACTTGTCAACACTTGAGCTGTCAGCGCTAGCTTTGTTCTTGTCAACGCTTGAATTGTTCTTGTCAGCGCTCAAGTGATCTGGCCTTAATTTATTCCCAACAAAGCGTTAAAAGTTTAAACTAAAAGATGAGCTTAAAAATAAATGCTTTAAAACTTAAAGATAGTATTAGAAAAATAAATGAACACTCAATAAAAACTAACACTTGGAAAACTTTGTAAAAATATGAACTTGGTTAAAAAGTACTAAAAGAAAGTAAGAACGGAATAAAGCAAAACAAGTGAATCGGAATACCCCAAATAGAGGTGTAATCGGAATGTATTCCGATCGAATGATCGGAATATGGTAACACCTGGTCGGAATGTCTCAAAATGTAATCAAGCGGAATACACAAAATGGGACCAATCGGAATATTGCTAAAGGAGGCAATCGGAATAATCAAATGAGCATCATCGGAATAAGGTAACTGGCTACAATCGGAATCCTAAAACAAAGTCCAGATCGGAAAGATCCAATCGGAAAGGGGCTTATCGGAATCTGGTTAAAACCCTTATCCGATCTATAGATCGGAATAAAGGGGTGTCCTTGGTCGGAATATCCGATCGGAAAAGGGAGTTACCCTTTCCGAAAATGGTGCAATCCGAGACTTAAGCTAGGGAAATAAGCTTATGGAATAAGCTAACTCCCCAAAACAAGCTCGAATCCACAAATAAGCTGATCAAATAAGCACTAAAAACAACTTTTCTAACTTTTAATAAGCAAACTTATAAATCGAATTAATAAAAAGATGAACTTTTCATAAAAACTTTAAAAAGTAAATAAGCTAAATCAACAAATAAGCCAATAAGAACAAGGATCTCAAAGCTTATGTATGTATAAACTTAAGGAAACATAAAAAGAAATCAACTTTTTAAGCACAAATCATTGATGAACAACACGGATCATACTAGATTTGTACCAAAATCAATCAAAATCAAAGAAAGGAAGGATGAGATTAAAGATTAAAAGATAAAAACTAGAACGTGATTAATGAAAATAATACAGAAGTTTGAATTTGAAAGAGAAAAAGATGAAATCTAGTGAGAGAAAATTTAGAAGTTTCTCTCTCTAAAACTAGAGAAATCCAAAAACTAAAAACTAACTAAGTGTGTGAAATTTGTGAAGTAAGGGCCTTTATATAGGCGTGTGTATGTGCTTGCAAATGGGCTTGGTTTTGGGCTTCTTTTCTTCTTCCTTCTTTAGTCTTCTCGTCTCTTTTAATTAAACGTTTCCGACTTTGGATTTTTAGAAGTGTCGGTGAATAATTCCAACTCGTATTATAATCTTTTATTTAATAGACTCGAGTTCTTCGACATATATGAATCTTCCATCTTTGGCTTTATTCTTCGATAAATCTTCAAATAGGCACAATGACTTCAAATCCTTTGCATCTCTTGGACAATAGACTTCGTCTTGAGTCTTTTTCCTTGATAAAACCCGTGCAATCCCATGTTTTCTTCAATATTCATCCGGTCGACTCTGAAAACACAATAAACACAAAAACCACGCATAATTCCAAACAAATGATATTAAATACGTGTTTTGGTCTTGTTTTAGCCAGAATTAAGTGGTAAAAGGATGGGTATTTTCACACCTATCAAATCCCCTACACTTAACCATTGCCATGCCCTCATGCAATGCTTAGTGACAAAGCACATTTACACTTTTCTCATGATCAATCAACCTTGGCCTTATTAAAATACTAAACAAAAATTAAAGTACTAAGAGAAATTAAAACTTTAAACAAAAGGATAGAAAATAGCTATGTGGAAATAACTTGCAAAGAGATCGAGGACTTACATTAGGGCTTCGGTGCTGCGAAGATTTATCACCCTCAAGTTTCACGTTCCCCAAACTAAGCTTAAAAACGAGATCATTGTTATTATAAGTTAGCAATTCAAACACTCACACACATGGCTTAATTAAATTCTTAAACTCCCTTATTCCTAGGTGTATCTCTTATATTTTATTTTTGTCTTAGAATGATCATGAAGATGCATTTTTGGACTTATTTCGATAGTTTATTTAGGCTGAAAGCAAAGTAGGACGATTTGATCAATAGTTAGCTAAAGGACAAAATCTCTTAAAACTGCTTCTCGGGATATCAAAAAGTTCATATCTTGGCATAACTTGGTTCGCGATTTGAGACCTTTCTCGGGCCGATATTTGGCATGTACTTCATACTTCACATCTTGAGAGACGTTCTTGAGATAATGGTCTTCTCATCGTAATAGAGTTTCTTCACTTGGAGACTTTTGAGGGGTACTCCAACTTTGTTGACCACGACTTCATGATTATTTCTTCAATCTCTAATTGGGATTTTGAGATACAATGATCCGCCTCCTTTTCGGACTTGGATCTATTTATCCTCATACCTTGTTAGGGTCTTTCTGGATAGACTTCTCCATCATCTTTATGGGAGTTGATTGCTTTTTGTCGTGAGTCTTGATCCTTCATATTGATTTTGGGAATAATGCTTTTCACATCACTTTGGATCTTCAGCAATAAAATGGAATCCTCATGCCTTGTTAGGGCCTTTTCGGACTCGCCAATCTTCGCGCCCCGCTTCATAAGTTATGCCTTGGCTATGAACTCTTATCATTACCGAGCAACTTTTAAACGATCTTGGGCTAGAAGCTAAGTAACCTTTCAAATCGTACGACCTTACTTATTGCAGATAAATTATTAGCAAGTGATGGGAGAATAGGCAAATAATTACACCAAGTGAGCTTGTGCAAGAATACCGACTTATAATTGACTCTATCATTTCTCGTCCTCCACAATTTAAAATCTCAAGTAATGAGACTCGTGGATGCTTAGCCTAATAAACCAATTAAGGTCTACATGGATAAGGATACTAGCTAGAATAAACTTAGATAAGTCTATTCGGGTTGAGTCAAAATAAACGTGACGGGCCTAATATGTCAAAGATTTCTAAACTAGCTACACCACTTTATTAAAATTTGACTTTATTGCGGGATATATACATATGAAAGCAATGATAAAAATTTAAAAATTACGACTAAATGGCAAAAGTTAATAAAAAATTTGAAAAATGTTGAAAAATATGATTTTCCGGTTAAATGAAGGCATTTTCATGGAAAAGTCCACTTAAAACTTCGATAGAAGTTCCCCCTACACTTAAGATAAACATTGTCCTCAATGTTTAAGCATGTGGGAAAAGTTTACCCTACACTTAGGACATTGTGCACGTTGGTTAACTCGAGTTAAGGAAAAGACGACTAAAGTGATCAATTTCAAATGTGAGTATGAAGAAAATTGAATCACGATAGTTGAGAGATAGAACAGGATTTCGGATAACACGGGAGCACGGTTCTTCGTAGGTTCCAAGAGTGCATTCATCCCTGTAATCACATCACCACACAAATACAAACACATATACACGTCCCCCTACACTTAGGAGGTTAAAACATAAAAGGATAGATACTCGGGCTGCCTCCCGAGGAGCGCTTGTTTTTTATAACCGAGTCACGAGCCTGACTCGACCCAAAATTATTTCATGGGGAACGTGGTGAGGGATGGAATCATCTCCTGAGAGATGTCCTCACTAAAGTACAGCTTTAGACGCTGGCCATTCACCTTGAAATTGGGCCCATTTGGCTGAGAAAGCTCAATGGTCCCATATGGAAAGACTTTGGCGACGGTGAATGGACCAGACCAGCGGCTCTTCAACTTGCCAGAGAAGATCTTCAACCGAGAGTTAAAAAGTAGGACTTGATCACCAACGTGGAACTCTCGGTTCTTGATTTTTGCGTCATGAAGGATCTTCGTCTTCTCTTTGTAGATCAGCGAGTTCTCATAAGCTTCATTTCTCAGTTCGTTGAGCTCGTTGAGTTGAATCTTGTGATGATCACCGGCTTTGTTGATGTCGAAGGTAGCCCACTTCAAGGCCCAGTGCGCCTTATGTTCCAGCTCGATGGGAAGGTGGCATGCTTTCCCGTACACAAGACGATAAGGTGTACAACCGATCGGGGTCTTATAAGCAGTACGGAAAGCCCACAGAGCATCATCTAACTTATCGGCCCACGCGGCACGATGCTCTCCCACAGTACGCTCCAAAATTCACTTCAATCCACGGTTGGATATCTCGGCTTGCCCATTGGTTTGGGGATGATAGGCGGTGGAAAGACGGTGATTGACACCATACTTAGCCATGACTCTTGCAAATTGATCATTGCAAAAATGAGTCCCGCGGTCACTGATAATAGCACGAGGAACGCCGAATCGAGCGAACAGCGATTTCAAAAAGTTACAAACCACCCTTGCATCATTAGTAGGTAAAGCTTTGGCTTCAACCCACTTTGAAACGTAGTCAACGGCTACAAGGATGTATTTGTTTCCTTTAGATGAAGGGAATGTCCCCATAAAGTCGATACCCCAAACATCAAAGATTTCACATTCTTGTATGAAATTCTGAGGCATCTCGTCTTTATGTGTGATCGTGCCTTGTTTTTGGCAAGCATCACATCGTTTAACCATCTCGTGAGCATCACGGTAGATGGTGGGCCAATAAAATCCCGAATCAAACACTTTTTTGGCGGTGTAGTTGGGACCAAAGTGACCACCAGTGGGTCCTTTGTGGCAAGCATCAAGGATTTCTAAAGCTGCCGGTCCATCAACACATCGGCGAATAATCAAGTCGGCACATTGTTTGAATAGGTAAGGGTCGTCCCAAAAGTAAGTCTTAATGTCGGTGAAGAACTTTTTCTTTTGTTGAGACGTCAACCCTTCCTTGAGAATTCCACCCGCCAAGTAGTTTGCAAAGTCCGCAAACCACGGGGTTTCATCAGAATTCGAATTTATAGACATTAAGGTCTCCAGTGGAAAAGAAACATTGATTTCTTTGTTCGGATGATCCCCTTGGTAAGGATCCTCAAGTCTGCTGAGATGATCCACGGCTAGGTTTTCAGCTCCTTTGTTATCGCGAATTTCGATTTTAAATTCCTGAGCAGCAAAACCCAGCGAAGAAGTCTTGGTTTGGAATCTTGCTTTGTCAACAAGTACTTCAACGCGGAATGATCGGTGTAAACGATTGTGGTGGAAAGGACAAGATAGGGGCGGAACTTTTCAAAGGCATAGACAACATCTAAAAGCTCTTTTTCGGTTGTCGTATAATGCAATTGAGCCCCAGTCATTGTCTTGCTAGCGTAATGGATTGGTTGGAAGTGTTTGTTCACTCTTTGTCCCAGAACCGCTCCAATAGCAAAATCACTAGCATCGCACATCAACTCAAAAGGCAGCTCCCAATTAGGGGTAACTAAGACGGGTGCCTTAGTAAGCTTATCCTTAAGCGAGTTGAAGGCTTCAAGACACTCTTTGGAAAAGATAAAAGGAGTATCTTTTTCCAAGAGGTGGGTCATCGGGCGAGCGATTTGAGAAAAATCTTTGATGAATCGACGGTAGAAGCCCGCATGACCCAGGAAACTTCTCACACCCTTCACGGTTGAAGGTGGAGGCAACTTGGCGATAACATCAACTTTAGCACGGTCTACTTCAATACCGGCTTTGGAAATCTTGTGTCCTAGCACGATGCCCTCTTTTACCATAAAATGGCATTTTCCCAATTTAGAACAAGGCGAGTGTCTTCGCACCGCTTAAGCATACGTTCCAAATTGGCAAGGCAAGAAGAGAAGGAATCCCCAAAGACCGAGAAATCATCCATGAAGACTTCCATGGTTTGTTCAACCATGTCATGGAAGATAGCCAACATGCACCTTTGGAAAGTCCCGGGGGCATTACATAAGCCAAAAGGCATTCTTTTGTAAGCAAATGTGCCATAGGGACAAGTGAATGTTGTCTTCTCTTGATCTTGGGGATCGATGGGTATTTGAAAATAACCCGAGAAACCATCAAGAAAGCAGTAATATTCATTACCCGCTAACCGTTCAAGCATTTGGTCCATAAAAGGTAGAGGGAAATGATCCTTTCTCGTGGCATCATTGAGTTTGCGGTAGTCTATACAAACTCTCCACCCAGTAACGAGACGAGTGGAAATCAACTCGTTTTGTTCATTGGGAACAACGGTTATTCCGCCCTTCTTGGGCACACAATGGATTGGACTAACCAATGGTGAATCCGAAATAGGGTAAATCATACCCGCATCAAGAAGTTTGATAACCTCTGTTTTTATGACTTCATGTATTTTTGGATTCACCCTTCGTTGGCTTTGAATTGTGGGCTTAAAGTCGTCCTCCATGAGAATTTTGTGTGTGCAGAAGTGAGGATCAATTTCGCGAATATCAGAAATTTTCCAAGCAATAGCCTTCTTATGATCTTTCAACACGGTGATAAGTCGGGCTTTTTCTTCCTCCTTTAGGTCCTTAGAAATGATGACTGGAGACTTCTTCTCTTCTTCAAGGAATACATACTTAAGATGGGGCGGCAACTCCTTAAGTTCTAAATCCGGAGGATTTTCGACGGGAGGCGTATTCGAAGTCGGAGTATCGATAGCAATGATCGTGGGAGATAGAGGCGAAGGATTGTCTTCGTTGAGAAGACTGTCAAAGAAATTCATGTCTTCATCCCCATCGGTGGAAGAATCATTAGTAGCTAAATTCACATCTCCCATGGTGTCTTCAAGATTGTTCCAAAACAAATTACTTTCTCCAAATAGAGACAGTGATGAATCAATAGAGGCAACGGTTTCAACATTGGGAAGAGAGGTAGGAATACTTTTGCAAGCATCTTTGAAGTGTTCTTCACAAGCCTCATCCAGAACGTCAATACAATTAACACTCTCGTTAAAATAAGGTTGTTTAGACAACTTTCCCATGTTGAAGACGATTTTATCGTCACCCACTCTCATGATAAGCTCACCGGCTTCAACATCGATGAGAGTGCGACCGGTCCTCAGGAATGGACGACCCACGATCAAGGGAACACGAGGGTCCATCTCGTAGTCGACGACGATGAAATCGGCAGGAAAAGTGAATTTGTCGACTCCTACAAAGACGTCTTCGGCTATCCCCACTGGATAAGCAACCGTACGGTTAGCTAATTCCAAAGTCATTTTGGTGGGGACTAGCTCTGGGAGAGATAATTGCTTCCAAACGCTTAGAGGCATAAGATTAATACTGGCACCTAGATCGGCTAGGGCCATGCAATTCTCTACTCCCGGGAATTGCAAGGGATTAAGAAACGACCCGGATCACCAAGCTTGGTTGGCAATTTCCTTAAGAGCACTGCAGAGCAATTCTCATTAAGTTGGGTGTTGGCAATATCGAGGAGCTTTTCCTTGTCGCTCAGAAGATCTTTAAACACTTTCGCATACTTAGGCATGTGAGCGAGAGCCTCAGCAAAGGAGATGTTAAAATTCAATTGTTTGAACATTTTAAGGAAGTTCGAAACTTGAATATCGTCCTTGCTTTTGAGCTTCTCTTTCCTCAACCTAGATGGATAAGGTATATTGGAAGAAGAGGAAGGCTTCGAGAGAATAGGATCACTCACATCCTTGGGTGGAGGAGGGGTGGAAGTAAGAGGCGGAGAAATTGGGGATGGAGAAGGATGAGGAATAAGAGCAGGTGACTCGTTCTCCTTAGTCACAACCACCGGTGGAGGTATAGGAAGCTCGGGTTCCTTGGTACCTTTGCCACTGCGAGTGGTGATTGCTTTCATCTCCCCTCTTGGATTCGCAACGGTGTTACTCGGAAGAGTACCCGAAGAAGAGGGTTGATTACCTTGGAAGAAACTAGCCATCATGTTCTTCAAATCATTAGTTTGGCTATCCAACGTGTTTCTCATATCAGCTCTCAAATCGTTTCCTTGCTTGACCAGGTCTGCTTTCAGGTTGAGCACTTCTCTCTGAAGATTTCCCACTATCACATCGTTAGTCCTCATATAAGTTTCCACTTCTTGGTGAAGAGCGGTGGGTTGGTTGGGAGGAGCATTGTATGCGGGTGGTTGATAAGCAGGTTGCTGGTAGACTTGGTTGTTACGTTGAGGAGGTTGTTGCTGCTTGTGAGGAGGGATGTATGGTGTACGAGGTTGTTGTTGTTGTTGAGGAGGGCGATTGAGGTTTTGTTGTTGGTTTGGGTTGCTTGGAGGAAAACCAGGTGGAGAAAGATAGTTGTTGGAGCGATAGCTAAGCAAGTTACGGTCACCTTGAGGTCTAGCTTGATAAGCAGGTTGAGGATAGGTGCCATATGCTGCATTCACATTCTCAGCAGGGTAGTCTTGGGTGGCAGTGCAAGTGGTGTAAGAGTGAGGACCACCGCATATCTCACATGGTTGGCTGACAGCATTAACTTGAGCGTTTTTAGTGTTGCTGCTGGTGTTGTTGTTAACGGTGTGGGTGACAAGCGATTCAAGAAGCGTAATGATTTTGTCCAGTCGCTTGTCGCTGTCATTAGTGCTAGCACTAGCGACATTGGTCCGAACACTCTTGGTTTGCACACGAGACTTATTCTCAATGATATCCCAAGCAGCATTGGAAGTCTTAGCTAAAAGATTACCCCCCGAGGCACTGTTTAGTGAATCTTGGTCACTCATGCTTAAACCCTTGTAAAAAGTATTAATTTGATGTACTTTGGTAAAACCATGTTGTGGGCATTTTCTTAAAAGATCTTTGAAACGATCCCAAGATTCACTGAACGACTCATCGTACTTTTGTTCAAAATTTATGATCTCATTCCGCAAAGCGGTAGTACGAGAGGGTGGGAAAAAGTAATTGATAAACTTTGTTTCCAAATCCGTCCATGAGAGAATACTCTGTGGCGGTTCCTTAGCAAGCCAATGTCGGGCTTGTCCCTCTAAAGAAAAGGGAAAAAGTTGTAACCTGATAACCTCTTGTGGAACACCATTGAATTTGACCGTGTTGGTGAGTTGCAAGAATCTCTTGATATGGTCATGTGGGTCATCAATGGTACGTCCCAAGAATGGTTGAGCGGAGACCATCTGGATAAAGCCTGATTTTAGCTCAAAGTTGTTGGCGGCAATTGGAGGTATGACAATTGGATCAGTGTTGCCATCTACATGAGCTTGCAGCAATTCAATCATCGGGCGATTATCCGGTTGAGGCTCATTGTTGTTGTTATTATTCATGTTGTTGAAAGGTGGGTTGTTGTTGTTATTATTATTGTTTGGAGGTGGTATGTTGTTGTTGTTTTGTACACCGGCCATGTCTAAGTGATCGAGAGGCTCGGGCTCTTGATAAGACGTGGATCGAGTGCGCATACACCTGCAAAAGAACGAACAAAGAAAAGCAAAGCAAAAATATTTTTGGTTTTTATGTTTTTTAATTTTTTTGTATTTTTGAAAAATTTATATTTTTTAGGATTTTTTTTTTTTTTGAAACTTTTATGAAAAAGTAACGTTCACGGGGAACGGATCCCAAAATCCAAGTTCTCACAAAAAACTTTTGATCTTAACGAGAAGAGCCGGCAGCGGCGCCATTTGATACAAGCGTTTTGTATGGGTTCAGGTTAATTCTCTCGATATCCTCTCGAATTGATCTCGGCTCTAAGTGGAATGATTTGTTCTTGGTTAACAAAAAAGGTGGTTGGTTTGTTTATCTATTTAAAACTAATTAACAATTAGTTAAGTGTCGAAGAGTAAACTTAAAGCGTTAAAAGTTTAAACTAAAAGATGAGCTTAAAAATAAATGCTTGAAAACTTAAAGATAGTATTGGAAAAATAAATGAACACTCAATAAAAACTAACACTTGTAAAACTTTGTAAAAATATGAACTTGGTTAAAAAGTACTAAAAGAAAGTAAGAACGGAATAAAGCAAAACAAGTGAATCGGAATACCCAAAATAGAGGTGTAATCGGAATGTATTCCGATCGAATGATCGGAATTTGGTAACACCTGGTCGGAATGTCTCAAAATGTAATCAAGCGGAATACACAAAATGGGACCAATCGGAATATTGCTAAAGGAGGCAATCGGAATAATCAAATGAGCATCATCAGAATAAGGTAACTGGCTACAATCGGAATCCTAAAACAAAGTCCAGATCGGAAAGATCCAATCGGAAAGGGGCTTATCGGAATCTGGTTAAAACCCTTATCCGATCTATAGATCGGAATAAAGGGGTGTCCTTGGTCGGAATATCCGATCGGAAAAGGGAGTTACCCTTTCCGAAAATGGTGCAATCCGAGACTTAAGCTAGGGAAATAAGCTTATGGAATAAGCTAACTCCCCAAAACAAGCTCGAATCCACAAATAAGCTGATCAAATAAGCACTAAAAACAACTTTTCTAACTTTTAATAAGCAAACTTATAAATCGAATTAATAAAAAGATGAACTTTTCATAAAAACTTTAAAAAGTAAATAAGCTAAATCAACAAATAAGCCAATAAGAACAAGGATCTCAAAGCTTATTTATGTATAAACTTAAGGAAACATAAAAAGAAATCAACTTTTTAAGCACAAATCATTGATGAACAACACGGATCATACTAGATTTGTACTAAAATCAATCAAAATCAAAGAAAGGAAGGATGAGATTAAAGATTAAAAGATAAAAACTAGAACGTGATTAATGAAAATAATACAAAAGTTTGAATTTAAAAGAGAAAAAGATGAAATCTAGTGAGAGAAAGTTTAGAACTTTCTCTCTCTAAAACTAGAGAAATCCAAAAACTAAAAACTAACTAAGTGTGTGAAATTTGTGAAGTAAGGGCCTTTATATAGGCGTGTGTATGGGCTTGCAAATAGGCTTGGTTTTGGGCTTCTTTTCTTCTTCCTTCTTTAGTCTTCTCGTCTCTTTTAATTAAACGTTTCCGACTTTGGATTTTTAGAAGTGTCGGTGAATAATTCCAACTCGTCTTATAATCTTTTATTTAATAGACTCGAGTTCTTCGACATATATGAATCTTCCATCTTTGGCTTTATTCTTCGATAAATCTTCAAATAGGCACAATGACTTCAAATCCTTTGCATCTCTTGGACAATAGACTTCGTCTTGAGTCTTTTTCCTTGATAAAACCCGTGCAATCCCATGTTTTCTTCAATATTCATCCGGTCGACTCTGAAAACACAATAAACACAAAAACCACGCATAATTCCAAACAAATGATATTAAATACGTGTTTTGGTCTTGTTTTAGCCAGAATTAAGTGGTAAAAGGATGGGTGTTTTCACACCTATCACGTACCTTAGCACCTATGGCGGTTCCTTATCGATAAGGAACCGCGGGTGCCAATAAGGAACCGCGGGCAGATATAGCCGTTGGATGTTTTGTCCTATAAATAGTGAGTCAAATCTGCATTCTCTTTAACCCTTTTTGGACATCTTCTTCAGTCTTATTTCTCCTTTCTAATCCTAGTCATTTGTAAATGATCACTTAATGTGTTAAGTATGTTTACTCAAGATTATCCTCTTGATCTCCTTCTTTACCTTGTCCAAAGAGAAGATCACTCACACACTTGTGATGTGATTAAATATGTAGCATTGATGAAGATCACCTCCTCCTAAAGATCTAGTCATGTTCATCATTTGTTTATTTGTGTCTTATGTCTTGTGTAGATCCAACGTATTTGTGAATACTTGGACTAGTTGTGTTCAGCTAAGTTATTTGTGAATATGGATAGAGTTGTGTACATCCATTGCACATGTGTGTGCTTGGATTTATGTTGTGTACATCCAAGCTACATGTGTGTACTTGGATATGATTAGTTGAGTTGTAATTAGTTATGTTAGTTCTCACTAAACTACAAAGTGATGTGGTTGTGTCTTGTGAGTTCTCACTAAACTATAAAGTGATGTGGTTGTGTCTTGTGAGTTCTCACTAAACTATAAAGTGATATGTAGTTGTGTTGTGTGAAGTTCTCACTTAGCTTCAAAGTGAAGAGTCGTGAAGATTGGTTCTAGCTTTGGATTAGAACTCGACATCTAGCCTTGTGTTGGAAAATGGTGAAGTAGGCAATGTTATGAAGATTGGTTCTACCTTTAGATTAGAACTCGACATCTAGCCTTGTGTCGTAAAATAGTGAAGTGGGCGACGGTGTTTAGATTGGTCCTAGCTAAGATTAGGTCTCGACATTTAGCTTAGTGTCGGAAAATAATATAGGAGGCGTTGTAAGGTTTTCTCCACCAAGAAGGGAGCTTGTGGATATAGTGGAAATCTCGAGTAAGTTTTACTCGAGGAGTGGAGTAGGAACGAGGATAGAGCCTCGTTGCCGAACCACTATAAATCTTGGTGTCTTCCTACTAGGTTGTTTCTTTCCTTACTCTTTACTTACATTCATTATCACTACATTTATTATACATTGTTAATGCATTAGAATTGAACCTAATCATTATGCAACTATCTTTGAAGTAAAAGATAGTTTTGTGCACTCACCTAATTGAAAGGAATTTTAATTAGGAGATAAACCGATGAGAAACTATTCAAACCCCCCCCCCCCCCCCCCCCCTTCTAGTTTCTACAATTGCTATCAGAGCGATGGTGACACAAGATCTTTGAAGTATATTGTACTTTAAAACTTGGATCGATCCATTGTCTCCTCAAATTAGAAGGTTAAGTTGTACTAAAGTTTTTCTTTGGTCAAAACTATTTTTTATTAAAAATAGGCCTTTTAATGTTAATATTGCATATTACTTAAATTAGTAGTATTAATTCATTTTAGATTTACTCTTAAAATGTATCTAGTAGTTTGCATCTTGTTGTGTGTAGGTACTCATGAAGATAAATCATTCAATTGATTGTGGATTGAGTTACTTACACTTGTAGAAGACTCATCTTCTTTGATTTCCAACATCATTGAATGATGATATCAAGATGGGTAGAAGTGATACTAGTCCTTGAAGACTTAGTAGTCACTATTAGTCATTGTTGGGCTTTGCATCGATTCCTTGAATTCCTGGAATGCAATTTGTGGCCAAGGTACGCTTTCGTTCTTCCACACGCCCTATTGATCATTCTTTTGATCATTAATTGACTATATGCTTGTTCTTGGCATCCTTGCCTTGACATTTATTTGTGGTTTGTGATTCTTTTCTTTTTCCCTCTCAAACCTTCATTGCTTGGATACTTGACTCACTATGGAGATGTAGGGTGAGTTAGTAGAAGCTTAAAGTATCAAGCATGATTTTCATGGTTTGCACCCTTACGGTTAGTAGGCCCTATATCATGTGTAACTTGTGCAATTAAGCTCATCTCTAGGATGATTAGTGAATCCCTTGAGATACCAAATTACTTCATTAAGTTGTAGGTGGATTTTACACATTTGGAATTGAAATATTCCAAGGATATTGTTATTGTTAATTCTAGAAATAATTATCCGATCATGTGGGAGAGAAAGTGAATCTATACTTTGCTCATATTTTGAAATAGAATAAGACTACTCTTGAAAATGATCTCATTCTATGCATCAAAATTGCTTGATTTAATTCATTACCAAAGCCGTTTAGACTATCGCCAGAAAGGCACGTCTTAAACCACTATATATGACACAAGCTATTCACATCATCATTTTGAAGAATGTCATTTGTCCTTTGAGCAATGTCCTTGGTCTTGATTCACTTCTCTTGACTTCTCTCCTTTTGCCTTTTTGCTACGAGTAGTCGTTCGTTCATTTCGGTATTTTCCTATCTCGATTCAACTCGTAATCCTTCAACACGGCATTATTATCTAGTGTTGTGGTGGTCCAATGATATCCTAAAAGGTTTAAGATATATTTTTAAGTATTTTAAAAAATTTAGTTTTCAAAATTCATCATTTTTCTTTGATAAAAACCTGCCTCTATAGGCAGTTCTTTATCTCGGCGGCTCAAAGGCGCGGTTCCTAATCGATAAGGAACTGCGGGCAGTAACTTTTGTCAGAGCGCCAGTTTTATTAAAATAGCTTTTACAAACTTGTCTTTCTTACTCCTTCACACACAGCAGACGATTTTTCTGTGTTTTTCCACCATTGTTGAAGCTCCTAAAACCTTCAATTACTCAAATTAATTGATTCAAGTTCTTGGGTTCCACTCATCCATCATCCAAGATCAATTAATTGTAAGTTATATCCTTCAATTTCATCAAATTTGTTTTAGGGTTCATACATTCATAATTGGGGATTTTTAAAATTAACATTGAATTAGAACCTTACTAGGAATAAGAGTTGACATATTATTGTTACTATGGTTCCTTAGGTTCATATTCATAGAGATTTCACTAAAACCCACAAATCCGAATTTTGACTAAGTATTTTGGTTGATTGATGGAATTGATATGAACCCATGAACAAGTTGGTACTGACATTGTTAAATGCTTACCTAAAAACCTTGTTTTTGAAAAACCAATGTTCCAGTTCATTATTGATTTGCATAGTTCATATGTTTTGATCAATGGTGAAATGGTTACATTGTGAACATGAGAATGACAAGGATTAATCCTTTGTTTGTCAAGTTATTGATGAAACACATTCTCACCTTTTTGATTTTTTGATTTTTAATTTTTCATATGAGTAATTGGAGAAATACGTTTATATGTTATTTTTAGGTACTATCATCATGACCACAGGATATCAAAATGACCATCTACTCACTAGAAGATACATGCCTAATCCTTCGTTAACTAATCAATCTCGCTCTTTTCAAAACACTTATCATAATCTCGAGTCTTGTTGTTTCCATGAAGGACGTATTGTTCCTTCTAACCTTCGTGGACTTGATTTCATTCGATTCATGTTAAGTACCATTGGGTTCGATTGTTTGCTAGATATTGATGAGCCAATATTCCCTTCTTTCCTCATGGAATTCTTTAACTCATTTAAGTTAATACACATCAACAATGGTTTATCCTTAAGATTTTCCATCAAGGAGAGAACCTTTGTATACACTCTCGAGGAATTTGGTGAGATTCTCGGAGTTCCATACGAAGGTCAATGTAGGTTAACCGATGCTTGGAGTGTAAACCACTTCGAATCGTCCCTTGTTGATGTGCATTACTTGACTGAGATTCCTTCGGCTTCGGCCATCATTCGTACCCTTGCTTCACCTCGTGAACATCCTATCCTTGGTAATTTTGAAGGAGAATTTCGTACTCTCACTCCTTGGGAATTACTAACTCGCGATCTTAGTGATTTCATGGTCCCTTGGGCCCAAAACATTAGGGAAAATGCAATGTGTTTGGTTGGTGATCGCAACCATGTGCCTGCTTGGCTTGCACATATGTTGTATTGTGTTGTTACCACTACTCCATACAACCTTGCATTTTTCATGGCTAAAAGGATAAGATTTGTTCTCAATGGATCTTGGTCTACTCTTCCTTATGCCATGATTCTCTCACGGCTTCTTAAGAGAGTTCTCCTTGATCAACCTCCTCTTAATCCTTCCTCGTTTCACTTCGTGGTTCGATTCATGTTCCCCATTGAAGGAAATGTCCCTTCAATTCTCACACATGACTCAAATGAAGATGAAAATGTCTCTCAAGACAATTCTCTCATTTCTAGTTATGATTTGTCATCATCTATCTCTCAATTGTCTTCACTAGACATTGATTCAGACTATCAGTATTGTCTCAATCTTCATCTTCAGGATCGAATTAGAAGTGAATCAAGGCAAGGAGGAAATGATCATAGATGAATGACATATATCACTCTTGTGAGATTAACATGTTTGTAAACATGTATGGATTGTTGTTCTTTATCTCTTCTCTTATCTCTATTCTTAGGATGTTGTGTATTCTTTAACTAACAATTTGTGTTTGGATTACCTAGTATTTTAATCCTAGTTATCCATGGTATCGATTTTTCGATTTACATGGCCCTGTGCATCTTATGTGTTTAGATATCCTCCTAGTCATTGATTATTAGTTCTCTTTGACTTGATAAACCTTAGTATAAAATCTGGGCTAGCAAAAGTTTAAGCAAGTGCCTTTTTCAAACTCTTTTGGTCGCGGTTCCATATCAATGTCGCGGTTCTTTAGCGATAAGGAACCGCGGCCCTACGTAAGGAACCGTCCAGTACTGTTTCAACAGAATCTTTACTTTACACTGTTTTCTTTAATCTGTGTAAAACTTTGATAAAACTTTTGCAGAAACCTGCACTTTCCTAAACTAGGCTACCTAATTTCATTGTTCACATAAAATTATTTTAACCTATTACTAGTTTGGATCATCCCCTTCTCTTCTTAAACCCTCTTTTGTTGATTGTGTTCTTCATCCCTTCAACTCTTCTTTTAACCTCAACATTCAACCATGGTATCCACTAGAACATCCAACTCCTCCAAAACATCTTCATCCAAAAAAAGTATTAAGGTGAATCTCAAGTCCTCTAAACTTGGTTCTCCATCTTCTTTAAAACCTAAAAATGAAGCCTCACCTATCCTCATCTCGTCATCACTTTCACCACCACTTGCC
Source organism: Glebionis coronaria (assembly GCA_025667525.1). NCBI lineage: Eukaryota > Viridiplantae > Streptophyta > Magnoliopsida > Asterales > Asteraceae > Glebionis > Glebionis coronaria. Next base: position 170,493,380 of record CM046880.1, read on the forward strand.
TCTTGGCAAACAAACTCAACCCATGGTACTAACCATTCTCATGGTTCTACCTCATCTTCATTCCAATCAAGGATGAATGAGTTTACTTCTCCACTATTTTCTAGCCCTCCCTTAAATGTGAATGCTCAACCACAACCTCATCAAAGGATTCCCTTTGTTTTTTAGCCTCTTCCCTTCACTCCACCAAATTCACCCATCTCACCTATTTTACCCTTGGATACCATGCCTTCTCCTCATCCTCCTACCACCAACACCCCTCTCTTGGGTGTTCCTGTTGTCCCATATATTTAGATGATATAACGTGAATTAAAGTAAGAAAATAGATGAAGAAGATGAATTATAGAGAGAGAAAGTAGTGAGAGAAAGTAGAGAGAAATGGTTGGAACTAGGTGATATTAGATTAAGAGAAGTGAGAATAAAATGAACCAACCAACCCTCCTAACATGCTAGGAGGGTAGTATATATAGTCCACCCACATGCGGGCTTTAATGGGCTATATATTGGGTCGGGCTTGTCTTTTGGACTTTAATTAGTTTAAATCCAAGCCCGTAAACCACGACTAATTAACTACCTATTACAACGTTCTAACTAATGTTACAATAATAACCTATGACCGAGCATTCTTGTTTGACTCAATATTTTGAGGCTAACAATCTCCCCCAACGTAAGGTCATACCCTTTTGATATTTGGAGATAAATGGAGATTACGAATCTCGTCATAAATGAATCTTGAACGTGTAACAGTAGTTTTTTCCTTCATGCTGTGATCTTTGAGCCTTTGTCATTGTCTTTCGACTTAGTCTTTTATCTTGAGATCTTCAAATCATTCTTGACTTGTCTTTGCCATCTCGCGATCTTGTGTCTTCATCCACATGCTCACACTATTAATTGTTGAATAAGTCTTTGGGCATGAATATGTGGTTTTGAATCTTTGACTTTGCAGAGTACACCGTGACGCCACCTTCTCGAGACAAAACATAGACATGGACTGAATGTCTTTGACATTCGTCCTAAATTGGTAGCATTTTACCTCCGGTCGGTGAAGACCGTTATACGATATTAAATACCGTACATGTGATTAGGTAGATTCAATTAAGAATCCCCTTGACAGGGTTTCGCGGCTGTACTAGCCGTTCTCTTTACTCGACCGTCTCAAAGCAAGACTGCGAACATAAAGAGTGAATCAATTGGATAAATATCCGCTTGATTAAAGTCGTCAATTCAAATTCCTGGAACAAGTTTGATTCATTAAGAATCTTACCATTGTTGCTTTCCATTTGACACAAGCTTGATTCATAAGAATCTCGCAAGTTACCTACCGTAGCGCTGTTTGATGTTGACGCTAGAAGGATTTCCATTCGTCACTGTGAATATTAATGAATATCACTCTGAATGTTCTGGCAAGACCATAAAGATATTGCGTAGAAACCTGAAACGAGTTTAAATCAATTCAGAATCAAACCACTGTTGCTTTTCAGTTTTACATGTGCTCAATTCATAAAGAATCTTACACATGACCTACCGCAGTGCTGTTTGATGTTAACACTGGAAGGATTTCCACTCATCATTGTGAATACTTAGTAGTATCACTCTGAGTGTTCTAGCAATATCGCAAGGATATAGCGTAGGACACTCTTGATCTTCATCCGTGTGTCCTAACGAGATTTGATTGATCTCTTGGCTCTAGACTCGATTTGTGCACTTTTAGTGGTCGGAGGTTGGAGCAGATGCTACCTATTCAATATCAACTATCTCGGAGTGAGAAAGTCAATAGAAGTCGTGTTGATCTCTGTGACAATAAAACAAACTTCTTTTGAGAGAAGCCTGAGTAGCTAGAAAAGGATAGTGCTTCACATCACTGGGTCCATGATGAGTTTGTCTTCATGATGATGATAGGTGTGTAAACACCCATCCTTTCTACCACTTAATTACAATAATAACCGAGCCAAAACGTGTATTTTATGTCTTTTATGTCGGAATTATGCTTGGTTTGTGTTTTTGTTGTGATTTAGGACGAAAAGGTGAAAAGTGGAGAAAACACGGGCATTCACGGGCTTTTATTGAAGAAATAGATGAAAAGACGAGTCAAGAAGTCAAGAGTGCAAAACGAACGGAAGTCCAAGAACAATTCTGAAGATTTATCGAAGAAAAAGTCAAAAGACGGAAGTTTACTTAAAGCCGAAGAACTCAAGTCTACTTTATTGAAGAATTAAAAGACGAGTTCAAAGAAATCCCGAGCCACAAGTCATTAGAGTCCAAGTTTAAAGAAGATTAAAAGAATAAAGGACTAATGGTGCAATTAATGAAGATTAAAGGCTTAAGGACTTAATGATGCAATTAAGAGAAAAGGAAAGAGGGGAGGAAGCTTCCTAATCCTCCCCTATATATAGATTAGTCTTAATCACTTTTCATGTTGTTGGCTAAGTGTGACAATTAGTCTTCCACCATTTATTTACCTTGCACCTTTAAATTCATGTCATTTAAATACTTGTCAAATTTAAATACCTTGTCTTGCACCTTAAATTCCTTTAATTTCAAGTAAGTTTCTATTTAATTCTTGTCAATCTTTATTTTATCTTGTTAATCTCCTATCTACCTTTCTTAATCTTTGATTTTTATGTTTATGTTTATGTTCATGTTCATGTTTTTTATTTTGATCAAAGTGGGTTTTTGATTATTGTGGTTAGATTTGTTAGTTTTATTGATTTGGATTGTTTGTTTATGATTATTGAATATTTTGTTAATTAGTTTGGTTTAATCTTGTGTTTTATTTTGGTTAAATTGTGGTTAGATTCGTTGTTACTGTGTTCCCTGTTCTTCGGGGGTGTTTGTTTCTGTTACTGAGATTCCCAGGAAAGTTCCGGATCAAGTCTTTGTTCACAAGGAAAACTTCCGATCCAAGGACCTCAAGGAAAACTTCCGATCCAAAAGTTCCGAATCAGAAACTCATTCGGAAGAAGTTCTGGATCAAATCTTCTGGATCAACAAGTTCCGAGCCAGCAAAGATACTCTTTCATTCGGAACATTTCACTCGGAAGAGTTCCGAATCAAAAGTTTCTAGTTCACTCGGAAGACTTCCGAATCAAGGAGTTCATCCGGAAGAGTTCCGGACCAAAAGTTCCGAACCAAAGGGTGTTTATTCGGAACATCCAAAAGTTCCGAATCAAGCTTCATCCGGAAGTGTTCCGAATCAAGACTTCCGGATCAACGAATCTTCCGGATCAGGAAAGTTCCGAATCAAGCCCACTCATTCGGAAGAGTTCCGAATCAGGACAACTTCCGAACCAAAAGTTCCGGATCAAGAAGTTCCGGATCAAGAAAGGTTCATTCGGAAGAGTTCCGAATCAAGGGTTATCCAGAACTTCCGAATCAAGGGGTTGAATCAGCATAAGTTCCGAACGAAAGATTGTTTTGGATAAGTGACATATTTAGAATAATTTGTTCAGGATCAAGGATTTTGGTAATATTCCGAACGAAGAAGAATCATTCCTAACGAAGGTGACATTCCGGATGAGTGATTGTTCCGAACGAAGGATTATTCCGAATGAGCTGTATTCAGGTTCTTTTTAGTTTCTGTTTTTAACTTTTAATTTCAAGCTTTATTTTTCCCGCCTTTTCCTTAGTCGCACTTTAAGTTTATTTGCCTTAGCTTTATTTTAGCCTTGCCTTAGTTTAAGTTTTAGTTGCGTTTTAAGTTTGCCTTAGATAGCTTTAAGTTTGCGTTATTTACTTTTAGTGCCCTTTTATTTTTAGTCAAGCTTTTAAATACTCGCCCATTATTTTAATTAGACTTAGATTTAAATTACCTGCCTTTTACTTTAATTGTTTTGCACCTTTATTTAAAAGCAACCAAAAATATTTGTTTCACCAAGATCAACTGAGTCGTACTTTAAACCGGAAATCAATTCGTTAAGATACCGAGAACTTAATCTTTTTACCATACAAAAACTTAGTCATTAAAATGGCGCCGCTGCCGGCTCTTTTCGTAAAGATTAACGGTTTTCTGTGAGAGACGCGTTGCTTTTTGGGATCCGTTCACTTGTGAGCGTTATTTTTCTTTCATAAAAATTCAAAAATCATAAAAATTAAAAATTGATAAAAATCCATAAAAAATAAAATTTTCAAAAATCCAAAAAGATTTTATTTTTATTGTGTATATATATTGTCTTTGTGTTTGGTTTCTTTTTCTTTTACATTTTCAGGTGTATGCGTACTAGATCTTCTAATTATCAAGAGCCCGAGACTCAAGAAGATTTAGCTATGTCAGGTGTTAACAACAATATTCCACCGCACCTCAACAATAACAACAATGTTCTTCCACAGCCCGATCTTCGGACAATGGAGGAGCTTTGTCAACCTACCATGTTTGGACGAGGAGGACCGATTGCGCCGATGCAAATCAACGCTCCTGAGTTTTCGTTGAAGCACCACATGATTCAGCAAGTGCAAACAAACCCATTCCGTGGATTGCCTGATGATGATGCCAACAAACACCTCGACAAGTTCATTACAATCACCCAAAGCATGAAGTTGCCTGGTGCCACAAAGGATGTTCTTCGCCTACAACTCTTCCCACATACTGTATCACATCATGCCGAGAAATGGTTTGATCGTCTCCCGAAGAATTCTATTCACACTTGGGATGACATGACTCAACGCTTTTTATCACGCTACTTTCCACCATCCATGGTCACAAGCCTTCGTAATCAAATCAGCGGTTTCATGCAAGACCCTGATGAATCTCTTTTTGATACTTGGGAGCGATATAATGTCTTGATTGATCGTTGTCCAAGCCACAACATGCTCCCTGTGACCTTAATAGATACTTTCTACAATGGTTTGACTTTTCGAGATCGTGATACGATTAATGCAGCCGTCGGTGGCACATTTATGAAAAGGAGACCGAGGAGTGTAGAGAGCTAATTGAGAACATGACTACTTACCACAAAAACTGGGATTCCACTGCTTCTTCAAGGAACAACCCGAGAGTCAATGTTTCTTCCACCTCAGCAAACCCTGATATGACCGAACTCACCCGCATGATGACCGAAATGAGCAAAAGTATCACGCTTCTAGCTTCAAACCAACAACAACAACAAGTTAAAGCGGTTGCTAATCCTTGTGAAACATGCGGTGGTCCTCACTCATACACCGATTATCCTTCGACTCAAGGAAATCCGGAAAATGTGTATGCAGCTTATGGTAATTATTCACCGGAAAATTACCAAGCTCGACCTCAAGGGGATAGAAATCTGTTGAGTTACCGATCTAACAATTACCTTTCACCCGGTTTTTCTCCTCAAAACCAAAACCCCGCCAACAACTACAATAGAACCAACCAAATCCCACCAAGAGCTTCTAATCCTTATCACCCACCCGCCCAACAAACCCCACCCATTACTCCTGATGTTGAAGCCATCATGAGAACCCAAGGTGAGCAAATCAAGAATCTGTAGAGCCAAATTATCAATCTTAAAGGAGATATCACAAAGCAAGGAAATGAGAGTAGATCCGAGCTTCGAGATAATATCCAATCCTCCTTCAGCAATCAAACAAATGATTTGAAGAATATGCTTGCTAGTTTCTTACCCGCAGCTCAACCTTCTAGTTCGAGTTCTCTACCTTCAAACACCGTCACCAATCCGCGAGCAAATGTGAGTGCTATTACTACTCGTAGTGGAATTACCATTGTCGATCTACCTATCCCACCCCCATCATCTACACCTCCTCCACCACCATTTATCCCTACTCCTCCTACACCTAGTATTAGTGCACCATTACCGTCTCCGCCTCGTCATGACGATGTACCTCGGAAGGACCCTTCAACCTCTCAACCTCTACCTGCTACACCTACACCCTCACCACCCAAACCCAATATCCCTTATCCTTCTCGTCTAGGCAAGACCAAACTGCTAACCACGGAGGACTCCGAAGTGACACGCTATGTGAAGATGATTTCTCAAATGAACTTCAACATTAGCTTTCTTGAAGCACTTGTCCACATGCCCAAATTTGTTAAAGCGTTTAAGGAATTGCGTAACAAGAAGGAGAAGCTGATTGAACTCGCCAACACACGCTTAAATGAAAACTGCTCTGCAGTTATTCTTAAAGAACTTCCAGAAAAGCTTGGAGATCCCGGTCGTTTTGTGTTGCCTTGCGTTTTCAACAAAACTGAAGAATTTACTGCCCTTTCTGATCTCGGGGCTAGTATTAATTTGATGCCATTGAGTGTTTGGAAAACATTATCATTGCCCGACCTCACTCCAACGAAGATGACTCTCGAACTTGCAAATCGCACTCTCGCTTACCCCGTTGGTATAGCCGAAGACGTGTTCATTAAAGTTGGCACATTTACTTTCCCGGTCGACTTCGTCGTTGTTGATTATGAAATGGACCCTCGTATTCCTTTAATACTTGGTCGGCCATTCTTGAGAACCGGACGAGCTTTAGTAGATGTGGCCGAAGGTGAGTTAATCTTAAGAGTCGGGGATGATGCACAAGTTTTCAAAATGGGTAAGCTTACAGGCAAATCCTTTGGAGGCCGAGAATCAGTGAATATGATTAATGTGCTCGATGATTTTACCGTCTACAACAATCCTCTATTCGATTCTTCCATTGATAATCCACTTTTTCAAGATGATGTGGATGACTCTCGCTCCACTTTGGAACCTTCTCCCATTTATAATTCTCCACCGGTCTTTGATGCTTATGATGATGAATCTAGCTCAGATTCGGATGATTATGATGACCTTACTTCCGAGTATCCCGAGCTGCCCACAAACGATGATTTCGATGAGGCTGATACTCTTTCGAGCGATTCTTCACATGATGAAGATCCTCCACCGCCATCACTCGATCCTACTTTGGACGATTACTCATTTGAGGAAGATTTCTCTATGTTTCTTAACACTTACTTCCCTCATGAGAGTGATGCTCCTCCTTATGATTTTGAAGATTATCGTCTTGATCCTACTTTGGAATTGAAGAACATTCTTTCAAAGGAGAAGAAACCGGTCGACACCAATATCCGCAGCACGTATGAGTTAACACCTCTTTGTCCCTCTTCTGAGGACGAGGTTGTGCTTCTTCGCGGATCTTCTTCACACTCTGCTGAGCCTGAGTGCTATTTTCCCTTAAAGGAAAAGGTGTTCGACCCCGGTATTGAAATCGTTAAGCCATCTCAGTATCCACCTGATGAAATAAAAGGAAAAATCTTTGGAATTATTGAAGACATGCTTGCACCACTTCACCCTTGCTTCCACCGTGCTCCATCACTTCTTAAGGGAACCTTGCCTACTCTTCTTTGGCTTGCCTTGTTCGCCTTAAGCCTCTGCTATTTGATGGACGAAAACTATGTCTTTGATCCTGGTGGATATATTTCATGCTTCTTCCTATGATGATCAAGGTCGAGTCAGGCTCACGACTCGGTTAACAAAAACCAAGCGCTTCTTGGGAGGCAACCCATGCATCTATCTTTTAGCTTTCTTTATCATAAGTGTAGGGGGAGACCCGTTGGTTTGCTATTTCCTCTTCTCTCTTCTTAATCAGGGATTCGAGCTTCAATGATACACTCTTGATGATTCTTGACGACCCGTGATTCCGTGTTCACTTATTCCCGGTTCTATCCTAAACTCTTTTCGATTCACTATTTTATATTTTCTCAATATTAAAATAGGAATCTCGTTAGTTGTCTTTTCCTTAGCGAGATTTAAACAAAGTGCATAATGTCCTAAGTGTAGGGGAGTTTACTCCCACATGCTTAAACATTGAGGACAATGTTTATCTTAAGTGTAGGGGGACTTCTATCGAAGTTAAGTGGCTTTTTCCTTGTATTTGTCCTCATTTTAACCGGAAAATCAATTTTTCGACATTTTTCAAAATTTTTGATCTATTTTGGCCTATTAGTTTTTCCCTTTGTATAGTTATTTTCTTTCTTTACTAGAATAAATCTTTAATAAAGTGGTTTTAATTTTCAAACGTTGTGAATCTTTTGACTCAACCCGAGTTTACTTATCTAAGTTACTCTAGCTAGTATCCTTAACGTGTTTAAGTCAAGTTTTGCTAGGCTTTTATATAGGGAGCTATAAAACGCGAAAGTCTTAACTCTCACGGGTTAAGAACATGAACTTTTTGCAAGTTCCTATAATTGATCCTAGAGAGTCGTTTATCAAGGGAACTTTAAAACGCGATTTCTAAAACTTGAAAAAGTCTAAGAATTTGCAAGATCCTATAGGTGACTCGAAAACCCAAAACTTTGGTTTAATAGGCTAAGCATCCACGAGTCTCATTCCTTGAGATTTTAAACTGTGGAGAACGAGAGATGATAGAGCCAATTATAAGTTTGGTATTCTTTCGTTAATTTATGTGAGTTAATTATAAGCCTATTCTCCCATCGCCTGTTAATAAATTTATCTGCAATAAATAAGGTTGTACGATTTGAAAAGTTACTTAGCTTCTAGCCCAAGATCGTTTAAAAGTTGCTCGGTATGGATTAGAGTTCATAGCCAAGGCATAACTTATTGAAGCGGGATGCGAAGATTGGCGAGTCCGAAAAGGCCCTAACAAGGCATGAGGGCTATATTTTGTTGCTAAAGATCCAAAGTGATGTGAAGAATCATTTATCGAAAATCAATATGAAGGATCGAGACACACGACGAAAAGCAAAAACTCCCCAAAAGTCATGGAGAAGTGTATCCGAAAAGACCCTAACAAGGTATGAGGATAAATAGATTCAAGTCATAAAAGGAGGCGGATCGTTGTATATCAAAGTCCAAAATAAAGATTGGAGAAAAATGAAGAAGTCGTGGTCCAAGTATGAATCTCTCAAAACTTCAAGTGAAGAAATTCCTATTATGAAGAGAAGGCCATTATTTCATGAACGTCTCTCAAGGTTTGAAGTATGAAGTCGCTGCCAAATATCGGTCCGAGAAAGGTCTCTAATCGCGAAGCGAGTTATGTCAAGATATGAACTCTCTGAGGTCCCGAGAAGAAGTTTTAAAAGATTTTGTCCTTTAGCTAACTATTGATTAAATCGTTCACTTTATTTTCGGCCTAAATAACTATCGAAATAAGTCAAACAATGCATCCTCGTGATCATTCAAGACAACAATAAAATATAAGAGATACCCCTAGGAATAAGGGAGTCTAAGTGAGTAATTGTCCCACATGAGTTCGTGTTAGTTTACTAACTTATAATAACAATGATCTCGTTTTTAAGCTTGGTTTGGAGAAAGTGAAAACTTGAGGATGATGATTATTCATGACATTTTCAAAACCCAAGGTATGCTTTTTATTTCTTTACTTTGAATGTTTATAGTTTTCTATCTCTTTAATAAAGGCCAATGTGGATTAATTATGATGAAAAATGTAAACTTGCTTTGTAACTAATGCATTGCATGAGGACATTGCAATGGTCAAGTGTAGGGGATTTGATATGTGTGTAAACACCCATCCTTTCTAAATAATAACCGAGCCAAAACGTGTATTTTATGTCTTTTATGTCGGAATTATGCGTGGTTTGTGTTTTTGTTGTGATTTAGGACGAAAAGGTGAAAAGTGGAGAAAACACGGGCATTCACGGGCTTTTATTGAAGAAATAGATGAAAAGACGAAGTCAAGAAGTCAAGAGTGCAAAAAGAACGGAAGTCCAAGACCAATTCTGAAGATTTATCGAAGAAAAAGTCAAAAGACGGAAGTTTACTTAAAGCTGAAGAACTCAAGTCTACTTTATTGAAGAATTAAAAGACGAGTTCAAAGACATCCCGAGCCACAAGTCATTAGAGTCCAAGTTTAAAGAAGATTAGAAGAATAAATGACTAATGGTGCAATTAATGAAAATTAAAGGCTTCAGGACTTAATGATGCAATTAAGAGAAAAGGAAAGAGGGGAGGAAGCTTCCTAATCCTCCCTTATATATAGATTAGTCTTAATCACTTTTCATGTTGTAGGCTAAGTGTGACAATTAGTCTTCCACCATTTATTTACCTTGCACCTTTAAATTCATGTCATTTAAATACTTGTCAAATTTAAATACCTTGTCTTGCACCTTAAATTCCTTTAATTTCAAGTAAGTTTCTATTTAATTCTTGTCAATCTTTATTTTATCTTGTTAATCTCCTATCTACCTTTCTTAATCTTTGATTTTTATGTTTATGTTTATGTTCATGTTCATGTTTTTTATTTTGATCAAAGTGGGTTTTTGATTATTGTGGTTAGATTTGTTAGTTTTATTGATTTGGATTGTTTGTTTATGATTATTGAATGTTTTGTTAATTAGTTTGGTTTAATCTTGTGTTTTATTTTGGTTAAATTGTGGTTAGATTCGTTGTTACTGAGTTCCCTGTTCTTCGGGGGTGTTTGTTTCTGTTACTGAGATTCCCAGGAAAGTTCCGGATCAAGTCTTTGTTCACAAGGAAAACTTCCGATCCAAGGACCTCAAGGAAAACTTCCGATCAAAAAGTTCCGAATCAGAAACTCATTCGGAAGAAGTTTCGGATCAAATCTTCCGGATCAACAAGTTCCGAGCCAGCAAAGATACTCTTTCATTCGGAACATTTCACTCGGAAGAGTTCCGAATCAAAAGTTTCTAGTTCACTCGGAAGACTTCCGAATCAAGGAGTTCATCCGGAAGAGTTCCGGACCAAAAGTTCCGAACCAGAGGGTGTTTATTCGGAACATCCAAAAGTTCCGAATCAAGCTTCATCCGGAAGTGTTCCGAATCAAGACTTCCGGATCAACGAATCTTCCGGATCAGGAAAGTTCCGAATCAAGCCCACTCATTCGGAAGAGTTCCGAATCAGGACAACTTCCGAACCAAAAGTTCCGGATCAAGAAGTTCCGGATCAAGAAAGGTTCATTCGGAAGAGTTCCGAATCAAGGGTTATCCAGAACTTCCGAATCAAGGGGTTGAATCAGCATAAGTTCCGAACGAAAGATTGTTTTGGATAAGTGACATATTTAGAATAATGTGTTCAGGATCAAGGATTTTGGTAATATTCCGAACGAAGAAGAATCATTCCTAACGAAAGTGACATTCCGGATGAGTGATTGTTCCGAACGAAGGATTATTCCGAATGAGCTGTATTCAGGTTCTTTTTAGTTTCTGTTTTTAATTTTTAATTTCAAGCTTTATTTTTCCCGCCTTTTCCTTAGTCGCACTTTAAGTTTATTTGCCTTAGCTTTATTTTAGCCTTGCCTTAGTTTAAGTTTTAGTTGCGTTTTAAGTTTGCCTTAGATAGCTTTAAGTTTGCGTTATTTACTTTTAGTGCCCTTTTATTTTTAGTCAAGCTTTTAAATACTCGCCCATTATTTTAATTAGACTTAAATTTAAATTACCTGCCTTTTACTTTAATTGTTTTGCACCTTTATTTAAAAACAACCAAAAATATTTGTTTCACCAAGATCAACTGAGTCGTACTTTAAACCGGAAATCAATTAGTTAAGATACCGAGAACTTAATCTTTTTACCATACAAAAACTTAGTCATTAGATGAGTTGACCCGGTTTCTGCCTAAGTTGTATGGAGCGCTTCTTTGTTTACACCCTTTATCCTTACATTTCTTTTTCATTCATCAACCCCTTCAATGCTTACCAAGACATCATTACTAGCACCTTGTTATGATTGTTACAGTGCTAGCATGAGTACTTAGTCGGCATTAAGCTTCATTCAACTCCATCTTTCCTAAGGACAACTATTTCTAGCTATGGAATGTCCTTGGGTAGATCCCTCCGGTTCTGGTTGGATCATAGGACTTAGTTTCCTATCCTAAACCACCTTTTGACTCCAACATACCGTCGTGGAAAGTAGGTTGTTTTGGGTATAGATCGTGACCATAAAACCATTGAAAACCATTCAAAGTGCTTGATAAAAATCAAAACTTTTAACACTTTGAAAGTTTTACATTTCCGAAAAGCTCCCCCTACACACATGCATCGATATACGAAATAGTTTGGCATGTGAAGGAAAGAGTTGCACTTGAGTCTTTAAGATCACATGTTGTGATATATTACATTTTAATCACATTTTCTCCCCTATCTCTAATATAAAAATATCATATTAGAGATACCAGTTGATTAAAATATGACAATTTCTTAAAACCGATTGGGAGAGAAACATGTGTGCACGCATGAATATGGAACATTAAGTCGGGTTGCTCCCCCTCAACAATATATGTGTGTCTTGAGACAAAATTTGACAAAATTTTAGAAATACGACACCACAAAATATGTTGAGGTACGGAGATAAGATTCCTTTTCCGATATAATATATTACATTTGACAATTTCATATCCTTTTCGGAATGTGTTGGATACATAAAATATGACAATTTTAGAGATGTACCCAACAACATTAAAAGGCTTGATTTTAAAACGCTCCCCCTCAAAAATTGATCAAAATAACATATGACATTTTTAGATATAAAAACCTATTATGAGGAAGGGAGTGTTGAACAAATAATTTTGAAAGATTTAGAAAAACCTTTTGAGAAATTCTTGAAAAATTATGTTCAACGGTTTTAAAATAATCAAGAGAGAAGACTTCTCTTCTATTGCTTAGGGAAAGCGCATTGAAACGTACACTTCCCTGTCAGGTCCGTTTTTTCATGAGCTTAAAACTTGGATTGTTTTGTGACTAGCTCATGACCGAGAAAAATAAATTATGTTCCCATTTCCCATCTCTTGGGTGATCCACGCTTGTTTGATTTTTTTATGCACAATGGAACTAATTGCCCTTGTTGCTTGAACAACATTCACCTCATTGATATCCTAAGGTTGGAAATGATTGGGGCTCACATCAAGTTGCAAAGTTTCTTGTTGAACCTATTTGCTAATCCTCCACCTCCTAGGAGATAAATGATGGACTTTAAAAATAACATGCTTTTCAAAATGAAGATCAAGCCCAAAGAGAACTATGAACTCAAGACCTAGTTATTAGCTATCTTTGTAGTAGTTAATTGTCTTTTTAATTCTTGTCTTTCCTTTTCTTTCCCTCATGAATTTCTCATGTGGATGATTTATGAATTTAGTTTTATGTGCTTTAATCTATGTGATCACATTAAACAACTTCAGTTTATTTAAAATTGAACCTAAATCTATTACAACCTCTAAAAACTTGACTTAAAATTGGACCAAAATGTTATTTAAATATTTGTTCACCCTTTGTAAAGACATTCTTTGTGAATGTGTTGCTTTTATGCAACCCTAGCATACTCTAGTGCTATAAGAGGTAAAAATCCAAGATTTGCAAATTTTTGAAAAAGTCTTATCTTTGTTCAAAACTTTAGAAAATCTGGTTTTGTAGTCCACTGAACGCGGTTCTCAAGCCTCCAGGCGGTTCCATATCGATATGGAACCGCGGGCCTTTTTAAGGAACTGCGCTCAGTAAGGCCATTTGTGGCTTATTTTTTGTCTTTCTTCTTTGACCACTGTTTTGGTTAAGATTCTTTGTTTACCCAATTTGGCTAAACATTCTCTAAAACATTTTTTTTATTTTCAAATCTTTGACTTGTCTATTTTCTTTATATTTTTCTCTTTTGGGAGCTCTTTCCTTCATCCCTCACAATGCCTAATTCTTCCTTTTCTAACATTGACATTTCTTTGTCACACTCTTCTCAACCTAAAGCTTCTTCTTCTAAGCTTTCAAAGAAACCGAAAATCTCGGTTAAACCCATTTGGATCAAAAAGAATAAGAATCCTCATGATTCTTCTTCTCCAAAATCCTCCAAGAATTTCTCTTTCTCTCCGATTCAATATTGGAATGAGACTTACTCTATAAATCCAATTACCGGAGAAAAAGAAATTCTTCCACCACCACCTAAACCTTTCAACTCTCCTCAACTCAATGACCTAAATTCTTTCCCTAACCTCACTAGGCATTGTAAAAAAATTTCTTATCCATTATCTCCCTCCCCACCAAACTCTAATCTTGATGGACCTCCCCCATCTAACGACTTTGTTTTGCAACATGGTTCCTCGTGTGCTTGTTGTCGTTTTCAACAAATTGAACTTGCTCATATCTATGACAAGCTAAATTTTCTTGAATTCCTCCTCACTCGACCTCCTCTTAAAGTTTTTGTTCCCGTGAACAAAACTTCGAATGATGCTTCGTCGTCTTTCTTTTCCAACTAAGGCACTCTTTGTACTTTAGTTGTTTGAGTCAATAAATTTTTAGCAATCTTGGAAGATTATCACTACTAGAATAGCTTATGCTTAGTGGTCTATTTTCCATATTTTTTTGTTTTGAATATTCATATTGTGTGTATGAATATTATCTTGTACGTTATTTCATATTTTTGTAATATGAATGTTATGTGTGTTACCTTTCCCTCTAACTTTATTACACACATTTGTTAAGAAGTTGATCATGGTTAAAACTTAAAATTAATTATGGGTGATTCCATAAATTCTAAATTTTAACCCATTGACATTATAAATCATCTTTGATTGGTTTGGATGTTTCTTTTCTTCTTTTATTCCACCAATTGAACTATGATGTTGTCAATACACACTCTTTGGACATACTTAGCAAATGCTTACTTTTAATTTGTGATTTCTTTTCCTTCTCCCTCTCAAGTTAGTTAGTAAGTAGTGCACATTTATACATTGGTGTTTCTTTTCTTTCTTCTAACCTTTTTGTAGCATGTCACTTTAGCTCATTGACTCGGTGTCCCAAGCAAGGGGGAGTAAGCACCAAGGGGGAGCTACTAGCAAAAGCCCGGTTCTTTTCTTCTTCAAAGACTTGTGCTAACCTTTTTGCTTCGAAAAAGGGGGAGAAATGATAGTGATAAACTCGTTAATAATTCGAATAAACTTGTATTTTACGTAAATGAGTTTATAGTTTGTCGTAATCAAAAAGGGGGAGCTTGTTAATGCATAAGCAATGCCTAAAAATATTGTTAGTATTAATTAATCTTTCTTAGTTTTGATCACAACAAATTACAAAGACATTTATTGTCAAACACAATCATAAAACGAATTATCTAACAAACACTATCATCAAGGTAATAATCATTACACTATCATATCTTAATCATGCTTAGTGATCATAAAAGTGATTAGCCTTAAAACTCACTTTTGTCAAACATTACAAAAGATTTTTAATAAACTTTACTTTTAAGAAAATGTTTTATTAAAATGAAAATGCAAATTTGAATATGGCATATTCCATATGCCATAAGAATATCCTTTGATGGTTTAAACAACCTCAGATATTTCAAATTCACTAAAAGACAAAAAGTAGCGGAGTCTACGCCAGCGGTACCTTAGCACCTATGGCGGTTCCTTATCGATAAGGAACCGCGGGTGCCAGTAAGGAACCGCGGGCTGATATAGCCGTTGGATGTTTTGTCCTATAAATAGTGAGTCAAATCTGCATTCTCTTTAACCCTTTTTGGACATCTTCTTCAGTCTTCTTTCTCCTTTCTAATCTTAGTCATTTGTAAATGATCACTTAATATGTTAAGTATGTTTACTCATAATTATCCTCTTGATCTCCTTCTTTACCTTGTCCAAAGAGAAGATCACTCACACACTTGTGATGTGATTAAAGATGTAGCATTGATGAAGATCACCTCCTCCTAAAGATCTAGTCATGTTCATCATTTGTTTATTTGTGTCTTGTGTCTTGTGTAGATCCAATGTATTTGTGAATGCTTGGACTAGTTGTGTTCATCTAAGTCATTTGTGAATACTTGGATTAGAGTTGTGTACATCCATTGCACATGTGTGTGCTTGGATTTATGTTGTGTAGATCCAAGCTACATGTGTGTACTTGGATATGATTAGTTGAGTTGTAATTAGTTGTGTTAGTTCTCAATAAACTATAAAGTGATGTGGTTGTATCTTGTGAGTTCTCACTAAATTATAAAGTGATGTGGTTGTGTCTTGTGAGTTCTCACTAAACTATAAAGTGATATGTAGTTGTGTTGTGTGAAGTTCTCACTTAGCTTCAAAGTGAAGAGTCTTGAAGATTGGTTCCTGCTTTAGATTAGAACTCGACATCTAGCCTTGTGTCGAAAAATGGTGAAGTAGGCAACGTTGTGAATATTGGTTCTACCTTTAGATTAGAACTCGACATCTAGCCTTGTGTCGTAAAAGAGTGAAGTGGGCGACGTTGTGTAGATTGGTCCTAGCTAAGATTAGGTCTCGACATTTAGCTTAGTGTCGGAAAATAATATAAGCGACGTTGTAAGGTTTTCTCCGCCAAGAAGGGAGCTTGTGGATATAGTGTAAATCTCGAGTAAGGTGTACTCGAGGAGTGGAGTAGGAACGAGGATAGAGCCTCGTTTCCGAACCACAATAAATCTTGGTGTCTTCCTACTAGGTTGTTTCTTTCCTTACTCTTTACTTACATTCATTATCACTACACTTATTATACATTGTTAATGCATTAGAACTGAAGCTAATCATTATGCAACTAGATTTGAAGTAAAAGATAGTTTTGTGCACTCACCTAATTGAAAGGAATTTTAATTAGGAGATAAACCGATGAGAAACAATTCAACCCCCCCCCCCCCCCCCCCCCCCCCCCCCCCTTCTAGTTTCTACACACGCTGCTCCAATTCTTGTTCATACACATTCTGAACATTCCTACTTCTCCTTTGAGGCATCTTAATAAGGAACTTCGGGTCTAATACCAACTTATGTAGACTAATAAACGAGATAATAAATTGGGTCTATTGATTCTATGAATGCTTGAAACAATTCTTTCAACAATCGTTGATTCCAAACCAGTACTTATTAGCATCACTTAGTTTTATTATAAAAACTGATAATTGGCCTACTAGGGTTACAACATTTTATTTAATAGGCTCACAAACTCAAACGGGCCTCAAAAGACAAACGGGTCGTGAGCTAGAACATAAACAAGTCCAATAGAATATCCAAAAATAAACATAAAATGTAAATAACTAATAGAAAACGAGTGTTTTGGGCAAACGAAGTGTGGTTACAATTGTGTCCGTCTTGTTTCTGCGATCCTTTTGACTGGTCATGAACCTCTAACTCCTCCCTGAGTCCAAGTTATGCCCATTTTAATAAACCTCTTTTTCACGATCCTAAGGCTCTAAAAACAAGTCTGCCGTTATTCAATACTTTTCTGGCATTAGTCATACACAAGTAGCTATACCATGAGGAAACCATATATCCATTCCTTTTTTTTTGGAGGACTAGTGACACATAAAAAGATCATTGATACAAGTGGAAAAAATTCAACATATACCATCTTTTTAGCATATACTCAATCAATCAATCACAACCGTTAAATTTTGTTATCTAACAAAAAAAATCTATTTTTTAAAATTAAATGTCTCGCAAACCGTTAATCGTTACGCAAAACGAAACATATTATCGTGACGAGAATTAAATCATCTTTCTAACGAGGGGCACATGTATATACTTTCGACGAACTTTTTTATTTGATTTTTTTTCTCAATCACGTCAGTGAAAATCATATATGATTCGTATCACATATGATTTTCAGAAATCATATATGATTCTTGATATGAGTCATATATGATTCGTGAACGAATGAAATATAATTTTCTCAGACGTGATTTAAGAAAACAAATTGAAAAAAAGTTCGTCAAAAGTATATACATGTATAAACATGTGCTCCTCAATAGAAAGATGATTTAATTCTCGTTCCAATGGTGTATTTTTTTTCGTTTGACGATTTACCGTTTGTGAGATATTTAATTTTTAAAAAAGTGATGGTAAGTATGTTTTTTTTTAAATGGGTGATTGTGATTAGTTGATTGGGTTTATGCTGTTTTAAAGGTCTCCATCTTAACTCTGATATAAGTAATTGCAAGTTTTTTTACCGTAAAATTAGCAAGATAGAACTTTTGGCCTAAACTTGTAAAGGTAATCTGGATTTCTGATGAGTACCCAGAAAATATTCATGCTTAAAGTTCAAACATATTTCATTACATAAAAATACAAAACTTATAACTTATTTGCATTGACATGATCGATCAATCACCGTGACCCATTTTCTCATCAGTAATCTTATCTAATGGTTTCAATAAACCGTAAGTAACAGCCATGGAAATCCACCCTCCCACAAGCACACGAGCAGCGGAGGCCCTCACACAAGACCCGCCCAAAACCGCCCCTAGGCTGCCAAACAAAGCTAATGCAATAGATGTTACTATCACAACCACTACAATTCTAGTAGTATAGTCATCAACTGCCATAGCTGCTGCCAATGGGAACAAAGAACCACACAAAAATGCCGAGGCAGATGCTGCCCCTGCCTTATAAGGATTTGACACCTGTTGTCTTTCATCATCTTTTGTCTTTCCTTGAGCATCTGTTAGTATGACCTTCACCATCGGAGACTTTGCTGGTATACATACATCAATGGGATGATCATTTTTCGGGATTTCAAGCTTGATTTCTTGTAACTTGAAGTCTTCCTTAAATGGGTGTTCTTGATTCACAGCAAGCTCGATATCTCTCTGAGTTGAAACTGAAACGAATTCGCCTACAGCCATGCTGCATGCACCAGCAATGGCTCCAGCAACACCTGAAAGAATCATGAACCATTGATCTTCTTTAGCAGCACCAACGCCCATCATCAAAGATGTGGTGGATAGTAAACCATCATTAGCTCCTAATATAGCTGCCCGTAGCCACTGAGCTCTTTGTAATCGCTCAACTCGGCTTGTTTCTTTCTTAATAGGAAGCGTGTGGTCACCACAAGCCTCCAGTGATCCAGGAAAATCATGAACCATGTTAGAATTTTGTAAGATGAGACTCTTGAGGGAGTGTGGCTTTTGTGCTTATGACACACACTCGTATGTGAAAGCAATATATAAATTTTTAGAATGGCTTGAAAAAGATTTGAATCTTAGGCGGTGTCGTGTAAAATTCTAACGCGAGATTGTCGGATTAAAAGCAAATAAAGAAACTGTCGTTTTCTTGGATATTGTAGCAAAACTATTGTCTTCTTTTTCAAATGCTACTGATTGTAGCATTGCATAAATACAAGATACCAAGCCATGGAGTTTTTTATTTTTTTTACCATTTAGGTTTAGAATCAATGTAACATATCTTACCAGCAATTAGTCCTTCTTAGATATGGCTAATGGGTATTGCGTTAAAACGGCTAACTTTATGGATTAGAGCCAGTTTCCCTCAAAATCGAATTTCTTCTGTGTTTTGTAGTGTAGATTTTAGAACTTATTAAGAGTTTAAGACACTGGATCATACCTTTGTCAATTTCTTTCATCTGCCACCGATTATGTACCGGAATCAACCTTTGAACAGGTATGGCCTAAAAACAACAAAACCATACTATTACCATAATCATGGGTAGTTTACCCTAAACAAGATGAGATAGTTAATGACAAGAGAATTAGACTTACTTGTAGATAATGCTGCGTGGTAAAGACAAAAATTATCATTCTTTAAGATACTAAGCAGCCAAAGAAATAGAAATATATGAGTTGTCGTGAAAGCAACAAGATTGATTTCTTTGAACTAAATGTCTGATGAACAAATCCAAGAACTCCTAGAAGTGAGCCCGGTAAAACTAAAGAGATCTGAAGTTTGGCAGATTATATGCAATGCCAAAGTATGGCCAACACCATTACCTATGTAGTACAATCCAATAGAAAAATACCCAACATTTTCGGACACAAAGCGCCTATTTAGGTCAATGCGAATGTTAAGAATTAGCCTGAATGTTTTTCTACCTTCAGTATGGCCCTTAACCGATAAATTGATCAAAGTTGGTTAGAAACTATATAAATCAAAAGTAATGACTTGCATATCAAACAATTCTGCATAAAATAATTTTCTCATATAAAGTATACATTCCTTTAATCTATATCTATATCTATATCTATATTACTTTATAAAGTATTTGGACCCTTCTTAAAATAGCAAGGCTGAAAATTCAGACTTTTTTACCTACTAAATAAAGCAAGTTGTTAATATATTCATCAAAATTATATACTATAACCTTTTCTAACAACCTTTTGTAACAACCTTTCAAAATAACATTTTTTCTTTTAAATTAAAAATCTTTTTTTTTATTTATTATTTTTATAATCTAATTTCACTATATTTTTATAAAATTTTGTGTTTTTTAATTCGATATTCATTTTGATATATTTTTATTAACTTTTAGTCTTTTTCAATTTTAGTGGGTTTTTTAATTCAATTTTTTATAACTTTACAATGAGTAAGAGATTAATATTTGTTAGTCTCAAAATTCGTTATTAGATACTCGCCGCCGCATTACGCGGGTACCATTCTAGTAATCTAAAAAAGAAACAAATATTTATTATTAATTACAAGAAATCCTGAAAAGACAAAATTAAAATTCACATAGAACAGTATGCAACCAATAACCTAGCGGTAACCGTCTCTTCTGTCTTGTTCCTCTGCTTCCTTATTTGCAACTTGAACAGATTTGAACCAGAGATAACCCTGTTTTTCAGCTCATGTCAGCTGATGTAAGTTGGGTCAATCCATGCTAGGAATATTCATATTAAATGCTACGAGGTATAATAATTAGGATCGGTAAGTTGTTAACAAGATACCAAAATGAGTCTTATATACAATTGAGACCTGAATTAAGAGCATAGAAGTGAAAAAACTTATAGTATAATAAGGGGGTGTTTCAGTGTGTCTTTTGATTGTTATTATTGTGACTTTTGGAATCGAAGTCAGATTAGCAGATGATGAATGTTAGAAACTTGAAACAGCTTTGAACCTAGTTACCTAATTATTCGAGTCGGAATTTGATCTTAAATAATCAGAAAGTTAGAACCATAGTCACTTCTACCCACACAGTTCAACTGATTACGGCAAGTATATAATTAGGCACAGATAAAATATACCCCTTACTTTCTAAGAACCACTTATTTCCAAAACGTATATACCATATATCAAAGGTCCTACACAATACTACAGTATTTCAAATCCTAAATTATGGCCGTCAAAGCCACAAATGTTCTCAGTCATAACATTCTTTTCCAGCCATTTCATAAACACTTGAAATTACGAGTGTGCTATTTGGATGATAAAATGTAATGTATTGTGTGTTATCTCAAAACCATTTATGAATGAAAGGAAAACCTGTGAGGATGCACGTTGATAAATTTGGATATTATCATTAGTTGGTCTAGTAAATAGTACTAATAAAGAACCACCATCAAGTGGCTTGGTGATTATTGACTCTCAAAGGAGAGGTCAAGGGTTCAAACCTCACTAGGTGTGTACACTTGGGGGTGGCCACGGAGGTTCACCTGCGACGACTCCGGGCTATCCAAAAGGGTAGTCGCCCTGGGATTAGTCGGCTCGCAATGTCGGGTCGGAAACCTAGGTATACCCAAAAAATAGTACTAATAAAAGGAGCGTTTGGGCGTGCACTATTGTGATTATAAATTGTATTGAATGATTATTATTTTCTAATCGGAAATGATTTATCTCCATATGCATATGACGTTGTATGAATAAAATTTTGGTTTTAAAACAATGTCATATGCAGATAGGCAGTACTCAAATAAGCAATGGCAATCAATAAACAATCCCATACAGCTCGCAATAGTATAGTAAGTGCAAACTTACAGCAGTTGGAAGACCAGTAATAGCAAAGAACCCAAGCACAGGTGCATAAAATATACTGCCCGATTCCAACACTCCGAAAACCGGCTTTTGGTTCACATACTCAAATACTGACCCAATCTACAATAGCAAAAAAAACAATATTTCACTTCCCATCAGATCAACCTCAAAAATTACCAAAAAGACCAGAAAAAAAAACAACTTACAGCAGCAATGGCAGTAATAGCAGAAGCAAGCAAATAAACACCAAATGGAAGATCACCACCAGATGAAGAAGATTCTGGCTGGGCTTCATTTCTGGCCCATGGAGGTGGTTCATTGGAATCAGGTTTAGCCCATGAAGGCGTTGATTGTTCTTCATCTTCTTTGATAGCAAATACAGTTAGTCTTTTGAAACATTTGTGGGTTGTGGGTGTTTGGTAATCTGTTTTGAAGGTGGAAATTGAGGATGTTTTGAGGGGTTTAGTGGATGGGATAAGAAGTGGGTGGGTGATGCATAGAGATAATGTTTGTATTGGCATATTCGTTCTCGCTCAATATTGGAAATGAAGTTGAGCTCAGCTTTGGTTCTGCTGAATTTGTGTGTTAGATTGTGTTTCAAACCATTGGTTCTCAAGAGTCTCCTACCAAAAATCTGTTCCTATTAACATTCATATCTATTAAATATTTATTAAATAAATTTATAAATTATTAATATATAAACATAACTTTTATAAAAATTAATACATATTTAATGTATTTTAACATCTACCCAATATACATTGGTTATAATATATATATATATATATATATATATATATATATATATATATATATATATATATATATATATATATATATATATATATATATATATATATATATATATATATATATATATATATATATATATAGTGAAAGGTTATTTTCAGAACCAAATAAATGTACAGAACTGCGAGAACCACCTTAATACTCTTAACAATGCATGTAACACCCCACTTGGATAAGTGGACCGTTACGTGTATTTATGGCGTGTCATCAAATCATAAGGTAAATGTCCTAAAACATTAACTGACCATAAAGGAAATACCGAAATCAAACCTCGGCAATCCAAACATAAGCCCAAAACATGAAAAATAAAATACTGAATGAAAGGACTAAACAATGTCCAAATAAGCAGAATAATGTAAGAAATGCATAATGTAAGAAGTCTGGATAGCTTCCATCCAAATGCACATGCTCTTAGAATCCTAAAAGCGTCCTGGTGTACCTGCCGTTAGAACATGAAAGGAACTACGGCTGAGCATAACGCTCAGTGAACGGATATGAAGCATGATAAGGAATTACTGAAATGAAGTAGATGATAAATACTGAAGCTGTAAGACTGATAAGTAAAGGTGCAGCGGAATCTGTAAATAATCTGTAAAGTCTGATTTATCAATAATGAAAGCTGAACTGTTATCTGTTAAATCTGTATAACATGCATTTACTGTATTTTAATTGCCAAGAGCTTATATAGGTCATGTGTTATAACAACTGCTGCATGAATACATAGAGGGGTGACCTCGTCATGCTGTAGAGGGGTGACCTCTAAATAACTGTAGAGGGGTGACCTCTAAATAATGTGCTGGGTGGAGGGATCAGCTCCAATGTGAAGGATGTAGAGCACACACCACATTCACCCTGATAACTGTAAAACTGATAAGCCTAGGATGCATCCATACGCCCCACTAATAATACTGATAAAATGGCCAAGCTGAGCTGAGTGGGACGATGCAGGATATCACTCTCCTGCATGTGAGTCACGACACCGGTGCCTCTAGTGCCGTGGTTACGGTACCTCCGTAACTAGTACATAAACTGATCATGCTTGTATATAATGCTCAGGCAATTTATTTAGTTATTAACATAATTACTGATAAGCTTAAACATATACTGGGGAAAACATTTGGCTGAAGACGGGGAAATCCTAATCATGCATAAAAGAAAGGAAGTCCATACTGAAGGACGGAGAATCCGTACCTCGTGTCCAGTAATGAAATAGAAACGAAAGCTGAAAGGTCTACTCCGACTTCACGGATACTACATGAATAATAGACGTGAACATAAGTTGACTAATATTTGTTTATTTTATTTATCTCAACTAGACTTACTTAATTTATTTATTCTTGTAATACTGTTAATATATAAACTAGTAAATCTGAATGTTCTAATATTTCTGATTAACGTATTCTTGTTTTATTATTAATTACGATATACACGTATTCTGACGATCTATTATGTTAAGGATGAACAATTTCAGACACTCAAGATAATTAGTTAAACCAAACATAGATAAAAGTAGTTTTAAAGTATATTTTTATTTGATTACTTTTATAAAGCATCAAGATATGTAACCATCTACATAATACACATATTAATAATACAAGTTGATAAAAGCATGTTATGAAAGCCATCTTCTTCAATATGAATCACGGCATATTTTAAACCGAGTTTCGAACTTTTCGTTAATACTTTTATAATCTTATTAATCCATTTTAGATGCTGAACTCCATGGTTAAAATCCTTACTTGAAATCATACAAATAACCAACATGTCAAAACTGCAACTCGTCGATTCGTATATGTGGTGAAAAACAGTTATGCTACTACTGTTGTATGCATTCATATGACAACTAAAAAGAGGATTATATTTTTAGAGTAACATGTTCTCATACTACATATATGAAGGATCGATGGTTACCTTCAACACAAGCAGAGACATGTCGAAACATAAACCGATGCCGAAATCATCCGCAGACACGCATATGAAGGTCAAATAAAATATGGTCAGGGACCGAAACCCGGTACAACCTCCAGCCGAAACTCGACGCGATCGAACACCAACACCAACTTGAGCGCTCACACCAGAATCTTACGAGGGATGATTGAACACTAGAACTAAATCGAACATATAAAGCTAAACATAACCCACGGTCTAACAATCATCTAAATTTCTAGCGTAACCAAAACTGGACCGAAGCACGAACCGTTATCGAAATCGAACTTAAAACATGATGACGTGCGCTCAAACCCATTATGTGTATGTTGTTTGTGATTTTCCTCATGAATGGTTGATATTGTCAGGGGTATTCTAACTTATATTAAGCCGAGATATCAGGGATAAATTTGGACGTAATATTTGCTGATATCTTTTACTCATTAATAGCTCACACAGTTTCTTTTTTTTTTTTTTGGTTTTAGTTAGAGAAAAGATGAACCCGAGTTTATCGCAAAAACGAGACTTAAACAAAAGAAAATGACTTGTATTCTTTTGACCGAGTCTTAAAATGGGCACCAGATCTTTAATTAATTAATATTTTTTTATTATAAGTATTTAACTCGATGTTCGTGATTAATTTTCATGTTTACTCATGACTTATAACATTTATTTTCTGAATAAATATTTATTACGTAATACTTGGATGAATACTATTTTATTATTCTGAGTAACTAATAATCTATGTATCGTTTACTTAATTCTGTGACTGCGTTAAATTACTGTTCGAGGATTTTTTTTTTTTAGGCGGGTTTTACAATTCTTCCCCTCTAAAAAAAATAATTCGTCCCCGAATTAAGGATACGATTGTACTGGGTTTTACAATTCTTCCCCTCTAAAAAGGAGAAATTCATCCTCGAATTAAAGATAATAAGCTGATGAAGTTATAAGAATAGAAAGAACACATAAACTGAAAAGACAAATAAGTTGAAGGATAATTTGTCTTCTAATCAAGACATAATGCTGTTGATAGGTTTAAACTTGACATGACGGAAATGATCATGTAACGTGACATGGCTGAAGAGAACATGGAACATGACATGACTGAAAGGGCTTAACTGAATCTATTCAAGGAAAAGGGATGAGAGGTCCGGATGGACTCCTCCGTTTCGAGTGGCTTCCCGCTCAAAACGATTCCTTAAAAGGTCTAAACACAATGAAAATCTTGGTCCTGATGACCCTGTCCTGATGATGCTGAATAATTTCTGGTTCCATAATTAAAATGGATTTCCTGAATCTGATAGAATGAATAAGCTATAGCATGAAGGATACATGAAACGGTACGTATAAATATCCTAAAAGATAACATTTCTATATCTGAGCAAGCTGCTGAAAATATATAGGGACGAACTACGTGAACAATTGGGTACATGTTACGTGAGCAATTGTGAACGTGGTTCGCGATCATAAAGAGAGCGTTGTGCATGAAATAGGTCATGTATGTGATACGTGAAACATACTATGAGCGTGATACTGGAACATATCATAAACGTATGCTGACTGAGGAAAGAATGCCAAACGATACGGCCTGAGATGTGAAACGTCTGCCTGGTTATGGAATAGTTGTGCTAAACTTGAGTCTGGTTTTTCAAGCTTTCTGTAACCGTATTTGGTAATAGACTGTGAAACATATATCGCGAAATGGCACACGAACTTGAACGTGGATAATGTTATGAATGCTAACGTGAGCTCAGATCATGAGATAACACGAAACATGAACTGAAACAACATCATACTATGAATGAGACGTAAACGTGAAAGTGAAGATAAACGTGAACGTGAATGTGAACATACACGTGATCGTGGACATGAACGTGAGCGTGATTCGTGAACGTTAATTTCTATCTAACAGGATTGTTGATGGAATACCTTGGAATCATATGATCTATTGTTGAATTTCCTGCAGATTTGTTACTGCGTAATCATTTTGGATAAAAGAAGACGTGTAGGTTGGTTGACTGGTTAACAACGACTTAGATAGCATCATGCTTCGTCTGAGTCTGTGGTAACTGACAAAACCTCCATGGAATCTTATCTCAATTATTTTCAGAAATTTCTAATGGTTGTAATAACTCATTAGCATGTTGGTGTCCTATCTTGAACCAGCGGTATGTTAGGCATCCAGATATGAACATAGTTGCATCAATTGTTAAACTGCTTCTGGTGGAATGAAAGAATTTGAGTCTGGGTAAAATAGATTCTCCTAGCGTAGGATCATATGTGATACAAGATTTTAGTGTAGGTCCTCTCCTTTATGCGTAAGCTTAGCCATGGAAGGCTAATCGTGGAAACTGCCCGCAATTTCTGCGGTACAGGTCAACTGAGTTCGAGAAAACCTTGTACTTTAGTCATAGGCGTCGATCTTGACCATCTGGTGATGACCTTCATCTTCGCGGGACTGTCTGGAATTTCTTTCTGCTGAAATATGGTGGCTCAAAAATGCCACCTTGTTCATCTGGAACTCACATCTGGAAAATTGCGTATATAATTTTCTCCTATCTGAGAATTTGCGGGGTCGTGAAAAAGATGATTCTCATGTTCTTCTCTAGAATTTAGGAGATCCGAATGTAATCAATGAATACACTGACAATTTTGTCTGAGAATTCATGGGGAAAAAAATTTATTCATAAATTTCA
This sequence comes from Glebionis coronaria, assembly GCA_025667525.1. Classification (NCBI taxonomy): domain Eukaryota; kingdom Viridiplantae; phylum Streptophyta; class Magnoliopsida; order Asterales; family Asteraceae; genus Glebionis; species Glebionis coronaria. Next base: position 170,520,387 of record CM046880.1, read on the forward strand.
TAATATGGCAGGAGCATTAGGGAGTTCAGAAGTATATAAAAAAAATCAAAATCTTTAGAGAGACTGTAATATGTGCAACAACAGTCTGTAAAACATCATGTTATTTCTCTCACCACTGATGGTAGTATGATCGGAAATTGTTCTGGAAAATGTTTAAGACATCGTAGCAGATCAGATAAACCTGCTATTTATGGAATGAACATTGATTAAGAATGGTGATCTTGTCAAAAATTTAGTGGTCGATACATGATCTCATGATACCGGCCTTCTTCCTGATAGACATACACGGTGCACTTCCTGGTTGTGCGCTAGGGCGAAATAAGCCTCATTCTGTAATTCTTGCAGCAAATTTTGCAACTCTTTTAAACTCAGTTGAAGCCCTGCGATAAAGAGTTCTGAAAATAGGTTATGTACTTGAGACAAGATCTATGTTAAACCCTGTCTTGTGGTTAGGAAGTAATTTATGGAAAACCTCCCGGAATACATTAGGATACCTTGGGATAATCTGTTGATCATGAATTTAAGGAATTACAGAAATTGCATCATGAATGTGACCAGAAGTCTTCGCAGCTATAAGATAATAATTCACTTGCTCATAAAGTTGAAACAATTTGTACTGATTTTCTGGCAGGAGTAAAATGAATATGTTTAGGGTTGGTAAAGAGGATCTTGTCGTTAACTGAAAAATAAAACTTTAATAAAATATAGTGATACGGGTGCATCCTTTCTGGCTGAGAGTCAGGTGACTACCTGATTTAAGATAAAGCTGACATAGGAATACGTGAAGTAAACATGGCGACTTTTCACTGAATGTGTTTGTCTGTAACCTCACAGAGTGAATACTACTTGTTTGACCTGAATAATACTCTAGTGGTGGTGACTGAATTTTTAAATGATCTGATTCATGTGTGACATCATAGAACTTGTATACCCCTTTCTGAAGGGTACCCTGAATTACTGAGGACTAGTTTAGAAACATACTGGAGTTATGAGTTCTGACTCGTATTTTAAAGAAATATTCGTATCACGTGTACCATGACTGGTGTCCTGATATGTGTCTTCCGAAATGATACCTGAGACCTATGTCTTAACTGATGTCTTGGCACATGTTTTAGTAGATGAATCTGAACAAGGCTGAAAAATTTTGGTAACTGCTTGGATTGGCGAACCGGTTAGACTACTGACCTCTTGTATTTTTGGTCATGTCCGTTCCGGAGTTCCGATGTTTACTGATTGATTATTTATAAGCACGGTGGTTGTCATTACCGCCTTGTCTTTCAGTTTCCTGGCGGTCGTTATCATGACCGTGATTCATGTAACTATTTTGCTGAGTGGCCGGCTGGGTTCCGGTTCCCACTCTTCTGAATGAACGGTTAGCTGAGTGAAGTGCGGCATCTAGCTTAGAAGGTAAAAGTATGGAATGGAATGGTAGTGTCTGATGGTTGAATTTTTTTTCTTGTCATAAATTTCAAATTTATAGTTTTCGTCCTTGTTCTGCAGAGTCTTCTTAGTATAAACGGCATCAGCATCTTGAGAAATCTCCAAAGTATCAGCAGCATCAGCATTTGTGAGGTCTTCAAAGTGTTAGCAGAAATCAGCATCTGGTAAAATCTTCAACTCACGAGCAGCATCAACACCTCGTAGAATATCGAAAAGTGGCGACGCCTGAGATGATTGAGCATCGATTAGCAATATCCATGGAGTAGGGTACCTGGAGTACACCTGGACTACTGTACATGAAGTACAAAATGAATACTACACATGGAGCATATCTGAGGCAATGTACGTGGAGTATACATGAAATACTGTACATGAAGTATAACTGAGACACTGTACATGGGGTACATATGGTATACTGTACATGGCACTGGTGGAAATTTTATGGGTTGATCGATACTGGTGTCAATTGTCTAACATGATCAAACAAATAACTTGATTTACACGGTAGTAAACTGATCTGAAATAAGTAACATGATAGGCTGACAATTCCTGCGTCGACTTACTGCCGGTTGTATCGAGGCTGAAAAGTATGATATAATCGAAGTCCTAACAGTGGTCAGCATAAAGCATGATTAATGAAGACCAATCATGATTTATCATGAAAACGGGTTTTACTGAGATTCCTGTGTATCTTAACATGAGAACATCATTACTTTGCTGAAAACATAATCCTCGTAAGGAGACATGAAACTGAATCAACATGAAGACGACATCAACGTGAGGGTATGAAAATTTGACTGTTACAAGGAACATAAAAGTCTAATCAACTGAGGTGTAATATCAACTGATGTGGATGACTATGGTTCAATCCACAGAATTCAAGGAATAAACATGTGACTAAGTATGGGTGATTCTGGTTCGATCCATACTTGTCAAAGTTTATAAAGTGCCTTGATATGAAGAAGGTGAACAACTGTGGATCGGTTCACAAAACATCATTCAAATTAATGGTATGAAAATTTGACTCGAAAAATGGTGAACGTTTATGGCTGGTTCAACAAGTAATATTTGATTGAAAACATGAATCTGTCATGAGTAAGGGTAAACGCCTATGGTCGGTTTACCAATACAAAATCTGAACAGGCAAGAGTGAACGCCTATGGGTCGGTTCAGCAAAACATAATTCGCAGAAAAACACATGCGACCAAATATGGCCAGTCTTGTACCAACCTTTTTCTTAGTTAAAATTTAAAGAAAACTGACTGATTAACGAAGAAAACCGACTGATAATTGCATGAGAAACATGAAAGATAACAATGCCAAAATCTGGGAAGTTCCTGGTGACTACCCACTAGTCACAGGTCACGGTTTAGAGCCTACAGGTCGAACCTTGCGCTCTGATACCATAATTGTAACACCCCACTTGGATAAGTGGACCGTTACGTGTATTTATGGCGTGTCATCAAAGCATAAGGTAAATGTCCTAAAACATTAACTGACCATAAAGGAAATACCGAAATCAAACCTCGGCAATCCAAACATAAGCCCAAAACATGAAAAATAAAATACTGAATGAAAGGACTAAACAATATCCAAATAAGCAGAATAATGTAAGAAATGCATAATGTAAGAAGTCTGGATAGCTTCCATCCAAATGCACATGCTCTTAGAATCCTAAAAGCGTCCTGGTGTACCTGCCGTTAGAACATGAAAGGAACTACGGCTGAGCATAACGCTCAGTGAACGGATATGAAGCATGAAAAGGAATTACTGAAATGAAGTAGATGATAAATACTGAAGCTGTAAGACTGATAAGTAAAGTTGCAGCGGAATCTGTAAATAATCTGTAAAGTCTGATTTATCAATAGTGAAAGCTGAACTGTTATCTGTTAAATCTGTATAACATGCATTTACTGTATTTTAATTGCCAAGAGCTTATATAGGTCATGTGTTATAACAACTGCTGCATGAATACATAGAGGGGTGACCTCGTCATGCTGTAGAGGGGTGACCTCTAAATAACTGTAGAGGGGTGACCTCTAAATACTGTGCTGGGTGGAGGGATCAACTCCAATGTGAAGGATGTAGAGCACACACCACATTCACCCTGATAACTGTAAAACTGATAAGCCTAGGATGCATCCATACGCCCCACTAATAATACTGATAAAATGGCCAAGCTGAGCTGAGTGGGACGATGTAGGATATCACTCTCCTGCATGTGAGTCACGACACCGGTGCCTCTAGTGCCGTGGTTACGGTACCTCCGTAACTAGTACATAAACTGATCATGCTTGTATATAATGCTCAGGCAATTTATTTAGTTATTAACATAATTACTGATAAGCTTAAACATATACTGGGGAAAACATTTGGCTGAAGACAGGGAAATCCTAATCATGCATAAAAGAAAGGAAGTCCATACTGAAGGACGGAGAATCCGTACCTCGTGTCCAGTAATGAAATATAAACGAAAGCTGAAAGGTCTACTCCGACTTCACGGATACTACATGAATAATAGACGTGAACATAAGTTGACTAATATTTGTTTATTTTATTTATCTCAACTGGACTTACTTAATTTATTTATTCTTGTAATACTGTTAATATATAAACTAATAAATCTGAATGTTCTAATATTTCTGATTAACGTATTCTTGTTTTATTATTAATTACGATATACACGTATTCTGACGATCTATTATGTTAAGGATGAACAATTTCAGACACTCAAGATAATTAGTTAAACCAAACATAGATAAAAGTAGTTTTAAAGTATATTTTTATTTGATTACTTTTATAAAGCATCAAGATATGTAACCATCTACATAATACACATATTAATAATACAAGTTGATAAAAGCATGTTATGAAAGCCATCTTCTTCAATATGAATCACGGCATATTTTAAACCGAGTTTCGAACTTTTCGTTAATACTTTTATAATCTTATTAATCCATTTTAGATGCTGAACTCCATGGTTAAAATCCTTACTTGAAATCATACAAATAACCAACATGTCAAAACTGCAACTCGTCGATTCGTATATGTGGTGAAAAACAGTTATGCTACTACTGTTGTATGCATTCATATGACAACTAAAAAGAGGATTATATTTTTAGAGTAACATGTTCTCATACTACATATATGAAGGATCGATGGTTACCTTCAACACAAGCAGAGACATGTCAAAACATAAACCGATGCCGAAATCATCCGCAGACACGCATATGAAGGTCAAATAAAATATGGTCAGGGACCGAAACCCGGTACAACCTCCAGCCGAAACTCGACGCGATCGAACACCAACACCAACTTGAGCGCTCACACCAGAATCTTACGAGGGATGATTGAACACTAGAACTAAATCGAACATATAAAGCTAAACATAACCCACGGTCTAACAATCATCTAAATTTCTAGCGTAACCAAAACTGGACCGAAGCACGAACCGTTATCGAAATCGAACTTAAAACATGATGACGTGCGCTCAAACCCATTATGTGTATGTTGTTTGTGATTTTCCTCATGAATGGTTGATATTGTCAGGGGTATTCTAACTTATATTAAGCCGAGATATCAGGGATAAATTTGGACGTAATATTTGCTGATATCTTTTACTCATTAATAGCTCACACAGTTTTTTTTTTTTTTTTTGGTTTTAGTTAGAGAAAAGATGAACCCGAGTTTACCGCAAAAACGAGACTTAAACAAAAGAAAATGACTTGTATTCTTTTGACCGAGTCTTAAAATGGGCACCAGATCTTTAATTAATTAATATTTTTTTTATTATAAGTATTTAACTCGATGTTCGTGATTAATTTTTATGTTTACTCATGACTTATAACATTTATTTTCTGAATAAATATTTATTACGTAATACTTGGATGAATACTATTTTATTATTCTGAGTAATTAATAATCTATGTATCGTTTACTTAATTCTGTGACTGCGTTAAATTACTGTTCGAGGATTTTTTTAGGCGGGTTTTACAATGCATATGTATTTTCATTATTATATTAAATTAACATTTAATAGTTGTTTTGTTGGTTATATATCCGAGTATGATGAGCGATATGAAAAGTGCACATGTGTTTTCTTATTATCCAACGAAAAGATAGTTATCATACATACAAAACAAATACATGTGCATAAATGTTCTTAGTGACCTACGAAAATGAAAATTCATGTATTTCTACCTAATAAACTAACCTGATATATATACATGTGCATTTTAAGAGTAAAAAGGTGGTTCTCGCAGTTCTGTACATTTATTTGGTTCTGAAAATAACCTCACCCTATATATATATATATATATATATATATATATATATATATATATATATATATATATATATATATATATATATATATATATATATATATATATATATATATATATATATATATATATATATATATATATATATATATATATATATATATATATATATATATATATATATATATATATATATATATATATATATATATATATATATATATATATATATATAAGAGGAGGGATTTGCCACGTCATCTATCAGGGTACTAATCCCAGTCAGCACATGGGCTTAGGTTGTGGGCTTAAAAATTCCCGAACACAAAAACCTTAATCTCACCCTATTAAACCCAAACATAAATCGATATCAGTTTTATCCATCTTCCACAGAACCCATAAATTTTAAAGGAAGAAAGTAATGAATAACGACGAATTATTTATGTTGAACCCTTAAGATTTGATTGATCGGATTATGATTGATGTTCACACATTCATTCTTTTAGATCTACCAAACCATATAATACAGAGAATATGGCTGATTTACAATCGATTTTAGACACGACGCCCGGTTACAAAGAATCAATTCAAACCCATGAGGAGCCCGAGGTACTTTCTTCTTTCTATCTCTTTTAGATTTTTTTGATTTCTTTGTTTTAATTTAAAATTAAACAACCTTTGTTGGATCCGTAATAGCACGTTCCAGTGATTTGTGTCGACAATTCTTTCTTGCGACGATGAAGCTTCTAGCGGATAAAGCAGCGACAAGAGAAGATGTTGATGTCGTGTTCAATGCAGAGAGGCGGAATAATCCTAATTCAATAGCCCACCCAAATCGAGTGGCTGCTTCTATTTCAGCTGCTGAAATCTTAACAAGAAAGAGCGTGTGATGTAGTTTTCAACTGCTGCTAATCCGGGTTGGGTAACTGGTATAATTTTACTTTTTATGTTAGTGGTATAATGGATGTTTTCCTATATTATATCTCTACTTTTGAAGTTGAATATATAAATGATAATTAACAGATGAAGATGCGTCTGATGCAAGTTTTTGTTCACTTAAAATGAAGGTTGGGGTTAAAACATGTCAGGAAATTTCAGAACATACATCAGTAAGTTTTAGTCTTTGTTGTTGGTTCTTACACAAAAAATGCTATGGTATTACTTATATTTTTCTGAAGTTAATGATTTTGAATGTAGAAGTTGACTGTTGAGAATGGTCTGACCCGACTTTGAACAATTCACCCCTACATAAAATTTTATTTTAAATTTATATGGCTTTTGTTTTGTTAGTTTAAAGATGGTGAAACGGCTATTGGGAGTTTTCAGGATGTTTTGCAATATAGTAGTTAGCGCAGATATGCCAATTACAGAAATATGCCAATGACATGAGAACAACCATCTCAATGTATCTTAGTTATATAGTTGCCTCTAAATACAAAGTCATGAAAATGGCCAATTTTTTCTAAAATTATGTATATACGATAGTTATATGATGAGTTTTTGATTCAGATATAATAATGAAAGTTTCTTTTGGTAGACTCAGACATGCAATGCTTAAATTAACTATTTCTCTATACATATTTATATGCACAAAGACATCACTTGAGGCGTAGAACAGTTTCTTTTGTGTTAGTTTACACCCGAAAATTAAGTCTATGCACGCAAGCATTGCATCTTTCCGTGACAGTTTCTCATGTAGAGTAAACAATCGACAAACCCATAATAGAATTCTGTAATTGTACGCTCCTATTTGCAACTTTGTTGTGTTATTTTCTTATTCATTTACATGCTTATTGGCAGGTTTAGAAAAGCAATTGAATTACATACATAGTTGGACGGGTGGTCTTATCTTTAATAGGTAAGTTTCTTTCTTTTACATCGGTATTTAGTTACTTTTTTATTGGACTTTTGGTTACTCTTTCTGCTCTAAAACTGCAAATGTGTTCTTTAACCAGTCCGCACCTTTATTGGTGAGTCATAATGTTGGAGAACTTCTTCAATCCTCATTAGACAACAAGCTAAGTGTAGTACTTCTTTATTTTGACACTACAATAATATAAGTATGTGTTTGTCTGTTTTAGAGTTTTTATAAGAGATGATGCTATGTTAGTGGTTGACACGATATCATTAGGCTTTGTAAATGCTGCAACAAAATGATTATGTTAAAGGTCTTATCTGCTAATAAATGCGTTTTCAGCTTAATTTAGTGGATGAGAATAAGAGACCTGAAATATGGGCATAAAATTGTAAATAAGGGTAAGCACATACGAAACAAAATTAATTCATAGTCGATATAACATATAAAACTATAACTTGCAGATCGTTGGTCGAATTATCCCTGATGACTGTACCTAAATATGATACAAGAATATTATTAGTGGATTGTTAGAAAAATATATGCATGTTGGAAGCCTGATACTAGAATTAGGTAAAAAAAGGATCCTCAAGCTTCAATGTTTAACTCGCATAAGAGGCGAGATGTTTAGGTACCTTCTTATTAGGGGTAACAAAGCGCATATGTCGTTAGGTTTGGTGACGGGTTAAAAATTAAAACATTCTTAGTACAGGTCAAATGGATCAGGACATTGTCACTCTCTAAGCGCATATCCAAATAGCTTATTTAAGGTTATGAAATTTGGCTAGGCGAGCTTTTAATCTAACTTAAAAACCCTCTAAAATAACTATTTCTAAACCGCTCTATTAAGCTACGTATATACATCTGCTTATTAAGCTATGTATCTACTTCTGCTTATTAGCAGAAATAATAACCAATCCCAAAGACCCTCTAAGTGCTCAAATAAAAATTATACGCTTGGATAACTACACATTTATACAAATAATAAGGCATGACTAATAAGGGAAGTAAAATGGATTTTCATTTGCTTAGTCACTTAAATAAATGGTTTCTCATGCTGCTGCTAACACATAAATTTAGCTTTACATAAATTTCTTCCACATATTGAAGACCAAAAGAACCTTGATTCATCTATCAAAAGGGCTAAAATAAACGACCTGAGGTGCGACAACGCACATAATAACCGACCTGAGGTGCGACAATGCACAATCTGTCCTCCATTTTCTGGTTCTGAAGTCGAAGCCTTAGTTGAAGCTGTTGCAAGGCTTGGAATAGGAAGGTATTCTTCGATAGACTCCATCTTACAACTCTTTAAAATGCGATGGCCTGATCTAAAGCCACAATTATTTTGGACCTGGTTTGTGGTGATACTGATCTAAACCACATTTATATCCTACATGTGAATTGTCTAGATAGTCCACATATGTCATGGTACCTTTTGTAAACTCTAATACATGAGCCCGATATACAAAGGGTAGGTTTAAATTAAAGAGAATATATTTATAGAAAGAACAATTATGTAGCGTACACACACTATAATCTTAGCAAAACTGATTCCCGCACCACTGTTTAAATATCAAGGTTCAAGCTCATTAAAATTAAACTAGGAAATATTCAAAAGTATCTTCTAATGTTTAGTATGAAATTCAATGTGCTTTTTAGCAATGTACAGAATATTTGTTAACATGGTCGAGGCAAGTAGCTTTCCAAGCAGTCACGACAATTCCTCTATATCAGCAAGAAGTACTTGAACTCTTGAGATCCTATAGAAATTCCAATCTCTCCTACATTAACTTTCACTGGGTCGGTCAGTTTCTCCTTTGAAAGCTTTTCAATTTGCTGGACATTGTTTCTGAGAAAAGCAATGTTTGATGATCTGCCTTGATCTGACCTATAATGGGACATATTTGTGGTTAAAATCCGAAGTTCAGCCAGATGAAAAATTTTCATCATGATCTTCTATCGGGCAGCGGTCTGTACATTTTAACCTCACCCGATGTCATCGAGGCAGAAAATACACAAGAGTTTCACAATGGGTGTTCTTAAACACACCTCACCCATTAGAGATCTTGAGTGACTGAGCTGCTTATGGTTCGACTAGAGAAATTATACGGGACGATGAAATGGAACCGTACTTGCTATCAGTCAAAAGTGTGATCTGTTAAGAGCCAAACCGATTAAGAACGAGGCAAGAACATCGTTAGCGCACTTGGCGGCCTTTGGTGGTAGCAGTGGTCATATGGGACAGGTCAATCTCATGTCCATTTCAAAGGTATGATAGAGAATGGGAAGAAATCTCTGAAAAGATTCGCCAGGTTAGTTGCATATGGGAAGTACCACAAATTCATTTTTATAGTTTTATAGAGTTCAACCCAAACTATTTATGAAATGTAAACTATATAATTATAACATGTAATTTTTTCACTATTTATATACATTTTTATTTTTATTTTTTTATGGATGTGACATTTTGGGCTTTGGATGTAGATTGTGTGCCATTGAAAGGTCCAACCAATGCCATATGTGTGCATGTTGGAGGTGACATGTAACTTTATTTGTAAACTTATGATCCGGTTTGCTTTAGTGTTGACGGTTATTGGGCTCAAAAAATATGCTGCAAGAATTTTTTACATATATATTATTAGGCATCCAAAGCACCAACTAATGGGCGACTTCTTTTTTAGTTACAAAATAAGCTAATCCAAACACCCCCTTTTGACTACATGTGTAGTTGTAGAGCTCCAGGAAGACTCTCATGATGCCGCTTTAAGATGAACATGGAAGTTCTGTAAGTAATTCCTTAACAAGTTACCATACTTAATGGCTGTCTTTTATCATTTGAGCTTATGTTCGTGAATTCTGATGGTTTAGTATCAAACTCTTAAGGAAGTACTCAAGAGACTAAGATTAACGATGAAGCTTCAAAACCTAAGCTCCGATATGATCAGCACCCTTCCTCAAGACATAATTGATTTTTTAAAATTTATACCAATCCAGGATGCCGTTAGAACAAGTATTTTATCTAGGAAATGGAAGTTTTGTTGGACGAGCATCCACTCATTAGACTTGGGATAAGTAATTGAAAATCATTCATTCTAAGACTTATACCAATCCAGGATGCGGTTAAGTAGACCCGACATTAGACGATACATAATTTGTCAATTATGAAACCAAATCATCTTTAAATGAGAGAGCACTTACCTCCATTTCCATCAACATTATCCGGCAATGATCTAATTATCTTTGTTGGGAGTGGTCTATGATATTATCTATTTGTTGTAAGTATGAAAGTTTAAAAGGGTGTTGAAGTGCTAATATATGTCAATTTTAACAGGTGGATATGCGTGGTTTCTTAGAAGGCCCGGCATCCAAACATTCTTTCATTGAAACACTGAATACTGATCCGTCACAGTCCCCGGTGGGTGGGAGAATGGTATGAAGTCATTCTTAGTTATGTCCCAGTTTCATGATCCAGATGTCTTTAGGTTTTCCGCAATACCACAGGTACACAACATAAACTATGTTTTATGTATTAATGGTTATGAAGTTATATATTTTTCTTTGTATCCATTAGACTAAATGTGGTTAATTTTTATCAAGTTATCGCAATTGCGGACCTTGCTTTGAGCTACAAAAATATGAAAGCATCTGCAAGTAGTAATGATTTTAATTGTTTTGCTTGGTAGGGCTTAAATTGTATTAGTATAAGTTGTGTAATAGAACAAAAAACGATTAGCACGAAATAGATCAATCAAGTTACGGGTTAAATGGGTAGGGCAGAATCATTTAAAGTTTCTACTACCATGGCCACCATCACATATTGTTTATTACAGTATATGTTTTAGGATTCAGTTTTAGAAATGTTTTTATCTCGGAATATATACTAAATCATCGGCACATTTGAAATTTGAATGACTCTACATCCGATCTATAAGGTATGAAGTTTGTTTTATTGGCCAAGCATGAACATTATCTTTATATATATTTTTGAAACGGGAGGACTGATGCATCTGTTGTTTGTGTTATTTGGCTTCAATATTCAATTATTAGGGTCCGATAACTACAAGGATGGCGAAACGGGTGGATTACTATGGATCTCTTACGTTTGTTCTGATTCCACAGTTGTAACCGTGTGTTTTCCTTTTTGGTGTTTATCTCTATCTTGACTTGATCATTTACTATGAATACTTTGGTTGTACATCATGTTTTGGTGAACAGGTTAGCCTATCGGCACTCAAAAGCAGCCACTGAGGCGTATCTAAGAAGAGATCATGTAGCTGCACATGAATTTCCCGAAAAGGCTCAACAAGAATGGAATAATATAATGCTGAAAAAATTCACGCCAATGCTGCTAAGGAAATTCTATCCATCAGAAACTATGAAATTGATGATTGGACGTTGGACTTACATGGTCTTCATGCCACAGAAGCGGTGCAAGCTTTACTAGAGCACTTACTGAAGCTAGAGTCCCAGGTCTTAGGGATAGGCAAGTCAAACAGGTCTTAGTGATTACAAGTAACAAAGACAGAAGTTTATGTACATTGTTCACATATATGCTATTTTGGAGTACTAACTTACTATCGGGCGTTTTGGTGGATAAATAGCTAATGTCGGTTGAAATTTGGAGTTTTTATCCGTATTTGTTATTTACAATGTTTTGAAACCCGGGTTGATCCGGTCGAGTCACTCGGTTGACCTGGTTCCGGCCGAAAAAACGGGTTATACTGACCCAGGTTTTACATTTTCGAAACCCGGCTCGACCCACCCGGTTTGAGTTGACCCGGGTCAACCCGGTTCTCGAGACCTGGGTCAATCCGGTTTTTGAGACCTGGCCGGGTTTTGATTTTTTCGGGTTTTTTTTAAAATACGTAAATTTTACGTATTTTGTTGGAGTTTTATTTTTTATATATTATATTGGTTGTTAAACAATTTATATATTCAATATACGGGAGTTTTTAATGTTTTTTTAATGTTTTTTATATATAATTTTTGTTAATTATTAAAGTATAAAAAGAATTACTTTTTTAGAAAACCGAGTTAACCCGGGTTGACTCGGATTGACCAAGGTTGACCCAAACTCGGTAACTCGACCGAGTCGGTTTAAAAACCGGGTTTCAAAACATTGGTTATTTGTCACCATTTAAAATAAAAGTCTTGTGACTAATAACATCAAAATTAACTACTGATTGTAATGTAGAAACATAAAAGTTAACTAATGATTGTAATGTAGAAACTAAAAGCTATTGTGACACGTGATAAATGTATATTTTGACCAAGTGATAATTGTATTTTCTAAAATGATGGGTTGGTATTTGTCATGTACCAACACTTCTATGAGCAAAGCTTACACACAAATGATCGCTTAGAAGGCTTATCCTTATTTGTTACAACTTAGAAAAGTGATTGAATCCAAATGTCATTTAGAATCCATATCTACTCATGAAAATGACCATTCATTAATATTAAAATCAATTTGGTAAAAACATATTACGGGCAAAAAAGAAATTATACTTCTTCGAACAAGTGTATCATAATATTTTTTTAATATGTAACAGTATGTCAGTATAAGGTGTTGTTTGTTTATTAAAAGGCACTGAATCTTAACCGCACATCTGAATCTGAATCTGAAGCGTAAATGTCTGAATCTGAATATAACAAGACTGTTTGTTTTTACGTCTGACTGTTTTAAATGTAAATCATTTTCAGTTTATAATGTGCTTCACGGTGATCATATATCAAGAGAAATTCATCGCTTAAACGCTCTTTTCGAATAATGAGTAGCAAGCAAGTAGTAACACAAGAACGTAAAATATGCAAAGTAACTAGCAACTAATATCGTAAAACAAGAAAATAAATATGCAAAGTTGTTGCTTTGAATTAGCAACTACTACAGTAACTAGAACTACTACCATAAAACAAAAACATAACATATGCAAAGTAGTTAAGGTGTTCCACCTATATTTAAATCCTTGCAAAGAACGCAGCTTACACATTTTATAAATTGATAATCGTAAAAGACGTTCTTAGTTCATTATTTAGGATACGATTTAAGTTTTAGAAGGAAAATATGAGAATGAAACATTTTTTCTTTATATTAAATATCAACAAAAGTCATTAAGATACTCCTCTCAAGTTTAGACCATTAAGATGTTTTACATCTGACCGTGCCTGAATGAAAAAAAAAAAAATAAACAGTTTGAACGTTCAAAACGTCTGACCCATTAAGCGATTTGGCTCACTAAGAGCCTGTTAAGACATTTTGAAAAAAATTCAAACACCAACTAAGTCTTTGATGTCTTAAAGCAGACTTCTATGTCTATTAAGTGCTTACTCGTTACCTAAATATTAGGAGCTAAGGCGGCGGAGGCAGACTGTTAAAAGTAAAATAAGCTACAAGTGCTCGAAAACATAACCAATTTCGTGAGCTTGGGATTTACTAGAAACATAAAAATAAATAATTTTAAATTTATATTTGTACAAGTTTTTTAATCATATTAGATTTATGTATATTTGTATTATCAAGACACAAAGAAATCGATTATAGATTGATTTAATATATTATTTATTTGATTTATCATCCAACCTGCCACTTTGCCACATGTATTTTCATGGGATGTTTTTTAAGGTACCCTATCAATATGCCTTCGTTGAAGTAATGTAATATGAAAATCTATGTAAACCTTTGTGGTGATTCAACTCAAATACAATTTGCACGCTTAAGAAACCTATGTTATAAGAAAACTTTTTGAATATTGAGAGCTTTATTAAAAATGGTTATACATTGTTAAAGTCATGCATTTTACATTTTATTTTCCACTATATCATTACTTTGACTTGGTTAGAAAAGAAAGTGTTTTTATACGATTATTTTTTCAAAATGGCAGAACGTTACAAGATTATAATAGGTGTATGTTGGTAAAAGGTTGGTTAAATGTCTGTTTTTTCTATGCTATTTGAGAGGAATATATCATGCAAAACGATTTGATATTTGAGTGTATGGAAGGAGACTACTTATGTCATGGACTCATGGTAAAGATCGTTTGACATTTTGCTTTATTGTATATTTAATTAGTTATTTAAATTGATGTTTTTAAGATATGGCTGATAGCCTGAGAATGACCAACATCTATGAGGTCAATCAAGATCATTATAAATCAAACCAAGTAAATATTTAAAAAGTGAATGTTTATTTGGTTACTACCCATATTTCATATTTTAACATTTTACTATTAAAATATTGCTACTATGCTAAAAAAATCATTGTATAATATTCTCTCAGTCCTAAAATTATAGTTCCATTTTGATTTTTTTGATTTATTTTTGAACTTTGACTTTAAATAGTATTTAATAGACTTGGTTTTGCTATACAAAAAGGGCTAGCGGCGCAGCTTGTTGCCCATTTACCTTCTCCTAATATGTAAATTATAATCATAAAAGCAACTAATTGCAAGCTCAATTTTACAAAAAAAAAAAAAAAAAAAATGGGCTAAAGCATTTGTTGAGGTTAAAAAAAAAAATAAAAAAAAATGAAATTATTAGTTTTTAAATGTATTTTCATTACTATAATTTTTATCAAGTGTTATATAACACAAACAAAAATATTTAAGGTCAAGGTTAGAAAAGAAAAACCGAAAAAGTTAAAGTGACAACTATACTAGAAAATAAATTTACAAACAAAAATTTGTCAAATAAAAAAAGTAAAATGACAATCATAAGTCATACCCGTCCATCGGACGGGTTTTGCCACTAGTATATATATATATATATATATATATATATATATATATATATATATATATATATATATATATATATATATATATATATATATATATATATATATATATATATATATATATATATATATATATATATATATATATATTGTTAATTTGGTGCTTATTCTTTTGGTTATTTTGGAATTAAAATACACACAAGTGTTGATATATATGTCCTGCCAAAAGTTTTATTTTCTTTGAACACGAGTTATATATGTCCTGCCAAAAGTTTCATTTTCTTTTAGCAAGAGGAGGTCGAAGCTTGCAAAAAACTTTTATAACATATCACTCTTCGTAAGTGACGTAGTTACATCAGGAAACGTAAAATTTTCATACAAATTTTCTATAAGATCTAAAAGCTAATTTAGCAACCTGATAAGCCGCTAAATTGTAGTCGCGCTTGACGAATGGCGGAGGCAAGATTTCTAATCGAAAGAGGCAACAAGCGATAAACAAAAAATTCAATAATGGGTGATAGTAACTCAAAACGGGTCGAGTACCCGACCGGGCCAACGGATTTAATCAAAACTGAAGCGGTCACTGGTTCGGATAACCATTATAAGCCGTGCGAAAGAAAATTGAGATAACCAAACGAATTTAGTATAAACGGGTGAATCAAGTCGGACTTTTATTTTTTATTATTATCTGTTTGACTGGTTTATCTTTTTGATTTTGTGACGCCTAAACTTTAATCGCAAAGTATCTGTAACCGCAATGGACGAGTACTTTCTAGTTGTCAATAAAATAATATATGATTATGGATTTAAACTAGCTATCTTGAAATAAAATCAATCTAGCTGTGAGAAGTGTCCTAAATTTTTTTTTTTAAAATAATACCGATTATATATATATATATATATATATATATATATATATATATATATATATATATATATATATATATATATATATATATATATATATATATATATATATATATATAGTTAGGATCAAATAAGAAGAACATTTATAATAAAAAGAATAAGAAGTAGTATGGAACAATCATTTTAAAATGTCATAAAAGGGTAGTTTTGTCCATCAAAAAATAGTTACTAGTTTCTAAATAAGTTCCTAAAATTATGATAGGCTTTTCAACCAGTTTCTTCAACCTCCATACAATGTCAAACGACATGCGACGAAATTGCGTGTGTATATTTTTAGTCAGTTCCATATTTTTTCAAAAAAAGTTCCATATTTTTTCGTTATTTATAGTTTTAATAAATTAAAAAAACCAACGTCCCATGATAACATGGGAACTGAAATCAACTTGTGTTTGTTTAATAATAATATCATGATACTTATATGGACATTTTTAGATGCATAATTGTTTCAATTCAGATGCATTATAAGATGACATGTCACGTTTTATTGGTTTTTGGAATGCATCTTCAAAACTTTTAATGATTAATTGACGATGTGTCGCGACTAAGATGCAATCAATGAAGAATATACATAGCTGATTTGGATTTGTAATCTAGATGAACCAATTTGAATAATGCATCGATTAGATGACGTGTTTATATGTAATATAAGCAAGTTGTTAAATTTGTCCAAAATCAAATTGGATGCATGATACGTAGTAGTTAACTAGTTAAACTTGTTACATGCATCTAAGCTATTTCATTATCTCTACGTGTGAAAAACAAATAGATAATGGGTGGGCTAAATTTGCAAGAAGCATCTTATTTTTCTTCATGTTTAAATGATTTTAATAACTCTTTATCAACAATTAGCCCCATTTAATTCTTCATCCAAAAAAGTTTTCACTTATGTTTGCATCGCTTATCTTCCGAATGATGAACATGCTAGATGCATTCATGATTCAGTTAAACACATTGAAAAGATGAGACATTAAAAAGATGATGAAAAAACAATCAATGTCAAGATGCAAATGTAGATGCATCTATTGAATAAAGATGCATACGATGAATCATTCATATGTTGCCCTAAGATTGATCACACCTCGTGTAATAGAAAAACAAGAACAAGCATCGATGAAACTTTCCACTGATTTTTTTATAAGGTCAGATTCGTCGACACAATGAAGTAGATGCATATCGGCTAAAGAAGTTTCCACTTCTTATGTTTGCATCGCTTATCTTCCGAATGATGAACATGCTAGATGCATTCATGATTCAGTTAAACACATTGATGCATGATGCATCGATTAGTTTCATGGCGAGGTTTCGGTTTATTAATAATACTACAAAAAATGGGACAGAGCCCGGTGGAAAAGCCTCATAGGTCCCGGTTTTGCCTGAGGGCTTAAAGGGGGAGGGGCTCTATTAGAAATCCTTATAGATCCCGGTTCTTTAATGATAACCTGGCTCTATTCTATTTAAAACGGAGCTTTTCTCAGCAGCTTAGAGCCCGTTTCATTTTAAAAAAACATGGCTTTATGATTTTTTTTTTTTGCTTTTTACTACCCGACGTGTATTTCCAGATTTTCACTTCCAGATAATAAACCAAAACATCAATACAAATTTCCAAAACAAGCATTTCCAATAATAAACCAAAACATCAATACAAATTTCCAAAACAAGCATTTTCAGATACACTTCCAGATACAATAGAAAATGTTATACCAAAACCTGGATTGAAGATCCATGGTCAGTTTTGCAACAACTTAACCCGAGTTTTATAGACTAAAAACAAAGTAGATACCACTAACTAAACAAGAAAACTGTTTCACAATTAAGTGTTGTTCTGAGCGGGAAAGAAGATATGCTAAAAGACATGGTCACATTCCAACCTTTCCTAAACACAAACATGATTGATAGTTATATGCCGCACACGGAAATGCAGGAGCTCACAATGTCGTCCACCTCTTTAGTAGTAAAGGGCTTCTTATCATTCCACGGCATCTATAAAACAAATCCATCAGTTTATGTAAGATTAAACAAAACATAATGAGATACAAAATATCATATTTAAACCAAAGGGGAAACATTGTATTGTTATCGACTAATTACCAAACAGAGGCCTAGAAAAATAATCCTACTGGTCTACGATTACTAAAAGGGTGATTGCTTTTAAATCGGAAGAATGAGAGATAATGATTTTCACATCCTGATCACAATAGCTTGAGATGTTGAATCTCATTTCTCTTTTAGCCAGGTTTATAGCCTTCTGAACCAAAATTCAACTACAAAAGCTTATTCTTAATAAGCTAGAACACAACTTATAATTACAGCTTATCCAAAAACACTAAATCTTTCAATACTTGATCTAGATGGTGAAATTTGATACTCTATTTGATTCTACACATTATTAAGCTAAGTACCTACAACTTTTACAAAGAGCAAATTCAAAAGCTTGCCTTAATCGCTAGTGAAATGAAATTAAAAACCAACAAATTACTTTTTGAAAACCAGTTAACACTAGCATTATACTTAGTTTGAGTTTTTGAATGGATTATATTGACTGATCTAATAAGCTATTAATCGAATGAATAAAAAAAATATTCTACAAGTTAGTGAACACATATCAACCACTAAAAACTTCCAAACAGACAAGGCTACATGTGACATTTCTCAACCCAGCATGAAATAATAGTCAACCTATATCATCTAATACCAAACACACCTTAAATGTTCAAATTCTAGAATCCTATTCTTGATTAATCTATTTTACGTAAATGCATCAAACCAAACTATATGGCAAACAAAATAGCCACAAAAAAACAATATATTCGCAAAAAATAATGATTTTAAAAGTTACTTACTGTCTTGGGGAATGCATATTGCTGATGGGTTACAAATTGGTGCATCCACTTCATTACGTAGTATCCACACTCCCAGTAATGAGATTGTTGGTTACACTAAAAAAGTTATAACATTTTTTTAAAAATTAAACAAATAATAAAAATAATAATAATAATAACAATAATAATAATATACATGTGTAGAATGAGATTATATATGTAACACCCCTAAATTACCACGCAGCGGAATACCACTATGGGGCGCTACTCATAGCACATCACACACAATCATAGAAAACGACCTCAAAAGAGACGTTAAAAATATTATACATTCTTGTCCAAAAAGTTTCTCATCCTAATATATATAAAATCAGAGTAGCGTTGGTCCCAATAACCGTTACCAATCACAATACATTAAATGCTTAAAAGCAGTTTATTAATTTCAAGGATGGAAAAGTAAACAAATATTTAGACAAGTAAGCACCAACTTCCTCCTCACATGCTCCGCTGCTATCCATCTTGATTACCTGAAATACATGTGTAAAATCATCAACACAAAGGTTGAGCAAGTCTATAGGTTTTACAAATCAATTTGAACACAAGCAAAGATTATAAGTTTGTGGCATACTTGAAGGCAACAAGCATCAAATAATAATTTGCATCAACAATAATAATTGTATATAGCATAAATTGCAATAAGCTCATGGAACCGAGCCCTTAGACACTCCCTTTAGAGGTCTGATAAGACAGGAGATTTATTAATTATCGGTTACCTCTAGATTATTGGTACATTGCCGTATACCTGACTTCTCAATACAATATGTTCAAACAGTGTGGAGGTCGGGCCTAAGCTTCTATGACAAGTCCACAAAAACTGAACCGGGGTGGCTTCCCCCATAGATCTATTAATTGTACTAGCGGTTAACCCATCATAGGTTAATTAACGGTTCATAATTGAGGTTTTAACAAAGGCAATCACTTAATGCAATTTAAAGGCAACCACGGGTCCATTCATAAAGGGACAAGCATACCATAAAAATCTTGTGTTCTAAGTTTACAAAACATGTATTCCCCCTCGCGGGTTTTAAAAATCATTTACAAGATAGTATAAAGCGAGGCTATACACTTACCTTAAATGCAGACATCAGCAGAATACAAGTGTCAACACCCCACGGCATATCATAACCTAATACTGCTTCACATAATTATCAACACAACACCACATAATCTACACGGCTTGATTCCAATAGTCGCAATACACCATAAATAGCTAATAATCATGTAACGTCAAAAATATCCTTTCGCGGTTGTAATTAATTCCACAGCTATGCTCCAATCGTTCGGTGAGGTTTAAGTTTTGGTGTTTTCCCGATGGATGGTTACATCAACTCGACACAAAATAATTTAATAAAATTTAACTCGTAAAACTTTGGTGGTTGGCCAAATAAAATAAAATGATAAAATAAATCATATAATATATTCGGTATATAATTTATATGTGAACATGACGCACATAATTCATGCCGTAAGTTATTATTTAGAACAAACATTTAAAAATGTATTTCTTAAATTATATACTATATCCTTCGGTTATAATAGAGTATACGAAGTTATTTTTATATAATTCGACACTCGTTCGAAAATCATTATATAACTCATTAAAATTTATTTATCATATATAACGTTAAATGTCATATTAACTAAAATAATACTTTTCGAAAGTTATTATATAACGTAGTTATTTGTTATCAATTTCTTTTATAAATGTATACATTTTTAGAAAATTCCGGCATGACCTTGCCGTTTTTATAACATTTTCCATGTATATAAAATACATAATTTTTCCTAATTTGTCTCAATTAATACCCAATTAATATTTTTCTCAATCAATATTCTAATTAAGGTATTCTAAATAATATAATTATTATATTAATTATATATTCCCACCATTAATATTTTAATTACTTTCCATTTCTCCTTAATTAATTTCTTTCCATATTTCAATTAATACCATAATTAATATATTAATTATCCATTAATATTTTAATTACTTTCCATATAACATTAAATAATTTTATATCTTAATATACCATTTATTAATAATAATATTAATAACAATAATCTTTAAATATGTATTTATTTATTTCTTATATGTCATCTAATAATTATATACTCCACTATCAAATAATTATTATTATTTTAATATTTTCAGAATCTTCCACTTTATATTTTATCATACCATTTATTTATTTGTAGTCCATACTCTCCTAAAATGATAATTATATAATCAAAATGATTACATTTATTTATTATAGTTTATCCCCTCAATCTTATTATATATTCTATTTATTTATTTATTTATTTTTCCTTTTATACATCACCTTTTTACATAATAATAATAATAAAGATAAACTGATTATAAATTTTATTTAATCTTTTATTCATTACACTTTATTTGTTATATCATTGTATATATAAAAAATATAAAAATATACAATAATCATTATACATCTAGATCTATTATACTCAAAACAAAAATAAATAATAATAATAATAAAAATAACAATTCAAGAACATCACCACCACAAGCCCAACACCACCATGGTGCGGCTGTGGTTGTACCCGCCGTCCGGCCGCCACCACAATGGTGGTTTGGCGGCGGCAGCCCTCTTTTTTGATCAAAACTAAGGCCAATAACCACCAATTTAATAGAATAATTAAGATTTTGTCAAATACATTATATAACCACCATGCATGTGTAGATCGGGACAAGATCAAAAGGTTTTGGGGGGTTTTTAAGGTTAATCTATGTGTTATTATCATAGATCCATCACCCACACATCACCACAAGGCTGTGGCGGCGCGAATATCACCACCACAGTGGCGGCTTGGGGATGACAGCGAGGAGGAGGTGATTTTAGGGGTGTTGGAACAAGGGGGTGTCTCGGGTTTAATACATATACGCCAGAAAAAATGGTGGTCCGCCGGAAAATTCCATCACAGCGGCGGTGATGGGGAGACAGCGGAGTAGGGTTCTAGGGTTGGAGAGGTGCGGTGATTCGCTTGAAAAAAACCCATCGGAGTAGAAGATTACTCGCCGGAAAATTCTCCGGCGGCGGCGGCTGGTGGCCGGATTTTGAGAGAGAGAGAGAGAGTTTGTATTTTTAGGTTTTAGTGTGTGTTTTGTTTGTTGTAAATGAGAAAATGTGTATATTTTCCTATTTATAATAAAATGTATAAAATCCAACTAGCAAGTAGTTAAAACTTTAGGGGAAATTATGTAAATACTTTATTTACTTTTGTAAAACAAGTGTTCGAGGCTCGTTTGGACGATTTAACGGAGGATTCAAATTACGAGACTTGCGCCATCGTTTTTAAAATCATTTTTCCAATAAATATGAGTCCTTACTTCGTCGCGTTTCAAAAATATTTGCTATTAATTATTTAAATGCTCGTTTAATCATTTTTAGCTATTTCGGTTAGATTTCACCGTAAAAATAAAACGTAAATTCTTTTACTCACGTTATTAGCAACGTTTTAGGATATAATGAAGAATACTATTTCTTCATATTTTCAAAGTTTTAGTTTTGAGTCGTTTCAACTATTATTTTTATTATTTTGCTCAGTCCGTCGTTTAAAACGTCGATAAATATTACAAGTAATTAAATAATAAATATTCAATTTTACGAAACGTAAACGTAAAAATTTTAAATTTCTCAGTTCATAAACTAAAAGAAAATATTCAAAATAAATTTGAGTTTTAGCTAGCACGATCTTCGTTAAATTATAGAAAATAAATAACAAGTTTCGTAAATGTTCGAAAATCTTAATTTAAACTTTGGTCAAAATTTTCGGGTTGTTATATCATCCACTCCTTTAGGAAGCGACGTCCCGGCGCTTAATTCGCATACGATAGTCTTCAGTCTAACGGTGAAGGGCGAAAAACAGGCAAGTCATCGTCTAAGTTCCAAAGAAAGTCGAAAGATATTATATGGTACATGTTCTCCATGATCGAACGTCATTGGACAATGCCGTCTCAAGTTCTCACAACTTACGATCATTCGGCTAGATCACATGCCACATAAGTATCTAAAAGCAAAAGGTCAGACTTAAACATCAAACATAGATCTCCACTGTTGATCATCGAGAAAATCTTGAATGAACCCTTAATAATAGCAAGTAAATTTACGAAATCTTCACATCCATGATTAGTCGTCGTTGATAACTTGATCCTCAGCCAATCCATAAGTACATGCTTAAATCCTGATGACACTTAAACAAGTCGCCTATTCTTGGAAGGGTCAACGGTTCTTAACAATTAACTTATACAGCTCGCGATCATCGAGACACATTAGAAATGGTCCATTAAAACAAATCATAACTCGAGGGAAGTAGAACGGGTTACTCGTACATAAATGATAATCAACGATCATCACAATGACGACGTCATCGAACGATTCATATCAACAAAAACGATTCGAAGAAAGACGTACGCACACCAAACACCAACAATTCGAGCCAGACATACTTGGGCCCACTCATTTATTACTCCGTGTCTACATCAAAAGGCGTCCCTTTTCATGTATACAATATTTTATAAACTTACGGTTCGGGAACTTATAACTTTCTTGTTCAAATGAAAAGGCGTCCCAATCCATTTCAACGAGACGATTATAAGTCATCCTACTCAAGTATTACTACCTCTCAACACGATATCATATCAAAATACCATGGTAAATACAAGGTTTCAATAAACTTATATCATGATTTCCGTATTCAAATGTCCCATTCCATCTGAATAAGGAAAACACGACAATCTAAGGTCCAGTGGTTTAAAATTTTCTTATTCAAAAGTCCTAATCCATTTAAATAAGACAACCTTAAACGACTCTTAGTTGAGCAAGTTAAAATCTTTATATCTAAATGTCCCATTCCATTTAGATACACAGTAATAAGTCACTCAACCGAATGACTACTACGAGCACATCGTTGTTGTACCCAAACTATATATATTTGATTAGGATATATATATCTTAAGTCCAACATTGGCATCCTCCTTTTCGCCTGTAAAACGTGATCATATAAAATTTAATCACACGTCGCATTACGTAGGAGATATCACCTCGGATAAATGATTCTTCAAAATCAGAAGGAGTATCAAAAACAAGAACATCGCATTTATCAATTATGTTTCGAAAGAAGATGTCCAAAATGGCACATCACGATACGATGATAACAATCGAACATAAAAAAGTCGATATTCGATAGGTTACGAAACCATATATACATACTCAAAGTATCAAACGAGTTTCACGCTCGTATTCAGATAATACATAATTATCAAGATCGATGATTGGCGGTGAGGCCAAATCTGATACGAAACCGTATTATAAAATATACGACAATCATTCAAGGAACATTGTTTCACGTGCAATGCCTTTAAATACCATAGTATATTCATAAATATACATATTACTATTCTTACATACACATAGTATCACATAATCACAATCAATAAAAGTAAAACAAGAATAGCCTTACCGGAGCCATGCGGAGTAGTTGCGTGCTTAAAACCTTTTTAAAATACACCAAAAGTTATAGTTTAGGACATTTTCAAAATCGACCTAGTTCTCTATAACTTGTGGCTCTGATACCAATTTTTAACACCCCCAAATTACCACGCAGCGGAATACCACTATGGGGCGCTACTCATAGCACATCACACACAATCATAGAAAACGACCTCAAAAGAGACGTTAAAAATATTATACAATCTTGTCCAAAAAGTTTCCCATCCTAATATATATAAAATCAGAGTAGCGTTGGTCCCAATAACCGTTACCAATCACAATACATTAAATGCTTAAAAGCAGTTTATTAATTTCAAGGATGGAAAAGTAAACAAAGATTTAGACAAGTAAGCACCAACTTCCTCCTCACATGCTCCGCTGCTATCCATCTTGATTACCTGAAATACATGTGTAAAATCATCAACACAAAGGTTGAGCAAGTCTATAGGTTTTACAAATCAATTTGAACACAAGCAAAGATTATAAGTTTGTGGCATACTTGAAAGCAACAAGCATCAAATAATAATTTGCATCAACAATAATAATTGTATATAGCATAAATTGCAATAAGCTCATGGAACCGAGCCCTTAGACACTCCCTTTAGAGGTCTGATAAGACAGGAGATTTATTAATTGTCGGTTACCTCTAGATTATTGGTACATTGCCGTATACCTGACTTCTCAATACAATATGTTCAAACAGTGTGGAGTTCGGGCCTAAGCTTCTATGACAAGTCCACAAAAACTGAACCGGGGCGGATTCCCCCATAGATCTATTAATTGTACTAGCGGTTAACCCATCATAGGTTAATTAACGGTCCATAATTGAGGTTTTAACAAAGGCAATCACTTAATGCAATTTAAAGGCAACCACGGGTCCATTCATAAAGGGACAAACATACCATAAAAATCTTGTGTTCTAAGTTTACAAAACATGTATTCCCCCTCGCGGGTTTTAAAAATCATTTAGTATAAAGCGAGGCTATAGAATTACCTTAAATGCAGACATCAGCAGAATACAAGTGTCAACACCCCACGACATATCATAACCTAATACTGCTTCACATAATTATCAACACAGCACCACATAATCTACACGGCTTGATTCCAATAGTCGCAATACACCATAAATAGCTAATAATCATGTAACGTCAAAAATATCCTTTCGCGGTTGTAATTAATTCCACAGCTATGCTCCAATCGTTCGGTGAGGTTTAAGTTTTGGTGTTTTCCCGATGGATGGTTACATCAACTCGACACAAAATAATTTAATAAAATTTAACTCGTAAAACTTTGGTGGTTGGCCAAATAAAATAAAATAATAAAATAAATCATATAATATATTCGGTATATAATTTATATGTGAACATCACGCACATAATTCATGTCGTAAGTTATTATTTAGAACAAACATTTAAAAATGTATTTCTTAAATTATATACTATCTCCTTCGGTTATAATAGAGTATACGAAGTTATTTTTATATAATTCGACACTCGTTCGAAAATCATTATATAACTCATTAAAATTTATTTATCATATATAACGTTAAATGTCATATTAACTAAAATAATACTTTTCGAAAGTTATTATATAAAACGTAGTTATTTGTTATCAATTTCTTTTATAAATGTATACATTTTTAGAAAATTTCGGCATGACCTTGCCGTTTTTATAACATTTTCCATGTATATAAAATACATAATTTTTCCTACTTTGTCTCAATCAATACCCAATTAATATTTTTCTCAATCAATATTCTAATTAAGGTATTCTTAATAATATAATTATTATATTAATTATATATTCTCACCGTTAATATTTTAATTACTTTCCATTTCTCCTTAATTAATTTCTTTCTATATTTCAATTAATACCATAATTAATATATTAATTATCCACCATTAATATTTTAATTACTTTCCATATAACATTAAATAATTTTATATCTTAATATACCATTTATTAATAATAATATTAATAACAATAATCTTTAAATATGTATTTATTTATTTCTTATATGTCATCTAATAATTATATACTCCACTATCAAACAATTATTATTATTTTAATATTTTCAGAATCTTCCACTTTATATTTTATCATACCATTTATTTATTTGTAGTCCATACTCTCCTAAAATGATAATTATATAATCAAAATGATTACATTTATTTATTATAGTCTATCCCCTCAATCTTATTATATATTCTATTTATTTATTTATTTACTTTTCCTTTTATACATCACCTTTTTACATAATAATAATAATAAAGATAAACTGATTATGAATTTTATTTAAAATTTTATTCATTACACTTTATTTGTTATATCATTGTATATATAAAAAAATATAAAAATATACAATAATCATTACACATCTAGATCTATTATACTCAAAACAAAAATAAATAATAATAATAATAAAAATAACAATTCAAGAACATCACCACCACAAGCCCAACACCACCATGGTGCGGCTGTGGTTGTACCCGCCGTCCGGCCGCCACCACAGTGGTGGTTTGGCGGCGGCAGCCCTCTTTTTTGATAAAAACTAAGGCCAATAACCACCAATTTAATAGAATAATTAAGATTTTGTCAAATACATTATATAACCACCATGCATGTGTAGATCGGGACAAGATCAAAAGGTTTTGGGGGTTTTTAAGGTTAATCTATGTGTTATTATCATAGATCCATCACCCACACATCACCACAAGGCTGTGGCGGCGCGGATATCACCACCACAGTGGCAGTTTGGGGATGACAGCGAGGAGGAGGTGATTTTAGGGGTGTTGGAACAAGGGGGTGTCTCGGGTTTAATACATATACGCCGGAAAAAATGGTGGTCCGCCGGAAAATTCCATCACAGCGGCGGTGATGGGGAGACAACAGAGTAGGGATCCAGGGTTGGAGAGGTGCGATGATTCGCTTGAAAAAACCCATCGGAGAAGAAGATTACTCGCCGGAAAATTCTCCGGCGACGGCGGCACAGCGGCGGCTGGTGGCCGGATTTTGAGAGAGAGAGAGAGTTTATATTTTTAGGTTTTAGTGTGTGTTTTGTTTGTTGTAAATGAGAAAATGTGTATATTTTCCTATTTATAATAAAATGTATAAAATCCAACTAGCAAGTAGTTAAAACTTTAGGGGAAATTATGTAAATACTTTATTTACTTTTGTAAAACAAGTGTTCGAGGCTCGTTTGGACGACTTAACGGATGATTCAAATTTCGAGACTTGCGCCATCGTTTTTAAAATCATTTTTCCAATAAATATGAGTCCTTACTTCGTCGCATTTCAAAAATATTTGCTAGTAATTATTTAAATGCTCGTTTAATCATTTTTAGCTATTTCGGTTAGATTTCACCGTAAAAATAAAACGTAAATTCTTTTACTCACGTTATTAGCAATGTTTTAGGATATAATGAAGAATACTATTTCTTCATATTTTCAAAGTTTTAGTTTTTGAGTCGTTTCAACTAGTATTTTTATAAATTTTGCTCAGTCCGTCGTTTAAAACGTCGATAAATATTACAAGTAATTAAATAATAAATATTCAATTTTGCGAAACATAAACGTAAAAATTTTAAATTTCTCAGTTCATAAACTAAAAGAAAATATTCAAAATAAATTTGAATTTTAGCTAACACGATCTTCGTTAAATTATCGAAAATAAATAACAAGTTTCGTAAATGTTCGAAAATCTTAATTTAAACTTTGGTCAAAATTTTCGGGTTGTTATAATATACCTCAATAAAATTCCATTTGATATTGCCAAACGCCCTAAAAGAAATCAAAGAATGGTAGAGTTGTGTTAATGTCTATTGATATAAAACATAAATTAACATTAATGCAAAATATTCTTACTTGTTTACAACATTGGTGAATCCATAGGTCTCCTCGTTCTTTCCTTCCATATCAGAATCCAAAATGTACCCGATGTTTTGTTGAGGTACAATTATAAATAGATTCCAATGTTTCCTGATAATATATGACATTTTAGTATAAATAATTTACTTAAGTGGTCAAGTAATGAAAGATATTATCGCATATCGTACCTTTCAACGTATGGTGCAAGAAAAAATGACTTATGTTTGTTTTGGTCCATTGCTTGCAGTAAGTAGTTTTTCACACTTACACTGTCAAACATGCACAAGGAGTCTTGAATCACATGAGGGTTCAGGAAACCACATTTGTTAGATTGTGTTTGCACCTTCTGCAAAATCTTATGTATGGACCTAGAAACATGACAATAAATAAAATGTAAAATAGCAAAATATCACAAAATAAGTAAATAAAATATGGTGAGTTCCAATGTACTTACGATGCGAACAATGTTATAATGGAAGATTCAAGTGGTCCATTCGTAAAAAGCAACATAAGATCCCCTGAGGTTACCGAAACTTTGAAGGACTCCGATTGGCCAAAAACACGAGGCTCGACATCAACATGTAAAGAACGAGTGGGATCTGCGTTGCGCATCCAACGTTCATATGTACTTCGAACACACGCTCTCTTTTGAATTTGACCACGATAGTTGTGCATTCTCTTTATAAGCTCTTGTTTTTCCTTGCTAGCCTGCACAAGAATGGTGTACAATATGATTATTACCGATAGTCTTTCAATTCTTCTTAAATGCTAAAATGAAATTTTCTAACACTAGTAAAACATGTGAAATATTTATAAGATGCTAAAAGCTATGTTCAATCCATTCATACAATAAACATTTATAATCAAACCCGAACATGTGAAGCATAAACACAAACGATCGTACATACCGAATTGAGTGGGCGCGCACTATTTATCATCGCATCAGCTGTTGTATGCTTGGATGTCCCCTCTAGTCTACATAAAGTTGGCGATGTTTTTTTATGAGTAAAAGATTCTTTATTTGCTGCCACAGTTTTCTTGGTTACAGCTTGGATGGAGGTATTTGTTGCCACAGTTTTCTTGGCATCAGTTGTTGTATTCTTGGTTACAGCTTGGGTGGAGGTATTTGTTGCCACAGTTTTCTTGTTTCCTGTTTGGCTGTTGGCCTGTAAACAAATCAATTATTATATTTATTATAGTGACTAGATACTAGTACAATATTATATAACTGAATATTATAAAAATTAATTTACCTTAGTGAGTTCAATATACTTCTTGGGCCATTGAATAAAACTAAACACAGTTTCTCCCATTTTGCTAAACTCTTCAGTTGGGACTGGAAGAAGGTAGTCCTTGTAATTGGCTCCAACATTGTCTATCTGCACCTTCGCATGCCCGTGTAGCACTGACTTTCCATGTAGTTGTTTAGACGGATGGACCAACCCTATAGCACAAAGAACCTTCTGGGTGTCGTAGGGGAGAAACAACTGGCATTTGCTAACCTCCTACAAAACATTATTATTAGAAAATACATAATACACTAATTTAGACATGGTGTAAAAAGATACAACACAACATACACCATGACATCATTTCACAATGCGATATCAACTATTATGTTATACACAAAAACATTCTAAATTGACATGACTGATAACCAATTAGTTAAGTGTTTTATACATATTAGTAGCTATTTTGAGTGAATAGAGTAAATACATGTACCTGTATATTGTCAAATACATCAAAGTTTGACGTTGAGTCACATATACTTTTCCTCATTATTGGGATCTCGGGGTTTTCATTCTCTTGCCTGGACTTCATCTCATTTATTGCTCTTGCATGCTCAGCCTTCAGTTCTGCAAGTTCCTGAGCATGCTCAGCCTTCATTTCTGCAAGTGCCTCCTTTATTTTCTCCATCACAATTGCTGTTACCTCTGCTCTGTCACGATACTTTCTCTTTTTTGCAACATACCCCTCTATCCCCTGCTTAAAGCCCACTTGGTGTCCCACCCCTATAGTTCAACCACCATGCTCTGGTCCTTCCACCATAATTAGTGCATCTATACTGTCTTCAACGTCAGAGCTGTTTTCCAATTGTGTGTGTGCCTCAATCTATAATTTAATCAAGTAATACGATACTTAGAAATAATTAAAACATATTCCCAAATTACCAATATATGTTTAAGCTATCGATATCTTACCAACTTGTCCGCGATAACTTGCATTTCTGGCGATAATATTAATCCTTTCACTTTATCGTGTACTCTCCTTGCTAAGCAGTAATTTATCCCACGAAGATCGGGTATCTTATGGACATCTGTACAAAGCTCTTCAGAAGCTCTCTCTTTTTCCCATTGTTCAAGGTTTCCTCGATATCCTTTTGGACCCAGTCGTGGAGGATTTTTCTTGAGTTTCGCCCATTTCTTTCCATCTGCATGCTTCGCCTTGACATAGGAATAAAAAGTCATACTAGTTTTGTTAGCGTATAACAACATAAACAAGCGGTCTGCAATAAAGTTTTATTATTGTGAAATTTCACTATACTCTTATAAATAATCAAAAAACATTTCTATTGTTGTGTAGCTAATAGTTTATATAACAGTATAAAGTAAAACGAACGAACCATTTTTCCTGGGGTACTTTCTAGCTTAACAAACTCTTCCCAGATAGCTGGTTCAATAAACGAATACTTCACACAAAGATTTCTTTTCTTATACATGTAGTTTGTACGAAGAGCCTTCTTAAAACTTTTCCAGGAATGATTGCACTGTTTGAGAACTTGTACTTTGTAGTCGTTATTCTTGAGTCTGCAATGCTCCTGATTATTGTAGAAAAGAAAATCATAAGATGTTAAAAATCATAGTAATTCAATTACATTCTAACTAATGTTGATAAGAAAGTATACCTTGATTTCAAGCCATAGTTGTGTTTTATCATCCTTGGATACTTTCCTCCAATCATCTTTAAGAATAGAAATCCTGGACTTGGCTACAACCCCTACGTAAAGTCCAAAAGGTGACTGGTTCTTTCCGATAGCAAAGCCATACTTATCAAAAGTAACATCATTTATTGGTTTCCGGTTCTTCTTTTTTAAACAATAGATTCCTCTCGTTTTCTTTTGAGGTCGTGGTTCTGGCTGTTCATTTATATGTTGCTCATTCATATCATGTTCGACCATAATTTGCCCAATCGTATCCATGTGCTCATCCATGTGCTCATCCATGTCAGCCTAACATTAACAAAACATGTAACATTATCAATAACAAAACATGTAACATTATCAATAACAAAACATGTCCGCTAAAACTATATCAAAACTTTCATTACACTTGACTACACGGATGATATGCCCTGCTAACAATTAAATATCAAGGCTGACTAAACGAAATTAAAACAATTCATTCCCATTTCCAATAGTCTGTAACAATTCATTCTGTGAGCTATTGAGTTGTTGCATAGTTAGTATTTTTATCTACATCAATTAAAAGGTATATAATGTATAACATCAGCAGCCTGAGATGAAGCAATGGTTTCCTTAAGTTTGTGAAGATGGTCTCGCCTTTCACATTAAATATTGGTGACCACTGACGCTTTATATGGATCAGGATTTTCAAATACAACTTGACCAGAATATCACTTATAATAATATCCTAATAGATTATATTGTTTAGCTGATTATGTTGTTTTGGTTAGCTCATACCACACGTAACAGTTATAACTCTTTAAGGAACTGATTTCTACTCCTTACTATATAAACTACTAATTTCATTTCAATAAATCGACTGTATGATCAAATGAAAAGGTTGTATTACTGCATAAGTTCAACCCAAACCACCACATTGGTGTATCTGAACTGCTTATGAAAATAAGCATCACTCACAACCCGAAGGGCAATGTAGTTTCAGATAGATCTTTAAGTACATCTAAACATAGTTTTAGTCTTCAAAATATATTAGTTTCATAAATTTCATCTCATTTAGCTAAAATTACCTAACAAGCTGACATAATCAACTAAACAAACACAAAGCTAAGTTAGTTGACGTATGTGTGGAAGGGTATGAGAACAGGAAACACGTGAGAAGCAAGTCAACTACAAATGGTCATAAGTTTTAGCAAAGTGAAGACATATTGCTCACAACCAATCATCATGCTAATAAAAAGGTTAAATTGGTTTATAATCATTTCAGAGAACGGTGTAATAGAATAAAGTGCTGAAGTTTAGGTTCTTCAGAAAGTTTCAACCTTGGCTATTGTTGAGTTGATGACCCATGTCTAGCTATGTGCAAGTATTAGTAAAAATGATGAGATTCATGGTAAAGCACATATTTTTAATAAAAAAAGGAATAGTATATTGATCTTAGACTAATTGTTGAACGATCCAAAAACTCCCTTGAGCAATGTTTTTTTCATTGTTTTTAAAATTTTATTTTGTTACAAGGATGAGAAGGAGTTGAGCATGAAATTGATCCTCAACTTCTCAGGTTAACTAGGATGTTCCTAACACTACTGAGTTGAAGGAGTGGCATCGATCATCTGAGTAGTATTTGAATTTTTGTGACCCTTTGGTATTACCACATTCATGTTTCTTAGTGGTTAAATATGTCAATTCTTTCAAAATTTTGAAGGCTGTTATTCTTTGTATGCTTAACTTAGCTTAATTTACATAGTTGCAGATTACGTGTACAAAAGGGTTTTCTTATCATGGTTGCCACATCATACTAGGGACATGCATCAAGATACACCTCTCTAATAGTTTGGGAGTAGATAATTTTGATGACCATCATCATCAGCTTAGTTTCTACAGGGTTAGCTAGACAGACACATGGATGTACACATGGGTTTGCAGAGAAGAAGAAATATCTAAAATTTTTGCCAAACATAAGACACAAAGCTAGAAATCTTTATATGTTGTTGTTCTATTTATGCAACTATTTTTTTATGAGCTTATAATTTTGACATCTATTTCACTTCATCGTAAATTATGCATTGTATTCTCTATTGTTATATATCAATGACGTCAAAGAAAAAGATCAATAAAGGACTTATAGCTTTTGACTTTCTTAAGTAGTATTATATGTAAATGCATAAATGAATTTATCTAAATTATACACTGTAGCTAAATACACATAAATAATCATGTTCATGGAAATAATTTATATGAATCTTTATTATACATTGAACACGTAATTATAAATAAAAATTAAGAACCATAGAGAATTCAAAAACAAAATTTAAGCTATCTGTTTTATAAAAATAAAATTATACATACATTCACCACATCACAATCAACAAAATAAACTAACAGACATCCTATTCACTAAAAGTCGTTTATCATAGCAAAATCAATTAGACACTAAATTAGACAATGAAATCAATAGAGTTTCGTTGAACAAAAATTCACAATTATAGTTTCAAATTTTCGACTATGTGTTAATGAAAACAAATACTTGCAACAACAATAGATTAATTGAACGACGAAATCAATAAAATTCAGTCAAAACAATAGATTAGACAACATTTATAAAATATTAGGATAGAATTAATTGAACATACAAGTGAATTGTATAAATTTTATACCTGATAATTGCGGATAGAATTGTGTGACGGCGCCAATAAAACAAAGAGGGATCTGATTTGGGTTTATTGATAGTTGTGTGTGAAGTGAGAGAGTATTAGGGTTTGTGAAAGTATATGAGGGGAAATAAAGAGGGATCTGATGGGAGGAAACTAAAGAGCGGGCTAAGGTTTTGATGAAAATTTGGGGAAAAATTGAAAGTAGATAGGGGGAAGAAAGAGTGGCTAGGGTTATTGATAACTTTGGGAAAATTTTGGGGAAAATTTTGGTGAAATACTAGGGAGGGAAACACATTAAAGAGCGTCTACTGAAATCGATGGTGTATAGTTTTATTAATAAGTTTATAGAAGTTTATAAATTTTATTTTTAGAAAACTAAAATTAGAATTTTAATAATAAAGATGCACGGTGGGAAAAAACACATTAACATACGATAAAAATGACTAAAAGGTTATCATGTATTTTTGAAATTAAATAAATCAACTTTTATTAAGAGTTAATTAGATGCATAAATGATCACCGATCATATATTCGGTTTAAAGTTTCTGTAAATAGGAAAAAGATTTGAAAAATCCCGTATGGTTTGATACAATTTAAGAGGGATTTGCTAATTTACAGATTTACCCTTTATACATTTGAAAAGGTAAAGAATACTTAGTTCTTAATTACCATTTTTCCATAATTAATCACAACCATTGATGCAAGATCTGACGGATGGAATTACTTTTTATTCTTCTTATTATAACTAATATTCTCACTGGATCCCTACTATATATATATATATATATATATATATATATATATATATATATATATATATATATATATATATATATATATATATAGTGTAACTTTCTTTTCAGAACCATTTTAAGTGTTAGAACTATCAGAACCATAATTTGTACACTATATAATGCATGATATACATGTTTTAAAGCATATTGGCTTGACTGTAAATAGATGGTCAAAAGAATGGTAAGGAAATCAATAAATAAGGGCATAAAAGGAATTGCAAAAAAATATTTTTCATAAAAGTTGTCATTTTTTTAGAATATCAGTTAATTCCATTTATCCATCAATTTCTCTCTCACGTATCTCCAACCCTAATACATATTGCACAACCACCAAAAAATTCTACAGCCACCTCCTCTAAAATATTCTCTTTTATTAAATCACACCTCACTGATCTTTGAACAAGAACTTCATATCTTCTAATTTGTAAAGATAAATTGTCTAACTATGGTGGATGAGTTTATCGTCGATGAGTTGCGCGTGTGGTGGTCTTAGTATGGAACGATTTGGGTTGTGGGTTCGTAGTAATCATTAACGGTTTCAGGCATCCTCAACGATCGATGGCTAATCTTTACACCCGATGATGTTCATTGTATTTCTGGTTTGATCTAGAACGTAATACGGTTTCGATACGGCAACTCACTGCTGGACAAAACTTTTCCTTTGACTAAAACAATAATTATAAAGCGAATTCGATTTCCGTATTGAGCGAGGTACACATTATGCTTTGAAGCCTGAATTTGCTTTATTACTTATATATCCATTTGCTTTTTAGTTGTTTCTAAAATAATAGTGGAAACTTATGTTTTTTATATTTTTAAAAGTGTTAGATATTTAACTTTCATTGTTAAAAGTTCTACTCGTAGTTGTTTACTACAAGATCTATCCGAAATCTTTAATTTTTTAATTTTTTCTATGAATTGATTTTAAATTTGTGTCGTAGCTTATGAAATATGGTTATTAGTTTGGAGTTCTCATGTGATTATCATGTGTTCAAGAAAATAAGTTGGTCATATTATAGACTAACAAAAACAAATGAATTACTGTGAATGAAAACATACATGTTTTTTATATATTTTATGTTTACGAACATGTATGTTTTAGAAAATAAGAATGAGTTATTTGTTTACTGCGAACATGTATGTTTTTTTACAAACATGTATCTTTATTTACAAATATGTATCTTTTTTTACAAACATGTATGTTTTTTACAAAAATGTATGTTTTTTTTCACAAACATGTATGTTGTTTTGTTACAAACATGTATGTTTTTTTTCTAAACATCTATTAATAATACATACATGTTTGTTTGTAATAATACATGCATTTACTATTATTTAGAAAATAATTGGTACATTAAGTTGTTTGTAATATATTTTTAAGTTGTTGTGATATATTGTTAAGTTGCAATAATTGTGTTATTGTTTCATGTACACAAATAGACATCTTTTGTTGTAGCAAGGCGTGCATGTATGTTGTTACAAGGCGTGCATGTATCTTCGGAAGATTCTGATGAAAAAGAGAAGTACATATATGTTCTTAGAAGGATTCGAACGATTAGATTCATTTATTTTCTTTTTAGAAATTTGTATTTTAGTTGATTTTAATTGATATCAAATTCTGTATATTTTGAATTTTAAAGAAATGTTCGCTACATAATAGACATGATCATCATCTTAAGCAAAATGCCATAGAATTCTATATACATCTTTTATCTCAAAACATAGAAGTTTGATCGAAAAACATACATGTTTTATCGAAAAACATACATGTTTTTATCAAAAAACATACATATACTTATTTATCCAAAAACATACACGTTTTTTTTATCAAAAATGTAAAAAAATACCAAAAAATAAAATAAAATTTAATATCGAAAAATAGGAGTTTTTTTAAATAATACCGTCTGAAAAACATAAATATTTATGTTTTATAGGATAACTTATTTTTTAAAAAGATTTTTTAAAAACACAAAATAAACCTGAGGAAAAAAACATAAGACCGAGATTTAAAAAAATTATATCCCAAAATATTTTGAAAAAAAAATACAACGACATTATTATAGATATCTGCTATTAATTTGGGATGTAAAAGTTTCTATAAATTGTAAACAACCTACTTTTATATAATTGCCCTTATGCATTTTTGTCTACTAAATTAAATCAAATTAATTATCTATATGGTTCTGATAGTTCTCACACATTTATTATGGTTCTAACAAGAAAGCCCTCTATATATATATATATATATATATATATATATATATATATATATATATATATATATATATATATATATATATATATATAATTTAGTTAACTAAAAGGAATTGTAATTGTTAACTAAAAGGAGTAGAGTAATGATTGAGACTGATTAAAATAAAATAAATGTCTCATTATATCAAATATTCACAGGTAATCTATCAAAAGTATAAAAGATAAATCATTATTATAAATGGTACTTTATTAAATACATATTATATTCATGTATTCACCTACTACCCGCTCTCTTGACCCCTCTCCCCACAACCTCATTTTCCCACTTCTATTATTATTTCCGACAAGTAAAAGCTCAAAATTACCGGACAAGAGTTTTTTTGCATTATAAAGATATTGAAATTGTTGACAAGCAAGAACGATGAAGGCATTTCGATTTTGTGGGTGAAGGCACCTGAATTTTTCCCACCAATTTGAACTTTTTTCCTATATGTTTTGAGTATCCGCATAAACATGGTTTGGGCTATGTCCCCCCACTACTGTCAACGTCGCTTCGCCCCTACGCTTCACCCATGAGAAAGAGATACCTAACTGAGATGCCCACACTTTGATCACCACTACGATAGCAGGAAAACACCAAGGAGGATCAGTTTATACACATAAAAGTGAATTGCCTCTTTAGAATTTGATTCAACCACATCATTATGCCAACCATATTTAACAGCTAGACGACTAGCACCACGGATGGCATAAAGCTCAGGCATGAGAGGGGAAGAGGCATAATGATTTCACATGAACAAATAATGATAAAACCTGTACAATCCTGAACGATAATACCGGAAGATGCTCAGTTTCATTTATAAGCAGCATCACAATTAAGCTTCATGCGATTATTGGTGGAGGGGATCCACCGAGGAGAACACTTTTGAGGCTCACTTACAACCCAAACACGAGATGTCAGAACCGATGATGGATATAGTAAACTAAGATCGCGGTCAATAATATCAAACGATGATAATGTGCGCGATGGACAAGGTCTAATATCATTAAAATTGCATTGATTCGTGACTTCCATATCTATCATGAAATATTAGCCAACGAAATTTGCAAGTTTACAAGCTCTGAGGTAGAAGGCACCATATCTGAAAGATCTTGTACACGCGAAATAGTAGGGCCACTCATGTTGTTCATGCGAAGACAAAACAGAACCAAACCACAGCATCTTTGTCCAATGACATCCAAACAACATATGCGCTATTTTTCGATCTCTATAAAGCATATATGACCTATCGGAGATCATTTACCACCTATTCGTGAGAGATTCTCTTGTGTAGAGAGAGCAATTGAGCAAGTTTCCACCAAAAATATTCTATTTTTGGCAATGTCTTTAGATTCCAAATCTCTTTCCAAAAACTTTTGTTTGGGGTTAATGATGAAGAAGTCTGATCATTTAAGGTAATGTCACGTTGAAGAAGCACTTGGCGGTACCTCGATTTAACATTGTAGTTTCCTTTAGGGTCATAATGCCAAATTATCTTATTCATGGATCTTGTACTAGATATAGGAATCTTTGAAATAAATTTGACCTCTTTTTAAAGAAGAGCGTACTGAAGCTTTAGTATATCCTAGGAACCGTTAATGATAAAGTCAGAGACTAAGGCGTTGGGAGTGAAAGGGCCACGTGGACATTGAATGTAGAAGTCATTCGAGTATGCGACCTATTTTTGCGTCCAAAAACAAATATTTGAACCATTGCCAAGCTACAAACGCAAACCATGAAGTAGTATATCTATTGATACAAAAGTTGGACTGATCGCGCTTGACTGACCCGAATTAGGCTTAGTTCGAGTGTTGAGGACTCCGGCTCTTGCACCAACTGAACTTGTATGAAGACCTTTCACACTAGAGAACAAACACCGTTAGGCTTACCATGGGAAGGTAAGTAATCGGTTTGATTGGATAATCGGTTAGGGTTTAGTGATCGTGAGAATCATACCTTTGTGGAACCTTGAGGGTTCATTTTATACCCTGTGAAACCCTAGTTTGGGGTTCCTTATTCTTGCGGCTTAAGTAAGAGATAATTACCACATACAACAAGATCCTTATCGCGTAAATAAGGAGAGTTTATATCATATTAACTTAGGTGAATCATAATCCTAATTAGATTATGATTTTGTTTGACCGTGTTCGCGTTCGGCCATAGTGCGACTTTCGTGCAGCCGTGTGCGACAGTGGCTTATTAAGCCTCATAGGCCTCAGCACCATCTGTCACAATCCACATGTAATGGATTGGATACGGGTAGTACCCATGGATTTGGCTTACAGCCCTATTAGGGACTATGCGTCATCATGTCCCCCCAGTCTAGTAGTCGCACAACGTGTCACGGTTACTAGACGATTAAAATAACGTAGTCATACTTGATTTTTGGTTGGTAGGAAAAAGGAGAAGTGTAGCAAAGAAGTTTCAAATGTTCCCGTCAAGACATGCAAATACATCCCCCTATCACCCACTATCTTGGAAATCGTAAAAAGTGCATGACACGTCAGCTAGGCGGTTCATCTTCCACCGTTTTATTGTGATAGTGGACAACACGTGTCAATCATCCATCTCGATGAATAGTTAACCCTAGGGGTATATATACCCACATTGCCTTTTCACTGTGTTTTCCATAGTGAAAACAATTCAACCGCCATTAACGAATCTTCATCTCTAGCGCGAAACAAGAAGCAAAA
Source organism: Glebionis coronaria (assembly GCA_025667525.1). Taxonomy (NCBI): domain Eukaryota; kingdom Viridiplantae; phylum Streptophyta; class Magnoliopsida; order Asterales; family Asteraceae; genus Glebionis; species Glebionis coronaria. The sequence continues at coordinate 170,560,198 of CM046880.1, forward strand.
AAGGTAAATTCACCGCGACTACTCTTTTTATCTTTATATGACAAGATGGTAAAACATCTACACGAAATCTTTTCCCGCATTACTGAGCATGAATTACTGAACTTCACATCGGAGTACTACATCCCCATGAACCTACACCCAGAGGTGCCTGCACCCCGGGCGCACATAGGAAGCTTCCTCGCCAGGGAAATAGGAGTGTATACCAAATTTTTTGAATTCGCCAATACTGCATCCCATTGTCTCAGTTTTTTGTAAATGTACTAGCGTACCACCAAATACACCTATCCCAGTTGCGCTGCATTGGCGCAACAAAGATTTCAAACTTCGAAATAAACCGTCGCATTCTTGGAGTAGACCCCACCATGAACCTATTTCGCGCCTTCTATACAACTTCATGTACCAACGGGTGGTTTTCGTTCTCCAAATGTACTGGCCACTTATAATGCTATGAGGAAAAATTAGACCCATTGAAAAACTAGAACACTATGTTTTTCTGGATTGACAACATTATATTCAATGACAATCCTCAAATTTCACTTATGTGTCATGTACCTTAGTATGAAAATTTGCTTTTGTACCTTACTTGCTATAATGAATGTATTCTCCCAACCTAAACTGCCACTACAACATATTCCTATATGTTGTAAACATAATGTAGATATCAAGTCTAAGTTCCAAAAGTAATCTAATAAGTACATTATAAATAAGAACATATCAAATGTAACTATGATGCCCTAAATTCCCTTAGAAACCCTAGAATTTCTCTAAATAAGTCATTATGGATTATAAACAAGTTATAAACTATACTTTGAAAATATAATATACCTAAGAATGGTAAGAACAAACTATACAAAGCTAAGTACAAATAAATGTACATAATAGTCTAGATCACCACCTAGAAATCCTTGGTAGACAATGTTTCAAGCAATATAACTACATAATATATTTGTACAAGTATCAAATGCAATATACTAATTATAATCTATCTTATAAAGGAAAGGTAATTGATCACAAAATAATAATATTCACTAATCTAAAGCTAATTACAAGTTAAGACCTAGTAACCAATATTAACATATAAAATCCATTTAACATTGAATTAGAGCCTAATGTTTCACAACTAATTAAAAAACTCAACTATGTATCATATTAAGATTATACATTTATTTCAATACAAGTTACAAGTTAATAAAGCATAAGGTACAAGGTATCAAAGCATATGATCTTTAGCTCCCATAATTATACCTAGATTATGATTAACCTATATAAGCCCTTAAACTAAGAATGTAGAAACCCTAGAAGTCATAAACATACTATATAAAACCTATAGTAAGTCTACATTATGATATAAACACTAATCACCCAAGATAGAAAGTCATTAGGCTTAAAGACCTAAAAACCCTTATATTAAGAATTCTACATAGAATCACTACCTAGTCTTTTAGGACAAGTCTAAAAACACTTTTAGCATTACATTAAGGTTATAAGATTATATTAAGACAATGTACAAGTACCCTAAAGCACAAGGTACAAGATTTCAATGCATGGCTTGTAAATTAGGTCAAAATGGGTATTTTCACCCTTTGGACATGTTTACTTAGAATAACTTAGTAAAACCAATGTAGAGACTTCATAAAAACATTAAGAACAATGTAGGGAGTATAAATTGTGTTTACGTCAGTTGCCAAACCAAAAATATTGGATTTAACAAGAATTTAGCCCTAGATCATTAGAAACCCTAACCTGCCTAGGTTTTCTTCCCAATTTCACCTTAAACCTTTGTTAAACTTCAAACCAAAGAACCAAACTTCTTAATTAAAATTTATAAACCCTAATCCCTCACTAATCAAATTCATAAGCCCTTAATCACCAAAATTACAAAGTATAATGTTACAAGCCCTAATTTAGACCCTGTTTTACATTTTCCCTCCAAAAACCTATTTCAAACCTTTCCCTCCTGAATTTAAAGTTAGGATAAGATATTTAGGATACCTAGAAGATATTTTAAAGCCAAGAAACCAAGAACATAGGTACATACGCTACTTTATTGCCATTTCTCTTCCATAAACCAATTTGTGGCCTAAAAACCTTCCAACACCTCTTCCATGGATATTTTATGTACTTAGGCTCTACAAACTTGCATAAATCTTCCATAGCCTTCCTTAGTCACTACCCTTTCTGTGTTACACGTTTCAAGGCTTAGCTTGGAGCCTAAGGGTTGAAATTAGTATAAATAGCAAGTTAAACCTTCCATTCCAATTAGCACCCCGTTCCTTTGTATCTCCATTAGCCATTCAGTTTTCCACTTCTATGTACATCCTAGGACTCTTAGAAGACTAGAAAACAGGTCTATAAGGAATCCATTGAAGCTCTTGAAGCTTTGATAGCTAGTAGTGTTCATAGGAAGCCACAAGGAGCCCTTTTGGAGCTACCTAGGTAATTTCTATGTTAATGACGAGACTGCTTTTATACATAGTCTCATCGTCCAAAACGGGATTTAAATGCATAAAATATCATGAAAAAGGCCAAATATATGCTTGTGTTTGTTACTTGTGTATTTTAGGTACGGATATTGAGAAAATGACAAAAGATCACAAAGAACAAGCAAAAACGAACACTGGAAACGAAGCCACACAATGAACCAAGCCCTAATGTGGATTTTACAAGAATAACCCTTGAAGAAATGAAGATTGTATAAGAAGGGTCCTCCAATATTGAAGAATTGACACTTTAAACCCTTGTTTATTCATAATTACAAGTTTGGTCCTTAAAGTTTGTCAAAGTACAAAAAGGACCCTCCACTTTGAAGAATTGGCAAGAATGGTCCCTCAACTTTTGAAGACTTGTCACTTAAAACCCTTGTAAATCTCAATTATTACAATAGGGTCCCTTAAGTTTCAAGAAAATATCATTAATGGTCCTTGAAGAATGCTTATATTGCATACATGATCCTTTAAACAAGTTTCCAAAAACTTGTTGTGGCCAAATTATGAAGTTCTAAACTTCATTTACAAAGGAGTTGCAATAATTGGCTGTTACAAATGAAAAGACAAGTGAATGGTGTTGATCCCAAACTTAGATCGATTAAGCTTGTGTAAATGAGATTAGATCAAGTTATACACGTAGAGAAACTTTGTTTATGTATAAAGTAATCTAAGTGTTATGCGGAATTAACACTTAAATAAGAACACACAAAGATGTAAAACAAACTTTCACTTGATTGATAATAACGAACTTGCTTACAATGAAAGTGTTTAACGTATGAAAACTTATATTGAAACATAACCTAAAGGTCTTCTTTTATAGACATAAGAAGCCTTGTACAAGAGTATACGTATCAACTATTCTAGGTAAAGATAATTATAGAAAATACAATGTTGATCCTATCTTTACTAGAAACAAACTAGAAACATAATACGCGTAGACCATATCTTTTTATCAGTGCTCGTCTTCAACCTATCAACGCTTGACTTCTTCTTGTCAACGCTTGATCTGTCAGCGTTTGTTTTCTTCCTATCAATGCTTGTTTTCCTCTTGTCAGCGCTCAAGTGAACTGGCTACATTTTATTCCCAACAATCCTCCCCTAAACTTGATATCTAATCTAGTAATCAAGTTTCTGAATAAAAATTAAGAACTAGGAGGAATCTTACAAATCTTATCATATTGGTAATAAACATGTCTGATCAAATCTTTGGCCACGTCACTTGAATAGTCAATCTCCAGCTGTGTTGTCTTCATCTTCTCCAAAACTTCTTTGGACATGGAATACTGACCATATACAAGAAGATACTCAGCAAACTTTGTAGAACTCAAATAATATACACCAGCAGCTGAATACAAACGCCATTGATGACAACTGAGATCATCTTCAAGATCCTTCCAAACAGCAGGATCTTCTTCTTTTGGTCCACACATTCTCTTGAATGTTGACCAAAGTTTTATTCCATTGACTGAAGTAGGAGCTTCAGTCTCATACTTGGCCTCTAACAACCTCTAAAGGTCTACCAAGTCTTCTCTATCCATACTTGCAAAGAGAGATATAAGAGTGGTAAATGTGTGTACCTCTTTCCCATACCTGCCAATCTTCCAAAACCCACTTGCATCTTCTTCATAGCTTATAATAGGGTTTCTGGCATCAAGAGGTAACACTTGTACCATATCTAAAGCTTCCAATGGTGAGAGCTTGATGCTCCTTCTTATAACAGCTTCACTAGGCTTCAATCTATCCATATCTTTAGGAAACTCAAGAGGAACTCCCTTCTTCAAAGGTCTTGGAACAATCATTGCCTTCTTAAGCTCCATCTCTTCTGCAAGTTCTTATTTCCTTTCATCTGAAAGAAGTCTGATAGTATTAATTTCCTGCACTTTTTCCCAAATGGGATAAGCCTTATACTCCAACTCTTCGAAGGATAATCCCAACAATTTCTTATAGGTCCATCCTGTTCCATGACATCTGAGTAGCATGTAGTAAAGCTCCCTTCTATCCCTTTTCAGTAGTGAGAGAACATTGCTAGCTTTGTGTTTCAGAATTACCTTGCAGTCTTGTTGAACTCTTAGAGGATTTTCCAAACCCCAAATTTGGTCTGAAATAGTCAAATTTGGATTCTCCATACACCTATCCTCCCAAGCATGGTACATCTGAACAACTTCTGGCATATCAAAATCTACTTGCAATTTCAACTCTCTAAGCTTCTCTCTTGCCAAATCATCACCGTATTCAAGTCTTTCTGGTTGTTCTATTACCATCACACTAGAATCTGAAATTGCTTCATCACTTCCTTCTTGTTCCTCTGAAGTGACAACAAATGGTGATTCACCAACCTTCTTTCTTTCTTGTTCCACAAGTTGTGCAGCCAACCTTCTATCAAACTCTACCTGTGCTGCATCCTTTGGAACTTCTACTTCTACCATGATTTCCTTTACCCTTATCTAATGGATCAATGATAGGTAAGAATGATGGTAATACCTGTGAAGATACTTCTTTGATGATAGCTGATGACTGGAATACATCAACCTCATCTGCAGGTCTGTCAACGCTCAAATTCCTTGTGTCAGCGCCCAATTTGCTCATGTCAGCGCTTGGTGTGTCAGCGTTCAAATTTTGCTTGTCAACGCCCAAATTACTTATCTTAGCGCCTCTTGTAAATTGCTCCAACATAGCTGTAAAAGACAAGTTTAAATTGGTAGGAGTTACCAGAGATCTGTCAAAACCTGGTTGCTTCTTCAATACAGTTAGGGCCTCAGCAATAACCAAAGATTCTCCATCATGTGAGCCTTTATCACTCACATTAATCTGCTCATCCTCCCCTTTGGAAGATTCCTCCATCCCACGCCTTGTGCTAGCATTCTCCAAAATAACAATCCTCTCCCTCAATTGCTTGAGTTCAAGGCCTTGTGTACTGACAATTTGTACCAAGTCTGCATTTTACTTTTGCAAGCTAATGTAGACAGCCGTCAATTCCATTAAGGTGTATGGTTCTGCCCTTCTCTAAAATGGGTATTTGACCTCCCAAGTTAGATTCATGGGGCATGGATGAGGTCTTAAAGATGTTAGGACTGTCTTGTCCTGCATCTAAGCCAGAACCAATAGTCCCAGCCTCATCCATAGCACCAACCACACTTGTGGTGGTGGTTCTCCCTGCTACATGGCTAGGACCACTAGAGGAGAACACTCCAGTAGTCCTTTGGCGTTTTTGCAACCTATATTGTGGTGGGGTAGAAGATGATGTTGATTGGGTGGATTTGGGAAGGTTAAGGGGTGTTTGGGTCTGTGAAGGAAAGGTGTCAACGTCTGGATTACTTGTGTCAACGCCAACATTTAATGTGTCAGCGTTGAAGGGTTCTTGGTCAATTTCCATGTGTTGAGGTGAACGTAAAAGTTCTGGTATTGGGTCAAGTTGTGGATGTGGGTCTGGTTGGGGTTGTGTTGCTGCAATAACAGCAAGCATAGCTGGGGTGAGGGGTAAGTCACGGTGAGGGGGTGAATTCATCTTGGTAAAAATAGCTTTCTTTTGCACAAGGATCTCACAAAAGTGATCATGATCCCTTGTGCAGTAATTTTGCACATCAAAAACCATTTGTAAAAATCTGGGATAAGCCAAAGTCATCTTATTCCCTTTGTTTTTACACATGCCATCAAAAATCATTTTAGAATAATTAAACTTTTACCCAGTTGCAATGCACACAATAGCACTAGCAATTGATCTATTAATCTCATTGTGTGCAGTACACTTGGGAATCAGACATTGTAAGATGACATGTATGAGGTACTTCCAGGCTGGGGGAAACTCTTGTTTATGATATTTGTTTATAGTGCCCTCCTCAGGGAAAGGATACCCCAAAGCCCGAAGCCCTTGTTCTATTTCATGAATGGGGAGGGTGGTTATACCATCAACATCATCAAGATGCAAAGCCTGGCGAACCAAGGCTTCAGTAACCACCCAAGTACGCCCATGAACAATAGATGATAATGTAGTCACATTATTAACTGTTGAGGAACTAACAGTGTTCCAAAACTGTTTAATATGGGTGACAGAGATGAGAGAAGCATGAGAAAGAGCATACCTAATTGGGGATGCATTCAAATACGCCACCATCTGGGTGTGTTGTGGAAACAGAGTGTCATCAGCGTCCAAATATGCAATCATGTTGTGTTGACTCCTGAATCCCAATACCAAATCACTTGGTTTAAATTTTGGTGCCATTGTAGAAGAAAGCTGTTTGTGAATTATTGATAAAGATGAATTATAGGAGAAAATTGTTAGACAAGAATATGAGGTACCCTGTTTAAAAATAGGAGCCAAATATATATGAGAGATAGATGCATGTGATTGGTAAAAAATGAGGCAACTATTTTCAAAATATAATGATGAAAATATTGAAAAGAAAATAAGTTATCTCATGCATTAACTAAAAGTTATCTGCTCCCAAAATTACGGCCCCAAAATTCGTCAAAAATAACAACTAGGTAGGTCCCAAAGAGTGTCAACGGTAAAAAATAACCCATCAACGCCCAACGGCTATATTCTTGTCAACGTTTGCCAAAGCCATGTCAGCGTCTAAATTGGTCATAACAACGCTTGGAAAAATACTTGTCAGCGTCCAAAAATAAAAGTAATAAAAAAGGACCTTAACAAAGTAATTTATCCTAGTGAAGATAACCTATAAGTTGATAATTATTATAGGGCGGCAAGCACTGTCCAGTTATGCACACTTGCTTATGCAAGATAGACATAACAGTCCTCTAGTGTCCCTTGCTAACCAAAATTCTTAACAACTAAGTTATCTCATAAAATTCCTTGTAACTCCCAGGTAAACCCATGATAAAATCATTCCCAAGTATCCCAACAGACCACAACCAATTCTAGGCTAAAAATGTCTTGGCAGCATGCATAGTATATCAACTTTGCATGCTACAGTGCCTAATGATTTAGTAAACTAACTCATACTCACCTGTGATAAGAGTATTATAAGAATACCCAAAAGTCCTAAAGGTTCCTAAAACCTCCCCTTAAACTGTGATACATATGTTGCCCAAAAATATGCATGAACATAAAAAATTTATGTCAAGATAGGAATATAAATATTCCAACCATCATCCATAAATAAAAACATGCTCTAATGATTCTCCAAGGATCCATAAGCAACTCTGTATCCAATGGTACAATCCTAACACCACCTGCACACTTAGATTAAAAACCACAAAACTAACATTGTTGCTGACAACGCCACGATAACACTTGTCAGCGTTAAGATAACCTTTGTCAGCGTTAGAAAAATAGAGTGGAAAATCTAACTTCAAAAGACTAATACCAATGCATTATCCTGTACATACTTTTACAATAAGACCCCAAAACACATTTTCTTCTGTGTCAATCTTCCAGCATTGAAACCTTCCAGACACATTTTCTTCTGTGTCAACCCTATCTGGTTGTATTAAACCCTTTTCAAAACAATCCCTTATAAAATGATGTCTAATTTCTATGTGTTTTGTTTTAGAATAATGTACAGGATTTTTAATAATTCATAAAGTGCTGTTATTGTCAACAAAAATCTTGGTATGCATGAAATTATACCCATAATCCAACAGCTGGTTCTGAATCCATAAGACTTGTCCACAACAAGCAGCTGCAGCTACATACTCTGCTTCAGTTGTAGAATTGGCCACCACTGTTTGTTTCTTGCATTGCCAAGATATCAACCTACTCCCAAGAAACTGACATCCACCAGTTGTGGATTTTTTATCAAACTTATCACCACCATAGTCACTGTCTGAATATGCAATAAGCTCCAATGGTGAATCTTTTGGGTACCACAAACCAATATCTGGATAACATCTAAGGTACCTAAAGATTCTCTTGACAGCATAAAGGTGACATTCTTTGGGAGTCACTTGATGACGTGCACATGCACACACATCAAACATAATGTCAGGTCTTGAGGATGTGAGATACATCAATGAACCAATCATTGATCTATAGTGCCTGACATCCACATCTTTTCCATCTCTAACTTTTCCCCAAGGGTGTTCTCTATCCATAGGAGTAGTAGCCCTCGTTTCATGTGGAGAAAAGCCAAACTTCTTCAAGATCTCTGCTACATACTTATCCTGAGAGATGAAGATACCATCTTCTTTCTGCTGAACTTGTAACCCTAGAAAGAAGTTCATCTCCCCCATTGCACTCATCTTGAATTTGTCTGTCATATGCTTTGGAAAGTCTTCACTCATCTTTGGATTGGTGGAACCAAAGATGATATCATCAACATAAACCTGAACAAGTAAGACATCCTTACCAGCCTTCTTTGTAAATATTGTCTGGTCTATGGTGCCCCTTTTGGATCCATTTTCCACCAAATAAGTGGATAATGTGCCATACCATGCTCTTAGGGCTTGATGAAGTCCATACATAGCTTTCTTGACTCTATACACCTTGTTTGGATTCTCTGGATCTTCAAAACCAGGAGGCTGCATAACATATACCTCCTCAACAATTGTTCCATATAAGAAAGCACTCTTCACATCCATTTGATAGACAGTGAAGCCCATGCAGGAAGCATAGGCTAGAAATATCATTATAGCCTCAATCCTTGCAACTGGTGAAAAGACCTCCTCATAGTCTATCCCTTCCTCTTGTGTATATCCCTGAGCCACTAAACGTGCCTTGTTTCTGACCACAATGCCTCTTTCATCTTTCTTGTTTCTTAGAACCCATATTGTCCCAATAGGTCTGACATATCTGGGACAATCAACCAGCTCCCAAACATCCTGAATAGCAAATTGGTGAAGCTCATCCTGCATTGCTTCCACCCAACTTGGTTATTTGAGAGCATCAAAAATCTTCTTGGGTCCTGTTGTGACAGAAACAGGCAAACAAACATGCTTGAACAAGATGGATATCAACCTTCTTGTGTATATTGGCAATAAATCCACCAAGACTCTGATGAGACATTCTAGTCTAAACAGGAGACATGACATCCCAATAATTTGAGAAGTGGGGTGATTCTTCATAGTGGAAGTAAGAACTCCTCCCTCAAAAAGTCTGTTGTCCTCAATCTCATCCTCCAAGTTGCCAATATCTTCTTTAGACTCTCTTCCATCAATATTTGTATGAACCTCTTCATTCCTGCTTGAAGGTTCACCTTGTTCAAATTTGAAGAGAAAATATGCTCAAAAGTGTTGTCAACGCCTGAACCAAGGTTGTCAACGTTTGTTCCATCAACGCCTGAAATGGTGTTGTCAACGTTTGAGCCATCAACGCCTGAATTTGTCCTGTCAGCGCCAGATTTGCCTTTGTCAGCGCCTGAAGGACCATGCATGTTGTTAACTGGTGATACTTGGGGACCACCATTTTCCTTTCCAGCAGCAGCAGCAGCAAAAGCATCTGTCCATATGGGAATAGTGACATACTCTTGTATAGGAGATGACTTGTCTGCTTGTGATCCAACCTCTTCATTAACCTGTGTACCTGAAACATCAACAAATGGTTCTTCCACAACATTTGAAGTTACCTTCACAATGTCTAGATTAGTAACAGGCATATAATTCAAAGTCCTAGATAGAGGTTCCAAGTCAAACAACCAATTTGGACCACTTTCAGGATCACTAGGTTTACTCTCTAAAAGCCTAACATGTACTTTTTCAACTATACGTTTTTCCTTCTTAAGGTAAAACCTATATCCCTTACTCTGCACTGAATAACCCATGAAGTAGCCTTCATCACCTTTAGCACTAAATTTACCTAAGGCGTCACTAGTATCTAAGACAACTACATGACAGCCAAAAGGTTTAATAAAACCAATATTAGGTTTCCTTCCCCAAAGTAACTCATAAGGTGTTTTGTTATGTATCTTGTTGACCAATGCTCTATTCTGAACATAACAAGCTGTGTTCACAGCCTCAGCCCAAAAAGCTATGGGAAAGTGAGCATCAACCAACATAGTCCTGGCTGCTTCAATTAGGGTTCTATTCTTTCTCTCAGCAACCCCATTTTGCTGTGGGGTTTTGGCAACACTAAACTGCCTAGTAATCCCTTTCTTGGCACAAAAATCATCCAAAAGCTTATTTCTAAACTCACTACCATTATCACTTCTAAGCATTTTAACTTCATTACCAGTTTTCTTCTCAATCTGAGTAATAAAGTCAATTAAAGTATTAGCAGTGTCACTTTTCATAGCTAAAAAGAAAGTCCAAGTAAACCTAGAAAAGTCATCTGTGATGACAAAGCAGTATGATTTACCATTCAAACTCTCTATATTAGTTGGACGAAACAGGTCCATATGCAGCAAGTGAAGTGGTTTAGAACTAGAGTGCACCTGTTTAGACTTAAATGAGACCTTGTGTTGCTTGCCTTTAAGGCATGCAACACAAGAGTGGTCATTGTGGAAAGCCTTTTCAGGCAAACCATCAACCAAACCAAGTCTCACAAGTCTATTTATATTTTTGAAGTTTATGTGCCCTAGTCTCCTGTGCCATAGATTACTCTCATCAACTAAAGCTTTAGCATAAAAACATGACATATTATTATTCATCCTAATACCATTAAGATTCACATTATAAATGTCCTTATGCCTAGGTGTTCTATAGTCAATATATTTCTCATCTTGTATTTTAAAATCCTTGCTCAACACCAAGCATTCAGTATTAGTAAAAAGAACCTTATTTTTGTTATCACAGACTTGTGATACACTAAAAAGGTTGTAATCAAGTTCTTTTACCAGAAACACGTTTTCAAAACGGAATTTCTTGGTGAGAAGAGTTCCTTTGCCTGTGATAGTTCCATATCCGCCTCCAAAGTAAACCTTATCACCATCCTTAATGGGAGTGAAGTTAGTGAGATAATCTTCCTTCCCTGTCATGTGCCAAGAGCATCCACTATCCCAATAGCCATAATCATTTACCTGTTTTTGAATGCCCTGCACATAAAGAAAACAAATTAGTTTTCTTTGGGAACCCAAGCCTTAGAAGACTTGGATTCATCTGGTTGTTCCACAAGAACAGACTTAGTTCTCATAACAACCCCTTGTTCATCCCTTTTTGGATGAAATACCCAGTTAACCCCAATTGGTTTTGTGATGACCTTTGAAATATAATTAAATCTGTTGCAGGTCATAGAAATCCCATTAGAATTAGGGTTTTGATCTTGCTTAGGTCTCCATGTCAAGCTAGAAGAAGCTTTAGACCCCTTTCCCTGTGGTTGCAAATATTTAGGTCTGGCAACGTTTCTGTCAGCGTTGGATTTGGTCTTGTCAATGCTGGAATTACCCTTATCAGCGTTGAACCTAGGGTTTGCTACAGAAACCCATTACCTATTAGACCATGTATTGGTCTTTTGAAAAGGTCTTTGTCCATGAGTGTTAGACCCTTTGGTGAAGAATGGGGCTTGGCTAACAACTTGTGGACTTTGCTCCACAAAAGTTTTGGGTCTGACAGTGTTTGACCTTTTGACAGCGTTGACCTTGAAAGCGTTGACACACTTATATGCTAAATGTGAAAAGCTACCACAAGTGTAACAGGCTTTTCTAGACACAACTCTAGGTCTAGAAAAAAAGAAACCTTTTCCATTATCACTAACTTGGCTTTTTGGTGACCTAGTTTTCCTATACATTTCTGCATACTTAACGCTAGGTTTCTTAACAGTGTTTGACCCAAGGTCAACAGTCTTCCCAGTGATTGGGTTTGTTACTTTGATAGGGGTCGACTCATTTGGACTATCACAAAGCATGCCACCCTTGAAAAATAAGGTAGGGTTGGCTTTCTTCCATTCATTCAAGTCAGTCAACTTTTGCCTATATTCCTCAACTGGGGTAAGGACTCTTGGTGGAGGAATAAATTCCTCTTCTTGGAGTTCTGGTAAACCAGTCCAAGATAAGTCCTTTCTTTGGACACCATAGAAGTCCCCAGCTGGTGGTGGAACACCAGTATAGTCTTTCATCCCAATCCCAGTCATGTCCTTAGGCTCCCTCTATTTATTAACACATTCTCCTAGGGTTTGTGAGGCCTTATCAAATCTCTGAATATTAAGGTCAACATTATCCTTATTCTTGATAGCCTCATCTAACTTAGCTTGTAATTCAGCATTGACCCTTTCCATGATGTTTCTAACATCATTACTAGCATTTAACTCATGTTTTGAGATATTTATTTTATCTTTTAGGTCAAGCTCCATTTTCTTATACCCAGAAACTGTCTTTTCAGTTTGAGTGAGAGCAATTTGATAGTTAGACAACTTGCATCTCTCAGTACTCACATCACTTAAAAATCTTAAAACCTCTTTGTTAAGCTTTTCAGTATTTAAACGACAACCCTTACTACAAAAAGCATCATCGTATACCTCATTGTCTGATGAAGAGGAGGAGTGTGCCATGAGAGCATATTGAACATGCTCTTCTTCTTCTATCTCAGCAACCAAAGCTTTATCCTCTTCCTCATCCTTAGCCCAATAGCTCCAGTCCCATCCAATACCATCAATTTCTTGCACTGCCACCATGGCCTTAGGATCCTGAGCCTTAACAATTTGGCTTGAGGGTTTTCCAGCATCTGATCTTCTTGGAGATCTACATTCCCTCATAAAGTGCCCCATACGATGAAAATTGTAGCACTCAACCTTGGATTTATCAAATCCAGCAGTGTCCTTTGCATTAAAGGTCATCTTCTTCTTAAACCTTCTATTCCACCTGTTTGCTCTTATACTTGCAAGAGCCATGTTCCACTTTATATCCATCTCCTCCAAGTGCTCATCACTTATTTGCTCAAGGTCCACATATGTAATCACTGAACCATTGGGCAATGAAGCAATGTATGCACACACAATATCCAGATCCAAACCAGCAGGATTAACTCTTGGAGAGTCAATTTTGTATGTGTCAGCGTCTGAATGTAAGGCGTTGACAGGGTATGATCCAGCGTTGACACATGTTGATCCAGTAACTGGGTGCATGTATGAGTCCTTCTGATCAAATTGACCTTCACTATGTGAGAAGAAGGCCATGTTACTATTGGTAGACTTACTTCCATGCTCCAAAAGAGTTTCATTCTCCAACAGCCTCAGTTTTTTGTAGATATCATCAAAAGTAGAACTTTTGTGAGTGTTATTGGCAATTATAGATCTTGCCTCAATCTTCCATGCATCACCAAGGCTTTTAAGAAAAGTGGCAATAGTGTCAATATCACCAACTTGTGTCCCCATGAAGGACAACTTGCTTGTAATGTCAAGCAGTCTGCTTCTCACACTGCTAAGCTTCTCATTAGGTTGAGCCTTAAAAACAACATACTCATGCAAGAGTTGCTTCTTCTTCTCTTCCTTAGTATTAGCATTACCACCATATGCAACTTTAAGGGCTGCCCAAAGGTCTTTTGCAGACTCATAACCTCTGTATTTGTGCTGATTTTCTTGTCCCAAAGAGAGTTTCAGAATGTTTAGGGTTTTCATATCAACCATTTTCTTTGCTATGTCTTCAGCAGACACAGCTCTACCAGCATCAGGTTTTTCTTTCTTATCTTCTTCTGAACATCCTTGAACAGCTGATCTTGTAGCAATGACATTGGCAATCTTTGCAGCCTTATCGAATGTGTTTCTATATTCAATAATCTCCCAGAGAGTCTAGTCATAGATTCCCAGATATTGCTCAAAGTTGAATTTCCACAGCTCAAAGTTGTTTGCATCTAGCATGGGAATCTTAATGTTGTGGTTTGAGGTGGAGGAGGTTGCTTCTGGAGTGGACATGAGGTTTTTAGGGTTTTATGAAAATTAGGGTTTTGGTGATTTTAGGGTTCTTGTGTTCTTTAAGATCAAGAGTTTCTCAACAAGCTCTGATACCACTTGTTGATCCCAAACTTAGATCGATTAAGCTTGTGTAAACGAGATTAGATCAAGTTATACACGTAGAGAAACTTTGTTTATGTATAAAGTAATCTAAGTGTTATGCGGAATTAACACTTAAACAAGAACACACAAAGATGTAAAACAAACTTTCACTTGATTGATAATAACGAACTTGCTTACAATGAAAGTGTTTAACGTATGAAAACTTATATTGAAACATAACCTAAAGGTCTTCTTTTATAGACATAAGAAGCCTTGTACAAGATTCTACGTATCAACTATTCTAGGTAAAGATAATTATAGAAAATACAATGTTAATCCTATCTTTACTAGAAACAAACTAGAAACATAATACGCGTAGACCATATCTTTCTATCAGTGCTCGTCTTCAACCTATCAACGCTTGACTTCTTCTTGTCAACGCTTGATCTGTCAGCGTTTGTTTCTTCCTATCAACGCTTGTTTTCCTCTTGTCAGCGCTCAAGTGAACTGGCTACGTTTTATTCCCAACAAATGGGAGTCTAGGGGGTAAACATGACCAGACAACAAACCCCATCATCCAACCGCATGCTGCCAACTCATCATCCCCACCAATCATAACCCTCTATGTCACTCACCCCATCCACGTCAATCCCCACTCATACTTTCTTTTAAAACCGGTTTTATTTAACAAAATTTGGAGGTAAACACAAGGTTTAAACCCTTAATCCAATCTAATCCAACTGTTTACTCACCTCCCCCACACATAAACCCTAATGACGAACTAACATCAAAACAAAGGGAAAATGTTTAAGCTGCTCCAGATCATCAATTCACTTCACCCTTAACCAAACCCACTTCATAAACCTTTCACCCGTGACCTTGTGGACCCCCACGTGGCTCCCCTGCACCCAAAAACACAACCAAACAAAAATGGCAGAGGAAATCAACGGATATCAACGTTTTCTTGTTCCCAAAGGCCCCAAGCAATGGCCAAGATTGCTCTTACACAGCCTGGATACATCTCATGTTACTGAATCCTTCACATGCTTCAAGTTTTGACCAAGGAAAATTCAAATCATCAAGGGTACATTAGGGAAATCAGCAAGTAAGGTTTTGGTTTTGCTTTTCATACTAAAATCTTCTGTTGCCTCTTATATAAAGGCATAGGATTATCACTTTTACTCTTGTTCTTTTTTTTTCTCCTTTGTTACTTCCCTGTAAATCCTTTTTTATGAACTTAAAAAAGCGTGTTGAGATGTTGATGAGAAACAAAATATCCATTTACTTTTATTTTTTGCAAAATTAACTTGAAAGATTGTGGTTTTTATATTATGTTTAAAAAATTTTCTTTGGTGACTGAAATTCACCAAAGCTTTTCCTTTGATATTGTACACATCCAAGATTTTCTAAACTGATCATTTGAGCCTGATATTCTTGTTGAATATCAAGCTCAAGTGAGGTTTGAAGTGTTTGTTGATTGGTTTCATTGTTCCAAATTTTTTCAGAAAGTAAGCAAGAGGTAGTTAGTTGGATTATTGTTCATTATTTGTTCAAGTTTGTTGCATCCTAGCAGGTAATAGGAAGATTGTACTTGTTTTGCAAAGTACATCAGCTCAAACACGCGAGAGCATGGATGTATGTTCTTTAGGTTTGTCTTGAAAACCTATTTCATTTTGCTGTAATTCTCTTTATTCCTAAGTGTTGCCATGATTATGTGTTTTTGCTGATTATTATGCATGATTTGCCTGATATGAATGTGATAATACTGATTTGGGGGTAAAAAAAAGTGTTTGTGAACAAAAGTGACTGATAAACCTGAATGTTCATCAGTTAATGGGTGTTTGGGATTAGGGTTTAAGCTAAAACATTGACAAGCTTTAGGTTTAAAAACTGCTTAGATACACTTCTTAAGTTATTAATAGGTTGCTTTGTTAGTTTGGTTCATGTTTGATAGAGTTTGTAAAAAGTTTGCATGATATATTTTTGGTAAAACTAGTCTAAATCCATAGGCCTAGGTAATCAGCAGGTTTTCTTAATTTTTGTCCATCAAATTTAGTTAACTGTTAGACCTAGGTGCCATTTAGGGTTGAGACTTGGTTTGTGGTGGTTTGTAAGTGAACTGAGTGAGTTTTGGCCAACCAAAAATCACCCAATTTCACATTAGACCAGCAAATTCCCATCAGACCCCTATCTACACATCAGTAACTAGTTTTGGCCTTGTATGTGTGATTTCCTTGCTTGAGGTTGTGCTTTTTCCTGTTTATCTTGACTCCCCACACTCCACTGAGTGTGGGGGTGCCTTTGTTGCCAAGAAATACCAAGAAACGAGCTTTCCTAAGCTCAAAACATCACCGGATACGATTTTTTCATTATCAGTGGGAACTTAGTTCCCCCCTGCTAGTTGTTTCATTCCCAATGTTGGGGATAAGGACAAAACCTGTCCAAGTGTCAACATCAATTCTCTTGTTTTTTTGTATTTAGTGGTCTCTTTTAAGAACTTTAACTTGTTTTCAATTTTATTATTTTTCTTATTTTATTTTAAGATTTTTAGTTAGTTTAATTTTACTCTACTGTTCATTTTGCATTTTTTAGAATTAAATTGAATTTAATTAGTTTTTATTTAACTGTTTTTTGTCTTTTAGTGCAAAAGTTTAATATTTTTTAGTTTTAAAAATTTTCTTAGATTCAGAAAAAGATTTTAAGATTTTTAGTTTAAAAAAGCTTTATTGTTCACATTTTAAAGTAATTTTTAGATTTAATTTAAGTTTAATTAGGATTTAATCAAATCTGTTTTGTTTTTTAGTGTAAGAAATTTACTTTTTCGACTTCTTAAATTTTTTCTACTATTTAGTAATATAATTTAGGATTTTTCAAAAAGTGAAATTAATTTTAGAATTATTTTAATATTTTTAATAATTATTTTAATTTAAAAATTGTTTTTAGCATTTAAAAATTAGAAAAATAGTCTTTAAAAATTAGGAAAAATACTTTTTAGTCTTTAAATAATGTAAGTGAGTTATTAGTTCATTAAAATAATATTTTGGGCTTTTTTTAATTATATTTAATTTTAGGGCTTTAATTAGCATTTAAAATTGAATATTTACTTAATAAAAGGTTTTAAAATTAATTTATTAAATTTTTATTCTTATTTATATTATTTTAGACTTAGTTTTAACTTTTAATTAATTTTTAGGTTTAATTTTTAAATTTTGTCACGTTTTACGTTTTCTTTACGTTTACGTCATTCGTCATAGTTTAATTTAGAATCGTAACCGCCATCCTTTCTCTTTTCTTTTCTCATCAATATAATCACAAAATTAATCATCTCTTAACACACATACCAAGCCTCCTTGAGAACGATCCCACATAAAGGGTCATAAGTGCTTTCGTTTTCCTAAACGAACACTTAATACTTATCGCTTTTACCTCGTTTTCCTAAACGAGTGTGAATCATACCACAATCAGTTAACTATGCTTTGATCTTGTTATAATGAATTCTTAGAATTTTTAAAATTCCAAAATGATCTTAGAAATATAATCCAAAAAGAATTAAGTCATATGATCAATTTAAATGAAAGTTATAAGCTAAAGATGTCTTAAAACCCTAGTTTTGTAATTTACATGAAATAATAAGCAAAACCCCATTTCAAAAGCTATAATTCTAGAGAAATGTTTTTATTTAATTATAAATTCATTTTGAAACTTTATTTTAAAATCCTAGATCATTTGGTCCATTTTTGATGTTGTTATGTGATTTTTACTAGTATAGGGACTACAACTGTCATTTTTGAAACTATTTAACATTTTGGGCTGAAAGTGTCTAATAAGTGTGAAAACACTTATCCTTTCACCACTTATTTCCAATAATAACAAGACCAAAACGTGTATTTTATGTCGTAAAAGTCGGAATTATGCGTGGTTTGTGTTTTTATTGTGTTTCAGGATAAAAATATGAAAAGGAAGAAAACACGGGCTATCACGGGCTTTTATCAAAGAAAACGAGAAAAGACGAAGTCAAAAGATCAAGAGTGCAAAAAGAACGGAATTCCAAGGCCTATTCTGAAGATTTATCGAAGAAAAAGTCTAAAGACGGAAGTTTAATGAAGTCGAAGAACTCAAGTCTAACTATAGATGAAAATTATAAGACGAGTTCAATTTATATCGACAAATCCCGAGACGACGTCGAGAAAGACAAAGAATTTAAATCGAGTCGAGACGAGAAGAAAGAAAGAAGGAAGCAACACATGCACTCCCCACCTCCTATATATACCCTCCTAATGTGTCATTATGAGGGTGTTAGTTAGTTAATTTAGCTAGTTTATTTTTCTTTCTTTAGTTTTATTTTTAGAGAGAGAAAGTGTTTAACTTTCTCTCACTAGAACTTCATCTTTTCTTTCTTTTCATGTTTAAGCTTTGATTTAATCTTGTATTTTGGAATCATTAAGCTACAAAGTTCAAGTTTAAGCTTTTCATCATTAATCTCTTTCTACCTTTCTTGATTTTAGTTTGTTTTTTATCCGAAATTTTAATGCTTCTTGTTTAATTTTGATATTTGTGTGATTAAAAAGTTTAACTTTTTATTCATATCCAAGTTTTTATACGATTTTAGCTTTGAGCTTATCATGCTTATTGGCTTATTTACTTTCAAGTTTTCTTAAAAATTTCGTCTTTTTAAAGTTTGTTTTATAAAGTTCTCTTATTTAGTGTTTTATAAGTTGTTAAATTTGTGCTTGTTTAGTTTTGATTAAGTTTTGGTATTTGCTTATTTGAGTAAGTGCTTATTTGGTTTGCTTATTCGGTATTTGATTTCCATCGTATCATGCTTAAGGGTTTTATCAGTTCCGATCAAGTAAGTGTGATCGCATAAACCCCTAGGGTTTCTACTTGCGATCCATTACTTCGATCACCAAGTACGATCTTTCACCACGATCACACTCCATAATCCACACCACGATCACTTGTTGCGATCGTGGGTGCGATCATTGAGTGCGATCCGTGGCTGCGATTGCCTGGCTACGATCGCTTGACTGCTATCCAGGGTACGACCCAGAGTACGATCGTTGGTCACGATCAAACACTGAGATCCACATTGAGTTACGATCGTGTTGCGATCTGACTTATGTTTTTTGTTTTATTTATCTTAGTTTTTCAAATTTAACTTTTCCCGCATTTTTACTTAGTAATATTTTAAACGAGTTTTGTCTTAGTTTATTTTTACAAAGTTTTAAGTTTTAAATTCGCTTGAAGTTTTTAATCATTTATTTTTAACTCGTCATTTTTAGTTTAATTTTTAAAGCTTTTATTTTTACTCAACGACACTTTCATATTGCTATTAGTTTAAAATAGATAATCACACCACTTTAATTTTCCACCAAGAACGACTGAGTCGCACTTTCAAATGGTAATCAATTCGAAAAGATCGGTTCAACGAACTTTCATACTTGGTGCAAACCTTGTATTAGTGTCATTTTGTGAAAGTTAAATATATAAGAATAAATATTGGAAAGTTTGAGGCCCTAAGGTTAAATATTGAGGGTTTAAATTGTAAATAATGAAACTATGTAGTTTAGGGGTTAAAAGTGTAATTATACCAAAGTATAACCAAAAGGGCTATTTTTGCCAATTTTGAAACTAAAGAAGATTAATTATAAGTATGAGGAAGTTTTGAAAGTATCATGTTAGTAGGGACCTTTGTACAAAGATGTTCCATCTCGATATTACATTCTGACTGAGTGGTTGGGTTTACGATTTAAAGTGCCCTCGCTCCTCAAGCGTTTATAGAATGTCTTTCGAGTATGATGGCCCGAACAATGGTGCTAGAATTAAAACCAAATAGTAATTAAAGAATACATAACTAATACTTAAAATTATTGAACTAAAAATCAAAAACTTGATACTATACACAATGTGTTAATGCAGGTTTGTCTGAGACCAAGTTTTTCTCTGTGAATGAAATATATATGAATAGCTCGGATTCTATGGACATAAGGTGAGTTCATAGCATCACTTTTTTAATTCATTCTAAATTATTTAAAAACCCGTGAGGGGGATATATGCTAAAACTGGAATACATGTGTTTTTGTGAACTGTACGCTTTTACTGAAATATGTTATTGCAAGAATGCCCAAACTATTACTTAAATTTCATAAGTCATTGAACACTTTATGTGTGACGTAATATGGTGAATAGATCTATTGTAAATAACAAATCATGCTTATGTTACCCGCTTGAGTGGGTAATCAAGCACACTTTATTATAACTAATGGGTAATCTGTACCTATAGATTACTTGTCATGACATTCTATCATGATGGTCACTTCGGTGAATTCTCGTTAGTTTTGATGTTATGAGATTAGTGCAATAAAATTTTGTTTTCTGTGAGCAAATAGTAACGTAGCTCAAAGTGGTAGACATGTATTCAAAACTGTTATTGAAAACCTATGAATTCACTCAACCTTTGTGATGACTATTACACATATATTTCAGGAAAACTGTGACTGATAGCATGGGGCAGCATGAGGATGGCATGAAGAGGCACAAGCTTGAAATTATTATCTTAGATATTGGTAACCTCATATTGTAAAACTATGATTTTACATAATATATAAAGAAAGGTGATTTAATCACTCTTTAAGTTGTATTCTATCATTATGACTTGTATTCTATGAAGTAATACCCCAAAATTAGCTTCCGCTGCTATAAGGTAAAAATGGGGGTGTTACATATTACCTTATGAATTTGACATAGTGACCCAAGATACCTTAAGGAGAGACGTGAAGCCTAAACCGGGTACGTACAGTGCGGATGATGCAGAGGTGATAAACGAAAATCTCATCCTCATCCAACCATACCTTGAGGAATTCTTATAAAACATTGGGTTGAGTCATGCGCCCATAGTGCGCGAGGACGAGGTCCCTCAATTTTATGACCACGACGGCCAAGGTTAGTGATCATCTATCCGCTTCATTTTGCCTTTTAAGTACTTCAATCCTTTACCCTTAACTAATTTTTGCCGCGCACTTCTTTGTCTAAAGAAATGGAAATCTTTCAAATTGTGAGAACTGCTAGCTAAAAATATCAACGTACCACTACGACCGCTGAAAGAGGGAGAATACCCTATAGGGGAAGCCATTGCTAGCCGTACCCTGGAAATGGAAGTGAAAGGGTCATCTTCGTCCCAAGCACAAAGAATCCCTAGCCCCGCTCCCATTCAAAACATACCAGGAGGAGAACAGCCCCATCAACGAGCAAGAAGTAAGTGTCAATCTTGACTCTTGGAACATATCCGAAGCCGCATATATAGCTATAGAGGAGTAAAATACGATTAAGGAGGCAAGCTCTCGCCTTACCTGTAAGAGGCGTAGAGAAACTCCTGAGTCATCAAGGAAGGAAATACGAGTGGAAGCAGGAGAGCCGTCTGTCGTCGCATCAATGATATCAGAGAAATAATCTACTTCTCCACATATGTTTGAAGAGGAATTTGAAGAGAACCCTGCTGAATCTCCCCCCAAACTCCACTAGTGACCCTTAGGCAAAGGTAACTGCGCCCTATTCAATTGTTTATCACTTCCATTACACATACCAGAAAATACTAAGTGTTATTTTTTTCCAGCTATGACCTTGAGAGACCTAACCCAGCGACGACTACCACAACCAGTCCGGTGGTGGTCGCCCTTAGTGCTGAGAAGCCTACACCAGCTGCCAAAGAAAAAAGGTGCCACTGCTGAGGAAGACATCTTTGTCCCCAAGTGGTGTCCGACCAGATCGTCTGATCTATCTAGGGCCTATGATTGTCAGAGCTTCCTAGACAACCTCACCTCCCATGGCGGGCCCAGCTTCTTGATGGCCTCACTGAAAGTACCTAATCCTAGCTTGAGATGATTAATAAAGATAAATAACACAAGTAAATACTTTTCAAACGCAAGACTTTATTATTGCATAACAAGTATTAGAAGTGTTATGTATCACACAGTTTGATGACAATGTGTTGTATACTCTTTGGACAAGTAAACCTGCACAAATTATAAGTTTACAAGCTAACTTAAGAGCACATGCAAAACTGTTTGTTCAATAATTTCAAGAGAGTTAATGTATGGAATCTAACAAAGTGAGTATCATTAACTCTAGGCTACATATACTATTTATAGTGATAAGAGGTTGACTTTGATAGCTGGTTGATGGTGACTACACAAAACAAACAATGTCAGACATTTGTCACAAGATGCTCTTCTATTCTTGGTAGTCTGCCACAATGCTTTAGGGAAACAGAGCTGACACAATTTCCTTTTTCTTTATAACCTCATACTTTAGGTTGTATTACTTCCCGCCTAAACACTTAGGTAGTCCAAAGTGTACTGAGTGTTAACAGGGTATTGCCATCCCTGTTAACACTCAACCACTGAGAGTCCCTGATACATCTTAGCTGTTATCTATCACATCCAATGAGTATGTCTTCAAGTAATCTTCGACTTCCTTGACAATGTCTCTGACATGGATTCTTCTATGGTTGCTCATAGTGACTAAGATCGATGTGTGTCGTATGGGACTTGCCTGTTACCTTGACACAGGCAAGTTAATATCAAACAACTTGATTTACGCTTAAATCTATGAATAAGGGAAATCTAACAAACTTAGATTCCCATCCATCTCCCCCTATTTAAACATAAATATAGCTATATCTAAATAAGTTATAGTAAGTGAGATAGCAACTTCTTCTTACTCATAACAGATCTAAGAAACAAACTTCATAATTTATTAAGACTTCGAAAATATTACAAGTACAAAGCATAAGTGCAAAAAATTATGAAAGTAAAATTCAGTTGTGAATTCATCAGTAATCATCATTCTTTATTTTCTCTTCAGCTTCTACAATGTTTGTTCTGGTATCCAATTCAGCTTGCAAAGCTTGGGCAAACACTTTGGAATACTCAGAGTTGATTTTTAGCACCTTTTTGAAGACTAGAAGCTGAATGGTAGAAGCTAGCCCTAGCTCACTTTCTCTTTGAAATACATACTGACATCCCCTATTCATGAATGCCATACCTTTTTCAGGCTCAGTGTAGGTTTGTCCATCAACAGGTCCTACAATCCTATTTGGTAGAATTAGATCCCTGAACATTCCATCAACCTGAACGTTTGCTATTACCAAGGTTTCTTTGATGAACTGGTTCAGCCTTTTTCTTTTCTTTTCAGGCTTTGTAGGTTCTTGTTCAAACAGCTGTGGGGGAGGATCAATTTTGAGCTTGGCAGTTGTTTTTTTCACCCAGTTAAACTTAGCTTTCAAAGTCTTTAGAAGTAAGAAATTTTCCTATCCAGACTTCTTCTCAGCTAATGCTTCTAGTTCAAACCATTCAGACAAACCAAGTGTCTTAAGTTTGAAGTCCTCAAATATGTCCATGCTAGCCACTTAATTGTCTCTCCATATGACCATATATGGAGTGTGAGATGACTTCTTAATGGTGTATTTAAAGTTGGTGATTTTTTCTGGTGCATATCTTGAGTTTACGCAGGCATCATAGTCAGCTTTAACTTTCTTCAAAGCCTTTTTGTGTTTTAACTCCATTTCTCTCATGAGTTTTCTTTGCTCCTCTCTCTGTTGGGGAGACATTCTTCTTAGCTTTGCTTCATTCAGCTCTTTGGCTTTCTTGATATCATTGAGTCTGTTGAATTCAAGTGCCTGTTCTTTAATTTCCTCAGCTGATAGACGTTTCTCATCAACGACTTTAAAGGTTGATAATTGAGAGATTTCTATTGTGGATCCTCCTGTCTCTAGCATCGCAACTATTTTCTTTAGTTTGGCGTCTGAGTCTACTATAACTATTTCCTTTCCTTTCTTCGAGACAGGGGATGATTCATTTTCTTTCTTAAGCTCTTCAGCATTTTTGAGGTGTTGATACAAAAGTTGGACAGACCGAGCTTGACCCGAATTAGGCTTAATGCAGGGTATTATGGACTCCGGCTCTTGCACCAACTGAAACTTGCTTTGAGGACCCTGCGCATTAAACAGACATCATTAGGCTTACCGTGGGTTTGTGACCCACGATTAGACTCCAGCGTGAGAGTAAGTAATCGAATTGAGCATATAGTGTTTAGGGTATTGTGTGTATCGTACCTTTGTGGAACCATGGGGTTCCTTTTATACCCGAGAGAGTCCAGGCTGGGCTCCCTGTTCTTGCGGCCTAAGGAAGAGATAATGATTCAAAATAGTTTGATCCTTATCGCATAACTAAGGTAAGTGTATATCTCTTTCCCTTAGGCGAATATATCTATATGATAGATTATATTCTTGCTTGATCCTGTTGTAGTGCGACGAGGACACGGTTTAAGCAATGAACCGTATGTGCGACAACGACTTACCGGGCCTCCGGGGTTGTGCGCACATCGCATAAGTATCAATTCATCCCTGATGGATGCGGGTAGTACCCGTGAGTCAGACTATCCATGTAAAACCCGCATTAAAATCCTATGAACAGTACACGTGAATAGTAACTTATAAAAACACGATAAAATTTAAACTTTCTATTTATAATATTAATACACGTGTCACGACAATAAATAACGAAAAATCATGAATATTATAAATGTGACACGATCACGAATACCAAATTCATGAATATTAAATCACGAACATACACGATAATTATTTAAACATGGAAAAGTTACGGGTTTCCCTTGGTGGGCCCCCCATGCCCCTGGACAAGAGGAAGGAAAATGGGCTTTTGGCCCATTACACTAAATAAACAAAACACAAGGAATTGTTTTTCTCATAATTTAGGTTTCAAGAAAAAAACACTCCTATTGCCTCCTTTTGTTCTTGCCGCCGGCCTATATCAAGAAAAAGGGAAAACCAGACGATTTTTGTTACTTGTTTATTTGTTCGTGACCATCTCTTCGTTCTACACACGTTGGTATAACCAAAACCCTTTTCATCTTATTTAATTTCTTATGTATATGTTTTAAATTAATTAATCATCAAGAACGTGTAAGAACAAACATAGGATTAATTAATTACACATCAAGGGTTTGGTTTGGTGTGTGGTTTGGTTCGGCCGAGACAACCGAGTCCCCAAAGGGGCTCGGTTTGTTTTCTTCACCACCACCGAGAGTCTCATGACTCTCGGCTTGGTTTGGTTGTGGCTCGGACGCAGCAAGAAACCCCGACCAAGGGTCAGGGTGTGTTTGTTGTTCGGTTTGTGTGCACCGAGGCACCACCGAGACCCCCTAAGGGGCTCAACTTTGTTTGTTTGTTCGGACCCGAGACCAAAAGGACCCCGAATTTAAGTCAGGGTATGTGTAAATGTTTGGTTGATTTATTTAGTGTCAACCGAGACCCTCCAAGGTCTTGGTGGGACTTTTGTATAGCTTATTTGGTTCGGCTTATATAGAACACGGGCTCGGGATTCGGGTTTTTCATGAAAACTATTTTTATAGTCACGTTATACTAAACCTGAGGCTAAATTAATTTATTTAATTAATTCATGTATAACCTAAGGTATTTTTACTTAGTCATATAATTACAACATGTATTTTAATTAAAATCATACCAATCATATAACGTATAGTTTAATTAATTAAATAGTTATTTAATTAATGAACTATAACCAAGACTTGTATTGTGCTAGATAAACTTTATATATTATTTCTAATCCAGCTTATTTATAATTATGGAATCTTACTATTTTTGGAAACTTTCTATTTTTAGAAACTTACTATTTATGGAAACCTGCTATTTTTAGAAAGTTACTTAGTATTACAATACAAGTATTATAATACACCATTAAACGATTAATACTTAACAGAACATTAGAATAACTACAGTTAACACAGTAAACAAAAAAACATGACAGAATACGTATAACAAGCTAATAATACACGGAACCAGTAAAACACATGAAATTCAGACAACTCATACACGTCCATGTTTCTTATGTAGTGTTATCCATCGAGGGGGATTAGTCTTCATCGTTTTTCTTAGCTTCTACTGGACATAAGGTACGGATTTCCCGTCCTTCAGTAAGGACAATCTCTTCCTTCATTAGGATTTCTCATATGCAGCCAACTATTTTCCCCAGTAGTTACAGATTAAATGCTTATGTTTATTAGTTACCTTAGCCATATACATGCATGACCAATTTCACCTAGTTATGGAGGTACCATAACCATAGCACTAGAGGCACTAGTTTTATGACTTCACCACGAAGGAGTGATAGCTCGTGGCGTCCCTTTTCAGTTATTTGGCCATTATATTGTTATATTATCATGTGGGGCATATGGGTACATCCTAGTTACATGTTTCAGTCAGGATTTCATGGTGAATGTGGTGTGTGTCTTGCATCCTTCACAAGGAGTTGATCCCTTAATAAGTGTGAAAAAACTTATCCTTTTACCACTTAATTATAATAATAACCAAGCCAAAACGTGTATTTTATGTCGTAAATGTTGGAATTATGCGTGGTTTGTATTTTTGTTGTGATTTAGGATCAAAATGTGAAAAGGGAGGAAACACGGGCTTTCACGGGCTTTTATCGAAGAAAAAGACAAAAGACGAAGTCAAAAGATCAAGAGTGCAAAAAGAACGGAAGTCCAAGGCCAATTCTGAAGATTTATCGAAGAAAAAGTTTAAAGACGGAAGTTTAATGAAGTCGAAGAACTCAAGTCTATTTATTGAAGAAATTATAAGACAAGTTTAATTTATATCAACAAATCCCGAGACGACGTCGAGAAAGATAAAGAATTTAAATCAAGTCGAGACGAGAAAGAGAAAGAAAGAAGGAAGCAACACATGCACTCCCCACTTCCTATATATACCCTCCTAATGACACATTAGAGGGGTGTTAGTTAGTTAGTCATTAGTTAGTATCAATTTTTCAGTTTTTGTAGCTTTAATTTTTAGTGAGAGAAAGTGTTTAACTTTCTCTCACTAGCACTTCATCTTTTATCTTTCATCTTCCTTTCTAGGTTTAATCTAAACTTTACTTTTAAAAGCTTAATCTTGTTTTAATATTAATCTTATTCTTCCTTTCTAATTTTGTTTATCTTTGATTCGTGATAATCTTTGATTTTGTTTCATCTTTGAGTTCATGTGATTAAAAAGTTTATCTTTTTATTCATCTATAAGTTTTAATACGAATTGAGCTTTGAGCTTGACATGCTTATTGGCTTATTTTGTATTTAGCTTATTAGTTTTAAAGTTATCTTAGAAGTTTTGTCTTTTTAAAGTTTGTTTATTAAAGTTCGCGTATTTAGTATTTCGTGTCTTAAAAGTTTTCAAATTTGTGCTTATTTAGTTGGTTAAGTTTTTGTTTAGTGTTCTTTTTATTAGTGCTTATTCGAGTTTTAGCTTATTGAATTCCATCCGAATATTGTTTCATTTCTATCACAATAGGGTTTCTATTATTGCAACGGTTTATTCAGACGGTTTCATTGCGATCGCAATAACCCTTAGGGTTTTACTTTGCGATCAATTATTCAGATCCCTTATTCCGATCGTGATTGCGATCGCTCATTGCGATCGTATATTGCGATGAGTCTTAAGGTTATATTAAGACGAAACGCTGCCAATTTTTGTTAGCCATATTTAGATAGAATTATTCAGACAGAATTATTCAGATAGAATTATTCAGATAGAATTATTCAGATAGAATTATTCAGATAGAATTATTCAGATAGAATTATTCAGATAGGATTATTCAGATAGAAGTTTTTAATTTTTCGTCATTTACTTTTAAGTATTAATTTTTAGTTTAACATTTCAAGCTTCCACTTTTACTTAACGACATTTTCATTTGTTTTTACATTCTCATTTAAATTTACATTTTCATTTTACCTTAGTTTAAAATGATAACCTTTCCCCTTTATATTCTACCAAGAATGACTGAGTCACACTTTCAACTGTAATCAATTCGAAAAGATCGGACGATAATTCTTTTTATACTTGGTAATACCTTGTATTTAATGGCGCTGCTGCCGGCTCTTTTCGTTAAGATTAACAGTTTTTAGTGAGAGATGCGTTGGATTTTGGGATCCGTTCATTTTAGAACGTTATTTTTCTTGCTTAAAAAAAAAAATTTCAAAAATCCATAAAAATTAAAAAACTTTCAAAAATAAAAAAAATAGAAAAACATATAAAAACCAAAAATATTTCTTGTCTATCTTTCTTTTCTTTTTGTAGGTGTGTATGCGTACCTGTGCTCGTAAGAAGAAAGCAATTCAAGCCGAAGTCGAAACTCCACCTATTGTCACCATGGACAATCGACCAATGATCGAGCTTTTGCAATCGCACGTAGAGGGCAACACCGATGCTATTGTCATACCCGAGATTGGAGCCAACAACTTTGAGCTCAAATCCGGCTTCATTCTAATGGTCTCTGCTCAACCATTCTTGGGGCGTACACTTGATGATCCTCATGACCATATCAAAAGGTTTCTTCAACTCACTAATACGGTCAAGTTCAATGGGGTTTCACAAGAGGTAATTCGCTTGCAACTTTTTCCTTTCTCCTTAGAGGGACAAGCCCGACATTGGCTTGATAAGGAACCGCCACAAAGTATTCTTACGTGGTCGGATTTAGAGACCAAATTCATCAGCTAGTTTTTCCCACCCTCACGTACTACCGCTTTGCGGAATGAAATCATTAACTTTGAACAAAAGTACGGTGAGACATTTAGTGAATCTTAGGACCGTTTTAAGGAACTTTTAAGAAAGTGTCCACAACATGGTTTCACAAAAGTGCATCAAATTAACACTTTTTACAATGGTTTAAGCATGAATGACCAAGATTCACTAAATAGTGCCTCGGGGGGTAACATTTTGTTTAAGTCTTCTAATGCCGCATGGGATATTATTGAGAATAAATCTAAAGTGCAAACCAAAAGTGTTCGAGCTAATGTGGCTAGTGCTAGCACTAGTGACACTGAAAGGAGACTTGATAAGCTTACTACGGTTGTTGAAGCACTTGCTTTACAAGCCGTTAATAATGCTAAAAACAACAATGCTATAACTTGTGAAACTTGTGGTGGGCCACACTCTTATGCTAATTGTGATAAAGCTTTTGATCAATCTCACGGGGAAGTGTATGCTTACAACAACACCGAGAGAGTTCATTTCAAGCCTAATGTCGATGTTAATCACTTGTCTTACAACTCGACAAATTATTTGGCTCCACCCGGTTTTCAACAAAGACCACCACAACCTAACCAAAACAACCAAGGGCCGCCAAGAGCTAATTTTCAAGGTAATGCCAATGTGAGGGGCTTAAATGCCAATCAGGGAAATTACCAAATGCAAAATCAAGGTTTTCCAAACCAAGGTATCAATCCTCAAGGTTTTCTACCTTATAACCAATACCCAGACCAAGGTTTTCAACAACAAGGGTTCAATTTACCTCATCCGCCAATGGACTTGGTTTTGCAAAAGTTGAATGAACATGAGAAAATCATGCAAGCAATGCAAGAATCTACTAGACAAATTCAAGAGTCCACGGATAGGAAATTCGTTCAAATGTTACAAACCCTTCGCCCCCAAGGTGCTCTTCCTTCTAACACCGAAACAAACCCTAGAGCTAATGTGAGTGTTATTACTACACGAAGTGGAGCAACTCTAGTAGGACCTTCTATCCCCCCTCCCGTTACTCCATCTACACCTCCTCCACCTCCATTTATTCTTCCTACTTCCACGCCTAGTACTAGTTCTCCATTACCGTCTCCACCTCTCATGGAAGAAGAACCTAAACAAAACCCCTCCACCAACCCCACCTACCACCTCTAAACCTTCTACTTCTCACCCTTCAACATCTCAACCTTTACCTGCTACAACCACACCACCTAAACCCAACATCCCTTATCCTTCTCGGTTAGACAAGTGCAAACTGGTCACTAAAGAGGATGCTCAAGTCACTTCTTTTATGAAGATGATCTCTCAAATGAATTTCAACATTAGCCTTGTTGAAGCACTTGTCCAAATGCCAAAATTCGTCAAAGCATTCAAGGAATTGCTTAACAAGAAGGAAAAGATGGCTGAGTTTGTCAACACACGCTTAAATGAAAACTGTTCTGCAGTTATTCTTAAAGAACTTCCGGAAAAACTTGGAGATACCGGTCGTTTTGTGTTACCTTGCATTTTCAATAAAACCGAAGAATTTACCGCCTTAGCTGATCTCGGGGCAAGTATAAATCTGATGCCATTAAGTGTGTGGAAAAAGATATCATTACCCGACCTTACACCGACGAAGATGACTCTTGAGCTAGCAAATCACACTCTCGCTTACCCCGTTGGTATTGCCGAAGATGTGTTTATTAAATTTGGTACATTCACTTTTCCGGTCGATTTTGTTGTTGTTGATTGTGAAATGGACCCTCGTATTCCGTTAATACTTGGACGGCCATTTTTGAGAACTGGAAAAGCTTTAGTCGATGTTGCCGAAGGTGAATTAATCTTACGGGTCGGGAATGATGCTCAACTTTTTAAAATGGGGAAGATTACAAGTAAGTCAAATGGAAAAGAATCAGCGAAAATGATTAATGTGCTTCAAGAAGAGCTTACAAAGTTTGGAAAGTTTTAAACTTGATGACTTTGTTGTATATGCTAATCCTCTTTTCGAGTCTTCCCATGATAATCCACTTTTCAAAGATGATGTGGATGATTTTGATGATTCTCTCCCCAATGTGGATCCCCCACCAATCTATGATTCTCCACCGATCTATGATGATTCTAGTTCTGATGGGGATGATTATGCTGCTTTTGTTTCAGAGTATCAAGACATGACCACTTATGATGATTTTGATTCTGTTGATACTCTCTCGAGTGATTCTTCACATGATGACCTTGCACCTATTTTTGATGAAGATCCTCCTCCAACAACAATGCTTGATCCTACTTTGGATGACTACTCATTTGAGGAAGATTTTGCTACTTTTCTCAACACTTAATTTCCAAATGAGAGTGATTCTCCTCCTTTGGACTTTGATGATGCTCTTTATCCTACTTTGGATATGAAGAAACACGTTTCAAAGGAGAAGAAGCCGGTCGACACCGATATCCGTAGCACTTATGAGCGGATCTTCTTCAAGGTCTACTGAGCCTGAGTGTTATTTTCCCCTAAAGGAAAAGGTGTTCGATCCCGGTATTGCAATTCTTAAGCCATCTCATTATCCATCTGATGAAATAAAAGGAAAGATTTTTGGAACTTATGGAGATATGCTTGCACCTCATCACACTTGCTACCACCGTGCTCCATCTTTGCTTAAGGGAACCTTGCCTACTCTTATTTGGCTTGCCTTGTTCGCCTTAATCTTGTGCTATTTGATGGATGAAAACCATGTATTTGATCCTGGTGGATGTTCTTCAAGGTTATTACCATGCTAATCAAGGTCGAGTCAGGCTCACGACTCGGTTATCAAAAACAAGAGCTTCTCGGGAGGCAACGCACAGTTCTATCCTTTTTATCTGTTTTTTATAATAAGTGTAGGGGGAGACCCTAGTATGTGTTTGTTGTTTTCTTTCTTATCACGTGCAGGGATTCGAGCTTTCAAAGACCCATTCTTGATGACTTTTGACGACCCGTGATTCCGTGTTCCCGTCTTCCCGGTTCTATCCTAAACTCTTTTGATTCTCTATTTTATATTCTTTAATATTATAATAGGAATCACTTTAGTTGTCTCTTCCTTAGCAAGATTTAAACAACGTGCACAATGTCCTAAGTGTAGGGGAGTTTACTCCCACATGCTTAAACATTAAGGACAATGTTTATATTAAGTGTAGGGGAGACTTCTATCCAAGTTAAGTGAGCTTTTTCTTGTATTTGTCCTCATTTTAACTGGAAAATTGATTTTTCGACATTTTTCAAAATTTTTGATCTATTTTGGCCTAGTTGTATTTACCTTTGTTATAGTTATTTTCTTTCTTTGCTAGAATAAATTTTAATAAAGTGTTTTTAATTTTTAAACGTTGTGAATCTTTTGACTCAACCCGAGTTTACTTATCTAAGTTTACTCTAGCTAGTATCCTTAACGTGTTTAAGTCAAGTTTTGCTAGGCTTTTATATAGGGAACTTTAAAACGAGAAAGTCTTAACTTTTACGGGTTAAGAACAAGAACTTTTCGCAAGTTCCTAATTGATCCTAGAAAGTCGTTTATCAAGGGAACTTTAAAATGCGATTTCTAAACTTGAAAAAGTCTAAGAAGTTGCAAGATCCTATAGACGACTTGAAAACCCAAAACTTTGATTTAATAGGCTAAGCATCCACGAGTCTCATTCCTTGAGATTTTAAATTATGGAGAACGAGAGATGATAGAGTCAATTATAAGTTTGATATTCTTTTATGAGTTTATGTGAGTTGATTATGAGCTTTTTCTCCCATCGATTGTCAATAAATTTAATTGCAATAAGTAAGGTTGTACGATTTGAAAAGTTACTTAGCTTCTAGCCCAAGATCGTTTAAAAGTTGCTCGGTAATAATTAGAGTTCATAGTCAAGGCATAACTTATTGAAGCGGGATGCGAAGATTGGCGATTCTGAAAAGGTCCTAACAAGACATGAGGGCTACATTTTGTTGCTAAAGATCCCAAGTGATGTGAAGAATCATTTATCAAAAATCAATGTGAAGGATCGAGACACACGACAAAAAGCAAATACTCCCCTAAAGATCATGGAGAAGTCTATCCAAAAAGGCCCTAACAAGGTATGAGGATAAATAGATCCAAGTCCTAAAAGGAGGCGGATCGTTGTATATCAAAATCCCAAATAAATAATAGAGAAAAATGAAGAAGTCGTGGTCCAAATATGAAGAATCTCTCAAAAAGTTCAAGTGAATAAATTCCTATTATGAAGAGAAGACCATTATTTCATGAACGTCTCTCAAGATTTGAGGTTTGAAGTCGCTGCCAAATATCGGTCCGAGAAAGGTCTCAAATCGTGAAGCTAGTTATGCCAAGATATGAAATTTATGAGGTCCTGAGAAGCAGTTTTAAAAGATTTTGTCCTTTAGCTAACTATTAATTAAATCGTCCTACTTTATTTTCAGCCTAAATAACTATCAAAATAAGTCAACAATGCATCTTCGTGATCATTCAAGACAACAATAAAATATAAGAGATACACCTAGGAATAAGGGAGTCTAAGTAAATAATTGGCCCACACGAGTTTGTGATAGTTTGCTAACTTATAATAACAATGATCTCGTTTTTTAAGCTTGGTATAGGGAACGTGAAACTTGAGGATGATAATCATTCATGACATTCCAAAACCCCAAGGTAAGTTTTTGATCTTTTTACTTGTTTTCTTTCTTCAAATATTTTGTCTCTTTAATAAAGGCCAATGTGGATTGATTGTCATTGAAAATGTAAAACTTGCTTTGTAATTAATGCATTGCATGAGGACATTGCAATGGTCAAGTGTAGGGGATTTAATAAGTGTGAAAACACTTATCCTTTTACCACTTAATTATAATAATAACAAAGCTAAAACGTGTATTTTATGTCGTAAATGTCAGAATTATGCGTGGTTTGTGTTTTTGTTGTGATTTAGGATCAAAATGTGAAAAGGGAGGAAAACACGGGCTTTCACGGGCTTTTATCGAAGAAAAAGACAAAAGACGAAGTCAAAAGATCAAGAGTGCAAAAAGAACGGAAGTCCAAGGCCAATTCTGAAGATTTATCGAAGAAAAAGTTTAAAGACGGAAGTTTAATGAAGTCAAAGAACTCAAGTATAATTATTGAAGAAATTATAAGACAAGTTCAATTTATATCGACAAATCCCGAGACGACGTCGAGAAAGATAAAGAATTTAAATCAAGTCGAGAAGAG
Organism: Glebionis coronaria; assembly: GCA_025667525.1. NCBI lineage: Eukaryota > Viridiplantae > Streptophyta > Magnoliopsida > Asterales > Asteraceae > Glebionis > Glebionis coronaria. Next base: position 170,594,302 of record CM046880.1, read on the forward strand.
AAAAAGAAAGAAAGAAGGAAGCAACACATGCACTCCCCACTTCCTATATATACCCTCCTAATGACACATTAGGGGTGTGTTAGTTAGTTAGTCATTAGTTAGTATCCATTTTTCATTTTTTGTAGCTTTAGTTTTTAGAGAGAGAAAGTGTTTAACTTTCTCTCACTAGCACTTCATCTTTTATCTTTCATCTTCCTTTCTAGTTTTAATCTAAACTTTACTTTTAAAATCTTAATCTTGTTTTAATATTAATCTTATTCTTCCTTTCTTATTTTGTTTATCTTTGATTCGTGATAATCTTTGATTTTGTTTCATCTTTGAGTTCATGTGATTAAAAAGTTTATCTTTTTATTCATCTATAAGTTTTAATACGAATTGAGCTTTGAGCTTGACATACTTATTGGCTTATTTTGTAATTAGCTTATTAGTTTTAAAGGTTTCTTAAAAGTTTTGTCTTTTTAAAGTTTGTTTATTAAAGTTCGCGTATTTAGTATTTCGTGTCTTAAAAGTTTTCAAATTTGTGCTTATTTAGTTGGTTAAGTTTTTGTTTAGTGTTCTTTTTATTAGTGCTTTTTCGAGTTTTAGCTTATTGAATTCCATCCGAATATTGTTTCATTTCCATCACAATAGGGTTTCTATTATTTCGACGGTTTATTCAGACGGTTTCATTGCGATCGCAATAACCCTTAGGGTTTTACTTTGCGATCAAGTATTCAGATCCCTTATTCCGATCGTGATTGCGCTCATTGCGATCGTATATTACGACGGGTCTTAAGGTTATATTAAGACGAAACGCTGCACAATTTTTGTTAGCCATATTCAGATAGAATTATTCAGATAGAATTATTCAGATAGAATTATTCAGATAGAACTATTAAGATAGAATTATTCAGATAGAATTATTCAGATAGAATTATTCAGATAGAATTATTCAGATAGGATTATTTAGATAGAAGTTTTTAATTTTTCGTCATTTACTTTTAAGTATTAATTTTTAGTTTAAAATTTCAAGCTTCCACTTTTACTTAACGACATTTTCATTTGTTTTTACATTCTCATTTAAATTTACATTTTCATTTTACCTTAGTTTAAAATAGATAACCTTTCCCCTTTATATTCCACCAAGAACGACAGAGTCACACTTTCAACTGTAATCAATTCGAAAAGATCGGACGATAATTCTTTTTATTCTTGGTAATACCTTGTATTATCCCTCCTACCCACTTACTAATTAATTAGAGGCATCCCCTCTAATTTGCATGATGAGGTCACCCCTCCAGGTATTCATGCACGTTGTTGACCTCATGACTTATATTGGCTATTTTGGTACATTAACTAATACAGAGTTTCATAAGTAACATAATTTATGTTTTCAGAACTAAAACCAGTTAACATGACAGACAGCTAGGTTTTCCAGGACTTATTTATTTCCGCTGCCATACATGCTTTATACTCCTTATATGCTTCCATATTCTATGTTTTCCATGCTTTATTGTATATCCGTGCACTGAGCGTTATGCTCAGTCGTCTACTTTTCCATGTTCCCAAACGGTAGGTACCCAAGGACGAAAGTGGGAATTCCAGAGTATGTGCATTCAGATTGGAAACTACCCGACCTCTTTTACCTTATGCATTTATTCCTACTTTATCATACTTTACTTCTTTTGGACATTGTTTAGTCCTTTCCATTTACAGTACTTATATTGCTCGTGTATGAGTTACTAGACTACCGATGTTTGATTCCGGTATTTCTATTTATGGTCATGAATGTTTAGACATTTACCTTGCATGCTTTGATGGCACGCCATAATTTACTGTAGCATTCTACCCTATTAAATGTGGTGTTATAGTTATGGTATCAGAGCCAAGGTTTCGACCTGTAGCTCTGTAAAACATGACCTGTGACTTACGGGTAGTCACTAGTGTCTTCCTCGAACTGACAGTTGGTTTTCATGCGTGCATTCATTTTCATTTATTTCATGCATTCATATCATTGTAGCAGGTTTAAGAGTAAGTAATGGTTGGTACAAGACTGGCCCTATTTAGTCGCATATGCTTTTATCGAAATTTTTAACTTTGGGACCGACCCATCGGCGTCCCCGCGCCATGTCTTTTGTTTTGAGTGAACTGACCATAGGCGTTCACTACTGTTCATATAAAAGTTTTATTAACTGCATCATACATTCTACATTGTTTCATGCATTATAAACTGCTTCATTGATGTATACATTGTTCATGCATTTTTATGTTATCTCATTTCAGATTTATGATTTATGTTACATTTTGTTGTTTTAAACTGTTAGATGGTGAACTCACGCAATACTCCAGATTTGGCAGTAGCTGTCAATGCAGCTCTGCAAGCCCTCCGTCCCCAACTTCGCAATGAAATAAGAGACGAAGTTCATGCGGAGTTCCAGGCTCATGGCAACCAGAACAACAACAACAATCCTCCACCTCCTCCTCCACCTGTTACTCTTATGACTTGGTTGGAGAGATTCAACAAAAAGCGACCCCGTTCGTTTGAGCAGACTGACAGCCCCAACGAGGCTGAAGCTTGGATTTCTCACATCGAGACGATTTTCGATGCAATGGGTTGTGATGGTGTTTTCAAGGCAAGACTGGCTTGCTATAAGTTTGAAGGTGATGTGCTGCAGTGGTGGAAATCGGTCAAGCAGTCCAACAGTGGTGATAATTGGGTTGCACAACTAACATGGGACCGGTTTAAGGAGCTCTTCCTTAATCACTACTTTCCACATGCTGAGCAAGAGAATCTCAAAAGGGACTACCAAACATTCGACAGGTTACTGGTGAAAACAACAATGAATTCATGCAAATGTTTCTCCGTTTAGCAGGATTTCTGGGTCCAGCCACAGGAACTGCTGCGGAGCAGGCTGAGAAGTTTTGCTGGGAACTTCGCACTTCGGTTGCTAACAAATTGGTATGTGCTACTTTCACTACAGTGGCACAGGTGGCCGATGCAGCCCGTAAGCTCGAGATGCTTCAGGAACGAGAGGAGTTTGGTGATGACAGAGTAGTGAAGAGGTATCTTCAATCACCAATTGTAAATAATTCATTTTGTTGGGTCAGTATTTACTGACCCTAAAGCAACTCTAGGATTTGAATATAAAATCCCCCTAAGTGTTTCATGCTCAGCAGTAAAGCCAGTCTGCTGATGGATGACTAGAGGAACAAAGTTCCTACTGAAGACTTTAAAGCTGAAGAAAGTTCAGCACTCCCCTTCCAGTGAACTTAGAAGGCAAAGGAGTCTTCGCTTCAAATACTAGGTGGTCTAGTTACTGAAGAACAAGGACTGAAGAAGGGCTTTCAGTTTAGTTTGGCTTGACAATACCAAACTGAATGATGTCGATCTCCTCTATGATACTGAAGACTCTTCAGTATTCTGATGGTTTGCATTATGCGGGAAAAGATAACTTTAAGTCAAAGTAGGTTGCTTGTATACTTAGATATAAGTACAACCTTTATCTTTCCTAGAATAGTTTATTAAGTACTTTGTACTGTTTATCTAGCATGGGCATCAACCACCCACTGGATAAACTAATGCATTGGTACATGCAAAATGCAAACCTTAATTTACACTGCCTATATAAAGGAGTGTACATTGGGAGAGAAAGGTAACCAATACAAGAGCTTAAACTCTGGAAAACCTTTCTCTCTCGATACCAACTAAACCATATAGCCAAAGTTGCATAGGAACGTTTAGATTGGAGCTTAGAGTTTAACTTTGGTTAAACGTTTAAGTAGAGGAGATCAAACCCCATTGTCATTCAACCACTTTGTTATTCCGCAAACAAAGTGGGTTATAGATTCTTTATTTGATTCTAATAAAAGTCTATACGTTGAAAAGTATATTGGTATTGTTTTTTAATCTTTCATAGTTCTTATCTTATGTTAAAACAACACACTTGAGTCAAAGTAAAAGTTATTACTTAAGATAATAAGTAATATCAAATTACTAGGGACCAACAAGTGGTATCAGAGCAGTTTGATTAGTTAAACTCTTATTTTATTAAACTGCTCGTTTAAAAGTTTTCAAATCAAGATCCAAAATGGCTCAAGTTATACCACAAACCCTAGAATATAGGGGTGGCCAACTCAATGCTGCTCCTATACTAGAGGTAGCCAACTTTACAAATTGGAAGAAGAGGTTTCTTGTCCACATGGTTGGAATTGAACCTCAGTTCCTTGGAATCACTAAAAATGGTCCTTTTGTTCCTATGGTTGGGGACAATAAAAAACCTAAAGTACAATGGACTGCTGATGAGAGAAAAGCTGCTAACCTTGATCAGCGTCTCAAAAGTCTCATCATGTCTGTACTCCCAGATGACCAAACGAATTTTGTTGTAAATTGCAAAGCAGCCAAATCAACATGGGAGGACCTTATTCTTTACCATGAGGGACCCTCTGATGTAAAAGAAACTAAATCATGGATTTAAAGCTTTAATACAACACCTTCAAGCACAAAGAAGGGGAAACCCTCACACAGACATTCACCAGATATAAAGCACTGATGAATGAACTTGTGAATGATGGTGTTGAGCTTTCAAAACTTGAAATCAACACAATTTTTGTTAATGCATTGCCAAAGAAGTGGCTCTGTTTCTGCCAAAGCTTGAGAAATGCTAATCACATTAAAGATTGTGATCTAGCCTCTATTTTTGGGAAACTAAAATATGAAGAAAACATAGTTGATAGGATTTATGAAGGCTCAAGCAAGAGTAAAGCATTAACCATTGCTACACCCTTGTCCACAGCCTTCTTCAGTGAAGCTGTCATTCAAGACTACCAAGATAGTCCTGATTATGAGGAAGATACTAGATCTAGTGAGGAATATCTGAATGACCTCAAAGAGGAATTTCATGCAAGATCACTTCTGGCCAAGTCTAGAAGGTTCTTTAAGAAAGGAGGCAAGTTCTCTAGCTCCACAAAAGCTTCAGTTGACACTGAATGCTACAAATGTGGGAAGAATGGTCACTATGCTAGGGATTGTTATTCAAAAACATCTCTCCCTTCATATTCCTCACCAGCTCAATCAAGACCAACTGGTCAATCATCATTTCAACCAAAACAAATTACTTCTACTCCGTTTCAGCAAAGCAGGGTTGAACTCAGTCCTGCAAAAGACTTTGAGGCCAAATACAGGGAAATCAAGGCAAGATTGGCCTTAATGAGCACTGAAAGCTCCTCATCCAAGAACCCCAAGCAAGACAAAAACAAAGGACTTGTTGCTGAAGCATATGAATGGGATGAAGAAGATGTTTCTTCAGATGATGATGAGTTGGTAAATGTAAAAGTGTTAATGGCACTTGCTGATGATAAAGGGGCAAGCTCAAATGTTGTCACCAAAGAAAGTTCCAGAAATGGAGAATGGGTCAATGTCACAATAAAAAAGGTACAAACTCTTCTTGAGTTAGAAGATAAAGATGACATTAAATTTGTCTTTGATTACTTGTGCATTGAACTAAATTTTTTTGAAGAGAAAAGAAACAATTTGCTTGAAAAATTTCACAAACTTGGTTTACAACTTGAAGATTTTGAAAGTAAGCAAATAGAGCTAAAAGAAGCTAAGTTTGATATTCTTACTATTCAACAATTGAACAAAGAAATTTTGGAATAAAATAACTCTCTTAGAGTGGAAATAAAAGAAGCAAATGACATTGTTAAATCTTGGCTTAGAAACTCTGATAGGGTTAATCAATGCATAAGTGAACAAATATCTGCTCAAAAGAAGAAAATGCTTGGTGCTAAAGGATCCTAAAGCGCCAAATCTATTGTCTTTGTCAAAGCCTCAAATGAGGATGGTAGCTCGATCCCTGACATTGAAAGGTCAGGTGAAGAGAATTTACCCAATCATGACACTGGACGAATCCTTCTTCCTGAGTTACAAGCATGTGTTGACACTTCAGCACCAGTTGAATCCTCAGTTGCTGAGGATGACTCAGATGATGATATAGAGAATGAAGTAAGTACCCCACTTCCTCCTTTGGAGAAGCTGGTTGGTGCTGAACCCTCTACTGGACCCAAAACTATCCAGTCTGTCATCAAGTCACACACCACACACAAAGGTAGTTCTTCCAAACATGTCAAAATTTACACTTCAAAGAACTCTTCAGCTCCTGGTGAAGGTTCACATATGGGAACTACCTCTTCAGTTTCAACAAATAAACTGAAGAATGCTAGATCTGAGGAAGATGAGAGAATGTCTCTTGTCATGCAAGAGATCTATGATCTTAAATTGCAACTCAGGCAGCAGCAAACTGATGTAGCGATTTCGTATATACTTTATTTTAGGAAAAACAAAGCAACACAAAAAGCGGTAAGTATTAACGAGTGATTTAGGAAAACCACAAGTTATGACCCTTGATGGGAATCGTTCTCTCGAGGAGGCTAGTGCGTTGTGAATTGAATTGATTGATTTTGTTTTTGATTATTAATGAGAAGAAAAGAAGAAAAAAATGACGAAGACGAAAAAATTAGAAAAATAAGGCAAAACACTATTAGAAAGTTACGACGAAGAACGTGAAAGACACAAAATTTAAAATTTTAATCTAAAAAATCCTAAAAATCACTAAAAACTCCCAATTAATATTCTAAGAGTTTACAAAAAATTCAAACTTGCCAAAACCTTTTAATTAATTTAATAATGACTTTTTAATGCTAATTAAAGCCCTAAAAATCACTTTTAAATATTAAAAAGCCCTAAACAAGATTTTATAGTTTGTAAACCTCAAAAATAACCTAATTAAACTAAAAACTATTTTTAAAAATTTTAAAAACAAATTAAACTATTTTTAAACTCCTAAAAAACTATTAAAATGTATTAAATCTTAAATTAATTCTAAAAATTAATTGAAAAGCCTAAAAATTATTCTACAAATGGGAAAAGTCCTAATTAATGATATAGAACCTAGGAAAAATGAAAAAGAAATTAAAATAAAACTTTTTATTTTAATGAATAAAATAATAATAAAATAATCAAAAAACATTAAAAGTCCTCAAATAAATTCTAAAAAATTCTCAAAAATCCTAAATATTCTAACTAAGAAGAAAATGTAAACAAAAGTTTCTGAAACCTTTTAATTAATTTTATATTAATTTTTAAAGTTGCTAAAAAAAAACTAAAATTAAATAAAATTAAAAATTAAAGTTTTTGAAAACTTTTTCACATGTAAACCTCAAAAATATCACTAGAAACCTAAAAACTATTTTTTTGTATTTTTTTACTACTATTTAATATTTTTAAATGACTTTCTAAATTAAAAAATAAAAATAATCCTATTAAATAACTAAATAAAATGAAAAATAAAACTTTTAGTCAGAAAAATCCTAAGCTCTATTAAAAACCTAGGAAAAATGAAACCAAGCAAAAACAAAAAGCCAATAAGCCAGGAATGGCTTATTAAGTCACGGCTTAATTAAACAAGCTTAAACCAAAACGCCCTTAAATACAATTCAAAACCAAGGTTATTAATCAAAGTCCCCAGGGCGCAATGGTAAGAGTGTATGTGTGTGAGCGTGGTGACCAGGGTTCGAATCTTGAAACTCCCCCCCTTTTTATCACTTAGTTGCGCCGCAACGCTTGTGTCTTGCGCCGCAACTAGTGAAACGGGAGTACCTTTGGTCTGTAGCTCCTTTAGTTGCGCCGCAGCTAGTAAGTCTTGCGGCGCAAACGTGCCTGGTTTTTGCTTTTTTTTTTTTAACTTTTTTCAATCCAACTCTGTGACTTCTTTAGCTTAAACACAAACCAATTTTACCCTTTTTAGCTAAGATTTAGCCAAAATAATGATCAAAACGTGGCCAGATTTCAAGAACACAACTTCTTTATTTCTTGCTTGCCTTTGTTTCTTCACAGATGGTGAAATCACCAAGAGGGCTTGGTGGTGAGATATTGGTGGTGTTTTCTTGGGACAAAGGGCACCCTTGTGTTCTTTTTGAGCACAAGGAGTCAATTACACACAAGGGGCAAACAATCAACACACCAAATTTCAAAACAATAGCACACAAAGCAAAAGAGAGTTGCTGATGCAACCAATGAGGTCTGGTGTTTTTTCTTGCAAATAGTTTGCACAAAAACGACTTTCAAGTCCACCAAACTTGCATACACTCACATTAACTAGCATACAAACCAAATCAATACTAAAACAACCCTATCACTTAACAAGTTTCAAAGATTTGAGCACACAATTTCATGAAAAATAGCAAGAAAAGTGGATATGCAGAATTTCTACTTAACTTTTTCTTTTCAAGCATACAAACTATTCAAAACTTGATCAAATCTACTTACCAACTAACAACAAACCTATCCTAACCTGGTTTAAACCTTATAACACCAATTTAAAAACACAACAAGGATTACTACCCTGCTAATCCTTGTTGCCAAACACCCCTTAAGATCTTGAAAACCAACTTTTAACAAAGTAAAACACTTCAAAAGCTACTCACATTAATCCTAATGGCATCTAACATGCATGAAAACTCAAAATAACACAAACTAGAACAGATTAACACACTTAATCACAGAATCATGCAAATCACATCAAGAACACCACTTTTCTGAAATTTTTCAAGGTAAAAGGATTTTACCTTAGGTTCTTACATCCAAGAACCTAGAGGATGAAAATCCTCCTCCAATCCAACTCGGGTTGGAGCAGAACCTTTATCAACAAACAAATAACCTGCCAAAAAGATCAAAGAGAAAAACAAGGAAATATCCAATATGCCTATTTTCTGTTTTTCTTTTCTTTCTTTAAAACTTTCCAAAATCTTTTCAAACTTACTTAAAATGTTTTAAAACCACTCTAAACTCACAAATCAACACCCCTTTGTCCACTTTCACTTCCAAAGAGGGATGATTTATAAAACTTTTTTTTAAAAAATCTGTCTTACTTTTCCTTCTTGAAATCTTTTTCAAAAATCAAATTCAAACTTTCACATTAATGGAACTCAGCTTAATTGCAATCCTAACACACAAACTTTTTATAAACAACTAAAAGGAATTACAATTTAATTCAAAATACCAAACTTTAATTTTTATAAAAAAGGGATTACAAAGGAATTGCAAAAACTGGAACAAGAGAAAAAATGAAACCTAGGGTGCCTTATATACTGGCTACAGAAGGTTCTAGGACACTTGATTAAAATAATGAAAGAAAAATTTCAAGACTAAACCCTAGTATGGAATTGCCTTGTTTGCCCTTGGACGAATTCAGTCAAAGTTAGCTCCCATGTGATTGACAGTAGCTTAGGATGATCTTGGTCGTTCATATACTCCTTTGGGACCAAGTATTAAACAAGAATCGTTGATGAAGTTGTACACTTTGTTTTCTTGTTCAATTGTGGGGCAGGGGATAGCTGGATTGCCCATGTGAGTGAGAGTGACACCTTTCTGGGGATTGGGGTATGTTGAGGTTAGGGTGTATTAGGGATCTGCAAGTAATTAGGACAAACCCCTTTGTTTTGACTGACTTAGGGATTTAGGGTTCTAGGATCATGAAGATAGTTAACAGTGGTGATTAATCCTTTTTGGGGAAGAAAACTTTTTTAAAAAAGTGTTTAGTGGGAAATTTCGTTGACCATTTGACCATTTTTAATAAACCTGGTTCATGGGTGTGGGTTTTGGACGGGTAGGTTAAGGGTTTGGGTAAGGGTATGGGTTGGTGGGTGGGTTATGTGAGGTGTCACGTTTTTAGTGGATGGGTAGGTTTGGCGGTTTGGCACATTTGGTCCCCAGGTTATCAACTTCTCTTCACTTTGTATTTAATACCCAACAGTGCCCAAATTAGCTTTGTCAACTTTTGACAACTTGTCAAAAGTGGCACAAACTTTTCCAAAAGCTTTTCCAAGGATGTAAAATGTATATTCTTCAAATTCCAAGGACTGATCTTGTACAATCTTCAAATATTAAGGATAATACTTGTACATTTGATAATTTGAGGGTCAAATGTGACAAGTTCTTCAAAGATGAGGGGCCATTTTTGCCAATCTTCAATTCTTCAAGGGTCTTTTTGCAAAATCCAAACTTGGGCCCGGTTCATTGTGCGACTTCATTTCCCGTGTTCGTTTTTGATTGATTCTTGTGTTCTTTTGCCAATTCCTCAATATCCGTACCTAAAAATACACAAGTAACAAACACGAGCATATATTTGGCATGTTTTATGATATTTTATGCAATTTAAGGCCGATTTGGACGATGAGACCATGTATAAAAGCAGTCTCATCACAAACACCAACACAGTTCAGAGATGAACCTTCAGACTCTCCTCATCTTAAGTACAAGACACAATTTAAAAGGGCTTGTGAGTTATATGGTCTAAATAACCATCTCACTAGAACACTTGCCTAAAAGTGATTTATTGTACCAAATGTGAAAGGACTGACCATCGCACTTGTGAACTGTAGGACGTAGCACACGAAATATAGAACAAGAAATAGTGATGATGAAGAACAAGATTAAACCAAAAAAGAAAGATTAGATTAGATGAAGAAAAAAGAAAAACAAAGGTTGTGAATTCCTAGTGAGAGAAATACATAAGTTTCTCTCTCTACCAACAATGAAATGGAAGACACACACCACAAATGAGGTGCCTTGGGCCTTTTATACTACACGTCTAATGTATGGAAGGCTTTCCTCATTTGTGAGTTCGGGACTAATTCCCGTTACATACATAACATTATGCTAGAACTCTCAACTCTGTTAAGTAGCATTTTCCACGAGCTTAGTAACGGTATATTATATGACCATCACTTTAAATACTTCTAACAATCTCCCCCTAAGGGGTGGTCATGTAATATGTGACTTCACTTGTTTGGTGTTGTTGACTTTGAAGCTCGTTGTCTTGAGTGTTCCTTCATTGTTCCTTTCATGACTTGTGATCTTGGATCTTTGATCTTTGCCTTGACTTGATCTTTAAGCTTTGCCAACTTGTGTTCTTGTGTCTTTTCCCACATACTTGTAGATTGCGTAGTCTTGAAAGCTTGTTAACAATCTCCCTTGATAATCAGAGTAACGGAAGTATTTGTTTGAGATGTTCTTGAGATTTCATCTTTTACATGAGCATGTGGTCTTGAATTACCACTCTTGAGGTTACGCCACCGTTTGCATTCCTCCGGTTTCCCGTTATATAATACGAATATTGTACCTGTGATTAGGTAATTTCAAAGAACTTCCTAGACAGGGTTTCCGGCTGTGGTAGCCGTTCTCATTACTTGAACATCTCGAAAGATAGTTCATAGTAAAGAGTGAATCATGTAGTTCCATTCTGCTAATTAAGTCGTCAATTCATTTCCTGGAACAAGTTTGAATCAATTAAGAACCAAACCATTGTTGCTTTCCAGTTGACACAAGTTTGATTCGTATAGAATCTCACAAGTTACCTACCGCAGTGCTGTTTGATGATGACACTAGAAGGATTTTCATTCGTCACAGTAAATACTAAGAAGTATTACTCTGAATGTTCATGCAAGATCATAAAGATATTGCGTCGAGACCTGGAGCGAGTTTGAATCAAGAAAGAATGAAACTACTGTTGCTTTCCAGTTAACATATGTTTAATTTAAGTGAATCTTACATATGACCTACCGCAGTGCTGTTTGATGTTAACACTGGAAGGATTTCCATTCATCACTTTGAATACTAAAGAGTATCACTCTGAATGTTCTGGCAATATCATAAGGATAGAGCGTAGGACTCAATAAATTATCGCTTCTAATGATGAACAAAAATTGATATATAGAATAAGTGTTCTAATGAGATTTAGATGAATCTCGTTGGCTCTAGACTCTATAAGTGTACGTTTATTTGGTGATCGGAGGCTGGAGCAGACTGCCACCTTTTCAGTATCTACTATCTCGGAGTGAGAAAGTTGATAGAAATGAGTTGAACTCCGTAATAACTAGGATTTTACCTAATTAAAAAGATTCGTTTAAGTGTTCTCTTCGAATTGAAAAACTTATGTTTAATGTGTGACTCAGTTTTATTTTGGTGAAAAAGAATATTTTTGGTTGGTTTTTAAATTTAAATGTGCAAAGACTTAAAAGTAAATGTCGTTAAGTAAAGGGCAAGTATTAAATCTAAATCTAATTAAAAGAAAGTGTGCAATATTTAAAAACGTGACAAAAAGTAAATTAATTAAATGACTAAAAATAAAGCGTGACGGAAATTAAAATTAGACAAGTATTAAAAACTTAAGCTAAAAATTTAACAAGTCAAAATAAGAGAGAAATACCCTCCAATCGGAATATTTTCCGATTGAACCAATCGGAATGTCAAACGCGACCAATCGGAATGTCTAAAGAACCCAATCGGAATACTGGTGCTCGCCAATCGGAATACCCAAAACACTCCAATCGGAATGTTTGTCTTACCTGATCGGAATATAACTGGATGCTGGTCGGAATGCTTATCGGAACTCCAATCGGAATATCTGTCACCTTTTACGATCGGAATAACCAAGTTGCAACTCAATCGGAATGAATCAAGGGAACCAATCGGAATGTTTGTCACCCACACACCAATCGGAATACCAAGACACTCACCAATCGGAATACCAAGACACCCTCAATCGGAATATTAAACCCTTTTCCGATCGCCAAGATCGGAATACGGAGACTTAGATGGAAATTAAGCTAAATAAATAAGCTATTGTTCTAATAAGCACTAGACTAAATCCTTAAGGTAAATCGTGTAAAAATAAGCTATAAAACTGAAAGTTAAAAACTTTTGAGACACGAAAAAGATAAACTTTAAGAAAACAATATAAAACTAACTTTTATAAAAACTAAATAAACGTGAAGATAAATCAAATAAGCTATGAAAATAAGAAGTTTAAAACAATCAAAAGCATAAAAATCAAATCTTTAACAAATCAACGAATTAAAAACGTGTAAATCAAAGAAAGGTAGAAGAAGATTAAGATTAACAAGATAAAGTAAAGGTGCAAGAAATTAAAGAAACACTTACTTGAAATTAAAGGTAATTAAGGGTGCAAATCATGTATTTAAATGTGCAAGTAATTAAATGTGCATAAAATAAAGTGGAAGAATGGTTTGTCAAGCCACCAACCATGGAAGAACTAATTGTCACGATTAGTCAACCAAACTAAATGAAATGAAAATGAGAGTATTTATAGGTGATTAGGGGAGAGGTTAGAGGAAGCTTCCTCTCTCCTTCCTTTCTTCCTTAATTGCATGCTTAGGTCCCTCCTCTTCTTTAATCTTTTTGTTAATTGCGCCATTAGTCCTTAAGCCTTCAAATCTTCTTTAATCTTGGGCTTTAACGACTTTTGGCTCGGGATTTCTTTGGACTCGTCTTTTAATTCTTCGATAAATAAGACTTGAGTTCCTCGGCTTTAAGTAAACTTTCGTCTTTTGACTTTTTCTTCGATAAATCTTCAGAATTGGTCTTGGACTTCCGTTCTTTATCCACTTTTGACTTCTTGACTTCGTCTTTCATCCTTTTCTTCAATAAAAGTCCGTAAATGCCCGTGAATTCCCGTGTTTTCTCCACTTTTCACCTTTTCGTCCTAAATCACAACAAAAACACAAACCACGCATAATTCCGACATAAAAGACATAAAATACACGTTTTGGTCCGGTTATTATTGTAATTAAGTGGTAGAAAAGATGGGTGTTTACACACCTATCAAATCCCCTACACTTGACCATTGCAATGTCCTCATGCAATGCATTAGTTACAAAGCATGTTTACACTTTTCATCATAATCAATCCACATTGGCCTTTATTAAGGAGATAGAAAATTATAAAAATGCAAAGCAAAGAAATTAAAAGCATACCTTGGGTTTTGAAAATGTCATGAATAATCATCATCCTCAACTTTTCACTTTCTCCAAACCAAGCTTAAAAACGAGATCATTGTTATTATAAGTTAGTAAACTAACACGAACTCATGTGGGCCAATTATTCACTTAGACTCCCTTATTCCTATGGGTATCTCTTATATTTTATTATTTGTCTTGAATGATCACGAAGATGCATTGTTCGACTTATTTAGATAGTTATTAGTCTGAAAATAAGGTGCACGATTTAATCAATAGTTAGCTAAAGGACCAAATCTTTTAAAACTGCTTCTCGGGATATCAAAAAGTTCATATCTTGGCATAACTTGGTTCGCGATTTGAGACCTTTCTCGGGCCGATATTTGGCAGCGACTTCATACTTCAAATCTTGAGAGACGTTCATGAAATAATGGTCTTCTCCTTATAATTGGAATTTCTTCACTTGGAATTTTTGAGAGATTCTTCATATATGGACCACGACTTCTTCATTTTTCTCCAATCTTTATTTTGGATTTTGATATACAACGATCCGCCTCCTTTATTGACTTGGATCTATTTATCCTCATACCTTGTTAGGGTCTTTTCGGATACACTTCTCCATGACTTTTTGAGAGTTTTTGCTTTTCGTCGTGTGTCTCGATCCTTCATATTGATTTTCGATAAATGATTCTTCACATCACTTTGGATCTTTAGCAACAAACATAGCCCTCATGCCTTGTTAGGGCCTTTTCGGACTCGCCAATCTTCGCGCCCCGCTTCATTAGTTATGCCTTGGCTATGAACTCTCGTCATTACCGAGCAACTTTTAAACGATCTGGGGCTAGAAGCTAAGTAACTTTTCAAATCGTACAACCTTATTTATTAGCAAATAAATTATTAGCAAGCGATGGGAGAATAGGCTCATAATTAACTCACATAAATTCACGAAAGAATACCGACTTATAATTGGCTCTATCATCTCTCGTTCTCCACAGTTTAAAATCTCAAGTAATGAGACTCGTGGATACTTAGCCTATTAAATCAAAGTTTTGGGTTTTCGAGTCGCCTATAGGATCTTGCAAATTCTTAGACTCTTTCAAGTTTAGAAATCGCCTCTTAAAGTTCCCTTGATAAACGACTCTCTAGGATCAATTATAGGAACTTGCGAAAAGTTCTTGTTCTTAACCCGTGAGAGTTAAGACTTTCGCGTTTTATAGCTCCCTATATAAAAGCCTAGCAAAACTTGACTTAAACACGTTAAGGATACTAGCTAGAGTAAACTCGGATTGAGTCAAAAGATTCACAACGTTTTGAAAATTAAAACCACTTATTAAACATTTATTCTAGCAAAGAAAGAAAATAACTATACAAAAGGGAGAAACTAATAGGCCAAATAGATCAAAAATTTTGAAAAATGTCGAAAAATTGATTTTCCGGTTAAAATGAGGACAAAAACAAGGAAAAGGCCACTTAACTTCGATAGAAGTCCCCCCTACACTTAAGATAAACATTGTCCTTAATGTTTAAGCATGTGGGAGTAGAATCCCCTACACTTAGGACATTGTGCACGTTGTTTAACTCTTGCTAAGGAAAAGACAACTAAAGGGATTCCTATTTTAATATTGAGAAAATATAAAATAGTGAATCGAAAAGAGTTTAGGATAGAACCGGGAAGTAGTAGAACACGGAATCATGGGTCGTCAAGAATCATCAAGAGTGGATCATTGAAGCTCGAATCCCTGATTAAGAAGTGAGGAGAGAAAACAGCAATCCAAAGGGTCCCCCCTACACTTATGGTAAAGAAAGCAAAAAGATAGATGCATGGGTTGCCTCCCAAGAAGCGCTGGATTTTTGTTAACCGAGTCATTAGCCGGACTCGACCTTGATCATCAACGGAAGAAGCATGAAACATATCCACCAGGATCAAAGACATAGTTTTCATCCATCAATAAGCAAGAGCTTAAGGCGAACAAGGCAAGCCAAAAGAGAAGTGGCAAGGTTCCCTGAAGCAGCGATGGAGCACGGTGGAAGCAAAGTTGAAGTGAAGCAAGCATGTCTTCAAAATTTCCAAAGATATTTCCTTTTATTTCATCAGGTGGATACTGAGATGGCTTAAAGATTTCAATACCGGGGTCGAACACCTTTTCCTTTAGGGGAAAATAGCACTCCGGCTCAGCCGAGTGTGAAGAAGATCCGCAAAGAAGCACAACCTCGTCCTCAGAAGTGGGACAAAGAGGTGTTAAATCATACGTGCAACGGATTTCGGTGTCAACTGGTTTCTTCTCCTTTGACAAAATGCTCTTCAAATCCAAAATAGGATCAAGGCGATAATCTTCAAAGTCCAAAGGAGGAGCATCACTCTCATGAGGGAAGTATGTGTTGAGAAATTCAGAGAAATCTTCCTCGAATGAGTAATCGTCCAAAGTAGGATCGAGTGATGACGGAGGATCTTCAGCATGTGAAGAATCGCTCGAGAGAGTATCAGCCTCATCAAAATCATCGAAAGTGGGCAGCTCGGGATACTCAGAAGTACAATCAAAATCATCCGAATCTGAGCTAGAATCATCATCATAAGCGTCAAAGACCGGTGACGAATCATAAATGGGAGAAGCGTCCAAAGTAGGGAGAGAATCATCCACATCATCATTAAAAAGTGGATTATCGATGCAAGAGTCGAATAGAGGATTTTCGTAGACGGTAAAGTCATCTAGCACATTAATCATATTCACTGATTCTCGGCCTCCAAAAGTTGAACTAGTAAGCTTCCCCATTTTGAAAACTTTTGCATCATCCCCGACTCGTAAGATTAACTCACCTTCGGCCACATCTACTAAAGCACGTCCGGTTCTCAAGAATGGCCGACCAAGTATTAAAGGAATACGAGGGTCCATTTCATAATCAACTACGACAAAATCGACCGGGAAAGTAAATGTGCCAACTTTGATAAACACATCTTCGGCTATACCAACAGGGTAAGCGAGAGTGCGATTTGCAAGTTCAAGAGTCATCTTTGTTGGAGTGAGGTCGGGCAATGATAGTGTTTTCCAAACACTCAAAGGCATCAAATTAATACTAGCCCCGAGATCAGCAAGGGCAGTAAATTCTTCAGTTTTGTTGAACACGCAAGGCAACACAAAACGACCGGGATCTCCAAGCTTTTCCGGAAGTTCTTTGAGAATAACTGTAGAGCAGTTTTCATTTAATCGAGTGTTGGCGAGTTCAATCAGCTTCTCCTTCTTGTTTAGCAAGTCTTTAAATGCTTTGACAAATTTTGGCATGTGGACAAGTGCTTCAAGAAAGCTAATGTTGAAGTTCATTTGAGAAATCATCTTGATATAGCTAGTTACTTGAGCATCCTCCTTGTTTAGCATTTTGTTCTTGCCCAAGCGAGAGGGATAAGGGATATTGGGTTTGGGTGGTGAAGGTGCAGGTGTGGGTAAAGGTTGAGATGTTGAAGGGTCATTGGTGGGAACTTCATCACGTCGAGGCGGAGACGGTAATGGTGCACTAATACTAGGTGTAGGAAGAGTAGGGATACATGGTGGTGGAGGAGGTGTAGATGATGGGGGTGGGATTGGTGGTCCTACGATGGTAACTCCACTACGAGTAGTAATAGCACTCACATTGGCTCGCGGATTGGTGACGGTGTTTGAAGGTAGAGAACTTGAAGAAGAAGGTTGAGCAGGGGGCAAGAAACTAGCAAGCATATTTTTCAAATCATTGGTTTGATTGCTGAAGGAGGATTGAATATCATTTCGAAGCTCGGATCGTATCTCATTTCCTTGCTTTGTGATATCCCCTTTAAGATTGATAATTTGGCTCTGCAAGTTCTTGATTTGCTCTCCTTGGGTTCTCATGATGGCCTCAACATCCGGATTACTGGTTGGGTTTTGTTGGGTGGGTGGGTGATAAGGATTAGAAGCTCTTGGTGGGATTTGGTTGCTTCTAGTGTAGTTGTTTGCGGGGTTTTGGTTTTGAGGAGAAAAACCGGGTGAAAGGTAGTTGTTGGAACGGTAGCTCAGCAGATTTCTATCCCCTTGTTGTCTAGCTTGGTAATTTTCCGGTGAATAATTACCGTAAGCTGCATACACATTTTCCGGATTTCCTTGTGTCGAAGGACAATCGGTGTATGAGTGAGGACCGCCGCATGTCTCACAAAGATTAGCTACTGCTTTAACTTGTTGTTGTTGTTGGTTGGAAGCGAGAAGCGTAATACTTTTGCTCATTTCAGTCATCATGCGGGTGAGTTTGGTCATCTCAGGGTTTGCTGAGGTTGAGGAAACATTGACTCTCGGGTTGTTCCTAGAAGAAGCAGAGGAATCCCAGTTTTTGTGAGTAGTCATGTTCTCAATTAACTCTCTACACTCCTCGGGTCTCCTTTTCATGAATGTGCCACCGGCGGCTGCATTGATCGTATCACGATCTCGAAAAGTTAAACCGTTGTAGAAAGTATCGATCAAGGTGACCGGAAGCATGTTGTGGTTTGGACATCGATCGATCAAGACATTATATCTCTCCCAAGCATCGAAAATAGATTCATCGGGATCTTGCATGAAACCGCTGATCTGATTGCGAAGGCTTGTGACCATGGATGGTGGAAAGTAGCGCGACAAAAAGCGTTGAGTCATGTCATCCCAAGTGTGAATAGAATTCTTCGGGAGACGATCAAACCATTTCTCGGCATGATGTAATAGAGTGTGTGGAAAGAGTTGTAGGCGAAGCTCATCCATTGTGGCACCAGCCAACTTCATGCTCTGAGTGATAGTAATGAACTTGTCGAGATGTTTGTTGGCATCATCATCAGGCAATCCTCTAAATGGGTTTGTTTGCACTTGCTGAATCATATGGTGCTTCAACGAAAACTCAGGAGCGTTGATTTGCATCGGCGCAATCGGTCCTCCTCGTCCAAACATGGTTGGTTGACAAAGTTCCTCCATGGTCCGAAGATCGGGCTGTGGAAGAGCATTGTTGTTATTATTATTATTGAGGTGCGGTTGTTGATTATTGTTGTTAACACCTGCCATATCTAAATCTTCTTGAGGCTCGGGCTCTTGATAATTAGAAGATCTAGTACGCATACACCTGAAAATGCAAAAGAAAACAAAACCAAACACAAATACAATATATATACACAATAAAGATAAAATCTTTTTGGATTTTTGAAATTTTTAATTTTTATGGTTTTTTATCAATTTTCTAATTTTTATGATTTTTTTATTTTTTATGCAAGAAAAGTAACGCTCACAAGTGAACGGATCCCAAAAAGCAACGTGTCTCTCACAAAAAACTGTTGATCTTTACGAAAAGAGCCGGCAGCGGCGCCATTTAATAACTAGGATTTTACCTAATTAAAAAGATTCGTTTAAGTGTTCTCTTCGAATTGAAAAACTTATGTTTAATGTGTGACTCAGTTTTATTTTGGTGAAAAAGAATATTTTTGGTTGGTTTTTAAATTTAAATGTGCAAAGACTTAAAAGTAAATGTCGTTAAGTAAAGGGCAAGTATTAAATCTAAATCTAATTAAAAGAAAGTGTGCAATATTTAAAAACGTGACAAAAAGTAAATTAATTAAATGACTAAAAATAAAGCGTGACGGAAATTAAAATTAGACAAGTATTAAAAACTTAAGCTAAAAATTTAACAAGTCAAAATAAGAGAGAAATACCCTCCAATCGGAATATTTTCCGATTGAACCAATCGGAATGTCAAACGCGACCAATCGGAATGTCTAAAGAACCCAATCGGAATACTGGTGCTCGCCAATCGGAATACCCAAAACACTCCAATCGGAATGTTTGTCTTACCTGATCGGAATATAACTGGATGCTGGTCGGAATGCTTATCGGAACTCCAATCGGAATATCTGTCACCTTTTACGATCGGAATAACCAAGTTGCAACTCAATCGGAATGAATCAAGGGAACCAATCGGAATGTTTGTCACCCACACACCAATCGGAATACCAAGACACTCACCAATCGGAATACCAAGACACCCTCAATCGGAATATTAAACCCTTTTCCGATCGCCAAGATCGGAATACGGAGACTTAGATGGAAATTAAGCTAAATAAATAAGCTATTGTTCTAATAAGCACTAGACTAAATCCTTAAGGTAAATCGTGTAAAAATAAGCTATAAAACTGAAAGTTAAAAACTTTTGAGACACGAAAAAGATAAACTTTAAGAAAACAATATAAAACTAACTTTTATAAAAACTAAATAAACTTGAAGATAAATCAAATAAGCTATGAAAATAAGAAGTTTAAAACAATCAAAAGCATAAAAATCAAATCTTTAACAAATCAACGAATTAAAAACGTGTAAATCAAAGAAAGGTAGAAGAAGATTAAGATTAACAAGATAAAGTAAAGGTGCAAGAAATTAAAGAAACACTTACTTGAAATTAAAGGTAATTAAGGGTGCAAATCATGTATTTAAATGTGCAAGTAATTAAATGTGCATAAAATAAAGTGGAAGAATGGTTTGTCAAGCCACCAACCATGGAAGAACTAATTGTCACGATTAGTCAACCAAACTAAATGAAATGAAAATGAGAGTATTTATAGGTGATTAGGGGAGAGGTTAGAGGAAGCTTCCTCTCTCCTTCCTTTCTTCCTTAATTGCATGCTTAGGTCCCTCCTCTTCTTTAATCTTTTTGTTAATTGCGCCATTAGTCCTTAAGCCTTCAAATCTTCTTTAATCTTGGGCTTTAACGACTTTTGGCTCGGGATTTCTTTGGACTCGTCTTTTAATTCTTCGATAAATAAGACTTGAGTTCCTCGGCTTTAAGTAAACTTTCGTCTTTTGACTTTTTCTTCGATAAATCTTCAGAATTGGTCTTGGACTTCCGTTCTTTATCCACTTTTGACTTCTTGACTTCGTCTTTCATCCTTTTCTTCAATAAAAGTCCGTAAATGCCCGTGAATTCCCGTGTTTTCTCCACTTTTCACCTTTTCGTCCTAAATCACAACAAAAACACAAACCACGCATAATTTCGACATAAAAGACATAAAATACACGTTTTGGTCCGGTTATTATTGTAATTAAGTGGTAGAAAAGATGGGTGTTTACACACCTATCACTCCGTGACAATAAAACAAACTTCTTTTGAGAGATGCTTGAGTAGGCTGGGAAGGGTTATGCATTGCATCACTGGGTCCATGATGCTTTGTCTTCAGTATCAGAAATCATCAAAGTGATTCTGATAATAGATGTATTGACCCGATTTCTGCGTAAGTTGTATGGAGGGCTTCTTTCTTGACACCCTTTATCCTTACATTTCTTTTTCATTCTTCAACCCCTTCAATGCTTAACAAGACTTCATAACTAGCACCTTGTTGTGATTGTTCCAGTGCTAGCTTAGGTCATTAGTCGGCATTTTTCCCGTACACTCAACTACTCCATATTTCCTAAGGACATCTAAATTCTAATGGATTGTCCCTGGGAAGATCCCTCCGGTTCTGGTTGGATCATAGGACGAATACCTAACCACCTTTTGACACCAATACTGTCGTGAATTAATGTGTTGAAGGGTATAGATATCGTAACCAGACAAACCTATTGAAAAAGCAATCAAGGTGTTGATGAAATCAGTGTTTACACCTTGAAGGTTTTTTGTATCACCAAAACACTCCCCCTACATATGTGCATCATAAAAGGAAAGATTTTTGCACATATTAGGAAGAGAAAGCACTTATAACAAAGATCTTATCCAAGATAACACATATTAATCACTATTCTCCCCCTCAAAAATTGCATGACATTGAAATTTTTTTGAAACTAGTGATGAAACATGGAGAGAATAATGTTGCATGAAAGTTTGTACTCCCGCTTGAAAAGAAATTCTAATTAAAAATAGGGGAGTATATGAGCACACAGTTTTGAAATACTTTGAAAAATTGTGCTCAAAAACCCGAGAAAACTTACTTTCCCGTTGTTAAGAAATAATGTACATAAATGAACATTTTCCTTGTGTTCATGAGCTTAAAACTTTGAATGTTTTGATATAAGCCCATGACCGAGAAAAATTAATTTCTCGTTGTTGAGGATAAGTCAAAGACTTTCCTTTCTTTGGGGACAGGGTTATAGTCTGACATGTGACTATAAGCCATTATGAGAAGAAAGTAGAAAAGACATGTTTTGAAAATATTTGAACTCTCATTCGAACTTTATGTACGTACCCGTGTCGTTATTGAGCGACATTTCTAAGTGCGTCCATATTATCGATGCTGAGAGACATGTCGGAGAAGAATATTTTTGAAAGATTTTCTCATTTTTTATTTTGTTTTTATAGGTTTTATGTTTTTGTATTTTGATTTTCTGATAGATATATACAAGGTTACTGCGAATGTGCAAGACGTTCAAGTTCATCTGGAGTGAAACTACGCATACCATGTCGACGAACCAAGAATTCAAATCCTTCTTGAGAAAGAGCTTTGGTGAAGATGTCGGCTAGTTGGTAGTCCGTCTTGACAAAATACAGTTCGATCGTTCCTCTTTCCACATGCTCCTTTATGAAATTGAATCGGACAGCTATGTGCTTGGTCTTGGAGTGTTGGACCGGGTTGTAGGATATGGCTATGGCTGATTGTGAATCACAATAAATAGGAACTTTGTTAAAGTGAAAGCCATAGTCCGTGAGTTGTGTTCTCATCCAAAGGACTTGAGCACTACACAAGGATAGAGACACATATTATGCTTCCGTGGTGGACAACGCCGTACAGTCTTATTTTCTTGATGACCAGCTCACTAGCTTCTCGCCTAAGAATTATGCTCCACCAAAAGTGCTCTTGAATGTATCATGACACCCTGCATGGTCGGCATCTAAAAAACCAGTGAGATTAAAACCAGAATCCTTCGTATACCAGAGACCCACGTTAATGGTTCCTCGGAGATAACGAAAGATCCTTTTAACCTCCTTGAGGTGCTTCCCGGTTGGCTTCGCCTGGTACCGAGCACATAAACAAGTAGCATGCGCAATGTCCGGTCTGCTTGAGGTTAAGTACATAAGGGACCCGATCATGCTTCGGTATTTTGTAGCATCTACAAATGTCCCTTTCTTATCCAAACCAAGCTTGTGTATAGTGTCCATTGGAGTACAAATAGGATCAGAGTTTTCCATGCCAAATTTCGTTAGAATCTCAAGCACATACTTGGACTGATTTATGAAAATACCACGGGGGGATTGGTAAACTTGGAGACCAAGAAAGAACGTCATTTCCCCAATCATGGACATTTCAAATCGACTTTTCATAAGGTCGAAAAATAATATGGAATATTTTGGGTTAGTAGAACCAAATATAATATCATCTACATAGACCTGAGCCACCAAGATGTCGTTGCCGTAGTGCTTGATAAACAACGTTGGATCAATGGTTCCTTTGCCGAAGTGATTTTGTAGAAGAAATGATGATAATTTGTCGTACCATGCCCTCGGTGCTTGTTTCAAGCCATAAATTGCTTTTTCCAACTTGTAGACATGGCTTGGATGTTCGGTATTGATGAAACCTTCAGGTTGACATACATACACATCATCTTTTAACGGCCCATGCAAGAAAGCCTTCTTCACGTCCATTTGATACACAGTGAATGATTTGTGTGTCGCGTATGCCAAGAAAATCCTAATAGCTTCCATTCGAGCAACCGGGGCGAAGGATTCTGCGAAATTAATTCCCTTCTGTTGTTTATAACCTCTCACGACTAACCGAGTCTTGTTCCTAATGACCGTTTGCTCCTCATCCATCTTGTTTTTGAATAACCATTTCCTGAGTAAGGGGATCGATATTGTCCGGTCGAGGTACTAGCTCCCATACATCAAGCCGGATGAACTGATTGAGTTCGTCTTGTATAGACTCAATCCATGATGCATCAGTTATTGCTTCTTTCACACTTGCTGGTTCCATTGTGCTGACTGATAGTGCATAGATACACATATCACCGTCGGTACGCAGCTGATTTTATGTTGTGACTGGTCGTGAGAGATTGCCAATCACTTGAACCAAAGGATGATTCTTAGTCCATTTGTGTTCATGTGGAAGTGTATGAGAAACTTGATGCGAGCTCGACGGATCCATATATGGTGTTGAAGGCTGAGTAGAACTTATGGAAGCCGCAAATGGATTAACAAACTCGTGTTCGTTGAGCATCGCATTGTTGGCATTTTCAGCAACTATTTCCTTCTGAAAATGAACATGATTAGGAATTTGCTGAGAATGTTGTTGAGTTGCGTCAGCAGTCGGAGAAATGGTTGGAATATTTGGAGGCAATATGGTTGAGGTTGACGTAGATGGTGCAGAAGTAGATGCCGTTGGTGTAGATGCAATTGGAGGTTCTTGAACTACCGTAGCAGGTGCAGCCGGGGCATTATGAGGAACACCAAATGACGAAGGACCCTCCATATGTTCATCATAGATTGGCCCAAATAAAACTTCCAAGTCACGTTCCGATTGTTGTAACGATGAGATTGCTAACGGTGCAAATTGAAGCGCGAGTCCTGAACTTACGTGTCCAGAAGTCTGACCTTGAAGCTCGGGATGGGAAATTCTATGTTGAGAGGCCATACCCGAGAGTTCATCAAAGGTAAAATTCACAGTCTCCATTACCTTTCTTGTCCTTCGATTATAAACCCTGTAAGCACAAGCAGTTGAAGAATAACCAATGAGAAAACCAATATCACCTTTAGGTTCAAGTTTACCGATATCTTCACGATCATTCTTCGGATAACATAATGCACCGAAGACATGTAAAAATGAAATATCCGGTTTTCTTCCATTAATGATCTCATAAGGTGTTTTGTTGAAACGGGTGTGAATAATGGAGCGGTTTTGAGTATAACATACAATTGCTATAGCGTCGGCCCAAAGGAATAACTGTGCACTGGAGGAGAGAAGCATCGTCCGAGCAGCTTCAACTAACGTACGATTCCTCCGTTCCACAACTCCATTCTACTATGGAGTTCTTACAGCCGAAGTTTGATGAGAAATCCCAACTTCGTTAAAATAATCTTTCCATTTCTGATTGGTGAATTCTGTGCAGTTATCCATTCTCACAATAATGACAGGGGCTTGTAGTAGTACTGATGTTTTCTTCAAGAAGTTAATAATTACATCAGGGGCCTCATCTTTTGATGCAAGAAAATGAACCCATGTGTAACGAGAATAATCATCCACAATTACTAGGACATACCACTTTCCATTAATGCTTTTGATTCTCATTGGGCCACATAAATACCTATGAAGGAGATACAACCTATTCGTCGAATTTGGAACAGGTTTGGGTTTGTGAGGCTTCTTCTTACTTTTTCCTTGCTCACAAGAAGGACAGAGATGGTCTTTTGTATATTTGAACTTTGGAAGACCGGTAACGAGATCATCTTTCGCGAGTTGGCTGATGGCATCGAAATTGAGATGAGATAACCTTTGATGACATAACCATGACTTTGTTGATGTGGCTCGGGCCATGAGACAAATTGGAGAAGCATCAGACATTTGAAAAAGATCAATGGTGTAAAGGTTGGTGGTACGATTTCCTTTCAACAAATCAATTCCTTCAAGATCTCTTACAAAACATGTATGACTTCTGAAAGCAACCTCCAAGTCTGAATCACAAAATTGCCCAACCGAGAACAAATTGTGTCCCAAGCCATCAACAAAAGAGACTATGGTGATGATTATATTTCCCCAATGAAGATCACCATAGCCTAGAATTGCAGCAACATGATCATTTCCAAATCGGACAGTTCCCATGAATCGACAAACAAAGTTCTTGAGAAGGCTTCGATTCCCAGTCATATGTTTGGAGGAACCCGAGTCCACGAACTAGAGACAAGTTTCAACACCCTGCCAATGATAAGAGAAGAAAATATTTTGGCAACCGAAGAAATAGGTTCCTGTAGGGTTAGATGATAATTAAGCCGTATCACATAACGACGTTTCATTGTCAGTATGAGATCTACTAGTGTCGATAATTTTGCCACTACAGTCAAAATTTCTACCAGTAGGCAACCATTTAGAGGTGAATCTAGGGCTACTAGGCTTAGCAAGACTTTCTGTGGACCCTATATGCGTACTTTTTGGAACATACACCTTAGCCTTAGGAGTGTGTTGTTGTTCACAGACTGACAGCTTGTCAATTCGATTGTAACCACCATAATTCAAACCATTCATAGTCAAACCACAAGCATCATGACTAAAAGTAAAGAAAAATTAATTACATTTAGCACAAATAACTTCATATTTTTCATTCGGAATAGCAAGCTTAAAGTCATTACAAAGCGGTAAATTCCTAGGGTGTTCTTATACTTCCACATTATTGATCTTGGGGCGACTACTTCTAGAGGCAAAAGGGACCCTATCATTCCTTGTATTGCTCGTAGGCTGTGGCCTTCTGCTCTTAGTGTAGTTTTTTATTCCCGTAGAAGAAGACACTTGTCTATTAGAATTAGCACTTTTTAAATCAATAACTTGTGTTTGAGTTACAGCGATCGGTTTTGTCCTAACGCTTGCTTTACGTTGTTTGCTAGGCACAGAGGGAAACTAACACGAAACATTCCTGGGGCATGTTGATCCCAAACTTAGATCGATTTAGCTTGTGTAAACGAGATTAGATCAAGTTATACACGTAGATAAACTTTGTTTATGTATAAAGTAATTTAAGTGTTATGCGGAATTAACACTTAAACAAGAACACATAAAGATGTAAAACAAACTTTCACTTGATTGATTGAATCGAACTTGCTTACAATGAAAGTGTTTAACGTATGAAAAACTTATTTGAAACATAACCTAAAGGTCTTCTTTTATTGACATAAGAAGCCTTGTACAAGAGTCTACGTATCAACTATTCTAGGTAAAGATAATTATAAAAAATACAATGTTGATCCTATCTTTACTAGAAACAAACTAGAAACAAAATACGCGTAGACCATATCTTTCTATCAGTGCTTGTCTTCAACCTATCAACGCTTGACTTCTTCCTGTCAACGCTTGATCTGTCAGCGCTTGTTTTCTTCTTATCAATGCTTGTTTTCTTCTTGTCAGCGTTCAAGTGGTTTGGCTACATTTTATTCCCAACAATCCTCCCCTAAACTTGATATCTACTCTAGTAATCAAGTTTCTGAATAAAAATTAAGAACTAGGAGGAATCTTACAAATCTTATCATATCGGTAATAAACATGCCTAATCAAATCTTTGGCCACGTCACTTGAATAGTCAATCTTCAGCTGTGTTGTCTTCATCTTGTCCAAAACTTATTTGGACATGGGATACTGAGCATCTACAAGAAGATACTCAGCAAACTTTGTAGAGCTCAAATAATACACACCAGCAGCTGAATACAAACGCCATTGAAGACCACTGATATCATCCTCAAGATCCTTCCAAACAGGATCTTCTTCTTCTGGTGCACACATTCTCTTGAATGTTGACCAGAGCTTTATTCCATTGACTGAAGTAGGTGCTTCAGTCTCATACTTGGCCATCAACAACCTCCAAAGGTCTGCCAAGTCTTCTCTATCCATACTTGCAAAGAGAGACATAAGATTAGTAAATGTGTGTACCTCTTTCCCATATCTGCCAATCTTCCAAAACCCACTTGCATCTTCTTCATAGCTAATGATAGGGTTTCTGGCATCAAGAGGTAACACTTGTACCATATCTGAAGCTTCCATGGGTGAGAGCTTGATGCTCTTTCTAAGAACAGCTTCACTGGGAACCACTTTATTTAGATCTTTAGGAAACTCAAGTGGAACTCCCTTCTTCAAAGGCCTTGGAACAATCATTGCCTTCTAAATCTCCAACTCTTTTGCAAGTTCTTCTTTCCTTTCATCTGAAATAAGTCTTAAAGTGTTCATTTCCTGCACTTTTGCCGAAATGGGATAAGCCTTGTACTCCAATTCTTGAAAAGATAATCCCTACAATTTCTTGAAGGTCCATCCAGTTCCATGTCATCTGAGTAACATGTAATAAAGCTCTCTTCTATCCCTCTTCAGTAGTGAGAAAACATTGCTAGCCTTATGTTTCAAAATAACCTTGCAGTCTCTTTGTACTCTTAGAAGAATCTCCAATCCCCAAATTTGGTCTGAAATAGTCAATCCTGGAGTCTCCATAATCCTATTCTCCCAAGCATGGTACATCTGAACAACTTCTGGCATATCAAAGTCTACTTGCAATTTTAACTCTCTAAGCTTCTCTCTTGCCAAATCATCACCATATTCAAGTCTTTCTGGTTGTTCTATTATCATCACACTTGAATCTGAACTTCCTTCATCACTTTATTCTTGTTCCCTAGAAGTGATAACAAATGGTGATTCACCAACCTTCTTTCTTTCTTGTTCCACAAGTTGTGCAGCCAACATTGAATCAAACTCTACTTGTGTTGCATCCTTTGAAACTTCTACTTCTACCATAATGCCTTTACCCTTATCTAATGAATCAATGATGGGTAAGGACGATGGTAATACCTGTGAAGACACTTCTTTGATGATACCTGATGACTGGAATACATTAACCATATCTGCAGGTCTGTCAACGCTCATATTCCTTGTGTCAGCGCCCAAATTGATCTTGTCAGCACTTGGTGTGTCAGCGTTCAAATTTTGCTTGTCAACGCCCAACCATCGTCTCTTGTAAATTGCTCCAACATAGCTGTAAAAGACAAGTTCAAATTTGTAGGAGTAATCAGAGACGTACCAAAACCTGGTTGCTTCTTCTATTCAGTGAGGGCTTCAGCAACACCCAAAGATTCTCCATCATGTGAGCCTTTATCACTCACATTAATCTGCTCATCCTCCCCTTTGGAAGATTCCTCCATCCCACGCCTAGTGCTAGCATTCTTCAAAAGGACAATCCTCTCCCTCAATTACTTGAGTTCAAGGCCTTGTGTACTGACTGTTTGTACCAGGTTTGCATTTTGCTTTTGCAAGCTAATGCAGACAGCCGTCAATTCCATCAATGTGTATGGTTCCAATCTGCCCTCCTCTAAAATGGGTATTTGACCTCCCAAGTTAGAGTCATGGGGCATGGATGAGGTCTTAAAGATGTTAGGACTGTCTTGGCCTGCATCTAAGCCAGAACCAATAGTCCCAGCCTCATCCATAGCACCAACCACACTTGTGGTGGTGGTTCTCTCTGCGACATGGCTAGGACCACTAGAGGAGAACACTCCAGTAGTCCTTGGGCTTTTTTGCAACCTATATTGAGGTGGGGTAGAAGATGATGTGGATTGGGTGGATGTTGGAAGGTTAAGGGGTGTTTGGGACTGTGAAAGAAAGGTATCAACGTTTGGATTACTTGTGTCAACGCCAACATTTAATGTGTCAGCATTGAAGGGTTCTTGGTCAATTTCCATGTGTTGAGGTGAAGGTAAAGGTTCTGGTATTGGGCCAAGTTGTGGTTGTGGGTCTGGTTGGGGTTGTGCTGCTACAATAACAGCAAGCATAGCTTGAGTGAGGGGTAATTCACGGTGAGGGGTGAGTTCATCTTGGTAAAAATAGCTTTCTTTTGCACAGGGATCTCATAAAAATCATCATGATCCCTTGTGCAATAGTTTTGCACACCAAAAACCATTTGCAAAAATCTGGGATAAGCCAAAGTCATCTTATTCCCTTTGTTTTTACACATGCCATCAAAAATCAGTTTTGAAAAATTAAACTTTTTCCCATTTGTAATGCACACAATTGCACTAGCAATTGATCTATTAATTTCATTGTGTACAGTACATTTGGGACTCAAACATTGTAAGATGACATGTATGAGATACTTCCAGGCTGGGGAAACTCCTGTTTATGATATTTGTTTAAAGTGCCCTCATCAGGGAAAGGATACCCAAAGCCCGAAGTCCTTGTTCTATTTCGTTAATGGGGAGGGTGGTTATACCATCTGCATCATCAAGATGCAAAGCCTGGCAAACCAAGGCTTAAGTAACCACCCATGTACGCCCATGAACAATAGCTGATAATGTAGTCACATTATTAATTTTTGAGGAACTAACAGTGTTCCAAAACTGTTTAATATGAGTGACAGGGATGAGAGGAGCATGAGAAAGAGCATACCTAATAGGAGATGCATTCGAATACGCCACCATCTGGGTGTATTGTGGAAACAGAGTATCATCAGCGTCCAAATAAGCAATCATGTTGTGTTGACTCCTGAATCCTAATACCAAGTCACTTGGTTTAAACTTTGGTGCCATTGTTGAAGAAAGCTGTTTGTGAATATTTGAGAAAGATGAATTATAGGAGAAATTTGTTAGACAAGAATATGAGGTACCCTGTTTAAAAATAGGATCCAAATATATAGGAGAGATAGCATATGTGATTGGTCAAAAAATAGGCAACTATTTTCAAATATAATGATGAAAATATTGAAAAGAAAATAAGTTATCTTGTGCATTAATTAAAAGTTATCTGCTCCCAAAATTACGGCCCCAAAATTTGTCAAAAATAACAACTGGGTAGGTCCCAATGAGTGTCAATGGTCAAAAATAACCCATCAACGCCCAACGGCTATATTCTTGTCAACGTTTGCCAAAGCCATGTCAGCGTCTAAATTGGTCATAACAACGCTTGGAAAAATACTTGTCAGCGTCCAAAAATAATAGTAATAAAAATGAAAAAGGACCTTTACAAAGTAATTTATCCTAGTGAAGATAACCTATAAATTGATAATTATTATAGGGCGGCAAGCACTGTCCAGTTATGCACACTTGCTTATGCAAGATAGACATAACAGTCCTCTAGTGTCCCTTGCTAACCAAAATTCTTAACAATTAAGTTATCTCATAAAATCCCTTGTAACTCCCAGGTAAACCCATTGTAAAGCATTCCGAAGTCTCCCAACAGACCACACCCAATTCTAGGCTAAAAAAGTCTTGGCAGCATGCATTGTATATCAACTTTGCATGCTACAGTGCCTTATGATTTAGTAAACTAACTCATACTCACCTTTGGACACAAACTAGAATTGTGATAAGAGTATTATAAGAATACCCAAAAGTCCTAAAGGTTCCTAAAACCTCCCCTTAAACTGTGATACATATGTTGCCCAATAATATGCATGAATATAAAAATGTATGTCAAGATAGGAATATAAATATCCCAACCATCATCCATAAACTGAAACATGCTCCAATCGATTCTCCAAGGATACATAAGCAACTCTGTATCCAATGGTACAATGCTAACAACGCCTGCACACTTAGATCAAAAGACACAAAACTAACATTGTTGCTGACAACGTCACGATAACACTTGTCAGCGTTAAGGTAACCTTTTTCAGCGTTAGACAAATATAGTGGAAAATCTAACTTCTCAAAAAGACCAATAACAATGCATATCCTGTACATACTTTTACAAAAAGATCCCAAAACACATATTAAGTGAGATTGATCATTCCAATACTTGTTACCAAGTATTGAAACCTTTCAACATCAAAAGGTTTAGTTAATAAATCAGACACATTTTCTTCTGTGTCAACCCTATCTGGTTGTATTAAACCCTTTTCAAAACAATCTCTTATAAAATGATGTCTAATTTCTATGTGTTTTGTTTTAGAATGATGTACAAGATTTTTAATAATGCATAAAGTACTGTTATTGTCTACAAAAATCTTGGTATGCATGAAATTATACCCATAATCCAACAGCTGGTTCTGAATCCATATGACTTGTCCACAACAAGCAGCTGCTGCAACATACTCTGCTTCAGTGGTAGAATTGGCCACCACTGTTTGTTTCTTGCATTGCCAAGATATCAACCTACTCCCAAGAAACTGACATCCACCAATTGTGGATTTTCTATCAAATTTATCACCACCATAGTCACTGTCTGAATATGCAATAAGCTCCAATGGTGAATCTTTTGGATACCATAATCCTAGATCTGGATAACATCTAAGGTACCTAAAGATTCTCTTGACAGCATGAAGGTGACATTCTTTGGGAGTCACTTGATGGCGTGCACATGCACAAACATCAAACATAATGTCAGGTCTTGAGGCTGTGAGATACATCAATGAACCAATCATTGATCTATAGTGCCTGACATCCACATCTTTTCCATCTCCAACTTTTCCCCAAGGGTGTTCTCTATCCATAGGAGTACTGACCCTCTTTTCATGTGGAGAAAAGCCAAACTTCTTCAAGATTTCTGCCATATATTTATCCTGAGAGATGAAGATACCATCTTTTTTCTGCTGAACGTGTAACCCTAGAAAGAAGTTCATCTCCCCCATGGCACTCATCTTGAATTTGTCTGTCATAAGCTTGGAAAAGTCTTCACTCATCTTTGGATTAGTAGAGCCAAAGATGATATCATCCACATAAACCTGAACAAGTAAGACATCCTTACCAGTCTTCTTTGTAAATAAGGTCTGGTCTATGGTTCCCCTTTTGAATCCATTTTCCACCAGATAGGTGGACAATGTGCCCTACCATGTTCTTGGGGCTTGATGAAGTCCATACATAGCTTTCTTGACTCTATACACCTTGTCTGGATGCTCTGGATCTTCAAAACCAGAAGGCTGCATGACATATACCTCCTCAACAATTGTGCCATAAAGAAAAGCACTCTTCACATCCATTTGATAGACAGTAAAGCCCATGCAGGAAGCATAGGCTAGAAATATCCTTATAGCCTCAATCCTTTCAACTGGTGCAAAGACCTCCTCATAGTCTATCCCTTCCTCTTGTGTATATCCTTGAGCCACTAAACGTGCCTTGTTTCTGACCACAATGCCTCTTTCATCTTTCTTGTTTCTAAGAACCCATCTTGTCCCAATAGGTCTGACATATCTGGGACAATCAACCAGCTCCCAAACATCCTGAATAACAAATTGGTGAAGCTCATTCTGCATTGCTTCCACCCAACTTGGTTCTTTGAGAGCATCAAAAATCTTCTTGGGTTCCTGTTGTGACAAAAAACAGGCAAACGAACATGCTTGAACAAGAGGGGTATCAACCTTCTTGTGTATATTGGCAATAAATCCTCCAAGATTCTGATGAGATCTTCTAGTCTGAACAGGAGACGTGACATCTCCAATAATTTGAGAAGAGGGGTGATTCTTCATAGTAGAAGTAAGAACTCCTCCCTCAAAAAGTCTGTTGTCATTAATCTCATCATCCAAGTTACCAATATCTTCTTCAGACTCTCTTCCATCAATATCTGAATGAACCTCTCCATTTCTGCTTGAAGGTTCACCTTGTTCATAATTTGAAGAGAAAAGATGGGCAAAGGTGTTGTCAACGCCTGAACCAAGATTATCATCGTTTGATCCATCCACGCCTGAAATGGTGTTGTCAACGTTTGAGCCATCAACGCCTGAATTTGTCCTATTAGCGCCAAATTTTCCTTTGTTAGCGCCTGAAGGACCATGCATGTTGTTAACTGGTGATACTTGGGGACCACCATTTTCCTTTCCAGCAGCAGCAGCAGCAGCAAAAGCATCTGTCCATATGGGAATTGTGACATACTCAAGTATGGGAGATGACTTGTCTGCTTGTGATCCAACCTCTTCATTAACCTGTGTTCCTGAAACATCAACAACTAGTTCTTCCACAATATTTGAAGTTACCTTCATAATGTCTGGATTAGTAACAGGCATATAATTCAAAGTCCTAGATAGAGGTTCCAAGTCAAACAACCAATTTGGACCACTTTCAGGATCACTAGGTTTACTTTCTAAAAACCTAACATGTACTTTTTCAAGTATACGTTTTTCCTTCTTAAGGTAAACCCTATATCCCTTGCTCTGCACTGAATATCCCATGAAGTAGCCTTCATCACCTTTAGCACTGAATTTACCTAAGGCATCACTAGTATCTAATACAACTACATGACAACCAAAAGGTTTAAGAAAACCAATATTAGGTTTCCTTCCCCAAAGTAATTCATAAGGTGTTTTGTTATGTATCTTCTTGACCAATGCTCTATTTTGTACATAACAAGCTGTATTCACAGCCTCAGCCCAAAAAGCTATGGGAAAGTGAGCATCAGCCAACATAGTCCTGGCTACTTCAATTAGGGTTCTATTCTTTCTCTCAACAACCCCATTTTGCTGTGGGGTTCTGGCAATACTAAACTGCCTAGTAATCCCTTTCTTGGCACAAAAATCATCCAACAATTTATTTCTAATCTCACCACCATTATCACTTCTAAGCATTTTAACTTCATTACCAGTCTTTTTCTTAATTTGGTTAATAAAGTTAATTAAAGTATCAGTAGTGTCACTTTTCATGGCTAAAAAGAAAGTCCAAGTAAACCTAGAAAAATCATATGTGATGACAAAGCAGTATGATTTACCATTCAAACTCTCTATATTAGTTGGACCAAACAGGTCCATATGCAGCAAGTGAAGTGGTTTAGAACTAGAGTGCACCTGTTTAGACTTAAATGAGACCTTGTGCTGTTTGCCTTTAAGGCATGCAACACAAGAGTGGTCATTATGGAAAGCCTTTTCAGGCAAACCATCAACCAAACCAAGTCTCACAACTCTATTTATATTTTTAAAGTTAATGTGCCCTAGTCTCCTGTGCCATAGATTACTCTCATCAACTGAAGCTTTAGCATAAAAACATGACATGTTATTATTCATCCTAATACCATTAAGATTCACATTATAAATGTCCTTATGCCTAGGTGTTCTATAGTCAATAAATTTCTCATCTGGCATTTTAAAATCCTTGCTCAACACCAAGCATTCAGTATTAGTGAAAAGAACCTTATTTTTGTTATTACAAACTTGTGATACACTAAAAAGATTATAATCAAGTTCTTTTACCAGAAATACGTTTTCAAAACGCAAGTTGTTGGTGAGTAATGTTCCTTTGCCTGTGATAGTTCCATATCCGCCTCCAAAGTAAACTTTATCACCATCCTTAATGGGAGTGAAGTTTGTCAGATAATCTTCCTTCCCAGTCATGTGCCTAGAGCATCTACTATCCCAATAGCCATAATCATTCACCTATTTTTGAATGCACTACACATAAAGAAAACAAATTAGTTTTCTTTGGGAACCCAAGCCTGATCAGACTTGGATTCATCTGGTTGTTCAACAAGAACAGACTTAGTTCTCATAACAACCCTTTGTTCATCCCTTTTTGGATGAAACACCCAGTTAACCCCAATTGGTTTTGTGATGACCTTTGAAATATAATTAAATTTGTTGCACGTCATAGAAATCCCATTAAAATTAGGGTTTTGATCTTGCTTAGGTCTCCATGTCAAGCTAGAAGAAGCTCTAGACCCCTTTCCCTGTGGTTGCAAATATTTAGGTCTGGCAACATTTCTGTCAGCGTTTGATTTGGTCTTTTCAACGCTGAAATTACCCTTATCAGCGTTGAACCTAGGGTTTGTTACAGGAACCCATTGCCTATTAGACCATGTATTGGTCTTCTAAAAAGGTCTTTGTCCATGAGTGTTAGACCCTTTAGTGAAGAATGGGGCTGGTCTAACAACTTGTGGACTTTGCTCCACAAATGTTTTGGGTCTGACATTGTTTGACCTTTTGTCAGCGTTGACCTTGGAAGCGTTGACACACTTATAGGCTAAATGTGAAAAGCTACCGCAAGTATAACAGGCTTTTCTAGACATAACTCTAGGTCTAGAAGAAAAGAAACCTGTTCCATTACCAAGGTTTCTACAATTGGTATCACTAACTTGCCTTTTTGGTGACCTAGTATTTCTATACATTTCTGCATACTTAATGCTAGGTTTTCTAACAGTGTTTGAGACAAGGTCAACAGTCTTGCCAGTGATTGGGTTTGTTACTTTGATAGGGGTCGACTCATTTGGACTATCACAAAGCATGCCACCCTTGACAAACAAGGTAGGGTTGGCTTTCTTCCATTCATTCAAATTAGTCAACTTTTGCCTATATTCCTCTACTGGGGTAAGGAATCTTGGTGGAGGAATAAATTCCTCTTCTTGGAGTTCTGGTAAACCAGTCCAAGATAAGTCCTTTCTTTGGACACCATAGAAGTCCCTAGCTGGTGGTGGAACACCATAATACTCTTTCATCCGAATCCTAGTCATGTCCCTAGAATCCCTATGTTTACTAACACATTCTTCTAGGGTTTGTGAGGCCTTATCAAATCTCTGAATTTTAAGGTCTACATTATCCTTATTCTTGATAGCCTCATCTAACTTAGCCTGTAATTCAGCATTGACCCTTTCCATGATGTTTCAAATATCATTACTAGCTTTAAATCATGTTTTAAGATATTTATTTTATCTTTTAGGTCAAGCTCCATTTTCTTATACTCAGTTACAGTCTTTTCAGTTTGAGTAAGAGCAAGTTGATAGTTAGACAACTTGCATCTCTCAGTACTCACATCTCCTAACAATCTTAAAACCTCTTTGTTAAGTCTTTCAGTATTCAAACGACAACCCGTACTACAAAAAGCATCATCATATACCTCATTGTCTGATGAAGATGAGGAGTGTGCCATGAGAGCATATTGGACATGCTCTTCTTCTTCTGTCTCAGCAACCAAAGCTTTATCCTGTTCCTCATCCTTAGCTAAATAGCTCCAGTCCCATCCAATACCATCAATTTCTTGTACTGCCACCATGGCCTTAGGATCCTGAGCCTTAACAATTTGGATTGAGGGTTTTCCAGCATCAGATCTTCTTGGAGATCTGCATTCTCTCATAAAGTGCCCCATACGATGACAATTGTAACACTCAACTATGGATTTATCAAATCCAGCAGTGTCCTTTGCATTAAAGGTCATCTTCTTCTTGAACATTCTATTCCATCTGTTTGCTCTTATACTTGCAAGAGCCATGTTCCACTTTATATCCATATCCTCTAGATGCTCATCACTTATTTGCTCAAGGTACTCGTATGTAATCACTGAACCATTGGGCAATGAAGCAATGTATGCACACACAGTATCCAGATCAATACCAGTAGGCTTAACTCTTGGAGAGTCAATTTTGTATGTGTCAGCGTCTGAATGTGAGGCATTGACAGGACATGATCCAGCGTTGACACATGTTGATCCAGTAACTAGGTGCATGTATGAATCCTCCTGATCAAATTGACCTTCACTATGTGAGAAGAAGGCCATGTTACCGTTGGTAGACTTACTTCCATGATCCAAAAGAGTTTCATTCTCCAACAGCCTCAGTTTGTTGTAGACATCATCAAAAGTAGAACTTTTGTGAGTGTTGTTGGCAATTATAGATCTTGCCTCAATCTTCCATGCATCACTAAGGCTTTTAAGAAAAGTGGCAATAATGTCAACATCACCAATTACTGTCCCCATGAAGGACAACTTGCTTGTAATGTCAAGAAGTCTGCTTCTCACACTACTTAGCTTCTCATTAGGTTGAGACTTAAAAACAACATACTCATGTAAGAGTTGCTTCCTTTTCTCTTCCACAGTATCAGCATTACCACCATATGCAACTTCAAGGGCTGCCCAAAGGTCTTTTGCAGACTCATAACCTATGTATTTGTGCTGATTTTCTTGTCCCAAAGAGAGTTTCAGAATGCTTAGGGTTTTCATATCAACCCTTTTCTTTGCTATGTCGTCAGCAGACACAGCTCTACCATCTTCAGGTTTTTCTTTCTTATCTTCTTCAGAGCATCCTTGAACAGTTGATCTTGTAGCAATGGCATCTGCAATATTTTGAGCTTTATTGAATGTGTTTCTATATTCAATAATCTCCCAGAGAGTATAGTCATGGATTTGCAGATATTGCTCAAATTTGAACTTCCATAGCTTAAAATTGTCTGCATCTAGCATCGGAATCTTGATGTTGTGGTTTGAGGAGGAGGAGGTTACTTCTGGAGTAGACATGATGTTTTTAGGGTTTTGTGAAAATTAGGGTTTTGGTGATTTTGGGTTCTTGTGTTCTTTTAGATCAAAGTTTCTCAACAAGCTCTGATACCACTTTGTTAATGCAAGTGATGCCTAAAAACATTATTAGTGTTAACTAATCTTTCTTAGTTTTGATCACAACAAACCATACAACACATTTAGTGTAAAACACAAAATGAATTATTTAACTAACACTATCATCAAGGTAATAATCATATCACTAACCTTTCTTAATCATACTTAGTGATCATCAAAATGATTATCCTTAAAACTTACTTTTGTTAATATGACAAAAGACTTTTTAATAAACTTTCTTTTTTATAAAATGTTTTATTAAAATGGAAAATGAAAATTTGAAAATGGCATATTCCAAATGCTGTTAGAATATCCTTTGAAGGGTTCAAATACCTCAGATATTCCCACCCACTAAAAGACAAAAAACTGAGCGGAGTCTAGTGGCGGTACCTTAAGTACCTACGCGGTACCTTAGCGATATGGTACCACGGGGTGAGATAAGGTACCGCGCACAGTAGCCGTTATAGAACCGTTATACTTTGTATCCTTTAAATAGTGGGTCAAATCTCATTTTCCAGTAAGCCTCTTGGACGTTTTTCTCAGCCCTCTTTCTATTTTCTATAGCTTAATCATTAGTAAATGATCACTTAAATTGTTAAGGATGTTTACATATGATTATCCTCTTGATCCCCTCCTTTAGCTTGTCCAATGAGAAGATCACTCACTCACTAGTGTTGTGATAAAGATGAATCTATGAGCTAGTCATATTCATCATGATACCCTTTTTGTTTTAGGTCAATCCAATGTATTTATGAATACTTGGACTAGTTGTGTTCATCCAAGTTATTTGTGGATACTTAGATTTGTTGTGTACATCCATTGCATATGTGTTTGCTTGGATTTGTGTTGTGTAAATCCAAGCTATATGTGTGTACTTGGATAAGTCTAGTTGAGTTGTAATATATTTGATTAGGAGTTCTCACTAAACTATAAAGTGATGTGGTTGTGTCTTGTGAGTTCCCACTAAACTTAAAAGTGATTAGTAGTTGTGTTGTGTGAAGTTCTCACTTAGCTTCAAAGTGAAGAGTCGTGAAGATTGGTTCTAGCTTTCGATTAGAACTCGACATCTAGCCTTGTGTCGTAAAATGGTGAAGTAGGCAACGTCGTGAAGATTGGTTCTACCTTAAGATTAGAACCCGACATCTAGCCTTGTGTCGTTAAATTGTGAAGTAGGCAACGTCGTGTAGATTGGTCCTAGCTAAAGATTAGGTCTCGACATTTAGCTTAGTGTCGGAAAATAATGTAAGCAACGATGTAAGGTTTTCTCCGCCGAGAAGGGAGCTTGTGGATATAGTGGAAATCTCGAGTAGGTGTACTCGAGGAGTGGAGTAGAAACGAGGATAGAGCCTCGTTGTCGAACCACTATAAATCTTGGTGTCTTCCCACTAGGTTGTCTCTTTCCTTACTCTTTACTTATTTCATTATCATTATACTTGCCTATTATCTTTGCTAGTGCATTTGAATTGAACCTAATCATTATGCAACTTAGTCTCAAGTAAAAGATAGTTTTGATACAAACCAAATTGAAAGTAATTTTAATTTGGTCACCAATCGAAGAGAAACTATTCAATCCCCCCCTTCTAGTTTCTACAATTTGTATCAGAGCGATGGTCACTCAAGTAAGTATATTGTACTTTGAAACTTGGATCGATCCATTGTCTCCTCAAATTAGAAGGTCTAGTTGTACTAAAGTTTCTCTTTGGTCAAAACTATGTTTTCTTTGAAAATAGGTCTTTTAATTGATAATATTGCATCCCACTTAAGATTAGTAGCCTTTATGCATTTTAGATATACTCTTGAAATGTATCTACTAGTTTGCATCTTGCTTTGTATAGGTACTCATGAAGATCAATCACTTAATTGGTTGTGGATTGAGTTACTTGCACTTGTAGAAGAATCATCTTCATTGATCTTTAACATCTTTGAATGATGATACCAAGATGATTGGGAATGATACTAGTCCTTGAAGACTTAGTACTCATCATAGTCATTGATTGGGAATAGCACTTATTCCTTCATGGATTGCTCTTTGTGGCCAAGGTACGCTTTCGTTCTTCCACACGCCCTTTGATCATTCTTTTGGTCATTACTTGACTATGTGCTTGTTCTCGGCATCCTTGCCTTGATATTTATTTGTGGTTTGTGTTTCTTTTCTTTTATCCTCTCAAACCTTCTTTGCTTGGATACTTGACTCACTATGGTGATGTAGAGTGAGTTAGTATAAGCTTAAAGTATCAAGCATGATTTCCATGGTTTGCACCCATACGGTTAGTAGGCCCTTTGTGGGAGAGAAAGTGAATTAATACCTTGCTCATATATTGGTTTAGACTAAAACTATTATTGAAAGTGATCTTAGTCTATACTTGAATAATTGCTTTGTACTCATTCATTACCAAAGCCGTTTAACGTTTCGCCGAAAAGGCACGTCTTAAACCACTATATATAACACAAGCTCTTCGTTACAACTATTTGAAGATTGTCATTAATCCCTTGAGCATTGGTCCTAGTCTTGATTCACTTCCATTGACTTCTCTCCACTTAGTCGTTTTGCTACGAGTAGTCGTTTGTCCGTTTCGGTTCTTTTCGATCTTGATTTAACTCGTAATCCTTCGTTAAGGCATATTGCTTAGTGTTTTGGTGATCCAATGATATTCTAAAAGGCTCATGATTTAATCTTAAGTATTTTAGAAAAACTTGATTTTCAAAATTTGGCGTTTTTCATAGATAAAAACCTGCCTCTGTAGGCGGTTCCTTATCTACGCGGCTCAAACCCGCGGTTCCTTATCGATAAGGTACCGCGGGCAGTAAGTTTTGTCAGAGCGCCAGTTTTAGTTTTTTATTCTTTTTCAAACCAAACTCTCTCTCTCCCAAAAACACACAGCCGACGGGTTTTACCTTTTCCACCATTGTTGAAGCTTCCAAAACCTTCAATCACTCAAATTAATTGATTCCAAGTTGTGGGTTTAACTCATCCTTCATCTAACATAATTTAATTGTAAGTATTTTCTTTCAATTTCATCTATTTTGTTCTAGGGTTCATCCTTTCATAAATGGGGATTTTTAAAATTGAAATTGAATTAAAACCTTAATAGGAATGTGGGTTGACATGGTTATTTTACTATGATTCCTTAGGTTGATATTCATTAAGATTTCACTAAAACCCACTTGTAGAACAAATCCGAATTTAGGCTAAATGATTTTGGTTGAATGATGGATTTGAGATGAACCCATGAACAAGTAGGTAATGACATTGTTAATGCTTACCTAAAAACCTTGTTTTGAAAAACCAATGTTATAATCCATTGTTGATCTAACATAGATCATGTGTTCTTGGTTAATGATGGAATAGACACATTGTGAAGATGAGAATGATATGGATTCAATCCTATGTTTGTCAAGAAATTGATATAACACATTTTCATTTTTCGTTTTCCTTTTTGATTTTCATATGAGTGATTGGATATATTTTTGTTGGGTCAAAAAGTTGATGTGGCAGAAACTCAAAAACGAAGAAAACATGAAGAAATTGTCCAAGCGTTGTCAAGAGTTAATCAAGCGTTGACATGAGTTAATTAGGCGTTGATGGCTCAAGCATTGTCGTGTGCAATCCAAGCATTGTCACATGCAATTCAAGCATTGACAAAACGTAGACAAAGAAGCTTATGGAAGCTTCTATTTAGATAAACATGCAAAAGATATTCTGCATAAGTTTATTTAAATAGAAGATTTACTTGTTTATTCATCATTATCTCTTGTAAACCCTAATCCTTACACTATAAAAGAAACCAAGGGTCATAGGTTTTATTCATTCAACTCATTCACAATGTAAACCTAAAGTGTGTGTCGACTAGACGTGGGATTCAATGTATACACGTCTAGTGATTGTTTGTTATTAATATAATGAACAATCCAATTGTGTTTTAATTCATGTTATTGTGCCTAAACACCTTGTTAATGGTTGTTGTTCTAATTCCGCTTTGATTATGTTAATCATATGAACAATGATCATTCCTAGTAGCTTAAAAGATCCGGAAATCAAGGTTTCCACAATTGGTATCAGAGCCTCGTGGCTCGTGATGCTAGGACCAACAAGGTGTTCGTATATCGTGAAGAAGAAGAAAAATTCGTATAGAGTTTTTCTGGACGTTTTTGTGTGCGCAGCAGTATTCAGAAGGTCATAACTTTTGATTGAACCGTTGGATCGTCACGAAATTTTATATGTGTTTTCTACATACATAGATCTAAACATCCACCGGAGGGATTGTCGAGTTTTATCCCCAGGAAAAAGTTATTAGGCGTCAACGTTGGTTGATGAGTGATTTTCAGATTTTCTGTTTCACATAAAATAATGAATTAGGGTTTATATTAAACCCTAGAATCGATTTTTAAACAGAAAAGAAGGAGTTTTGTGGCTAATGAAGGAGTTAAAGTGTTAGGAGTTCATCCAAAACCCTAGATCCATTGGTTTTGTGATGTTTGCTGTTAGGGTTTTTGAGTAAACCCTAGATTCAAGATCGATACTACTCCTGTTTATGTATTGGCTATTAAGATTGGAGGAGAAAAAGGTGCGTTCTGCTTGTATTTGTTTATGATCTGTTCACATGGGATATTCACAAAGAATAAATACGAGGCTACGCATTTGATTGGTAATTCACGTCTGCATTCACACGGCCAAAGGAGGAATAATTTATATTCGCTACTGTTCACATATGAAGCTCGTTTATTGGTGGAGGTTATTCTGTGTTCACACGGTCAATTATTATTTAATGATTGTGTTCACATGATTAATATAGACATGCGATTCACAGGATCAAAGTTATAACAGCTTTGTGTTCACACAGTGAGAAGTTTTTGATTGGTTATTCAGTATATGTTCACACGGTTCTAGCCTTCTAATTGGTGGACAAAAACATGCGATGGGAATTTAGGCTGTTAAGGATGCAGCAAAAGAAATTGAACGTGTTTATTCAATTGTTTGGTGATAGAATATACACACGCAGACGTCATAAAGATTTTAAATTCAAATGTGGGCTTTTGGTCAACGTTGCTGGTTAGTTAAATTGACGTTGATAAGGAAGGTCCATAGTATAAATGGAGCAGATAGAGTCACGTTTTGATTTTGACATATCAGAAAGGCAAAAATGTGGGAAAGTGATGAGTATAAGCTGTTTTTTAGGTATTCAATATAAATATCTATTATATATTTGGTTACCTATTTATTAGGCACTTTATTCTACATTTATTTACTGAGATTGTGCATGGAATACATGGAATTCGATACTGGTTATTCTAAACGTTGACAAGAATCAGATGCTCACTGATGAAACTGACGCTGACAAGGGTTGTAATGACGCTGACAAAGAGTGAAAATTTGACGCTGACAGAATAAGTCAACGCTGATAGAGTTGACAGTGTCGTCCGAGATATGGTTTTTCAAACGCTGTTAGGT
The DNA here is from genome assembly GCA_025667525.1 of Glebionis coronaria. Classification (NCBI taxonomy): domain Eukaryota; kingdom Viridiplantae; phylum Streptophyta; class Magnoliopsida; order Asterales; family Asteraceae; genus Glebionis; species Glebionis coronaria. The sequence continues at coordinate 170,637,440 of CM046880.1, forward strand.
ATTGTCCGATATGTGACAATACACATTCCAGATATATTGGATAGAGAAGGATCTTGGACAACACAATGATTGCTGCTGTTTGAGAAAATTGGTACGTTTTTAGCACACAAAAAGGTGGAAATTACACACGAAGGTACATGGAATCTCCGTTTTAATATAAAATATCATGTTGATATTTATGGCTCGGATATTTTTAAAAGGAATTAATGATTTTAAGGCGAGTTAGCAACCATTCATGAAGAATTTTATTGGATTATGTAATCGGGATAGCCTTGTGAAAGAGTTATTCGTTGACAGATTTTTACATATGAAGATATTGACTTGTCATGAAGAGGTGTTAGCTTAAGGGGAAGAATTCTTATGGTAAGTTTGATGATTGAAGAAGATTTTCGCAAGTTTGTGTTCTATCATATCTTAAAGTTGTGCACTCTCAGCCATATACTTTAAAGGTAACTTGTTCGTGCTTTACATGGTTGGTGACGAAGACTTGTCATAACACTTGAAGGAGTTACATTATCGTGCTCAGTGTCTCACAAAGGATGAGAATATTGACAAGGGATCGAGGTCTACTTATACTTTATGCCATGAGTATAAGTTCTTAGTCACATGGATAGTACAAGACATGGAACACAAGATTGGGTTATTCTACTTCTACATCAAGAATATCTTATTTATTTTTCGTCAAGATCATTACTTAGAGCTACATATGGAGAATCTTCAACATTGCAACATTGTTTACTTCCTTGTTGATGTGACAAAAAGGGGAAGAAAATACATGCTACACTTGAGGGGAAGCAACTTGAAGATCATGTACAACTTACAAGAGATACACATAGAGTTTTGCCACTATCAACTAGGGGAAGATTGTTGGGTCAAAAAGTTGATGTGGCAGAAACTCAAAAACGAAGAAAACATGAAGAAATTGTCCAAGCGTTGTCAAGAGTTAATCAAGCGTTGACATGAGTTAATTAGGCGTTGATGGCTCAAGCATTGTCGTGTGGAATCCAAGCATTGTCACATGCAATTCAAGCATTGACAAAACGTAGACAAAGAAGCTTATGGAAGCTTCTATTTAGATAAACATGCAAAAGATATTCTGCATAAGTTTATTTAAATAGAAGATTTACTTGTTTATTCATCATTATCTCTTGTAAACCCTAATCCTTACACTATAAAAGGAACCAAGGGTCATAGGTTTTATTCATTCAATTCATTCACAATGTAAACCTAAAGTGTGTGTCGACTAGACGTGGGATTCAATGTATACACGTCTAGTGATTGTTTGTTATTAATATAATGAACAATCCAATTGTGTTTTAATTCATGTTATTGTGCCTAAACACCTTGTTAATGGTTGTTGTTCTAATTCCGCTTTGATTATGTTAATCATATGAACAATGATCATTCCTAGTAGCTTAAAAGATCCGGAAACCAAGGTTTCCACAATTTTGTTTGTATTTAGGTACTTAATCATGCCTTCTTAATATCAAAAAGATCATCAATACACTAGACAATACATGCCAAACCTCTCCCAAAGCTATGCTTCCCCCCAACTTCAAAACGCTTTTCCATCCCTTTCCACTCGTTTTTTCCATGAGGGTAGAGTCGTTGAAAAGGAAATAACGGGTTATGACTATATCCAATCTATGTTTGAGCTTTCGGGGTTTGATTGCTTGCTCAACATAGAAGAAGATATTTACCCCTTATTCCTTCTTGAATTCTTTAGCACCTACTCCATGCTTGAATACAATGGAGAAATCTTCATTTGTTTGGTGTTGAATGATCAATTGATTCAATACTCCCTCGAAATCTTTGGTCAAATTCTCGGTGTGCCATATGAAGGCACTTGTCGTTTTATGGATAAATGGAGACTTGATGCCCTCACAGAATCCTTCGATAAACCTCCAAATGACCTCACCGAAATTGATCTAGAGTTCATCCTTGACATCATCTCGAAAGAGCGTGACGGAAACGTTGTGAGAAGCCTTCATTCAAATGTATGAAATGTGAATCGATATGAAGTGCTCTCTAGCGACCTTAAGGATTTTATGGTCCAATGGGCCAATATCCTTAGGGAGAATGTCTTTTGTGTTGGTGGAAACCGAGATCATATCCCGACGTGTATGCTGCATATGTTGAGTTGCATCTTTACATCCACCAAGTACAACTTGGCATTCTATATCGCTCGACGAATCAATTATGCCCTTTCGAAGCCCAAGACAAAACTTCCCTATGCTATGCTTCTAACTCGCCTTTTCAAAAGGGTTGCTCATGATTTTCCCCACCTTGATCTTTCTCGCTTCTACCCGGTTCATCGGGTTATGTTGCCTATTCAAGAGGCATATGCAAGAAAGACAAGAAGTGATCGAGGATCGAGAAAATCTGATCATCAAGAGATGGATGATGAGGACATGGACATGCCAACAAGTGATGGTGATGGCATAGGTACTAGTTCTCATTTCCACTCTTCGAGTAATTCCCATCCATCCTCAAACCCATTCAAGGATGAATTTGAAGACTTAGCTCCTCCTCCTCATCATTCTAGTGAAGTACCGGAAGATCTCAATATGGAGCATCTTTACCGTGAAAACCTTAGAACTCAAGGGGAATTGCACGAACACCAGGTTGAATCAAGAAAAGGTTTCAAGTTCTTGGGGAATATGATCAAGGGATTGGGGAAGAAGAGAAGGTGAAAGCTTTGAAATATTTTCAAAGAATACATGTTGGTTAACATGTAATGTTGAACAATTTTATTTTATCTTGGATGTGTATTAACTTATGATGGCATGTTTGAATTATCTTTTATCTTGATCCTTAATTTTAATTATGCCTTCTTGTTAGTGATTTACATAGCTTTGTGCTTGCCTTATGATAGTTAGCTTATTAGATTATGATATGTAGTTAACTTTGTCTTGTGAATCCTTTGGGAAAAATCTGGGTTTATCAAAAACTGGGATGGGAAATTTTTGAAAGCCCACTGGTCGCGGTTCCATATCGACCCGCGGTTCCTTATAGATAAGGTACCGCCAGTCCTAGATAAGGAACCGCCGATCATTGTGCACGACAGCATCTTTGCTTTACACTGTTTTCTTAAATTTTTGTAAACCTTGCATGATTTTCAGTAATAAACTGCACATTTCCTAAACTAGGTTACCTAAATTCATTATTCACCTAAAATAATTTTAACCCATTACTAGTTTGGATCATCCCCTCACCCATTTAAACCCTCCTTGTTTGCCATGTTCTTCACACATCAAACATACTTCCCTAAACCTTAAACCACCCTAATCAACCATGTTGTGTACCAAAACCTCAAACACTTCCAAGACCTCCACCCCAAGGAAAACACTCAAAATAAGGGTTAAGGTAGCTAAGCCTAACTCCTCACCTTTCCACACACCTAAGAATGAGATGGCTCCTATCCTCATTTCTTCATCACCTTCCCCACCTCTTGCACCATGCAAGACCTCATCCACCCAACTCAAACATCCCAATTTTGGGTGTTCTACTTTCCCTCCTTTTGGGTGATCCATACTATGGGTTTCAACAAACTCATGGTCCTAGTTGTCCATGTTGTCTCTACAACCACTACATCATCCATAACCTAAGGATGGATATGTATGGACTACATAGGAGGTTGCAAGAGTTCTTGCTTGCCTTGTTCTCCATGCCTCCTCCTAGGAGATGAATGATGGAGTTTTCATGATAAGAGTTTTCAAAACCAAGCCAAAGAAAACTACTTATCTAGATTTAATGATAAGCTAGCTATGTATTAGTTAGTTTTATTTGTCTTTGTACTTGTTTCCTTAATGAATGTTTCATGTTGTTGACTTATTGATTTAGCTTTGTGTGTTTCTATCCTTTTGTGCACACTAATCAACTTTAATTTGAAATTAAAATTGAACCTAAATCTATCACAACCCCTAAACTTGACTAAAATTGGTTCAAAATGATATCTAAATTATTTTGTCACCCTTTGTCAAGACATTCTTTGTGAATGTGTTGCTTTATGCAACCCTAGCATATTTTGGTGCTAATAGAGGTAAAATTCCAAGATTTGCAACTTTTTGAAAAAGTCTTAGTTTTTCCCAAAACCCAGGAAAAACTTAGTTTCAAGTCCACTAGACGCGGTTCCTTAAAGTCCCGCGGTTCCTTAGCGATATGGAACCGCTGGTCCCTATAAGCTACCGCGGACAGTAAGTGACTTTTGACGAATTTTTGGTCAAAACCTTTAAAACCCTATTCCCTGTCAAGATTCCTTGTTTACTTAAATTGACTAAACATTCCTTGACACTACACATTTTGTATTCAAATTCTTACCTTGATTACCTTTTTACTTATACCCCAACCTTGAGATTTCATTCTCACACCTTCCCAACCTTGAGAATTCATTCTGACACAACCTTGAGATTTCATTCTCACACCTTCCCAACCTTGAGAATTTATTCTCACATAACCTTGAGATATCATTCTCACACTCTCACAATGCCTAACTCCTACATTCCTAACCTTGACATTACTTTGTCACAACCCCACTCACCCAAAGCTTCCTCATCCAAGCTTTCAAAGAAACCGAAAATCTCGGTTCGACCTATTTGGGTTAAGAAGAATGAACCATCTTCGTCCAAACCACCCAAAAACCCTACCTTCTCTCCAATCAAGTATTGGAATGAGACTTATACCATAAACCCCATCACCGGAGCAAAAGAAAATATTCTCTCACCACCACAATCCTTCAATACCCCTCAACTCAATGACCTTTCAACCTTCCCAAACCTCACAAGGCATTGTGAAAACATTCCCAAACCCATAACCCCACCACCACCAAACCCTAAGTTTGATGCCATACCCCCATCAAACGATTTTGTGTTACATCATGGATCCTCGTATGATTGTTGCCGATTTCAACAAATTGAACTTGCTCATGTGTATGAGAAGTTAAATTTTCTTGAATTCCCCCTCACTTGACCTCCCATTCAAGTTTTTGTTCCGGTGGACAAAACTTCGAATGATGCATCGTCGTCTTTTTAGTTTTTTTTTAGCAATCTTGGAAAATATCACTATTAGTATAGCTTATGCTTAGTGGTTTATTTTCCATATTTATTGCTTTTAGATACTCATATTGTGTGTATGACTATCTTCTTTGTTGTTTTTTTCCTTTATGTAACCTTTGTGTTATTTGTGTGCTATTTCAATAGTTCAATTTTGAGTTGATCTTGGTTAACTTTTACAATTGATTATGGGTGATTCCATCAATTCTAAGATTTAACCCATTGACAAGCTTATCATCTTCATTGGATTGAAGTTTGATTTTTTCAATTACCTCCATGGACATACTTAGCAAAATACTTACTTCTAATTTGAGATTTCTTCTCTTTCTCCCTCTCAAGTTACTTAGTAGGTAGTGATCATATATACATTGGTGTTTCTTTCCTTTCTACTAACCTTTACGTAGCATGTCACCTTAGCTCACAAACTTGGTGCCCCAAGCAAGGGGGAGAAACCACCAAGGGGGAGCTACTAGCAAAGTTCGATGTTCTTCAAAGACTTGAGCTAACCTTTTTGCTATGACAAAGGTGGAGAAATGATAGTGATAAACTAGTTAATAATTCCATATTTTGTGTTTCTACGTAAATGAGTTAATCGTTTGTCGTAATAAAAAAGGGGGAGATTGTTAATGCAAGTGATGCCTAAAAACATTATTAGTGTTAACTAATCTTTCTTAGTTTTGATCACAACAAACCATACAACACATTTAGTGTAAAACAGAAAATGAATTATTTAACTAACACTATCATCAAGGTAATAATCATATCACTAACCTTTCTTAATCATACTTAGTGATCATCAAAATGATTATCCTTAAAACTCACTTTTGTTAATATGACAAAAGACTTTTTAATAAACTTTCTTTTTTAGAAAATGTTTTATTAAAATGGAAAATGAAAATTTGAAAATGGCATATTCCAAATGCTGTTAGAATATCCTTTGAAGGGTTCAAATACCTCAGATATTCCCACCCCACTAAAAGACAAAAAACAGAGCGGAGTCTAGTGGCGGTACCTTAAGTACCTACGCGGTACCTTAGCGATATGGTACCGTGAGGTGAGATAAGGTACCGCGCACAGTAGCCGTTATAGATCCGTTATACTTTGTCTCCTTTAAATTGTGGGTCAAATCTCATTTTCCAGTAAGCCTCTTGGACGTTTTTCTCAGCCCTCTTTCTATTTTCTATAACTTAATCATTAGTAAATGATCACTTAAATTGTTAAGGATGTTTACATATGATTATCCTCTTGATCCCCTCCTTTACCTTGTCCAATGAGAAGATCACTCACTCACTAGTGTTGTGATAAAGATGAATCTATGAGCTAGTCATATTCATCATGATATCCTTTTTGTTTTAGGTCAATCCAATGTATTTATGAATACTTGGACTAGTTGTGTTCATCCAAGTTATTTGTGGATACTTGGATTTGTTGTGTACATCCATTGCATATGTGTTTGCTTGGATTTGTGTTGTGTAAATCCAAGCTATATGTGTGTACTTGGATAAGTCTAGTTGAGTTGTAATAGATTTGATTAGGAGTTCTCACTAAACTATAAAGTGATGTGGTTGTGTCTTGTGAGTTCTCACTAAACTTAAAAGTGATTAGTAGTTGTGTTGTGTGAAGTTCTCACTTAGCTTCAAAGTGAAGAGTCGTGAAGATTGGTTCTAGCTTTCGATTAGAACTCGACATCTAGCCTTGTGTCGTAAAATGGTGAAGTAGGCAACGTCGTGAAGATTGGTTCTACCTTAAGATTAGAACCCGAAATCTATCCTTGTGTCGTTAAATTGTGAAGTAGGCAACATCGTGTAAATTGGTCCTAGCTAAAGATTAGGTCTCGACATTTAGCTTAGTGTCGAAAAATAATGTAAGCAACGATGTAAGGTTTTCTCCGCCGAGAAGGGAGCTTGTGGATATAGTGGAAATCTCGAGTAGGTGTACTCGAGGAGTGGAGTAGAAACGAGGATAGAGCCTCGTTGTCGAACCACTATAAATCTTGGTGTCTTCCCACTAGGTTGTCTCTTTCCTTACTCTTTACTTATTTCATTATCATTATACTTGCCTATTATCTTTGCTAGTGCATTTGAATTGAACCTAATCATTATGCAACTTAGTCTCAAGTAAAAGATAGTTTTGATACAAACCAAATTGAAAGTAATTTTAATTTGGTGATCGAAGAGAAACTATTCAACCCCCCCGCTTCTAGTTTCTACACACTTGTTGATCCCAAACTTAGATCGATTTAGCTTGTGTAAACGAGATTAGATCAAGTTATACACGTAGAGAAACTTTGTTTATGTATAAAGTAATTTAAGTGTTATGCGGAGTTAACAGTTAAACAAGAACACATAAAGATGTAAAACAAACTTTCACTTGATTGATTGAATCGAACTTGCTTACAATGAAAGTGTTTAACGTATGAAAAAGTTATTTGAAACATAACCTAAAGGTCTTCCTTTATAGACATAAAAAGCCTTGTACAAGAGTCTACGTATCAACTATTCTAGGTAAAGATAATTATAAAAAATACAACGCTGATCCTATCTTTACTAGAAACAAACTAGAAACAAAATACGCGTAGACCATATCTTTCTATCAGTGCTTGTCTTCAACCTATCAACGCTTGACTTCTTCCTGTCAACGCTTGATCTGTCAGCGCTTGTTTTCTTCTTATCAACGCTTGTTTTCTTCTTGTCAGCGTTCAAGTGGACTGGCTACATTTTATTCCCAACAGGGCAATCACAGCAGTTTTCGTTCGAGCAACCTTGGGTGTAGTAACCCGAACATTAAAATTAATATTTAGACCGAGTTCTAATCTTATTTCTAATATTTGGATCAATAGTTATTACTCGACTTTTATTTGTCATGTTCGTTCAATGAATAATATTGATTTCTTGGCTAACAGGCAAGGTTAAGGTTTTAACGTATCGAATACGCGTCATTTATTAATTATCGACAAAGTCTATGTCCGTCATCGACCGTGAATATTTTCATTATGACATAGAAATATTTTCTATTGTCGTCGTTTTAATTTCTCATTTTACGAGCATTCTTCATAATTGGCGTTAAACCTTTAGGCGTCATTCGTCTATACGACGCGTTAATGCTTATTAAACTATAAGCCTCCTTTATTTATTGAAATATAAATGTTTTCCGAATGTCAATGTTTTTATTTTTTATTGAGAGTTTATTTTTTCGTGTTTCATGTGTAACTTTCTAATCGTGTAACTTTTAAAATATTAGGCTTCGATAAATACCCGCTCTATCATTAATAAGGCAAGAATATATCCAAACCGCCTCATATAATAATAATAATAATAAGTGTGGTATATAGGATATGACCAAAACTCTTGTGAGACATTTGGAAAGCATAATATACACGTGTATAACCATATCAAAAACACCAATCTTAATTTGTGTTACAGAAATCACGCATACAATTCTTTGTTGACTCTTCCTTGCTGTTTTCGAAAGCTAACAATAATACCACAACATACAATTCAAGTGATATATTATATAACATTTGGAAGCTATGCTACCTCACTTCTTTGATAAAAACATGACAAATATCATGAACATCAATCCCAACGTTGATTTGGGATCTTTTGGGGCTGGAGTTATAAAGTATTTTGATGATTTATAAGAAGAGTATTTGGGTTGATTTTTATGGCTGACTTGAGTAAATGTCTTGGATTCAATTATCCATATTTCCATCATCTTTTTGTAAGAATTATTTGGTCACTTTTCCTTGATCATCATATCTCTTTGTAAGAATTATTCAAGTTTATTTTATTTTTAATATTCTTATTAATTTTTAAGTATGTAAATTACTATATATACATACACTTTGTAGATATGGACATTGTACATGTTTTAAACATGAAAACCAAGCTTAAACAAGTCCTTACTCATGTAGTTTATGGATTTAGATCAGTAGAAAAAACGTGTTAGATGGTCAAACTCAGTAGGTTTGAACCGTGGATAATAGTACATGATGATAGGTCTTTATTTTGTGGTGATTTAGCCGGGTGACTCGTCTCGTGACGATATTCGATGAATTAGATATGGCTAAAATACGATACTAGATCAGAATCTGACCTGCTGTAAAGATGATCTGTTTACTCAAAAATTTCGTATACCAACATATGAATATGTAAAACTAAAAGTTGTAGATAAAATCATATAGAACTAGAATCAATTGGATAGTCTACCAGTTTAATACGGTTTGAAAATGGCGGCCGAAACGGTAGAAACGAAGTTGGATGCGAATGACAGCCAACTCTTCTAAGTGATAAAATGGGTAAATGATCTATAATAAATATAAATTAGAGGCAATTGAACTTATAATAAGTAAACTAAATAAGTTAAGAATGACATCAGTAAAAATAACTCATCTATATTATATACGGTTTAGGAGAAACGGTCTAATTAAAGAGACATGTCGTGAAAATTGTAAGAATTAGACTATATTAAATTAAGGTAAAACGTGATGATTTTTATAAACACCGAAATGGTATGAGCCGCTTTTTAATAAATATAGACTCGTTTATTTATTGATAACTAGAATACCTGAGACTCGGCCATCGTGGACATTAAGTTTACATCGTTATGAGGCGTTTTAGAACCCGTAATACATATAAAGTGGATTTGGACCACAAAAGCCCAACTTACACTTATAATGGCTATTGGGCCATTATTGGACCTGAGATTAATAATGTATATGGAGATCAATAATGAGTTTGAAATGGACTTAGGTTATATAAATGATTAATGGGTCACTAATGGGCTAGAATGGGCTTAATGGTCATAATGAGAAGATATATGTTAAATTGTTATGAAAGGTTTTATAAAAAGTTTTATAAAACTTATGCAATGTCCAAACTTACTAAAGTGAACTATTTACATATATGTATGACTTATGTATAGTCTCGACCCTAAGACGCGTCTCGTCATTATAGGTTCGTTCGGTCATTTGTTGACCGTTGGGCATCTCGTTCTCGATCAGTGAGCGATTATTATCTCGTGAAGTCGTGTATCGACTATTGGACGTTTGTTCCTTGATCTACGTGTGATAGCTATATCAGGTGAGTTCATAGCCTCACTTTTACTATTTTATATATCTTTATAAACCCGCGAGGGGGAATACATGCTCTTGGTAAATAAGCTTACGTGTTGTATCCTTTTGAAAGGATACATGATTGTGAATAAATATTCGTTGTTAGAATATATGCTTTGAACGAATACAAGCTGTTGTTAATAAATGTAAATAAGTTTGATTGAATGCTTTTGGAAAATGAACACAAGCGTTGATTGTATAGGTAATGAGCCACTATTAGTAAGGCTAAGTTGCTTATTGCCAGTGAAAAGTCCCTATAAATCGTGAACCGTTAACTACCTATGATGGGTAGGCGCTCGTACAGACGAATGGATCCATTGGGAATGATAACCCCCACCCAGGCAGGTCGCACCTGTGAGTTGTAGGCTCAACTGGGTGTGTTGTACGTGAAGTATGGGGTATTTGGCAAGATACCTGACTAGGGCAAACTTATTGATTAAGGCATCGGTGTCATGAGCTTAGCGTAATAGTGTGGAATATAGGTATTGTATGTGTTACAATATCGCCAATGGATGAGATTCTTGTGTTCAAAAGCTTTATGGTTTATTTAAAAACCCATTATTGTTTATTAAAAACCTATGAATTCACTCAACCGTTGTGTTGACATGTTAGCATGTATTCTCAGGTGTATAGGTTTAAGAGCAACTGGAGCATGGAGCCGCGCGGGTTAATGTAAAGGCAAAACAAACAATTTCCATTCGATACATTTGAAAAACTTTTATATTTATTAAGGTTTGTATAAACTGTTGGGACCTCTTTTATTGAACTCTGATTTTGTCGAATGGTTTATTTTATAAAACGTCTCTTTTGGGGTCGTTTTCTATGACTATATGTGATGTGCTATGAAGTAACACCCAATGTTGATATTCCCCTGCCTTGTGAAATTTGGGGGTGTTACAGATTGGTATCAGAGCACTAGTTATAGCGAACTAGGTCATTTTTAAAACCTAGACTATAACTGCTCTTTCGTAAAATTGTTTGCTTGCCTTACAAAGTATCCGCGCGCTCACGGCTCCTTGAAACAAAAGCTTGGTTGTGATATTGTGATCATGTGTGTATGTAGAAATGTTTGTATGTATATTGAATGTATATACTATGGTATTTAAGGGCATTGTGCATGAAGCAATGAGCCTTACGTGATTATCGTACATTTTATGATACGGTTTTATAGAGAGTTTGGCCTCGCCGCCAATCACCTTTTTCGATAATTAATTTATTATCCAAATGCGAGTATGGAACTCGTTTTATATATTGAGTACAAATATATTGTTTCATAATATATCGCATATCGACTAATTTAAGCTCGATTTTTGTCATCGCATCGTGATGTGCCATTTTAGGACATCTCCTTTTGAAACGTAATTGATAAGCGTATTATTATATTTCTGCACTCCTTATGATTTTGGAGAATCATTTCTTCAAGGAGAGATCTTCTACGTAATATAACGTTTAATTTAATTGTGTTTGATTACGTTTTGTGGCGAAAAGGAGGATGCCAATGTTGGACCTAAAATATATATACCCAAATCATTATATAATTTGGGTACAACAAAGATATGCTCATAGTAGTCATTAGTTGAGCAATTTAATATCTTATATTTAAATGGAATGGGACATTTAAATATAGAGAATTTGAATCGTCCAACTATGTGTCGTTTAAGGTTATCTTATTGAAATGGATTGGGACATTTGAATAAGAAAGTTTTATACCACTGGACCTTAGATTGTCGATGATTTATTTATTCAGATGGAATGGGACGTTCGAATACAGAAATCATGGAGTAAGTTTGACACCCTATACTTTTCGTGGCATTTAATTTGGTTATGATATCGTGTTATGTGACGGTATTACCTGAGTAGGATGACTTATAATCATCTTGTTGAAATAAATTTGGACGCCTTTTTATTTGAACAAGAAAGTTATAAGTTCCTGAACCATAAATTTATAAATTCTTGTTTACATGGATTGGGACGCCTTTGGATGTAAACAACGAATTATAAATGAGTGGGCTCAAGTGTGCCTGATTTGGTTTGTGATTATTTTGTATACGAATGTATTTCTTCAACTTGTGTTTCGTTGGTACAAATCGTTCATTACCCGGTTATTTTTTTGTTATTGTCTGTGTACGAGTAATCCGTTATACTTCTCTCGAGTTATGATTTATTTCTATGGACCATTTCAAATGTGTCCCGTATCGTAAGCTTGATAAGCTGATCGTTAAGAAGCTCTATTCAATCCGAGAATAGACGACTCGTTTAATCGAATTCAAGATTCAAGTGTATAATTGTAGGTCGACCAACAATGGAATTATCCTCAACAATTCATTTTAAGCAAAAAGATTTTGAAATTTTGCTTGTTATTGTCGATGGTTCATCGAAGATTTTTTCAAGGTAACGAGAATATCTTTTTGGTATGGATCCGTTTGTGAGCACCCTGTAATGTCATTTGGGTATGGATCCGTGTGTGAGCACCCTTTGATGACGAAAATATTGTTCGATATGCATCTATGCAGTCAAGATCGTGAACATCCTTTAACTTGCAAACTTTCCTTTGACTGGACTTATCTGAAATTCCTGTCAAATATTCTTATTTATCATGGCTTGGCCATTTAGCAAGCATGAGTTAACTTGCTTGAGCTTATTGATTTTTTATGGCTTGGCTATTTTGAAAGCATGTCGTAATGTGATTATATGTGCCTAATAATGGCTTTTGTGTTCTGCGTGGATCATAGTTCTTTCGATAGAGTAATGTATACTCTGAATGATTTTCGCGTCAATGAATTCTCTTTTGGTGAAATAGGTTGGTTTGTTCACGATCATGCAATTAGGTGTTTTGTATGAATAGTAATAATTACCTCGTCATGAATATTTTGTAACGTTTTCCATGGAATTTAGTACTATCAATGTGATTTTTTTATGACGTAGTTTCTTTTATTAGAAACGTGATCGATATGTGTTCTATGTGATCACCGAGGTTTTGAATTGATTGTCGCATTGGAATTTTCCCAAATGCGTCCACTTCGTTCGACTCTTCACCTTTCATGTGAAATTTTTGGAGCATACGTCGACCGCCGCATTATTTTTATAAGCTAGTAGTATTGTACCTTGAACCGCTTCCAAAAATTGGCGACTTGTCAATTTTTCGCTTTCAATGGCTTCTCCTTCAAGTTATGTATAATTCTTTCATTATAAGAATTGAAGATACATTCAAACCGTTCATTTGTGCCTGTTATGTATACTCATGGCTTTGAATTTTGTTCATCCAACCTACATTGGAAACCTCAGCGACGACTTGTCTATCTCTCACCTCTTCGCCCTTTAACCGAAGACTATTGAGACGAGTTAAGCGCTGGGACATCGCTTCCTAAAGGGGTAGATGATGTAGTAACCCGAACATTAAAATTAATATTTAGACCGAGTTCTAATCTTATTTCTAATATTTGGATCAATAGTTATTACTCGACTTTTATTTGTCATGTTCGTTCAATGAATAATATTGATTTCTTGGCTAACAGGCAAGGTTAAGGTTTTAACGTATCGAATACGCGTCATTTATTAATTATCGACAAAGTCTATGTCCGTCATCGACCGTGAATATTTTCATTATGACATAGAAATATTTTCTATTGTCGTCGTTTTAATTTCTCATTTTACGAGCATTCTTCATAATTGGCGTTAAACCTTTAGGCGTCATTCGTCTATACGACGCGTTAATGCTTATTAAACTATAAGCCTCCTTTATTTATTGAAATATAAATGTTTTCCGAATGTCAATGTTTTTATTTTTTATTGAGAGTTTATTTTTTTGTGTTTCATGTGTAACTTTCTAATCGTGTAACTTTTAAAATATTGGGCTTCGATAAATACCCGCTCTATCATTAATAAGGCAAGAATATATCCAAACCGCCTCATATAATAATAATAATAATAATAAGTGTGGTATATAGGATATGACCAAAACTCTTGTGAGACATTTGGAAAGCATAATATACACGTGTATAACCATATCAAAAACACCAATCTTAATTTGTGTTACAGAAATCACGCATACAATTCTTTGTTGACTCTTCCTTGCTGTTTTCGAAAGCTAACAATAATACCACAACATACAATTCAAGTGATATATTATATAACATTTGGAAGCTATGCTACCTCACTTCTTTGATAAAAACATGACAAATATCATGAACATCAATCCCAACGTTGATTTGGGATCTTTTGGGGCTGGAGTTATAAAGTATTTTGATGATTTATAAGAAGAGTATTTGGTTTGATTTTTATGGCTGACTTGAGTAAATGTCTTGGATTCAATTATCCATATTTCCATCATCTTTTTGTAAGAATTATTTGGTCACTTTTCCTTGATCATCATATCTCTTTGTAAGAATTATTCAAGTTTATTTTATTTTTAATATTCTTATTAATTTTTAAGTATGTAAATTACTATATATACATACACTTTGTAGATATGGACATTGTACATGTTTTAAACATGAAAACCAAGCTTAAACAAGTCCTTACTCATGTAGTTTATGGATTTAGATCAGTAGAAAAAACGTGTTAGATGGTCAAACTCATTAGGTTTGAACCGTGGATAATAGTACATGATGATAGGTCTTTATTTTGTGGTGATTTAGCCGGGTGACTCGTCTCGTGACGATATTCGATGAATTAGATATGGCTAAAATACGACACTAGATCAGAATCTGACCTGCTGTAAAGATGATCTGTTTACTCAAAAATTTCGTATACCAACATATGAATATGTAAAACTAAAAGTTGTAGATAAAATCATATAGAACTAGAATCAATTGGATAGTCCACCAGTTTAATACGGTTTGAAAATGGCGGCCGAAACGGTAGAAACGAAGTTGGCTGCGAATGACAGCCAACTCTTCTAAGTGATAAAATGGGTAAATGATCTATAATAAATATAAATTAGAGGCAATTGAACTTATAATAAGTAAACTAAATAAGTTAAGAATGACATCAGTAAAAATAACTCATCTATATTATATACGGTTTAGGAGAAACGGTCTAATTAAAGAGACATGTCGTGAAAATTGTAAGAATTAGACTATATTAAATTAAGGTAAAACGTGATGATTTTTATAAACACCGAAATGGTATGAGCCGCTTTTTAATAAATATAGACTCGTTTATTTATTGATAACTAGAATACCTGAGACTCGGCCATCGTGGACATTAAGTTTACATCGTTATGAGGCGTTTTAGAACCCGTAATACATATAAAGTGGATTTGGACCACAAAAGCCCAACTTACACTTATAATGGCTATTGGGCCATTATTGGACTTGAGATTAATAATGTATATGGAGATCAATAATGAGTTTGAAATGGACTTAGGTTATATAAATGATTAATGGGTCACTAATGGGCTAGAATGGGCTTAATGGTCATAATGAGAAGATATATGTTAAATTGTTATGAAAGGTTTTATAAAAGGTTTTATAAAACTTATGCAATATCCAAACTTACTAAAGTGAACTATTTACATATATGTATGACTTATGTATAGTCTCGACCCTAAGACGCGTCTCGTCATTATAGGTTCGTTCGGTCATTTGTTGACCGTTGGGCATCTCGTTCTCGATCAGTGAGCGATTATTAGCTCGTGAAGTCGTGTATCGACTATTGGACGTTTGTTCCTTGATCTACGTGTGATAGCTATATCAGGTGAGTTCATAGCCTCACTTTTACTATTTTATATATCTTTATAAACCCGCGAGGGGGAATACATGCTCTTGGTAAATAAGCTTACGTGTTGTATCCTTTTGAAAGGATACATGATTGTGAATAAACATTCGTTGTTGGAATATATGCTTTGAACGAATACAAGCTGTTGTTAATAAATGTAAATAAGTTTGATTGAATGCTTTTGGAAAATGAACACAAGCGTTGATTGTATAGGTAATGAGCCACTATTAGTAAGGCTAAGTTGCTTATTGCCAGTGAAAAGTCCCTATAAATCGTGAACCGTTAACTACCTATGATGGGTAGGCGCTCGTACAGACGAATGGATCCATTGGGAATGATGACCCCCACCCAGGCAGGTCGCACCTGTGAGTTGTAGGCTCAGCTGGGTGTGTTGTACGTGAAGTATGGGGTATTTGGCAAGATACCTGACTAGGGCAAACTTATTGATTAAGGCATCGGTGTCATGAGCTTAGCGTAATAGTGTGGAATATAGGTATTGTATGTGTTACAATATCGCCAATAGATGAGATTCTTGTGTTCAAAAGCTTTATGGTTTATTTAAAAACCCATTATTGTTTATTAAAAACCTATGAATTCACTCAACCGTTGTGTTGACATGTTAGCATGTATTCTCAGGTGTATAGGTTTAAGAGCAACTGGAGCATGGAGCCGCGCGGGTTAATGTAAAGGCAAAACAAACAATTTCCATTCGATACATTTGAAAACCTTTTATATTTATTAAGGTTTGTATAAACTGTTGGGACCTCTTTTATTGAACTCTGATTTTTTCGAATGGTTTATTTTATAAAACGTCTCTTTTGGGGTCGTTTTCTATGACTATGTGTGATGTGCTATGAAGTAACACCCAATGTTGATATTCCCCTGCCTTGTGAAATTTGGGGGTGTTACATTGGGAAAAGGTGTCACAGCAATACAAGTGGGTCCCGAGGTTGCTAGTTTCTGGATCATCGTATCCATAATCAAGCTAGGTTCAGAAGTCTTATCTTTTAACAAGGCCTTTAACTTACAGTTCTCACAGATTTTATCAATAAGTTTTTGATAGACAGACTTACTTTGTTCAACAGCCAGCTTATATGAAACAACAACAGATTCTAAATCTGCAATCTTAGCCTTAAGCTTTTGAACATTACTATCACTAGCACGCTCTAACCCTGAAGAGGCCAAATTCGTTTCCGTAACCCCTCCTAACTGAGCCTGCAACTGTGCGATAGTTTCTTGCATTTCATTGTAAGCTTTTTCATACGAAATCTTGTCATATTTGCATTCATCACATTTTTTGACAAATTTATTCCAAAGATCGGTAAATTCTTTATCCTTTTTAATGACATAAGATTCCATTTTCTCTTTCATAAGATCAAGCTCAGTTTGAAGGTTTTCATTATGCAACACAGAGGTACTTAACTCAACAAGACTACTATGAATACTATCACTTGCTTTAGAGAGGCGTTCAAGATCATTTTCAAAAACTTTGATTTTATCAAGAGCTTCATCAGCTTCCTTTACCAAAGATTTAAAGTCTTCAACAAAGTTGGCAAATTCTTTTAGAAAAGCGTTTTCCAAATTGCCTAACCGAGCATCGACTTGATTAATAATCGGATTAATATCATTTTGAAGAATTTTCTGAACCTTAATTTGAATAGGTGATGTAAAATTTCCTCCAGTGATTTGGAATTAACAACACGTTTAAGGATGAAAAAGTTATCTTTAAGCTCGTTTAGAAATCGACGTGTGAAACTCGGTTTAGGAGGGTCATCAGACAATTCCTCAGTTGGGAGAAAAAGCATTTCAGTACTCGTTTTAGACCAAACAATTACAGTTGGAGGATTAACTTTCGGATATTAAACGGGTGTCACTTCTCTATCAAGCTTTTTCATTCTTAAACGAGTCTCTACTGCAAGATCAGTAGTTTCCTCAGAATCATGCACACTAGGAGGATCATGCTCATCAGATAAGAGCACACTACAATTATATAAGGTTTCATTAGTGGCCTGAACTTGCTTAAGATATCCAGGGTTATGGGGAAGAGGACAACCTAAAGCCAATTTGTATCGAGTGTAATTTATCTCATTCACTTTTGGTGCGAGCATATTTATCGTCTGCATATTTTGGCCACGTTTTACTAAAAGGTTGTCTAATTCTCTAATCCTATCCTAAGCTTTGCAAAATTCTTCAAGAAGCCCATCTTATCGAATTTTGAAATCATGTTTCAGCTTCTTTCGTTCTTTTTTTAAATCCAAAATAGTAGATTTTTCAGTTGAAAGCTGTTTATTAAGAGAAGTGATTTCATCATTCAATTCGCTTATCTTTTTAGCACTACTTAAGTGTAAGGCATTTAATTTCTTAGTTGTGCATTTTTCTTGATAAATCGATGTAGCATGAGCTTGTTCAAGTTCTTTAATTTTAGCCTAATGAATTTCAAAACATTTCTCCCGTTCCTTATATCCCGCAAGCTCAGTGGTAAATTTGGCATTAGTTTCTCTAAACTTATTATTAACCACTGATACATTGTTTTTGCTATGGGTTCTAATTTCTCTCTCGATATCCTCTCGAATTGATCTCGGCCTTAAGTGGAATGATTTGTTCTTGGTTACTAAAAAGGAGTTGGTTTGTTTATCTATTTTTAAACTAATAACAATTAAATGTAAATGACGTTGAGTAATTTAAAACTTTGGAAGATTAACTAAATTGACAAGTTAAAATTGAGTGCTTGAAAACGTAAAGGAAAGATTAGAAAATTACTTTAAAAACTTGTTCTTATCGGAATGTCGAAAGTTACTACTATCGGAATGCAATTAATATGATCCATCGGAATGTCTCAAATGAAAGTCCATCGGAATGTTTCTAACAATCACTATCGGAATATTCAAGAATCTAGCTATCGGAATATTTAACATGCAAGCTGTCGGAATGATGATCAATCGCAATGAGGTCGATCGGAATGTACCTATCGGAATATGGAAAACAAAAATTTGCCAGAGTTTCAACTAAAAAAAAAGAGACCTAAACCCGTCGGAATGTGCGATCGCAATATGCGATCGCAATCCTTGATCGGAATAGGGAAACTTCCAAACTATCGCAAAGTAAAACCCCTTTTGGGTTATTGCGATACCAAGCAAGAGATCCGTCGGAATGTGGACAAACCCTAATATTGCGATGGAATGGAAGCAGTTCCGAAAATGGTGGTAACTAAAATTCAACAAGCATACACAATAAGCCACCTTTACCTGAACTTAAAGCAACTCAAAAAAGCTTAAATTTGACAACTTTTGAAAACGTAAACCATGAACTTAATGAAAAGAACTTTTGAAGGACTAGAACTCATATTAATTCCGAAAATAATAAGCTTGAACAAGGAATAGATCAATAAGCATGGAGAGCTTATAACCTATTCGAGAGAGAGCTTAAAGAAAAACAAGAGAGATCAAACTTTTGACACGAGCTCATCCACCAAATGCAAACCGTATGAAGTGATACAATCGGATCAAAGATTTTTACAAATCAAGAAAAGTAGGAAAAGCTTAAAGAACTTAAAAGCATAAACTTGATTAAGATTAATGAAATCAAAAGTACAAGAAAGCTTGAATTAAAAGATGAAAAACAAAGGAAAAGTTTAGTGAGAGAAAGTATGGAACTTTCTCTCTCTAGAAAACTAAAGAAATGAAAAACTAAAAACTAAGTCTAAAACTAAGTGTGTGAAAATTTGTGAGGTGAAGGCTTTATATAGGCGTGTGTATGGTGTTGATGGGCTTTTGATTGGGCTTTGATTTGGGCTTCTTTTTCTTCTTTCTTCTTAAGTCTTCATGCGTCTTTTAAATAAACGTTTCCGACTTGGATTTGAGAAGTGTCGGTAAATAATTCCAACTCGTCTTATAATCTTCTATTTAATAGACTCGAGTTCTTCGACATAAATGAATCTTCCATCTTTGGCTCTATTCTTCGATAAATCTTCAATTAGGCACAATGACTTCAAATCTTTTGCATCTCTTGGACAATAGACTTTATCTTGAGTCTTTTTCTTCAGTAAAACCCGTGTAATCCCATGTTTTCTTCAATATTTATCCGGTTGGCTCTGAAAACACAACAAACACAAAAACCACGCATAATTCCAAACAAATGATATTAAATACGTGTTTTGGTCTCGTTTTAGCCCGAATTAAGTGGTAAAAGGATGGGTGTTTACACACCTATCAAATCCCCTACACTTAACCATTGCCATGCCCTCATGCAATGCTTAGTGATAAAGCAAGTTTACACTTTTCTCATAATTAATCAACCTTGGCCTTATTTAAAATTCTACTAAACAAAAGTTAAAGAAATAAAACTTCAAAGATAACAAAGGGATAGAAAACCATTTTCACTTAAAAATAGCTACATGGAAATAACTTGCAAAGAAATCGATGACTTACATTAGGGCTTTGGTGCTGCGAAGATTTATCACCCTCAAGTTTCACGTTCCCCAAACTAAGCTTAAAAACGAGATCATTGTTATTATAAGTTAGCAATTCAAACACTTACACACATGGCTTAATTAAATGCTTAAACTCCCTTATTCCTAGGTGTATCTCTTATATTTTATTTTTGTCTTAGAATGATCATGAAGATGCATTTTTGGACTTATTTCGATAGTTTATTAGGGCTGAAAGCAAAGTAGGACGATTTGATCAATAGTTAGCTAAAGGACAAAATCTCTTAAAACTGCTTCTCGGGATATCAAAAAGTTCATATCTTGGCATAACTTGGTTCACGATTTGAGACCTTTCTCGGGCCGATATTTGGCATGTACTTCATACTTCATATCTTCGAGAGACGTTCTTGAGATAATGGTCTTCTCATCATAATAGAGTTTCTTCACTTGGAGACTTTTGAGGGATTCTCCAACTTTGTTGACCACGACTACATGATTATTTCTTCAATCTCTAATTGGGATTTTGAGATACAACGATCCGCCTCCTTTTCGGACTTGGATCTATTTATCCTCATACCTTGTTAGGGTCTTTTCGGATAGACTTCTCCATGATCTTTATGGGAGTTGATTGCTTTTCGTCGTGAGTCTTGATCCTTCATATTGACTTTAGGAATAATGCTTTTCACATCACTTTGGATCTTCAGCAATAAAATTGAATCCTCATGCCTTGTTAGGGCCTTTTCGGACTCGCCAATCTTCGCGCCCCGCTTCATAAGTTATGCCTTGGCTATGAACTCTTATCATTACCGAGCAACTTTTAAACGATCTTGGGCTAGAAGCTAAGTAACTTTTCAAATCGTAAGACCTTACTTGTTGCAGATAAATTATTAGCCAGTGATGGGAGAATAGGCAAATAATTACACCAAGTGAGCTTGCGTAAGAATACCGACTTATAATTGACTCTATCATTTCTCGTCCTCCACAATTTAAAATCTCAAGTAATGAGACTCGTGGACACTTAGCCTAATAAACCAATTAAGGTCTACATGGTTAAGGATACTAGCTAGAATAAACTTGGATAAGTTTATTCGGGTTGAGTCAAAATAAACACAACGGGCCTAATATGTCAAAGACTTCTAAACTAGCTACACCACTTTATTAAAATTTTTGACTCTATTGCGGGATATATACATATGAAAGCAACGATAAAAATTTAAAAATTACGACTAAATGGCCAAAGTTAATAAAAAATTTGAAAAATGCTGAAAAATAGGATTTTCCGGTTAATTGAAGGCATTTTCATGGAAAAGTCCACTTAAAACTTCGATAGAAGTCCCCCCTACACTTAAGATAAACATTGTCCTCAATGTTTAAGCATGTGGGAAAAGGTTCCCCTACACTTAGGACATTGTGCACGTTGGTTAACTCAAGTTAAGGAAGAGACGACTAAAGTGATCAATTTCAAATGTGAGTATGAAGAAAATTGAATCACGATAGTTGAGAGATAGAACCGGATGTCGGATAAACACGGGAGCACGGTTCTTCAAAGATTCCAAGAGTGCACATATCCCTGTAATCACATCACCACAAAGATAAACGCATATACAAGTCCCCCCCTACACTTAGGGGATTAAAACATACAAGGATAGAGACTCGGGCTGCCTCCCGAGGAGCGCTTGTTTTTGATAACCGAGTCACGAGCCTGACTCGACCCAAAGTTAGTTCATGGGGAACGTGGTGAGGGATGGAATCACCTCCTTAGAGGTGTCCTCACCAAAGTACAACTTCACTCGTTGGCCATTCACTTTAAAATTTGGTCCATTAGGTTGAGCGAGCTCGAGAGTACCATATGGAAAAATTTGGGCAATGGTGAATGGGCCGGACCAACGAGATTTGAGCTTTCCCGAGAAGATTTTCAACCGAGAGTTAAAAAGTAAGACTTTGTCTCCAGCATGGAACTCTCGGTTTTTGATCTTAGAGTCGTGAATGAGCTTAGTTCTTTCCTTATAGATCAGAGAATTTTCATAAGCCTCATTACGGAGTTCATTCAGCTCATTGAGTTGGATCTTGCGTAGGTCACCGGCTTTGTTTATATCAAAATTGGCCCACTTCAAGGCCCAATAAGCCTTGTGCTCCAACTCAATGGGGAGGTGGCACGCTTTCCCGTACACAAGACGATAAGGCGTACAGCCGATCGGGGTCTTGTAAGCAGTACGGAAAGCCCACAAAGCATCATCGAGTTTATCAGCCCATGCGGCACGATGCTCTCCCACGGTTCTTTCCAAAATTCGCTTCAGCCCTCGGTTTGATATTTCAGCCTGGCCATTAGTTTGTGGGTGGTAGGCTGTGGAAAGACGATGGTTTACACCGTACTTAGCCATGACTCGAGCAAATTGGTCATTGCAGAAATGAGTCCCACGATCACTAATAATGGCACGAGGCACACCGAAGCGAGCGAATAGAGCTTTCAAAAAGTTACAAACCACCCTTGCGTCATTAGTAGGCAAAGCTTTGGCTTCTACCCACTTTGAAACGTAGTCAACGGCTACAAGGATGTATTTGTTTCCTTTAGATGAAGGGAATGGCCCCATAAAGTCGATACCCCAAACATAAAAAATTTCACACTCTTGAATGAAATGCTGAGGCATCTCGTCTTTATGTGTGATTTTGCCTTGATTTTGGCAAACATCACATCCTTTGACCATATCGTGAGCATCACGGTATATGGAGGGCCAATAAAATCCTGAATCAAACACTTTCTTAGCGGTGTAGTTGGGACCAAAGTGACCACCGGTGGGTCCTTTGTGGCAAGCATCAAGGATGTCCGACGCTGCCGGTCCATCAACACATCGGCGAATAATCAGGTCAGCACATTGTTTGAATAGGTAAGGGTCGTCCCAAAAGTAAGTCTTGATGTCGGTAAAGAACTTCTTCTTTTGCTGGGACGTCAACCCTTCCTTGAGAATTCCACCCGCCAAGTAGTTTGCAAAGTCCGCAAACCATGGGGTTTCATTCGGCTTCGAGTTTATAGACATTAATGTCTCCAAGGGAAAAGAATCATTGATTTCTTTGGTCGGATGATCCCCTTGGTAAGGATCCTCAAGTCTACTAAGATGGTCCGCGGCTAAGTTTTCTGCTCCTTTTTTATCGCGGATGTCGATTTTAAATTCCTGGAGCAGCAAAACCCAGCGAAGAAGTCTTGGTTTGGAATCTTGCTTTGTCAACAAGTACTTCAACGCGGAATGATCGGTGTACACAATGGTGGTGGAAAGGACAAGATAGGGGCGGAATTTTTCAAAAGCATAGACAACAGCTAAAAGCTCTTTCTCAGTTGTCGTATAATGCAATTGTGCCCCAGTCATTGTCTTGCTAGCGTAATGGATCGGTTGGAAGTGTTTGTTCACTCTTTGTCCAAGAACCGCTCCAATAGCAAAATCACTAGCATCGCACATCAACTCAAAAGGCAGCTCCCAATTAGGGGTAACCAAGACGGGTGCCTTAGTTAGCTTATCCTTAAGCGAGTTGAAGGCATCAAGGCATTCTTTGGAAAAGATAAAAGGAGTATCTTTTTCCAAGAGGTGGGTCATCGGGCGAGCGATTTGAGAAAAATCTTTGATGAATCGACGATAGAAGCCCGCATGACCCAAGAAACTTCTCACACCCTTCACAGTGGAAGGTGGAGGCAACTTTGCTATAACATCGACTTTAGCACGGTCTACTTCAAGACCGGCTTTCGAAATCTTATGTCCAAGCACGACGCCTTCTTTTACCATAAAATGGCATTTTTCCCAATTTAGAACAAGGCGAGTGTCTTCGCACCGCTTTAGCATACGTTCTAAATTGGCAAGGCAAGCAGAGAAGGAATCCCCGAAGACCGAGAAATCATCCATGAAGACTTCCATGGTTTGTTCAACCATGTCATGGAAGATGGCTAACATACACCTTTGGAAAGTCCCTGGCGCATTACATAAGCCAAAAGGCATTCTTTTGTAAGCGAAAGTGCCATAGGGACAAGTGAATGTGGTCTTCTCTTGATCTTGGGGATCGATGGGTATTTGAAAATAACCCGAGAAACCATCCAAAAAGCAGTAATATTCATTACCGGCTAATCGTTCAAGCATTTGGTCCATAAAAGGTAGAGGAAAATGATCCTTTCTCGTGGCATCATTGAGTTTGCGGTAGTCTATACAAACTCTCCACCCAGTAACGAGACGAGTGGGAATCAACTCGTTGTGTTCATTGGGAACAACGGTTATTCCACCCTTCTTGGGCACACAATGGATTGGACTAACCCACGGTGAATCCGAAATAGGGTAAATCATACCCGCATCAAGAAGTTTGATAACCTCTGTTTTGATGACTTCATGGATTTTTGGATTCACCCTTCGTTGGCTTTGAATAGTGGGCTTATAGTCGTCCTCCATGAAAATTTTGTGCGTGCAGAAGTGAGGATCAATTCCACGAATATCCGAGATTTTCCACGCAATAGCCTTCTTGTGAGCTTTCAACACAGCAACGAGGCGAGTCTTCTCTGCATCTTTCAAATCCTTTGCAATAATGACGGGCGACTTCTTGTTGTCGTCAAGGAACACGTACTCGAGATGAGGCGGCAACTCCTTAAGTTCCAAATCCGGAGGATTTTCGACGGGAGGCGTTTTCAAAGTCGTGGCATCGATAGCAATAACCGTGGGAGATGGTGGCGAAGGATTGTCTTCGGTGAGCAGATTGTCAAAGAAACTCATGTCTTCATCCCCCTCGGTGGGAGAATCATTAGTATCTGAATTCGCATCTCCCATGGCATCTTCAAGATTGTTCCAGAATAAATCACCATCTCCAAATAGAGACAACGATGAATCAATGGAGGACACGGTCTCAACAGTGGGAATAGAGGTAGGAATACTTTTGCAAGCATCATTAAAGTGTTCTTCACAAGCCTCATCAAGAACGTCAATACAATTAACACTCTCATATGAATAAGGCTGTTTAGACAATTTTCCCATGTTGAAGACTACTTTGTCGTCACCCACTCTCATGATAAGCTCTCCGGCTTCAACATCAATGAGAGTGCGACCGGTCCTCAAGAATGGACGACCAACAATAAGTGGCACACGGGGGTCCATTTCGTAGTCGACGACAACAAAATCAGCAGGGAAGGTGAATTTGTCGACTCCTACGATGACATCTTCCGCTATCCCCACTGGATAAGCAACCGTACGGTTGGCCAATTCCAAAGTCATTTTAGTGGGGACTAGCTCTGGGAGAGATAATTGCTTCCAAACACTTAGAGGCATGAGATTTATACTGGCACCTAAATCGGCTAGGGCCATGCAATTCTCTACTCCCGGGAAATTGCAAGGGATAAGAAAACGACCCGGATCACCAAGCTTGGTTGGTAATTTCCTTAAGAGCACTGCGGAGCAGTTCTCATTAAGTTGGGTGTTGGCAATGTCGAGGAGCTTTTCCTTGTCGCTCAGAAGGTCTTTAAACATTTTGGCGTATTTGGGCATGTGAGCGAGAGCCTCAGCGAAGGAGATATTGAAATTCAATTGTTTGAACATTTTAAGGAAATTCGAAACCTGAATATCATCCTTGCTCTTTTGCTTCTCTTTCCTCAACCTTGAAGGATAAGGTATATTGGAAGAAGAGGAAGGCTTTAGGGGAATAGGGTCACTCACAACCACGGGTGGAAGAGGGGTAGAAAGAAGAGGTGGAGAAATTGGGGAAGGAGAAGGATGAGGAATGGGAGCAGGTGACTCGTTCTCCTTAGTCACAACCACCGGTGGCGGTATAGGAAGCTCGGGTTCCTTGGTACCTTTACCACTTCGAGTGGTGATTGCTTTCATCTCCCCTCTTGGGTTCGCAACGGTGTTACTCGGAAGAGTACCCGAAGAAGAGGGTTGACTACTTTGGAAGAAACTAGCCATCATGTTCCTCAGATCATTAGTCTGGCTATCCAACGTGTTTCTCATGTCAGCTCTCAAATCATTTCCTTGCTTGACCAAATCTGCCTTCAAATTGCGCACTTCCTCTTGGAGATTTCCCACTATCACATCATTGGTCCTCATATAGGTGGCGACCTCTTGGTGTAGTGCAGTGTTGGTTTGGTTTGAAGGAGCATTGTATGCAGGTGGTTGGTAAGCAGGTTGTTGGTATACTTGATTGTTACGTTGAGGTGGTTGTTGCTGCTTGTGAGGTGGGATGTATGGTTGTCGAGGCTGTTGTTGTTGTTGAGGAGGGCGGTTAAGGTTTTGTTGTTGGTTTGGGTTGGTTGGAGGAAAGCCAGGTGGTGAAAGATAGTTGTTGCTGCGGTAGCTAAGCAAGTTACGGTCACCTTGAGGTCTAGCTTGATAAGCAGGTTGTTGGTAGGTGCCATATGCCGCATTCACATTCTCAGCAGGGTAATCTTGGGTGGCGGTACAAGTTGTATAAGAATGGGGACCACCGCATATCTCACAAGGTTGGCTGACAGCGTTCACTTGTGCATTTTTGGCGTTGTTGCTGTTGTTGTTGCTGACGGTGTGGGTGACAAGCGATTCAAGAAGCGTGGTGATTTTGTCTAATCGCTTGTCGCTGTCATTAGTGCTAGCACTAGCAACATTGGTCCTAACACTCTTGGTTTGCACACGAGATTTGTTCTCAATGATGTCCCAAGCAGCATTGGAAGTTTTAGCCAATAAATTACCCCCTGAGGCACTATTCAGTGAATCTTGGTCACTCATGCTTAAACCATTGTAAAAAGTATTGATTTGATGTACTTTGGTAAAACCATGTTGTGGGCATTTTCTTAAAAGATCTTTAAAACGATCCCAAGATTCACTGAAAGACTCATCGTACTTTTGTTCAAAGTTTATAATCTCATTCCGCAAAGCGGTAGTACGAGAGGGTGGAAAAAAGTAGTTGATAAACTTTGTTTCCAAATCCGTCCACGAGAGAATACTCTGTGGCGGTTCCTTAGCAAGCCAATGCCGGGCTTGTCCCTCTAAAGAAAATGGAAAAAGTTGTAACCTTATCACTTCTTGTGAAACTCCATTGAATTTGACCGTGTTAGTGAGTTGTAGAAATCTCTTGATATGGTCGTGTGGGTCATCAATGGTGCGTCCCAAGAACGGTTGAGCTGAGACCATCTGGATAAAGCCTGACTTTAGCTCGAAATTTTTGGCGGCAATTGGAGGGATGACAATTGGATCCGTATTGCCATCAACATGAGCTTGCAGCAATTCAATCATTGGTCGATTATCTGGAAGGTGCTCATTGTTGTTGTTATTCATGTTGTTGAAAGGCGGGTTGTTGTTGTTATTATTGTTGTTCGGAGGTGGTATGTTATTGTTGTTTTGTACACCAGCCATGTCTAAGTTATCGAGAGGCTCGGGCTCTTGATAAGACGTGGATCGAGTGCGCATACACCTGCAAAAGAACGAACAAAGAAAAACAAAGCAAAAATATTTTTGGTTTTTATTGTTTTTTTTTTTTTTTTTTTTACTGTTTAGGATTTTTGAAAATTTTATATTTTTTTGAAAATTTTCTTGAAAAAGTAACGTTCACGGGGGAACGGATCCCAAAATCCAAGTTCTCACAAAAAACTTTTGATCTTAACGAGAAGAGCCGGCAGCGGCGCCATTTGATACATTGTTTTTGCTATGGGTTCTAATTTCTCTCTCGATATCCTCTCGAATTGATCTCGGCCTTAAGTGGAATGATTTGTTCTTGGTTACTAAAAAGGAGTTGGTTTGTTTATCTATTTTTAAACTAATAACAATTAAATGTAAATGACGTTGAGTAATTTAAAACTTTGGAAGATTAACTAAATTGACAAGTTAAAATTGAGTGCTTGAAAACGTAAAGGAAAGATTAGAAAATTACTTTAAAAACTTGTTCTTATCGGAATGTCGAAAGTTACTACTATCGGAATGCAATTAATATGATCCATCGGAATGTCTCAAATGAAAGTCCATCGGAATGTTTCTAACAATCACTATCGGAATATTCAAGAATCTAGCTATCGGAATATTTAACATGCAAGCTGTCGGAATGATGATCAATCGCAATGAGGTCGATCGGAATGTACCTATCGGAATATGGAAAACAAAAATTTGCCAGAGTTTCAACTAAAAAAAAAGGGACCTAAACCCGTCGGAATGTGCGATCGCAATATGCGATCGCAATCCTTGATCGGAATAGGGAAACTTCCAAACTATCGCAAAGTAAAACCCCTTTTGGGTTATTGCGATACCAAGCAAGAGATCCGTCGGAATGTGGACAAACCCTAATATTGCGATGGAATGGAAGCAGTTCCGAAAATGGTGGTAACTAAAATTCAACAAGCATACACAATAAGCCACCTTTACCTGAACTTAAAGCAACTCAAAAAAGCTTAAATTTGACAACTTTTGAAAACGTAAACCATGAACTTAATGAAAAGAACTTTTGAAGGACTAGAACTTATATGAATTCCGAAAATAATAAGCTTGAACAAGGAATAGATCAATAAGCATGGAGAGCTTATAACCTATTCGAGAGAGAGCTTAAAGAAAAACAAGAGAGATCAAACTTTTGACACGAGCTCATCCACCAAATGCAAACCGTATGAAGTGATACAATCGGATCAAAGATTTTTACAAATCAAGAAAAGTAGGAAAAGCTTAAAGAACTTAAAAGCATAAACTTGATTAAGATTAATGAAATCAAAAGTACAAGAAAGCTTGAATTAAAAGATGAAAAACAAAGGAAAAGTTTAGTGAGAGAAAGTATGGAACTTTCTCTCTCTAGAAAACTAAAGAAATGAAAAACTAAAAACTAAGTCTAAAACTAAGTGTGTGAAAATTTGTGAGGTGAAGGCTTTATATAGGCGTGTGTATGGTGTTGATGGGCTTTTGATTGGGCTTTGATTTGGGCTTCTTTTTCTTCTTTCTTCTTAAGTCTTCATGCGTCTTTTAAATAAACGTTTCCGACTTGGATTTGAGAAGTGTCGGTAAATAATTCCAACTCGTCTTATAATCTTCTATTTAATAGACTCGAGTTCTTCGACATAAATGAATCTTCCATCTTTGGCTCTATTCTTCGATAAATCTTCAATTAGGCACAATGACTTCAAATCTTTTGCATCTCTTGGACAATAGACTTTATCTTGAGTCTTTTTCTTCAGTAAAACCCGTGCAATCCCATGTTTTCTTCAATATTTATCCGGTTGGCTCTGAAAACACAACAAACACAAAAACCACGCATAATTCCAAACAAATGATATTAAATACGTGTTTTGGTCTCGTTTTAGCCCGAATTAAGTGGTAAAAGGATGGGTGTTTACACACCTATCAACCACCGTAGCATGATCTACATCCTTAGCAAGCTTATCAAATAAACATTTATAGTACGCATGTGTCTCATCAGGAAGGGTTGTAGGCTGGGCAACTTGATCCACACTAAGGTCCACACTGGGCTCATACGAAATAATATTACTCTTATTCGTTTGATCTCCGTGTGTCTCAGTGTAGGGCTCAAGCATCTCAGTATACTCTTCCTCCTGATTAGACATACTATATATATAATTATCATCAAAACTTGGGTGTACCTCAGAGGGACCATCTGAATCATAGACGGGAGCTCTGTCATCATGCATTCCTGAGGTAGATGGTTGCTGTAAGTTAGCCATCAAGATGTAGTTGGCATTCACCTCTTCTTCATCGTCATATTCTGCAGCAGAAGCCATAAGATCGAATTCCTCAGCTTGAAGTGGAAACCTTGCCTCTTCCTTTTGTGCTATGAGAAGCTGAGTCTGAAGATAAGCACCATCCCTCTTCTTTTTGGCTGTGAAATCTCTAGCATAATGACCAAATCCTCTGCAGTTGTAGCACTGAACCTGACGATTGTTGTTTCAATTTCCTGTACCAGTATTCTTAGCCCTTGCAGCCACAATGTTTCCCATCTGGTTACCATCCGCTAGCACAACTATTAACCCATTCTGATTACCCGCATTCGGAACACCCGGATTTTGACCATGGTTTTGACCATACTGATTTCCTGCATTGCCAACGGTCTGCCCAGCATTCTGACCATATTGTTGAAACCGAGTCCCCGTGTTTCCAGCAACTACCAATTGGCGATCTTGATTCGCATTCATGAAAGGTTGAGCAATCTGCCTATTTCTAGTGTTCGAGGAGATTCTCTGATTGTTGTTAGTGGGGTTAATGGTGAATTTGAATGCCTTTGCAAGTAGGGCAAGACCAGTATTAATAGCATGAGTAGGATCGTTGATGTCATCATAACAAGCAATGGGTTGTTGTAAGTAATTCATAGCAGCAGGAGGTTGATATCCATAAGCATTGAGTTGTTGTTGTTGTTGTTGTTGTGGCATGAAGTTACTTGATGAGGGTTGATGGTAAGGTACCATGGGATATGACATAGATGATGAAGAGTTTGCCATAAAAGCCAATGGATCTTGTGTCTTGGCACATTGTTCCGCCCTAACTTTGTTAGCTTCATCTTGATTCATCTTCAAATAATCATATACTTGAGTGTAGTCCACGACATGAAGATCCTTGGTTGATTGACAAGAGTGACATAGCATGACCATTCAGAAGGAAGATTATCAAGGAATTTGATGTTGGCAGCAATTTGAGCAGGTTCATGTTTGTTTCGTCTATGATGATTCATGAGGGTTGAAAAACGATGATAATCGAAATGAGGAAGTAATTTTGTCGCAATCCCAATCGCAATCCCCAGTCACAATCTCAATCGCAATATTACCAGTCGCAATCTCAATCGCAATAACACCTGTCACAATCTCAATCGCAATATCACCAGTCGCAATCTCAATCGCAATAACCAGTAGCAATCTCAATCGCAATAACCAGACGCAATCCCAATCGCAATAACCAGTTGCAATCTCAATCGCAATATCACCCAGTCGCAATCTCAATCGCAGTAACCAGTCGCAATCTTAATCGCAATAACACCCAATCGCAATCTCAATCACAAGATTGATCGCAAAGATAAACCCTTTTACTTTGGGATGGGTTCCAATCGCAATATGGTGCTGTTCCGAGATTTTTGGTAAAAAAATGAGATTTTTGACAAGAAATCCGTGATTTTAACCAACCCAAAGTACCCAAATCTCTACCACAACTATGTAGAAGATATATGGAACACTTGGACTCACAAAAGCACGAATTTTTTTTTTAAAAACGTGAGGTTTTTGGTCCAAAACTCACGAAAACCAATAACAAAAAACAGCACCAAGTAGCAATCCACGAATCCCTTGGCGAATGATACCACTTGTAGGACGTAGCACACGACTTATAGAACAAGAAATAGAGATGATGAAGAACAAGATTAAACCAAAAAAGAAAGATTAGATTAGATGAAGAAAAAAGAAAAACAAAGGTTGTGAATTCCTAGTGAGAGAAATACATAAGTTTCTCTCTCTACCAATGGAAGACACACACCACAAATGAGGTGCCTTGGGCCTTTTATACTACACTTCTATTGTATGGAAGGCTTTCCTCATTTGTGAGTTCGGGACAAGTTCCCGTTACATACATAACATTATGCTAGAACTCTTAACTCCGTTAAGTAGCATTTTCCACGAGCTTCGCAACGGTATATTATATGACCATCACTTTAAATACTTCTAACATGAACACACTCAGTATATGCTGGCCAAAACAAGTGCTGATGCTCACAATTCTGAAGCATCTCATTCCAGGCGAAATATGCCTTTCCCATCATGCATTCATTGTGGTATGGGCAATCATCACTTAGATGACTGCCACTATTACCCTGTTTGCAATATTTGTGGAAGTTATGACCATGAAAATCATGGACATAATCGTATCATCTCACTTAGAGGAGGTATTAAACCAAGAAATCCAAACTCTAGTACCAAATGTTGTGAGACTTGCGGAAGCGATGTCCACACTACATTTGATCATAACCATATAGAGTGGTTCAAAAGAGGTGAAGCCCTTCAGGCTAAGAAAGATAAAGCTATTCAGACCTCTTCTTCTTCTGAGCAATCACACATACCCTCAACAAGAGGACCCTTCAGATCTAGAACACCTTCCAGATCTAAAACCCCCACCCAAAAAGGTGGGTTTCAAAACGAAATTGACCATTTCCTTAACTTTTGTAGTTTGATCTCAGGAAGCCTATTTGGTACCTAGATAGTGGCTGCTCAAGGCATATGACTGGCACCAAAAGTTATCTGCACAAGTATAAGGAGGAACAAGGTCCTAAAGTTGTTTTTGGTGATAACTCATCAGCTACTACTGAAGGATTTGGTTCAGTAAAATGCAATGGTATAGTTTTCTCAAGGGTAGCATATGTAAATGGATCTAAGCACAACCTCATCAGCATAAGTCAACTTTGTGATGCAAAGTATCTTGTGCTGTTTGATGACAAAAAAGGTGCAATCTTCAACTCCAATCATGAAATTATGATGATTGTTCCAAGAGTCAAAGATGTTTATGTCATGAACATGAACTCAACTCAAGAGACATGCTTCTTTGCTAAAGCCTCCAATATTACCAATTGGATTTGGCATAAGAGGCTGTCACATCTCAATTTCAAAACAATAACTCTGCTGGCAAAACAAAATCTTGTTATTGGTCTTCCCTCACTTGTCTACTCCAAGGACAAACCGTGCTCAACATGTGAAAAAGGGAAGCACCATAGGGCCAGTTTCAAAACAAAGTAAACTTTCTCAATCAAAGAAAGTCTTCATTTGCTTCACATGGACTTATTTGGCCCAGTATCACCTAGGGCCATTTGTCATGAAAATTATACACTTGTCATTGTTGATGAGTACTCAAGGTACACCTGGGTATATTTTATGACAAAGAAAAGCCATGCACCAGATGCCATTATGTATTTCATTAAAAGAGTTGAAAATCAAAATGACACTCATGTCAAACAACTCAGTACTGACAATGGCACTGAATTCAAAAATCACTCACTGCTCAAATTTTGTGATGACAAAGGAATTCCCCAAAATTTCTCATCTCCTTACACACCTAAAAAAAATGGTGTGGCTGAAAGAAGGAACAAAACTTTGATTGAAGCAGCAAGAACAATGCTTGTTGGATCTGCTCTCTCTAAGCACTTTTAGACTGATGATGTAGCTACTGCTTGCTACACTCAAAATAGATCCATTATTCTGAAGACACACATGAAGACTCCCTATGAAGTCTTCAGGGGAAGAATTCTAAACATTTCATTCTTACGTGTGTGTGGGTGTCCAGTATTCATTCACAATCACAAGGATCACCTTGGAAAGTTTGATGAAAAATCCGATGATGGTTATTTTCTTGGATACTCCCTAGTATCTAAAGCATACAGAGTCTTCAACACAAGAAGACAATGTATTAAAGAAACTTATCACATCACATTCAATGAAAGTTCTGAAGCTCTCACTTTTATAAATCCATCAGATGATGAACTTCATATACATGAATTTCACAATTATCCATCTGATGAATTTAATCATTATGAGCCTTCTCAAAAATATCAAACAAGCAATTATGTCCCTCATATTGATCCATTTGAAGATATGACAAGTCCTACAAAAGGAAATCCTTTAGTATCACATACTGATGGCTATTAATCAAATAATGATCAATCTCAAAATGATCATCAAGAAAACACAAATGACCAAAATGGTCAGTCTCAAAACAATCAGCATGCTGACACACATGATCAAAATGATCAATCATATGCAGCTGCTGAAGAACAATCTGAGCCCCTTGCTCAAAGCTCTCCTATCATCTCTAGGGAATTAGGTCTTGGATATGCTTCTTCTGACCAAGAAGGAAGTCCTCCAATGATTGAACCCTTATCTACTGAATATCCTTCAGTAGACACTAGAGAGATTCCATGTCCAAGTCCATGTCATGGACTTGCAAGTTCTAGCTCTAATCATGATACCAGTACCTATTCTCCAGCTCCACAAAAATCTTGGACTCAAAATAGTCACATATAGCTGGTGAACATAATAGGTAATCCTGGTGAAGGTAGAGTCACTAGATCTATGGCAAAGAAACTGAGTGCTGCTTCATCTGGAGAATGCCTTTATGCAAATTTTCTCTCAGAAATTGAACCTACAAAGGTTTCTGAAGCACTCACACACCCTGGATGGGTGGATGTCATGCAAGAGGAACTCAATCAATTTGAAAGAAACAAAGTCTGGAAATTGGTTCTTCTTCCATATGGTAAATCAACCACTGGCACTAAATGAGTTTACAAGCTCAAAAAAGATGAAACCAATGCAGTGACCAAAAATAAAGCTAGGCTGGTGGCTCAAGGATTCAATCAAGAGCCTGGTGTTGATTTTGATCAAACCTTTTCTCCAGTTGCACGTATGGAAGCCATATGAATCTTCCTTACATATTCCACTTATATGAACTTCATAATCTACCAAATGGATGTCAAAAGTGCATTCCTAAATGGTGACCTAAAAGAAGAAGTTTATGTTACCCAGCCTCCTGGCTTTGAGAGTAGTAAATACCCAAATCATGTCTACAAGCTTTACAAAGCTGTGTATGGACTGAAGCAAGCTCCAAGAGCATGGTATGAAACTCTTTCAACTTTTCTCATTGAACATAAATTTGTCAGAGGAAAAATAGATAGCACCTTGTTTATCTATAAATCTAAAACTGACACCATTCTGGTACAAATTTATGTGGATGACATAATCTTTGGTTCTACAAGCTTGAAAATTTGCAAACAATTTGCCAACCTTATGACCAACAAGTTTGAGATGAGTATGATGGGAGAACTCACATACTTCCTTGGTCTTCAGATTAAACAATCTGACCAAGGCATCTTCATCAATCAAGAAAAATATGTCAAGGATCTGCTGAAGAAGTATGATATCAATTGTGCTTCAGTAAAGACTCCAATGGTACCCCCTAACAACTTAGGACCTGATCTCACTGGACAATCAGTCAATGAGACTCAGTATAGAGGTATGATTGGGTCACTCATGTACTTAACTGCAAGCAGACCTGACATTCAATTCTCTACATGCCTTTGTGCAAGATACCAAGCAAATCCAAAGGAATCACACCTTACTGCTGTTAAGAGAATCTTCAGATACCTAAAAGGTACACCAAGTCTAGGTCTTTGGTACCCCAAATCCTCAGGTTTTGATCTAAAGGGGTACTCAGATTCTAACTATGCTGGTTGTAATTTGGACAGAAAAAGCACTTCTGGTGCCTGCCAATTGCTAGGTGGCAAACTTGTGTGTTGGAGTGCTAAAAAGCAACAAACAGTTGCCATGTCTTCAGCAGAAGCTGAATATGTGGTAGCTGCTGGATGTTGTGCCAATGTTCTTTGGATGAAAAGCCAACTGGCTGATTATGACATATAATATGAAAAGGTACCAATCTTTTGTGATAACACTAGTGCTATTACAATATCCAATAATCTAGTCCTCCACATAAGAACAAAACACATTGATATCACATATCACTTTATCAGAGATCACATTCTGAAAAGGGACATTGAACTACATTTCATCCCCACTCAATACCAATTGGCTGATATCTTCACCAAACCATTGGATGAACCAACTTTCAAAAGATTGATAATGGAGCTTGGTATGCTGAACATTGATGATACAAAACCTGAACCTTTAACATTCACTGAAGAAGCTTGAAGGTTCAACATTTCTTAAAAGATTTTGATTAATTTTAAGTGGCATTGTCTGAGTAAAGGAGTGTGCAATGTCATGTGTCTATTTCACTTTATGTGATTGTGTGTATGATGTTTTGTCGCCTTATCTGATTCACTGAAGCTGAACAAATAATCACCAGTCATCAAAAGATTCCTTCAGCAATGCTGAACAAATTTTAATACAACTGAGTAGCTAGGCCTGAGTAGAGGAGCGTGCAATGTCATATGTCTTGTTCACTAATGTGAACATGTATATGGGGTTTTGTCGCCTCATCTGACGCACTGAAGCTCACAAGTATAGCCATCAGCTTCAGCATATATGAGCAATAGCTTTTAAAACAAATCAATCATGTGACTCAATGGAGTAAATGGCATTAAATTTCTTGAGAATAAATACAAAACATTCTTTCAAAAAGTGTCAATTGTTTATTTAAGAAATATCAAGAGTCCATATCACAGTCAAGAACTTTATGACACAATGAGGCGTTTCACTGTTCAAAGCAACAGAAAATCATCACCTTTTTTAGAACATTAATGAGAGAGTTTCTGCCATTTGTTCAAAAGGAACCCTAAAAGTTTCATTCTCTTTTCAAATGTTTTACAAAGGTATTTACATATATCTTTTGAAGAATGATGATTCATATCATTTGCAAAAAACTTTAATAAAAACACACACACAACTCTCTCTCTTTTTTCAAAAAACACACAACAAACATCAATGGCTGCTGAATCTTCTTCATAATCACAAGAGACTAAGATTACCCTCAATCCTTACATCCATGTAAAGTATCCCTTCGAGGACATATTCTTTAAACCCAACAACATTGCCTTGATCAAACAGAAATCCTAACATCTGAACCAGGAAAACGAGTACTAAACTTTTTATCCAAATGTGTGATTCGTGATGCCTTGTTCAAGGATCTAGGGGTTATGTTTGAAAATGTGTTAAAAGAGTTTTGGTTCACAACACAAGGGTTAACAAACAAGAAATTTATTGAGTTTGTGTCTACTACCTTGGGTATTCATGGGAGAATAAATCTAAAGATGTTTAGAAGGGTCTTAGGGTTAAACTATTTGGAGGATTCTAGAAAATATGAGGCTATTCCTAATGATCTCTCTGTTGTCAAAACATTTTTTAGAGAAATTGGATACACTAAAGAGATTGGTGATAAATGGGGTTTGAAGAGAAGTTGTTTACCACCTAAGTGGAAATTTTTGATGACCATCTTAATTGAATGTCTGGGTGGGAAACTGGTGGGCTTGATCAAATCAACCAAAAGGATGCCCTGATTTTGTATTATCTGGCAAAGGGCATAAAAGCTGATTTTGGAAAACTAATCTTTGAAGATCTCCATGGAAAAATGGAGAAGAAAACTAGGGAGAAGAATGTGGTCTACACCAGATTTCTATCCCTCATTTTTGCTGACCAATTTGGTGAAGAGTACTCTAAAAATGAAGGAGTTAAACTTGTTTTCCCAATCTTTGATACCAATCGCTAGAACATTCCAGTCATCACAACTGAACCTCCTTTCACACAACCCATGCTGGACATTTGCTCAGCAAATGCTCCGATAGTGTTTAAAGCTCCAAAAGACACTCCTCCAACCGGAGAAGGGGATCTAACAGGCACAAAGTCTGGAGCTTCTTCTGGACCACGTCAAAAGAGAACATCTGTGAATACTCTTAAGTGTAAACGTGCGTCTAAGAAAAGGAGGCACCCCACAGAATCTTCATCAAAGAAGCATTCTGATGATCCCAAAGGCCAAGCTTTAAAGATACATAAGTCCTCGGCCAAGGACCAAAACCCAAGCCAGCCACCACCATCAGTCTCTGCTGAAGGTGGTATGCATCAAGAGGCCCTGAAGGCAACCCATCTCTCAACTTCTTTAGGAGAGAAGGGTGAAGATAGAGCGCACCCTCAGCTCGATAGAGTGGAGTCAGCATCCGTAAGCAATTTAAATCTAAATGCATCTTAAATTTCATTACCAATCTCTATCAATTGTTACTCTGAGTCTGCATCAGGGAATGATGTGTCAGCAAATCCAACAGCTGGTGCTGACCCTGGCCTATTTGTTTCTAATGATGTAGTTCCCCCACAACAGGGTTCTACTGAAGGAACCACAAACATTATCATTATCTTAACTCATCAGGGACTCTTTCTCAGGATCTATCAGGTAAAACCAACCCTGGTGGTGAATGACTTGAAACTGACCAGCACGCTGAAGGTGGCGATCAGTAGACAATGAAAGAAGTGCCTCTCTCCACTGGCGCCAAGGGGGGACACTTGCCTACATTCATATTTAGCATGTCTGCTGATGACTTGGAGAAGGAGTTGGGACTGAGTGAAAGAGCTCCAGTAAACCTGGATGATAGTGAATCTGAAGATGACATTGCTGATCAAACTCCCAAGCCTCCTTCCCCCATAACCGTTAAGGTAAATGAACTAACAAATCAGGTGTTGGTTCTACAATCACAGTTGACTAAGCTGAAGGAGGAAAAGGCTCTTGCTGATGCTGAATTCGTTACTCTTAAAGCAAGGCCAGTTCCTCACACTGCTGAACAGCTTAGAGATGCAATTCTCACTGCACTGACGCCATTGGTGAAAGATGTGGCCACTACCACTTCTATCAAGAAAGAAATCACCACCCTCATAAACTCCATTAATGCTACATCGTTTGAGCTCCCTACTGAATACAAGCCGATTCCTAATCAGCTTAATGAGTTATGCGCTTCAGTCTCACAAATCAAGTATAGGGTGGGTCTGCTGGAACAACAAAAGCTGACCTTATCTGATGAAGTTCAGCAAACACTAAATGCTCTTGCTAATGTTCCTGCAATATTGACCAAGGTCTCATCCACCTTAGACTCTATATGTGCATGGTTGCCTGTTGGGGGGTTCATCAAAAGTTGCAAGGCAATCTTTTGCCGAGGGGGAGAAAGTAACTATTCAGCAGCTCATCAAGAAACATGCACAAAAGAAGGCCCAAAAACAACCTTTTTTGTATGTATCTCCATTCAGTGAAGGCAGTCCAAATAAGACTAAGGGGGAGTCTTCAGCAAAGGGCACTCATATTGATGGCCTTACCACCAACACTGAATCATCTAAAGATGTGTCACCTCCAATAAAACCCAAAAGCAAAGGTGAAACCACTTTAGATGAAAGAATTATCAATTCAGGGTTGGTCACTCAAGAAGAACTTGATATAATCCACAAACTTCAAAATGAAGAATAGCTCAGAGATCTGAAGATGAGCTTATATGAAAAAATTATAAAATCTGAAGTTGAAGGCCTCTTCAAGAAAAAGATGTTATACGAAAAATTTCTATATAGCAAGGTTGAACAAAAGATATCTCTTAGAAATCACAAATGTTGACATGATGACTTACAAGGGAGATATAAATCTAAAGTTCTATAGAGCTAATGGGGTTGATGAGATCATAGATGACTTCCAAGGGAAGGAGCTCTCCTATACTGAATGGCTAGAGATGAGCAGAATCATTGAAAAGAAAACATCCAGGAGATGGGTAGAAGTTCGCACAAGAATTGAACACTTTTTGAGAAATCATGAAAGGCTTAGTCAACATCTGAACATCAGCAACCAAATCTCACTGGAGGATCAAGATCCAATTCTTGAACTGAACAAGAGAGCCAATCTGGTTCAACCTGGTGTGGGTGATATCTTTGTCACCACCAAGAAATACAAAGATCTTGTTCAGTTTGAAAATCATCTTCCTGGACATGTATTAGAAGAACCAGAATTAGGAATGATTATGTTTAACCATCATGAACGACAAGACTTTATGGGCATCAGTGATCTTGATGATCTGAACAGTGAATTTCTTGGAAACATTCAGAAAATATTCTTTGCTCACCATGGTGGTCCAGGACTGACTGAAGCCGCAAGAACCTGTAGCATTTGCTTAGTATCGATATTGGACATTAGAAACTCAGATCCATCAGTACAGACCCCTGTCATTGAAGAACTTAGGCCAAAGGAAAACTGAATAATCATTTGTAATATATTGTTGTAATTTGTAATGTTATTAAATAAATGATTATCTGATGTTTATAAGTTATTAGTTGTTCAGTGCAAGTAAGAAGAAGTTGTTATGCTCACTTACTACTGACATTAGACTTAGGCTATTTGTATATCCAAATAGGGGGAGATTGTTGGGTCAGTATTTACTGACCCGGAAGCAACTCTAGGATTTGAATATAAAATCCCCCTAAGTGTTTCTTGCTCAGCAGTAAGGCTAGTCTGCTGATGGATGACCAGAGGAACAAAGTTCCTACTGAAGATTTTAAAGCTGAAGAAAGTTCAGCACTCCCCTTCCAGTGAACTTAGAAGACAAAGGAGTCTTCACTTCAAATACTAGGCAGTCTAGTTGCTGAAGAACAAGGACTGAAGAAGGGCTTTCAGTTCAGTTTGGCTTGACAATACCAAACTGAATGATGTCGATCTCCTCTAGGATACTAAAGACTCTTCAGTATTCTGATGGTTTACATTAGGCGGGAAAAGATAACTTTAAGTCAAAGTAGGTTCCTTGTATACTTAGATATAAGTACAACCTTTATCTTTCCTAGAATAGTTTATTAAGTACTTTGTACTGTTTATCCAGCATGGGCATCAACCACCCACTGGATAAACTAATGCATTGGTACATGCAAAACGCAAACCCTAATTTACACTGCCTATATAAAGGAGTGTACATTGGAAGAGAAAGGTAACCAATACAAGAGCTTAAACTCTAGAAAACCTTTCTCTCTCGATACCAACTAAACCATATAGCCAAAGTTGCATATGAACATTTAGATTGGAGCTTAGAGGTAAACTTTGGTTAAACGTTTAAGTAGAGGAGATCAAACCCCATTGTCATTCAACCACTTTGTTATTCCACAAACGAAGTGGGTTATAGATTCTTTATTTGATTCTAATAAAAGTCTATACGTTGAAAAGTATATTGGTATTGTTGTTTTAATCTTTCATAGTTCTTATCTTATGTTAAAACAACACACTTGAGTCAAAGTAAAAGTTATTACTTAAGATAATAAGTAATATCAAATTACTAGGGACCAACACATTTCCATCAGTATTTTTCATTCATATAATCCTAAGTTCAACGTTATATTCCAGGCAGAAGACTGAGGAGAGTAAGCATGCGGCCGCTCAGCAGCAAACATCTAAGGGAAGCGGTCAGACTAACGACCGTTCTGGTTCTGAGAGGCGTGGCGGTAACGGTGGTTACCACAACAACGCTAACAACTCGAACAATAGCAGGTCCTACATTAACCTTCTTTCATGTTAAACTAGTATGGTATTCTGACACTCCAACAATTGTTAATTCAGGAACAATGGTAACGGCAGGGATCAGGACCGTAGGTGTCCACAGCCTAACCGTTCTACCTCATTTGGTAATTTTTACACCTTCTATGTAATCATGTTTATGTTCCACGATCATGTCTCATGTATGTAATCCTTAAACAAGCTCTCAGCTAACTAGGACGCCTGCTGGAGGATTCACTCATCCTGTTTGTCCTACTTGTTCGCGCAGACACTCTGGTATTTGTCGCCGAGGTACTGGTGGTTGTTTCAAGTGTGGCCAACAAGGCCATCAGCAGAAGGACTGTCGCCAGGGTGAGATAGAAGGCACCTCTGGGCACGCCGACACCAAGCCACCTCCTACTTCTGGTCTCGTGTTCACTACTACTAGAGATTAGGCGAATAAGACTTCAGGTACCATCATCGGAAATCTCTTTATGAATGGTTTGGCAGCATGTGTTCTGTTTGATACTGGAGCGACACATTCATTCATGTCCACTACTTTTGCTGTACGTGTTAGGACTTCCCCGATGCCATTAGATAATGCCTTATGCATTTCCACGCCACTTTGGGACTCTGTACGAATCACTCAGGTGTACAGAGATCTTCCCCTAGAATTTGATGATAAGATCCGCAGAGTTGATGCACTTCCTTTGGATATGTGCGATTTTGACTTGATTTTGGGCATGGACTGGTTATTCAAACACCAGGCTACGATTGACTGCCACACTTATCGGGTTATCTTCGGTGATATTAAATCTCCAGAGTACATACACCATGGTTTCCAGCCAGGGAGGTCAGTACAAATTATTTCATCCATGGAGGCACGTGCATTGCTATCACACGGCTGTCAGGGCTTCATAGCCAATATTCATGACATTACTGCTGAGTCTCCATCGACCCAAG
Source organism: Glebionis coronaria (assembly GCA_025667525.1). Lineage (NCBI taxonomy): Eukaryota > Viridiplantae > Streptophyta > Magnoliopsida > Asterales > Asteraceae > Glebionis > Glebionis coronaria. The sequence goes on from CM046880.1 coordinate 170,679,638, forward strand.
ATCAGTTTATTATGTCAGATTTTCCTGACGTATTTACCTGTTCCTGAAGTCGAGTTTGGAATCGAGCTCATACCAGGTGCAGAGCCGATTTCCAAAGCTCCTTACTGTATGGCTCCTATAGAGCTTAAGGAACTAAAAGATCAGCTGTAGGAACTTCTGGAACGAGTTTTCATCCGTCCCAGTGCATCGCCATGGGGTGAACCAGTACTGTTCGTGAAGAAGAAAGACGACAACATACGTTTATGTATAGACTATCGTGAGCTGAACAAGATCACGATCATGAATCATTACCCTTTGCCGCGTATTGATGACCTGTTCGATCAACTTCAGGGCGCCAAGCATTTCTCGAAGATTGATCTGAGATCTGGCTACCACGGGTTAAAGAGCAGTATATCTCCAAGACTGCTTTCCATACACGTTATGGGCACTACGAGTTCGTAGTCATGCCATTCGGACTCACTAATGCTCCAGCTCTCTTCATGGATCTGATGAATCGTGTTTTCCATGAGTTTCTGGACAAGTTCGTTATCGAGTTCATTGATGACATCCTGATATTCTCCAAATCCAAGGAGGAACATGAGGAACACCTTCGTACAGTCTTACCGATTCTTCGTCAGAAACAGCTGTACGCCAAGTTCTCTAAGTGTAAGATCTGGTTAAACAAGGTGGCATTTCTGGGCCATATTGTATCTGCAGAGGGGATCACCATGGATCCTACCAAGGTTGAAGCTATCACTAAATGGCCGAGACCTACATCTGTAACAGAAGTTAGAAGTTTTCTGGGTTTAGCTGGCTACTACCGCAGGTTTGTAGAGAACTTTTCACAGTTAGCCTTACCTTTGACTAAGCTGATGAGAAAAGAGATAAATTAATCTGGATGGAAGAGCGAGAGAAGAGCTTTGAAGATCAAAAGCAGAAGTTAGTGACTGCACCTATTCTTACTCTCCCATCTGGCTCAGGTGGATTTCAGATTTATAGTGACGCTTAAGGAAAGGGTTTAGGCTGCGTTCTCATGCAACATGGGAAGGTTTTTACATACGCATCACGACAGCTGAAACCTTATCAAGAAAACTATCCTACTCATGATTTAGAGCTTGCAGCAGTTGTTTTCGCGTTGAAGATCTGGAGACATTATTTGTATGGTGAATCATGTGACATATTCACCGACCACAAGAGTCTCAAGTACATCTTCACTCATAAGGAACTGAACATGAGACAAAGGAGATGGTTAGAGCTATTGAAGGAATACGACACCAACATTTAGTACCATCCTGGTAAGGCAAATGTGGTGGCAGATGCTCTAAGTAGAAGGTCGGGTATGATTACTGGCATCTGGATTGCAAAGGAGATCATTCGTGACCTAGAGATGACTGATATTGAGTTTTGTGAACGAGGACAACACGGTTACTGGGCTAATCTTAGACTGGAACCAGACTTACATTCTAGGATCTAGGAGGCTCAGAAGGACGATGGTGAGATTTGGGCGATCATTCAGAACCTTGATCAGCAGACGGAGTTTCGTGTTGACAACGACGATATCTTATGGCAGGGCACTAGACTAGTGGTTCCTGATGACCCTACTCTCAGGGAAGCTGTGTTGACTGAAGCTCATAGTTCTCCATTTACCATACATCCTGGTTCTACCAAGATGTACCACGACATCAAGCAACACTTTTGGTGGAGTGGTATGAAGCAGGATGTTGCCACCTTCGTTTCTAAGTGTATGATCTGCCAACAGGTGAAGATCGAACACCAGCGATCTAGTGGTTTACTACAACCATTAGATATTCCAACATGGAAGTGGGAAAAAATCTCTATGGATTTTGTTACTGGTCTTCCGGTTACTCAGAAGAAGAACGATGCTATCTGGGTTATTGTGGATAGGTTGACTAAATCTGCTCATTTTCTGCCGATTCGCAAGGAGCATCCGGTCAGCAAATTAGCAGACACATTCTAAAGGGAGATCATGAGACTACATGGTACTCCATCAGAAATCATCTCTGACAGAGATCCCCGTTTCACATCACGTTTCTGGTAGAGTCTGCAGAAAGCTTGAGGTACTAGACTTAAGCTCATCACTGCCTTTCATCCTCAGACCGACGAACAGTCAGAACGTACCATTCAGACATTGGAGGACATGCTGTGATCGTGTGCTCTAGAGTTGTCAGGAAGTTGGGACGACTATATATTCCTAGTAGAATTCACATACAACAACAGCAGGCACACTAGCATCAAGTGTGCTCCCTTTGAGATGTTGTATGGCAGAAAGTGTCACACCCCAATCTGCTGGGATCAGGTGGGCGAATGACTGCTTGAGGGTCCAGAGATGATTGAGGTGACCAATGAGAATGTCGTTGTCGCCAAGGCAAAGCTTCAGGAAGCTCGTGCTCGTCAGAAGAGCTATGCTGATAAACGTCGTAGGGATGTGTCTTTCAACGTAGGTGATCATGTCTTCCTCAAGGTATCACCTGCACGAGGAGTTAGACGTTTTGGAATCAGAGGGAAGCTCAGTCCTCGCTTCATCGGACCGTTCGACATCATAGAATGCGTTGGTGAAGTGTCGTACCGTTTAGCGTTACCGTCTCAGCTATCACACGTTCACAACGTGTTCCATATGTCCTCACTCAGAGGATACAACTATCATCTAGTCCATGTTGTCCAGTATCCACTTGATCATATTCGAGAATATCTTTCATATGTTGAGGAACCCGAGAGAGTTCTTGAGCGACAAGATCGTGTCATGTGAAGGAAGACGATCCCTTTCGTCAAAATCCTTTGGAGGGATCATCCTGAGCGGGAAGCCACTTGGGAGAAGGAGGAGTCTATACGGACTTCTTACCCTCATTTCCAGTTCTAATTCGGGTACGTTTTCTTTCAGTTTACGTTTCTCCAATTCGAGGATGAATTGTTCTTTTAGAGGGGAAGAGTTGTAAAACCCGCATTAAAATCCTATGAACAGTACGCGTGAACAATAACTTATGAAAAAATGATAAAATTTAAACTTTCCATTTATAATATTAATACACGTATCACGACAATAAATAACGAAAAATCATAAATATTATAAATGTGACACGATAACGAATACCAAATTCATGAATATTAAATCACGAACATACACAATAATTTTTAAACACGGAAAAGTTACGGGTTTCCCTTGGTGGGCCCCACATGTCGCGGCCAAGAGACAAGAGGAAGGAAAATGGGATTTTGGCCCATTACACTAAATAAACAAAACACATGGAATTGTTTTTCTCATAATCTAGGTTTCAAGAAAAAAACACTCCTCTTGCCTCCTTTTGTTCTTGCTACGACCTACATCAAGAAAAAGGGAAAACCGGACGATTTTTGTTACTTGTTTATTTGTTCGTGATCATCTCTTCGTTCTACACACATTGGTATAATCAAAACCCTTTTCATCTTATTTAATTTCTTATGTAATTCATGTTTTAAATTAAGTAATCATCAAGAACGTGTAAGAACAAACATAGTATTAATTAATTTCACGTCAAGGGTTTGGTTTGGTGTGTGGTTTGGTTCGGCCGAGACAACCAAGACCCCATAGGGGCTCGGTTTGTTTTCTTCACCACCACCAAGAGTCTCATGACTCTCGACTTGGTTTGGTTGTGGCTCTGACGCATCAAGAAACCCCGACCAAGGGTCGGGGTGTGTTTGTTGTTTGGTTTGTGTACACCGAGGCACCACCGACATCCCCTAAGGGGCTCAGCTTGGTTTGTTTGTGCGGACTCGAAACCAAAAGGACCCTGACTTTAAGTCGGGGTATGTGTACATGTTTGGTTGATTTATTTAGAGTCAACCGAGACCTTCCAAGGTCTCGGTGGGACTTTTGTATAGCTTATTTGGTTCGCTTTATATAGAACACAGGCTCGGGATTCGAGTTTTTCATGAAAACTATTTTTAAAGTCACATTATACTAAACCTTAGGCTAAATTAATTTATTTAATTAATTCATGTATCACCTAAGGTATTTTTACTTAGGCATTTAATTAAAACATGTATTTTAATTAAAATCATATAATGTATAGTTTAATTAATTAACCAGTTATTTAATTAATGAACTATAACCAAAACTTGTATTGTGCTAAATAAACTTTAATTATTATTTATAATCCAGCTTATTTCTAATTATGGAATCTTACTATTTTGGAAACTTTCTATTTTTAAAAACTTACTATTTATGGAAACCTTCTAGTTTTAGAAAGTTACTTAGTATTACAATACAAGTATTATAATACACTATTACATGATTAATACTTAACAGAACATCAGAATAACTACAATTAACACAATAAACAGTAAAACATGACAAAATACGTATAACAAGCAAATAATACATGGAACCAGTAAAACACATGAAATTCAGACAACTCATACACGTCCATATTTCTTATGTAGTGTTATCCGTCGAGGCGGATTAGTCTTCATCGTTTTCCATAGCTTCTACTGGACATAAGGTACGGATTTCCCGTCCTTCATTAAGGACAATCTCTTCCTTCATTAGGATTTCCCGTATGCAGCCAACTGTTTTCCCAAGTAGTTACAGATTAAATGCTTATGTTTATTAGTTACCTTAGCCATATACATGCATGACCAGTTTCACCTAGTTATGGAGGTACCATAACCATAGCACTAGAGGCACTAGTGTTATGACTTCACCACGGCGGAGTGATAGCTCGTGGCGTCCCTTTTCAGTTATTTGGCCATTATATTGTTATATTATCATGTGGGGCTTATGGGTGCATCCTAGTTACATGTTTCAGTCAGGATTTCATGGTGAATGTGGTGTGTGCCTTGCATCCTTCACAAGGAGCTGATCCCTCCTACCCACTTACCAATTAATTAGAGGTATCCCCTCTAATTTGCATGGCGAGGTCACCCCTCCAGGTATTCATGCACGTTTTTGACCTCATGACCTATATTGGCTATTTTGGTAGATTAACTAATACAAAGTTTCATAAGTAACATAATTTATGTTTTCAGAACTAAAACCAGTTAACATGGCAGACAACTAGGTTTTCCAGGACTTATTCATTTCCGCTGCCATTCATGCTTTATACTCTTTATATGCTTCCATATTCTATGTTTTCCATGCTTTATGGTATATCCGTGCACTAAGCGTTATGCTCAGCCGTATACTTTTCCATGTTCCCAAACGGCAGGTACCCAAGGACTCAAGTGGGAACTCCAGAGTATGTGCATTCGGATTGGAAGCTATCCGGACTCTTTTACCTTATGCATTTATTCCTACTTTATAATACTTTACTTCTTTTGGACATTGTTTAGTCCTTTCCATTTACAGTACTTATATTGCTCGTGTGTGAGTTACTAGACTACCGATGTTTGATTCCGGTATTTCTATTTATGGTCATGAATGTTTAGACATTTACCTTGCATGCTTTGATGACACGCCATAATTTAATGTAGCATTCTATCCTATTAAATGGGGTGTTACAATCCAGCCCGACTAGGGACAATACGTCATCATGTCCCCTAGTCTAGTGGTCGCAGGTGCTAACCGCTGCTACTAGACTATAATCATCCAAGTGCTCAAAAAACCAAGACGCGCATAAACCATACATGATTAATTCAAATACTACTGCCAAGAAGACATTTATCCCCTCTTTCACCTAACCTCCTCGAAACCCGAGAAAAGCGTCTGCCACGTCATAGTTACCTCTTCACATTCCACTGTTAGATCCGGCAAGTGGGTAACTCGTGGCACTCATCTAGGCGGGGAACAGTAATTTAAGAGGGCTATATATATATACCCTCTACACCTCCTTTTGACTGTTTCATCCATTGTCAAACTCTCAAGCTTCCATTATCGTCTACAAATCCTTCAATCGTTTACCAGATTTCTGCAAAGGTAACTTGTGCGACCACTTAATTTAATACATGCCACCATGGTGAAACAGTTATCCGATGTCACATCGATCCTTACGATTGGCGAGCTAGACCACTTCATGTCGTTCTACTATATACCAAATTATCTAGAACCAGAAATCCCTAACCCTCGAAATAATATAAGCCAGGCGGCAGTAGGAAAGATAGGAGTTTACACCCGATTCTTTGAATATGCCAATCAACGCATACCCATGTCACGTTTCCTTGTCAGTGTACTAATGCATTATGAGACCCACGTCTCCCAATTGCATTGTATAGGGGCGTCCAAAATTTCGAATTTCGAAATCAATTGTCGTACCCTAGATATAGAGCCCACCGTAGACCTATTTCGTATCTTCTACCAACGGTAACTAGCCAATGGTTGGGTTTCCTTCGCTAAGCGAAAGGGTGGGATGCAATGCTACGATGGAAAGATAGACTCCCTAAAGGACTGGAATGATAGGTTCTTTTGGGTTGATGAAGCCGCCTTTCCTTTCGACTTCCCATTTTGACCCCTGGAACAGCGAGGAAGGACCCAATGCATGGCCCAGACACCTATAACTCTGAGGACGTAGAGACTTTGAACAACCACCACATCCCCGTGCAACCTTATCCCGAGACGTTGTTGGTAATCCTTGGTCTGAGTCACGTAGTTATCTACGGCCACACCAAGTACCATACTTCCGCACCGAGAGTGGCCTGGGTTAGTGGTTCTTCTCGCGTTCTTCGTATCATTCTAAAAGTACCATCTTGTGCTAAAAAAACTAAAATACATTCTTCTGTTTGTCTTTTTTTTTCCTTCGCAGTTATTGATATTCTCAACCTCGTCCATGGTGCCTTCCCTGAAGATAGTATACTCTCGCCCTGAGACAGAGAATGAGGAGTCGATCCAAGAACGTGCGCAGAAGAACACCATGGATTTGGAAGTCGGGGAGGCGTCCGCCGCACAAGAGCATGAAGATACTAGCGCAAACCAGCCATCACCAGTACAACAACCACAATAACAACCACCAGCACAACAACAGCCACCACCCTTCCTCAACTCCTAGCTGTCATAAGATAATCTTACCGAGGACGCTGAGAAAGCCGCAGAGGAATTTGAGGAAGAAGAAAACTCTGCATTAGGGAAAAGGAAAAGGATCCCCCCAGTATCGTCACGCAAAGCCGCTCGCATGGGGGCCGAACCCTCATGGACAGAGGCGCGTGTAACCGAGGAAGAATTTGAGGATAATCTCGCGAGGACTCCTCCCTGTACTCCTCCTGCCACCATCAATTTAAGGTGAACACCTTTTCTCGTGCTATAGCCATTAACATACACCCCCTTATATCTAACTAACTATCGTTTTATGTACCAACGATGACCAGGAGAAGTCCTCTGCGAAGGCTGACACTACGCCTTCCCCCCAAAAGGAGACTTCAACAGCGGGGGGGAAACGGGTTTCCCCAAGACCCCGTCTTTGTTCCAGATTGGGAGTTGCCCGTGTCCTCAGATTTGATTGGGGCGTTTGACTACTCCAGCTTTTTGGACAACATCGTGCCGCCTGGTCGAGCTGTGGTCTTAGAGGGGATGAGCGATGCGGTTCTGGCAGACGAAGTTAGCTATTTTTTGTCGCAGAACGTGAGATTGATGTCGCGCATCAAGAAGAGGTTTGTGGAGCTGTCCACCCAAGTTCGGACTACTAAAGAGAAATTTGGGAAAATTATTGAGGATAACTCTCACACCTTAGGGTAAATGCAAGAGAAAATCACCCAAGAGGTCGAGAGAGGCCGACAAGACGCGTCCCTCATCTGCTCCTTGACAAAAGAGAAAAACAAACTAGCCTTCGCACTGGAAGAAGAGCGCACCCAGCTGAACACCCTAAAGATCTCCAATCAAGATGCAATGGGGGATTTTCAAGATGGGAATAATAAGTTTGTAGCGGATGTTAATGCGTTGGGCGCAAGGATTAAAGAGGATTTTAGTGATCTCAGCAGCCACCTAAAGCGGTTGAGTACTGAGTTTGATGAAGACCTATACCTGCGGTTGATGAAGGAGATAGCCGAGAATCGATGGCTGGTACACTATGGTTTGCGCTTAGCCACTATGGGTGCTTTGGAAGACCCTACTTTACGGGCCACCTTTTCCCAGTCCATCATAGCCGCGGTGAATGAGGGTACTTCCAAAGGTTTGGTGAAAGCGCACAAGGCGGATTGTTGAAGAAAGAACTAACAGAGGTACCCTTCTACGACCCACCTGCCGAGTCCAAGCTAACAGCAACCCTAAAAAAGATGAGTGTCTGTCCGTTGCCTTCCTTTGGTCTTGGCGACAAGGACCACGAGCTGCCCCTTGAGGTTATGATGGAGGGCCTCACTCTGGCGCGCCACAAGGCAGAGGACGCAGAAGCAGAGCCATATTTCTTCTTAAAACCTTCCGTAGAGCAGCTAACAGTGCCAGTATTCGCGCATCCCAGGGATGTTCTTGACCCTTTTAGGGTTGAGAAGGAAGTGCCGTTGTCTGAGGTGCTCGCGGCTCATGAAAGTCGCGTTGCTGCCAAGAAGGCCATGCGGAACATAGAGGCTGCACCTTCTGTTGGTGCGACCCATCTTGCCTCCTCTATCCCAGTGCTGCCTTTACCCTTGCTAGAGAGGGACTCGCGTGTGCTAGACCGATTGGAGAAGGGTATGAAAGAGCACCGCACCACAGCCTATTCCCCCCCCCCCTGCTGAAGTTGAAGAGGTCCTCGTCAGAGACTAATTTGCTCTCAAACAACTTGTCTGGCTTGTAAATTTGTTGTTGACTGTTATGCGCGAATGTGCGCTTTTATTTGTAATAAACACTTCATATTTTTTGTTATGATAATTACGTTTAAGGTTTATAGCGCAAATTCGTATAATGAGTTAGTGTAAACTCATGAATGGTACTTATGGGTAAGGCACGCTCATTACGTGTGGTATACCTCTACTACCATAAGGGCGGCCAGGTGAGGCTGACCAATTGTTAGGTGTGCACGATTGTGTCTTATCAGTCTCAGAGTCTACTCACTGCATAACTTGCTATGACGTCATTAATAGCAAGGGGCCTAACAAGGATACATGATCCATGGTCGATGGGGTTGCAACCCTCTTACTCGACGAGTCTAATTAGTAGGGTAGGATCATTCCTCTTATTTCTCCTGGAAACGTTGTGCACGCGTGTGCCAGTAGGCAATATTTAACATAGAAGAAAAATGTATGTACAACAAAAACTAAATGTTTTGATAATGCACCGTGGAACTAGCTAGGAACCACGACAGTTTTATTAATACTTGCAAGATTCTTAATACATGAAATAAAAGAAAAAATAATACATTGGTTCCAAAATTTCGTCGCTAAAGGTAGCTGATAGGTGTGAAAACACCCATCCTTTTACCACTTCTTTCTGGCTAAAACGAGACCAAAACACGTATTTAATATCATTTGTTTGGAATTATGCGTGGTTTTTGTGTTTATTGTGTTTTCAGAATCAACCGAATGAATATTGAAGAAAACATGAGATTGCACGGGTTTTATCGAAGAAAAAGACTCAAGACGAAGTCTATTGTCCGAGAGATACAAAAGATTTGAAGTCATTATGCGTATTTGAAGATTTATCGAAGAAAAGGGCCAAAGATGGAAGATCCATATATGTCGAAGAACTCGAGTCTATTAAACAAAAGATTATAGGACGAGTTGGAATTATTCACCGACACTTCTCAAAATCAAAATTCGGAAACGTTTATTTAAAGAAACGTAAAGACTAAAGAAGAAAGAAGAAGGGAAGCCCATGAAAAAAGCCCATTCACAAGCCCACAAGCAAACGCCTATAAATAGGACTTCTCCTCACAATTTTGGAGGATAGTTAGTTTTAGTCTTTCTTTTTAATTGGTAGCTTGTAGATTCTAGAGAGAGAAAGTGACAGTTTCTCTCACTAGAAAACATTCATCTTCCTTTCTTGTTTTTAATCAAAACTTTACCTTTTAAGCTTAATCTTGTTTTCATCTTCATCTTTTTCAAGTTTCTTGTTATTCGTAATCTTGTTTTCTTCATCTTTTCGTCTTTAATTTCTTCACACGGCATAAAAAGTTTATACCTTTTGTGTTTTGTGATTCGTGTGTTAAAGATTGACAAGGGTTATCATTTGCTTATTAGGTGTCTAGCTTAGTTCATTTTTAATCTTCTCAAAAGTTTAATCTTTCAAAAGTTACTTTACAAAATTTGCGTATTTGGTGTTTTGGAAGTTTTTCCATTCGTAGCTTATTTTGTTCCCCTTGATATTGATCTCGTTTAGTCTTGGATAAGTGCTTATTGTGGATGCTTATTGAAATTTCAGCTTATCACCATTTTCGGATTGATTTTGTATCCCATCGCAATATTAGGGTTTATACACATTCCGACGGATTTCCTGTTTTGATCGCAATAACCCTTAAGGGTTTTACTTTGCGATCGGTTGACATTTTCCCCTTATTCCGATCTGGATTGCGATCGCGTATTGCGATCGCATATTCCGACGGGATTTAAGGTTACCTTAAGTCGAAACGCTGCCAAAATTTTGTTTGCTACATTCCGATCAGAACAACATTGCGATAGAGGTGTTTGGATTTCATACATTCCGATCGGATACATTCCGTTCTAGAACTTTCCGATAAGGCAACATTCCGACAGAATGGACTTTGGTATTCCGATGACCATTAAGATGAATTATTCCGATGGCTTGGTTTTCCGATGGTTTTAAATTTAGTACATTCCGATAGAATTCAGTTTTGCATTTCGATTATCTAAGTTTTATAGTTTACAAAGTTTTATGTTTTAAGTTCATTTCGTTTTTAGTTCAATCTTGCCTCGCTTAGTTTTCATATTAATTACTCTACGACTCTTTACCTTTTAGTAGAATAGAAAGCCAAACCCCCTATTTGTCACCAAGAACAACTATTCCACCTTGAGCTGTGATCAATTCGTGAAGATACCGAGATTAAATCCTGAACCCATCCAAATCATAATATCAAATGGCGCCGCTGCCGGCTCTTCTTGTTAAGATTAACAGTTTTTTGTGAGAACTTGGATTTTGGGATCCGTTCGCCGTGAACGTTACTTTTTCATAAAAACTTTCAAAAATCCTAAAAAAATTAAAATTTTCAAAAAAAAATAAATAAAAAAAACCATAAAAACCAAAAGTATTTCTTGTTTGCTATGTTAGTTCTTTTGCAGGTGCATGCGTACACGATCAACGTCTTATCAAGAGCCCGAGCCTCTCGAAAACTTAGACATGGCCGATGTACACAACAACAACAATAACCTACCTCAAAACAACAACAATAACAATCCACCTCTCAACAACAATAATAACAACAAAATTGAACCTTTACCGAACAATCGCCCTATGATTGAACTGTTACAAGCACATGTGGAGGGCAACAATGATCCAATTGTCATACCCGCGATTGCAGCCAACAACTTTGAGCTCAAATCCGGCTTTATTCAGATGGTCTCAGCTCAACCATTCTTGGGGCGTACCATTGATGATCCTCATGACCACATCAGACGATTCTTGCAACTCACGAATACGGTCAAATTCAATGGTGTTCCACAAGAGGTAATCCGTTTACAACTTTTTCCCTTTTCTTTAGAGGGACAAGCCCGACATTATCTTGCAAAGGAACCGCCACAAAGTATTCTGATGTGGACGGATTTGGAGACCAAATTTATCAACTACTTTTTCCCACCCTCTCGTACTACCGCTTTGCGGAATGAAATTATCAATTTTTAACAAAAGTACGATGAGTCTTTTAGTGAATCTTGGGATCGTTTCAAAGATCTTTTAAGAAAATGCCCACAACATGGTTTTACCAAAGTGCACCAAATTAATACTTTTTATAATGGTTTAAGCATGAATGACCAAGTCTCGGGGGGTAATATTTTGGCTAAGACTTCTAATGCCGCTTGGGATATCATTGAGAATAAGTCTCGTGTGCAAACCAAGAGTATGCGGACCAATGTCGCTAGTGCTAGTACTAGTGACAGCGACAAGCGACTTGACAAAATCACTGCGCTTCTTGAATCACTTGCTACCCAAACCGCCAGCAACACCAACAACATCAATGCTAAAAACGCTCAAGTCAATGCTGTCAGCCAACCATGTGAGATATGCGGGGGTCCTCACTCTTAAACCACTTGTACCGCCACCCACGACTATCCTTTTGAGAATGTGAATGCAGCATACGGTACCTATCCTCAACCCGCTTATCAAGCTCGTCCTCAAGGAGACCGCAACTTGCTTAGCTACCGCTCTAACAATTTTCTTTCACCGCCCGGTTTTCCTCCTAACAACCCAAACCAACAACAAAACCTCAATCGCCCTCCTCAACAACAACAACAACCTCGTGCACCATACCAACCACCTCACAAACAACCATATCCACCTCAAAGAAACAACCAAGTTTACCAACAACCTGCTTATCAACCACCCGCCTACCATGCTCCCCCTCCCAACCAACCCACCGCATTACACCAAGATGTTGAAACCTACATGAGGACCAATGATGTGATCGTGGAAAAACTCCAGCGGGAAGTGCTCAACTTGAAAGCAGACATGGTGAAACAAGGAAACGACCTTCGAGCTGATATGAGAAACACTTTGGCAAGTCAAAGGAATGACTTAAGGAACATGATGGCTGGTTTCTTCCAAGGTAATCAATCCTCTTCTTTGGGTACTCTTCCGAGTAACACCGTTGCGAATCCAAGAGGGGAGATGAAAGCTATCACCACGCGCAGTGGCAAAGGTACCAAGGAACCCGAGCTTCCTATACCTCCACCGGTGATTGTGACTAAGGAAAACGAGTCACCTGCTCCTATTTCTCAACCTTCTACTTCCCCAATTTCTCCACCTCTTACTTCTACCCCTCCTCCACCCAAGGATGTGAGTGATCCTTCGATCCCAAAGACTTCCTCTTCTTCCGATATACCTTATCCCTCAAGGTTGAGGAAAGAGAAGCTCAAAAGCAAGGATGATATTCAAGTTTCGAACTTTCTCAAAATGTTTAAACAATTGAATTTCAACATCTCCTTCGCTGAGGCTCTCGCTCACATGCCCAAATACGCGAAAATGTTCAAAGATCTTCTTAGCGACAAGGAGAAGCTTCTTGATATTGCTAACACCCAACTTAATGAGAATTGCTCTGCAGTGCTCTTAAGGAAATTACCAACCAAGCTTGGTGATCCGGGTCGTTTCTTAATCCCTTGCAACTTCCCGGGAGTAGAGAATTGCATGGACCTAGCCGATCTAGGTGCCAGTATTAACTTAATTCCTTTAAGTGTTTGGAAGCAATTATCTCTCCCTGAGCTAGTCCCCACCAAAATGACTTTGGAATTAGCTAACCGTACAGCTGCTTATCCAGTGGGGATAGCCGAAGACGTCTTTGTAGGAGTCGACAAATTCACTTTTCCTGCCGATTTCGTCGTCGTCGACTACGATATGGACCCTCGCGTGCCATTAATTGTTGGTCGTCCATTCTTGAGGACCGGTCGCACTTTCATCGATGTTGAAGCAGGTGAGCTTATCATGAGAGTGGGTGACGATAAAATTGTCTTCAACATGGGAAAGCTTTCTAAACAGCCTTATTCATACGAGAGCGTTAATTGTATTGATGTTCTTGATGAGGCTTGTGAAGAACACTTAAAAGATGCTTGCAAAAGTATTCCTACCTCTCTTCCTAATGTTGAGACCGTTTCCTCTATTGATTCATCACTATCTCTACTTGGAGAAAGTGATTTCCTTTGGAAAGGTTTGGAAGCCACCATGGGAGATGTGAACTTAGAACATGACGATTCTCCCACCGATTGGGATGAAGATCTTCGCCTCATTGAGAACCCTCTTAAAGAAGACAATATTTCTCTACCATCCCCCAAGGCTATTGCTATTGATGAACCGAATTTGAATACGCCTCCCATCGAAAATTCTCCGGATGTAGAACTTAAGGAGTTGCCATCCCATCTCGAGTACGTGTTCCTTGAAGATAAGAATAAGTCGCCCGTCATCATTGCTAAGGACTTGAAAGAAGAAGAGAAATCTCGCCTCATCGCCGTGCTTAAAGATCAAAAGAAGGCAAGTGCTTGGAAAATTTCCGATATCCGCGGAATTGATCCGAACTTTTGTACTCACAAGATTCTCATGGAAGATGACTTTAAACCCGCAATCCAGAGCCAAAGAAGGGTTAATCCTCGCATTCATGACGTCATCAAACAAGAGGTTATCAAACTTCTAGATGCCGGCTTGATTTACCCTATTTCGGATTCGCCATGGGTAAGTCCCGTCCATTGTGTGCCCAAGAAGGGCGGAATAACCGTTGTTCCCAATGAACACAACGAGTTGATTCCCACTCGTCTCGTTACTGGGTGGAGAGTTTGTATCGACTATCGCAAGCTCAATGATGCCACGAGAAAAGATCACTTTCCTCTTCCTTTCATGGATCAAATGCTCGAGCGTCTTGCGGGTAATGACTATTACTGCTTCTTAGACGGTTTCTCCGGATATTTTCAAATTCCCATCGATCCCAAAGACCAAGAAAAGACCACATTCACTTGTCCCTACAGAACATTTGCTTACAAACGCATGCCTTTCGGTTTATGCAATGCTCCTGGGACATTCCAAAGGTGTATGATGGCTATCTTCCATGACATGGTTGAAGAAACTATGGAAGTATTCATGGATGATTTCTCGGTTTATGGCGATTCTTTCTCTGCTTGCCTTGCCAATTTAGAACGTATGCTTAAGCGGTGTGAAGACACTCGCCTTGTTCTTAATTGGGAAAAATGTCATTTCATGGTAAAAGAGGGCATCGTGCTAGGACACAAGATCTCCAAAGCCGGTCTTGAAGTGGACCGTGCTAAAGTCGATGTTATCGCTAAGTTGCCTCCACCTTCAACCGTGAAGGGTGTGAGAAGTTTCCTCGGTCATGCGGGCTTCTACCGTCGTTTCATCAAAGATTTTTCTAAAATCGCTCGCCCGATAACCCACCTCTTGGAAAAAGATACTCCTTTTATCTTTTCCAAAGAGTGTCTTGAAGCCTTCAACTTGCTTAAGGATAAGCTTACTAAGGCACCCGTCTTGGTTACCCCTAACTGGGAGCTGCCTTTCGAGTTGATGTGTGATGCTAGCGACTTTGCTATTGGAGCGGTTTTGGGCCAAAGAGTGAACAAACACTTCCAACCGATCCATTACGCTAGCAAGACAATGACGGGGGCTCAATTGCATTACACGACAACCGAAAAAGTGCTTTTAGCTGTTGTCTATGCCTTTGAAAAGTTCCGCCCCTATCTTGTCCTTTCCACAACAACCGATCATTCCGCGTTGAAGTACTTGTTAACTAAACAAGACTCTAAACCAAGACTTCTTCGCTGGGTTTTGCTACTTCTAGAATTTAAAATCGAAATTCGTGATAATAAGGGAGCTGAAAACCTAGCCGCGGATCATCTCAGTAGACTTGAGGATCCTTATCAAGGGGATCATCCGAACAAAGAGATCAATGACTCTTTTCCCCTGGAGACCTTAATTTCTATCAACTCGACTTCTGATGAAACCCCATGGTTTGCGGAAATTGCAAACTACTTGGCGGGTGGAATTCTCGTTGACAGGTTAACATCCCAACAAAAGAAGAAGTTCTTCAAAGACATTAAGACTTACATTTGGGATGACCCGTATCTATTCAAACAATGTGTCGATTTGATTATTCGCCGATGTGTTGATGGACCGGCAGCTTTAGAAATCCTTGACGCTTGCCACAAAGGACCTACCGGTGGTCACTTTGGTCCCAACTACACCGCCAAAAAAGTGTTTGACTCGGGATTTTATTGACCCACCATTTATCGTGATGCTCACGAGATGGTTAAACGCTGTGATGCTTGCCAAAAATAAGGAAAGATCACACATAAAGACGAGATGCCTCAGAATTTCATTCAAGAATGTGAAATCTTTGATGTTTGGGGTATCGACTTTATGGGGCCATTCCCTTCCTCTAAAGGAAAAAAATACATCCTTGTAGCCGTTGACGACGTTTCAAAATGGGTTGAAGCCAAAGCTTTACCCACTAATGACGCAAGGGTGGTTTGTAACTTTTTGAAATCGCTATTCGCTAGATTCGGTGTGCCTCGTGCCATTATTAGTGATCGCGGGACTCATTTTTGCAATGATCAATTTGCAAGAGTCATGGCTAAGTATGGTGTAAATCATCGTATTTCCACCGCATACCACCCACAAACTAATGGCCAGGCTGAAATATCCAACCGAGGATTAAAGCGAATTCTTGAAAGAACTGTGGGAGAGCATCGTGCCTCATGGGCTGATAAACTTGATGATGCTTTGTGGGCTTTTTGTACCGCATCCAAGACTCCTATTGGTTGTACACCATATCGTATCGTGTACGGGAAAGCGTGCCACCTCCCTATTGAGTTGGAGCACAAGGCTTACTGGGCCTTGAAGTGGGCTAATTTTGATATCAACAAAGCCGGTGACCTACGCAAGATCCAACTCAATGAGCTGAATGAACTCCAGAATGAGGCTTATGAAAATTCTTTGATCTATAAGGAAAAGACTAAGCTCATTCACGACTCCAAGATTAAAAACCGAGAGTTCCAAGTTGGAGACAAAGTTTTACTCTTTAATTCTCGGTTGAAAATCTTTTCGGGCAAGCTGAAATCTCGTTGGTCCGGCCCATTCACCATTGCCCAAATTTTTCCATATGGTACTCTCGAGCTCGCTCAACCTAATGGACCTAATTTTAAGGTGAATGGCCAACGAGTGAAGTTGTACTTTGGTGAGGACATCTCTCAGGAGATGATTCCATCCCTCACCACGTTTCCCATGAACTAATTTTGGGTCGAGTCAGGCTCGTGACTCGGTTATCAAAAACAAGCGCTCCTCGGGAGGCAGCCCGAGTATCTATCCTTTTCCGTTTTAACCTCCTAAGTGTAGGGGGACTTCTATAGGTGTTTGTGTTTGTGTGGTGATGTGATTACAGGGATGCATGCACTTTTGGAACCTTTGAAGAAACGTGCTCCCGTGTTATCCGCAATCCGGTTCTATCTCTCAACTATCATGATTCAATTTTCTTCATACTCACATTTGAAAATGATCACGTTAGTCGTCTCTTCCTTAGCTTGATTTAACCAACGTGCACAATGTCATAAGTGTAGGGGAGACTTTGCCCACATGTTTAAACATTGAGGACAATGTTTATCTTAAGTGTAGGGGGGACTTCTATCGAAGTTTTAAGTGGACTTTTCCATTAAAATGCCTTCATTTAACCGAAAAATAATCTTTTTCAGCATTTTTCAAATTTTTAATTAACTTTGGTCATGTAGTCGTAATTTTTAAATTTTTATCGTTGCTTTCATATGTATATATTCCACAATAAAGTCAAAAATATTAATAAAGTGGTGTAGCTAGTTTAGAAATCTTTGACATATTAGGCCCGTTGCGATTATTTTGACTCAACCCGAATAGACTTATCAAAGTTTATTCTAGCTAGTATCCTTAACCATGTAGACCTTAATTGGTTTATTAGGCTAAGCATCCACGAGTCTCATTACTTGATATTTTAAATTGTGGAGAACGAGAAATGATAGAGTCAATTATAAGTCGGTATTCTTGCACAAGCACACTTGGTGTGATTATCTGCCTATTCTCCCATCACTTGCTAATAATTTATCTGCAATAAGTAAGGTCGTACGATTTGAAAAGTTACTTAGCTTCTAGCCCAAGATCGTTTAAAACTTGCTTGGTAATGATAAGAGTTCATAGTCAAGGCATAACTTATGAAGCGGGGCGCAAAGATTGGCGAGTCCGAAAAGGCCCTAACAAGGCATGAGGATTCCCTTTTATTGCTAAAGATCCAAGGTGATGTGAAAAGCATTATTCCCAAAATCAATATGAAGGATCAAGACTCACGACGAAAAGCAATCAACTCCCATAAAGATCATGGAGAAGTCTATCCGAAAAGACCCTAACAAGGTATGAGGATAAATAGATCCAAGTCCGAAAAGGAGGCGGATCGTTGTATCTCAAAATCCCAATTAACGATTGAAGAAATAATCATGAAGTCGTGGTCAACAAAGTTGGAGTACCCCTCAAAAGACTCCAAGTGAAGAAACTCTATTAACGATGAGAAGACTATTATCTCAAGCACGTCTCTCAAGATATGAAGTATGAAGTACATGCCAAATATCGGCCCGAGAAAGGTCTCAAATCGTGAACCGAGTTATGCCAAGATATGAACTTTTTGATATCCCGAGAAGCTGTTTTAAGAGATTTTGTCCTTTAGCTAACTATTGATCAAATCGTTCTACTTTGCTTTCAGCCTAAATAAACTATCGAAATAAGTCCAAAAATGCATCTTCATGATCATTTTAAGACAAAAATAAAATATAAGAGATACACCTAGGAATAAGGGAGTTTAAGCATATAATTAAGCCATGTGTGTAAGTGTTTGATTTACTAACTTATAATAACAATGATCTCGTTTTTAAGCTTAGTTTGGGGAACGTAAAACTTGAGGGTGATAAATCTTCACAGCACCAAAGCGCTAATGTAAGTCCTTGATCTCTTTGCAAGTTATTTCCATATAGCTATTTTCAAGAGAAAATGGTTTTCTACCCTTTTGTTTACTTTAAAGTTTTAATTTCTCTTAGTACTTTAATTTTTGTTTAGTAGTATTTTAATAAGGCCAAGGTTAATTGATTATGAGAAAAGTGTAGAATTGCTTTATCACTAAGCATTGCATGAGGGCATGGCAATGGTTAAGTGTAGGGGATTTGATAGGTGTGAAAACACCCATCCTTTTACCACTTATTTCTGGCTAAAATGAGACCAAAACACGTATTTAATATCATTTGTTTGGAATTATGCGTGGTTTTTGTGTTTATTGTGTTTTTAGAATCAACCGGATGAATATTGAAGAAAACATGGGATTGCACGGGTTTTATCGAAGAAAAAGACTCAAGACGAAGTCTATTGTCCGAGAGATGCAAAAGATTTGAACTCATTATGCCTATTTGAAGATTTATCGAAGAAAAGGGCCAAAGATGGAAGATTCATATATGTCGAAGAACTCGAGTCTATTAAACAAAAGATTATAGGACGAGTTGGAATTATTCACCGACACTTCTCAAAATCAAAAGTCAGAAACGTTTATTTAAAGAAACGTAAAGAATAAAGAAGAAAGAAGAAGGGAAGCCCATGAACAAAGCCCATTCACAATCCCACAAGCAAACGCCTATAAATAGGACTTCTCCTCACAATTTTGGAGGATAGTTAGTTTTAGTCTTTCTTTTTTATTGGTAGCTTGTAGATTCTAGAGAGAGAAAGTGACAGTTTCTCTCACTAGAAAACTTTCATCTTCCTTTCTTGTTTTTAATCAAAACTTTACTTTTAAGCTTAATCTTGTTTGCATCTTCATCTTTTTCAAGTTTCTTGTTATTCGTAATCTTGTTTTCTTCATCTTTTCGTCTTTAATTTCTTCACACGGCATAAAAAGTTTATACCTTTTGTGTTTTGTGATTCGTGTGTTAAAGATTGACAAGGGTTATCATTTGCTTATTAGGTGTCTAGCTTAGTTCATTTTTAATCTTCTCAAAAGTTTAATCTTTCAAAAGTTACTTTACAAAATTTGCGTATTTGGTGTTTTGGAAGTTTTTCCATTCGTAGCTTATTTTGTTCCCCTTGATATTGATCTCGTTTAGTCTTGGATAAGTGCTTATTGTGGATGCTTATTGAAATTTCAGCTTATCACCATTTTCGGATTGATTTTGTATCCCATCGCAATATTAGGGTTTATACACATTCCGACGGATTTCCTGTTTTGATCGCAATAACCCTTAAGGGTTTTACTTTGCGATCGGTTGACATTTTCCCCTTATTCCGATCTGGATTGCGATCGCGTATTGCGATCGCATATTCCGACGGGATTTAAGGTTACCTTAAGTCGAAACGCTGCCAAAATTTTGTTTGCTACATTCCGATCAGAACAACATTGCGATAGAGGTGTTTGGATTTCATACATTCCGATCGGATACATTCCGATCTAGAACTTTCCGATAAGGCAACATTGCGACAGAATGGACTTTGGTATTCCGATGACCATTAAGATGAATCATTCCGATGGCTTGGTTTTAATAACATTCCGATGGTTTTAAATTTAGTACATTCTGATAGAATTCAGTTTTGCATTTCGATTATCTAAGTTTTATAGTTTACAAAGTTTTAAGTTTTAAGTTCATTTCATTTTTAGTTCAATCTTGCCTCGCTTAGTTTTCATATTAATTACTCTACGACTCTTTACCTTTTAGTAGAATAGAAAGCCAAACCCCCTATTTGTCACCATTAACAACTATTCCACCTTGAGCTGTGATGAATTCGTGAAGATACCGAGATTAAATCCTGAACCCATCCAAATCATAATATCAGTAGCACTTCTTTAGGTGGCATATGTTCCAAGGCCGTTGTAGGTTGCGACCATCTATGTCACGTACTCGATATGCGCCGTTCCCCATTGCATCTGTCACCATGTAAGGTCCCTCCCACTTGGGTCCAAGTTTTCATGTATTCTTAGCGCGGCTGGCCGCGTTTGAGCGATACACGAAATCACCTGGCCTAAAGGAAGTCTTTCGTACCCTAGCATCATAGTAACCCTTCATATTTGCTTTTGACTTGGCTTCGTGGATAGTCGCCAACTCTCTCCGTTCATCGATTATGTCTAGGTTCAATCGCAATTCATCGTCATTTGTAACCATGTCCACTTCATCTGTGCGAAGTGTTTGTAATCCAATCTCGGCTGAGATAACTGCCTCTGTGCCGTATGTTAGAGCGAAAGGGGTATCGCCCGTAGCTGTTTTTATCATTATGCGATGTTCCCACAAGACATGTGATAACTCATCGACCCATTTTTTATTATGTTCCCCTAATCGCGCCTTTATTCCATCTCCCAGACTCCTATTTGCTCTTTCCATGAATCCATTTGTTTGTGAATGGGCTACCGATGCGAACCTTTGGTGTATGTTATTTTTCGCGCACCAATATTTAAATGGGTTCCCCGCGAATTGTTTTCCATTATCAGAAACTATCTCCCAGGTAGTCCGAAGCGACATACTATGTTGTCCCACACAAACCTTTTTACTTGGTTCCATGTGATTGTTGCGACTGCCTTTGCTTCAATCTACCTCGTGAAGTAATCGATCGCGACTATTAGGAACTTAATTCCTCCCCCAGCTACGGGAAAAGGTCCTGCGATGTCTAGTCACCATTTGAAGAATGGCCATAGAGAAGTAATGGGTGTCAGTTCCTCTTGGGGTTGTCGTGGTATCGGCCTGTGTACCTGACAGTTGTTGCATTTGTTAATGAGCATTCGTGCATCCGCATGCATGGATGGCCAGTAATATCCACTGCGCAACGCTGTTGCCACCACAGACCTTGGTCCTGCGTGCATGCCACAGGACCCCTCGTGTATTTCGTTGATGACATACTGCGCTTGCCGCGGCCCCACACATCTTAGCCATGGCTGAAGGAATGATCGTTTGTAAAGGGTCCCGTCTCTGACTTCTAATTTCCTAGAGCATCTTCGTAATCGCCGCGCTTCGATTTCATCATGTGGTAGCAGATCCTTCGTCAAGTAATCCATAATCAGTGTCATCCATGTAGGACCTTCTTCCTCTACCACCGATGTGACCTCCTGCTCTTTTATAGATTTATCTTTAAGGATCTCTACCAAGACCTGTTTTGATAGGTGTGCGAAACTGGTGGACGCTATTTTGCTAAGTGCGTCTGTTTTCTTGTTCTCCCCCTAGGTACTTGGCGTATTAGAAACTTGTCGAATCCTTCAATCAACGTCTTTGCTTTTTTGCAAGTATTTTACCATGTTTTCCTCATTCGCCTCATATTCTCCAAGTATGTGGTTTGCTAACAGGCGAGAATCTACGTTTTCCTCGAGATTGCGCACACCCATACGTGCTCTGCCTTGTTATTTGTGGTTGTGAACTAAAAGCGTAGTGTGTATGTGAATTCCTTTCCTTCAGGATTGGTGAGTATGAGCCCTGCGCCAGATCCATCAGTGCAAGATGACCCATCAGTGAATAAGATCCATGGGTCTTGGTCTTCTTCCCTTTGTCCCAACTCCTGAATGTCCTCTTCTGGTTTATTGATGATGAAATCTGGCAGAATTTGTCCTTTTACGGCATTGCGCGATCTATAGGTGATGTTGTGTTCCCCCAGTAGAACACTCCACATTTGTAATCTACGTGCGACATCCGGTTTTGATATTATCTGTTTTATTGGTTGATCCGTTATCACCACTATCAGATGCGCTTGGAAGTACCTGCGCAACCTTTTTGCTGCGAATACTAGTGTGAGTACCAATTTCTCCATTGGGGTATAATTTTGTTCCGAGCTCTGTAATGCTCTGCTTATGAAGTATACTGGTGTTTGCACATTTTCCCTATCCGTCATTAGCACCGTGCTGATTGCTCCGTGTGTGGCAGACAAATATATTATCAGTTCTTCTTTAGGACGTGGCGCGACTAACATGGGGAGTGAAGCTAAATGTGTTTTTAGTTCCTCAAAGGCTTTCTCAGCTTCCTTCGTCTAATTGAAGTCTCCTTTCTTGATGCACTTCTTGAGTGTTTTAATTCTAGGGAGCGACTTCTTCGCATATTTGGACAGGAATCTATTCAACCCTGTGAGCTTCCCATTTAGCGACTGTACTTCCTTTTTGGTCTTTGGGCTTTGAAGCTGGATGACCGCGTCTGTCTTTTCTGGGTAGTGTTTGATGCCATTAGGGTAAATCATGTATCCTAGGAACATGCTTTATGTGGCCCCAAAAGTGCATTTCTTTGGATTCAACTTCATGTTTATTATCCTAAGTGTTGAGAATGTTTCCTCAATATCCCGGATAAGTTCACTCTCTGTGTGACTTTTTATTACCAGGTCATCAACATACACCTCCAAATTTCGCCCTATCTGACCTTCGAATACTTTATCAACCAACCGTTGATACGTGGCCCCTGCGTTCTTAATTCCGAATGGCATTTTTATTTACCAATACACGCCCTGGATTGTATGAAATGCTGTTTTTTCTTAATGTTGTTCTGCCATTTGTATCTGGTGGTATCCTTTGTATGCGTCCAGGAAACACTTAAAAGGATATCCACACAACAATTCTAATTTCCAATCTATCTCCAGGAGTGGGTAGCAATCTTGTGGGCAAGCCTTATTAAGGTCTGTGAAGTCAACACACATGCGCCAGCTGCCATCATGTTTTTTAACCATTACTGGTTTAGCGAGCCAATCATGGTAGTAAACTTCTCTCATGATTCCTGCGTCTACCAATTTCTTTACTTCCTCAAGTATCACCTTGTTGCGTTCTGGGGCCTGTCCTCTTTTCTTTTGCCTAACTGGGGGGTATCCTTCGCGGATTTGAAGCTTGTGTTCAGCTATTGACCTTGGTACCCCCATCATGTCTTTAGGTTCCCATGCGAAGACGTCTAGGATATCCTTTAAGAGGCGACACATGTCTGCCTTTCCTTTGTTAGACAATGTTCCCCCGATCGTTATCTCTTGATCTGGATATTGTGGATGGACAACTACTTTTAGATTCGGCGGCGAGTTTACCTTGGGTTCTATTGTAACCCGAGGGGGTTCCGTGATCGTGTTGCACTCCGGGAGCGTTGTCGCTGTGTTGAAGATTGTCACGATTCCTCCCTCGACTGGAAACATTATCATGCCATGAGCCGTAGAAGGTACTGCTCGCATTGCTAGTATGGCAGCTCGCCCAATAATTCCGTTATACTGCGATGGCGACCGTATGATTAAAAAGCTCATGGAAACTTTTGTTAAATGTTCATCGTTTCCCATTTGGCTCTTTACTTCTGCGCTGAGTTTCAGGAATTAGTGCTCATACATTATTTCTGCTGATGAGCCTCCATCAACATACATACGATGTATGCTGTGTTCACCAATGTTTATTTCTATAACTAACGGGCCTTCTACCACATTCCTCGCGCTGAGGGGGGGGGGGAGGAGATGTCTCTTCCATTCGAGAATTTTTTGCTCACCTTTTGCTTTGTCCTTCGCTGCCATGCTTCCACCATGTAAATACGTGCGTTAGTGGTTTTTGGTTTCTCGCCTTCTGCGGTTTCTTTGACAAGGTGTTTTAGCTTCCCTTCTTTTGCCATATTCTCAATATGTTTCTGCAACTGAATACATTCATTCGTAGCGTGCTCCTTCTCATCATGATATTCACAATATCTGCTGGCAATGCGCCTTTCTACCGGGGTAGTCATTGGAAACGGTCTTAGGAAGTTCGCACCTTTTGATATAAGGATTTCTCTCGGAGTTAACTTAAGGGAAGTAAATCTGAAATTATTGGCCCTCCCCTCTCTTTTATTTCCTTGGTAGTCGAGACCCCATGCCTGCTTTGCCTGATAAATCCTTTATTAGGCGCTTCACGAGATCTATAACCATTGGCATTTTGTATGACTTATGAGACAGCGGATTCCCCCTGTAGAAAGGATCTTAGCCGCCTTAGTACTCCATCGAAAGTTTCTGGTGTTCTTTCATTTAGCTTTTTTATTAGATCAGTGTTGCGTATACCTGCGATGAAGCAAGATACTTCAAGATCTCTGGGCATTCTTTTATTTGAAGACACTCACCCTTGAAACGTTCTAGGAAATCCTCCAAGTACTCGCCCTGGTTCTGCTTGATTCTGGCAAGTGATACAACACTCCTATCATGTTTTTTCTGTTGCACATTGATAGGTGTGAAAATACCCATCCTTTTACCACTTACCTATAATAATAACCAAGACAAAACGTGTATTTAATGTCGTAAAATTCGGAATTATGCGTGGTTTGTGTTTTTATTATGTTTTAGGACCAAAAGATGAAAAAGGAAAAAAACACGGGCTTTCATGGGCTTTTATCGAGGAAAACGAGAAAAGACGAAGTCAAAAGATCAAGAGTTCAAAAAGAACGGAAGTCCAAGGCCTATTATGAAGATTTATCGAAGAAAAAGTCTAAAGACGGAAGTTTAATGAAGTCGAAGAACCAAGTCTAATTAAAGAAGAAAATTATAAGACGAGTTCAATTTATATCGACAAATCCCGAGACGACGTCGAGAAAGACAAAGAATTTAAATCGAGTCGAGACAAGAAGAAAGAAAGAAGAAAGCATCAACACTCCTCCTCTCCTATTATATAAACCCTCCTAATATGTCATTAGGAGGTGTTAGTCATTTTAGGAGTAGATAGATTAATTTTAGGAGTAGGAGTAGTGTAATTTACTTTCTCTCTCTAGCTTTTCTTAAAAAAAATTTCAAGCTTTTTCATTAGTAATTTGAATCTTTAATCTTCTTTATTTCAAGCTTTTTCATTTAATCATTCTCATTCTATATTTCTTAATCTTTTCAATCTTGTTTAATTTTGATAATCGTGTAGTTTGTTAATCATGTTCTTTGATTGATTGATGTTTGTGTTTGATGGTGCTTATTGATCTTTTAGTGTTTGATTTTTATAGCTTATATTGTTTAGTGCTTATTTTGTTATTTTGTTATTTTTAATTAAGTGCTTATTAGTTTATTTTTATAAAAAGTTGTTTTTAAATATTTTTATTATTTAGTGTTTTTAAAAGTTTTTAAATTTTGGCTTATTAGCTTTTTCTTAAACTTGATTTGGTTAAAGTTTTAGACAAGTGCTTATTTGGTTTTAGCTTATTTTTAGATTTTGCTTAATTTTGTTCTAATTCGGGTTATACCAAAACCCTTTTATTCCGAACTACGTTCTTCATTAGATTCCGAATTAGGTGCAACTTCATTTTCCCGAACTACTTGCATTTTTAGATTATCCCGAATTGTGTTCAGATCCACTTATTCCGAACTAGGTTCGGCATAACATAACCCGAATTACATCCAAGACATCTCCATTCTGAATTAGATGACTGATCATATTCCAAACTGTACATATAAAGCACATATTCCGAACTAGATAAATCACATATTCCGAACTATACATGAAACTTTGACATGCATGCTTGCATGCTTGTTAGAGTTTGGCGCCTAAATTAAGCTAGTAGCCTGGCTGCTTCAGCAACTTGCCTGCTTGCTTGTTTAGTAATTAGTATTGTTCCGTAATCGTTTAGTTTATTCTGAAAGTTGTTCCGATTTTTATTCTGAAAGTCACGTATTTTTAGTTATATTTTTCGTCGATTTTTATTTCGAAAAGTTTAAGTTTTATCTTTTATTTAGTGCTCGCTTTAGCTTTTACCTCGTTTAGTTTTAAAGTAGCCACTTAGTCCCATTTCCACCTTTTTCATTAGGTAAACTTTATTTTCAAGTCGAAATTTAGTTTCTACTTTTAGATTTATTTTTATTAATTGTTTTGTTTTAATCTACGTTTTATTATTTGTTTTGCTCCTTTACTATTAGTTATTTGTTTTTGGCTTATTTTAAATACTTTTCGCATTTACTTTTTAACTAGTTATAGACAACGACAACCTTTTATTTTATTCACCAAGAACGACTGAGTCACACTTTTAACCAGTAATCAATTCGATTAGACGTCGAGAACAACAAACTTTTTAACTAGCAAAATCTAACTTTCAAATGGCGCCGCTGCCAGCTCTTTTCGTGAAGATTAACGGTTTATTGTGAGAGACGCGTTGGATTTTGGGATCCGTTCACTTTTGAACGTTATTTTTCTTGCCAAAATTTTTCAAAAATCCAAAAAAAATAAAAAATTTTCAAAAATCCCAAAAACAATTAAAAATCATAAAAAGCATTTCTTTTTCGAAAGTTTTGCACCAAAAATATTCTTCTTGCTTATCTATTGTGTTTAATGGATTCATTTGTTGACTGTGTAGGGTGTGGAAGACCATCTTCTGGTAGTCAATCCTGTCAATGGTGTTCATGCGAACGTTGTGGAATGGATATCCCTAATTACGAATTTGGCCGTTGTCTATCGTGCAATTCGATCAATTCATACTTCAATTCATTCTTCCCTTCTAATGACACTATTTCACACTCTCCCATATATGACGATCCATATTCACAAAATGCACCGGGGGCCCTCACGATACCTTTTCTTGTCAGCCGATGAATTATTATGAGCCAAATCCATGTTCTAATTCTTTTCAACCGATGATTTATGATGGGCCACATCCGTGCTATAATTCCGGTTTTCAGAATTTTGAGCCCCCACAATACACCCTCGATCATCAACCTGCTTTGAATCCGAATGACGAAACACAAGCCCTTCTTTTGAAACTTGAAGAAGCCGTAGTTCAACTAAAAGAAGCATGGGAGGAGGAAAAGCGACAACAACAAGAGCAAGTATCTAATCTTAGTGATTATACTCCTCCTCTTGTGCGTCCATACTACTATTATGATGATGACGAGGATGATATCTATGATCTCAACCCATCTTCTGAGATTACTACTCCTACTCTTGATATCCCTAATGCGTCTAAGGATAGTGATACATCGAGTGAGATTAGTGATTTCGGTCTTGATAAATTCTTTGATGAGGTTTGTGATGCACCGAATTTTGTGGAGCCTACGGACGAGGTCGCTCTTAATGATGATTTTTCTCCATGCTATGAGAATTTCACTTTTGAAATTTCTCAATACCCTCCGGGAAATGAGGGCGATGTTGATTTATTCTCTCCGACTTACGAGAAGTACACCACTGAACTTGGTCTTGTAGATGAGGTGGAAGACGTTATTCTTCGCGATAAATTACTGAAAGTTCATCTTCTTATTGCTAAAATTGAAGCGTTGAATTCTGCTCTTATTTCCAAGTCTTTACCTCCGTCTATTACTCCCGCTAAGAATAATAACACATTTATGGAAGAAAGCGACATTTTCTCAAGACCTCCGGGTATTGATGATGATGACACGGAGGGGGATATTATTTTTGATAATTTGCTGCATGAAGATATTGTCCCAAGTCTCCCTCACGAGCACCTTTTATCCCAGCCTTTAGAAACCATTACCGAGGATGAGTGCTTTGACCCGGGAGGTGACATTGACAATTCCATGATTGACACCTTTACGGCTTTGCCGCTCAGTGATAATCATATGTCTTTTGGGGATGACATTTTGATTCCTTTACCCACCCCACCTCCCATGGATCATGATCTCACATAATTTTCGTATGTTGAGAGGACTTTTCTACCTTTTAAGACTTACCCTCCCACCTCTCCTTCATTGATGTCCTCCGGGAACGAGGACAAGGTCTTTGATCCCGGTATTACATTCGAGGGTTCCCCATGGATCATTTAATTCAGGGACAAGTCAGGCTCGTGACTCGGTTAACAAAAACAAGCGCTTTTTGGGAGGCAACCCGATTATCTATCTATCTTTATCTATTTTTTTATAATAAGTGTAAGGGGGAGACTCTCGTATGTGTTTGTTGTTTTCTTTCTTATCATGTGCAGGGATTCGAGTTTTCAAAGATACATTCTTGATGACTTTTGACGACCCGTGATTCCGTGTACCCGTCTTCCCAGTTCTATCCTAAACTCTTTTGATTCATTATTTTATCATTTATGTTGAAATAGGAATCACTTTAGTTGTCTCTTCCTTAGCGAGATTTAAACAAAGTGCACAATGACCTAAGTGTAGGTGAGTTTACTCCCACATGCTTAAACAGAGAGGACAATGTTTATATTAAGTTTAGGGGGGACTTCTATCGAAGTTAAGTAGGCTTTTCCTTGTATTTGTCCTCATTTTAACCGGAAAATTGATTTTTCGACATTTTTCAAAATTTTTGATCTATTTTGGCCTAGTTGTAGTTACCTTTGTATAGTTATTTTCTTTCTTTGCTAGAATAAATTTTAATAAAGTGGTTTTAATTTTTAAACGTTATGAATCTTTTGACTCAAATCGAGTTTACTTATTTAAGTTTGCTCTAGCTAGTATCCTTAACGTGTTTAAGTCAAGTTTTGCTAGGCTTTTATATAGGGAACTTTAAAACGCGAAAGTCTTAACTCTTACGGGTTAAGAACAAGAACTTTTCTCAAGTTCCTATAATTGATCCTAGAAAGTCGTTTATCAAGGGAACTTTAAAATGAGAATTCTAAAACTTGAAAAAGTCTAAGAAGTTGCAAGATCCTATAGATGACTTGAAAACCCAAAACTTTGATTTAATAGGCTAAGCATCCACGAGTCTCATTCCTTGAGATTTTAAATTGTGGAGAACGAGAGATGATAGAGTCAATTATAATTTTGGTATTCTTTCATGAATTTATGTGAGTCAATTATGAGCTTTTTCTCCCATCGCTTGTTAATAAATTTAATTGCAATAAATAAGGTTGTACGATTTGAAAAGTTACTTAGCTTCTAGCACAAGATCGTTTAAAAGTTGCTCGGTATTAATTAGAGTTCATAGCCAAGGCATAACTTATTGAAGCGGGATGCGAAGATTGGCAAGTCCGAAAAGGTCCTAACAAGGCATGAGGGCTACATTTTGTTGCTAAAGATCCGAAGTGATGTGAAGAATCATTAATCAAAAATCAATATGAAGGATCGAGACACACGATGAAAAGCAAATACTCCCCATAAGATCATGAAGAAGTGTTGGAAATACGTTTTTCGTATAAAGAAAGTCTCGGTCACTCCAACAATATAGTTATAGGCTCGTAGTGTTGTTTAGTTAATGTTTATGTTTAGCCCGACCCATGACCATGTTCATGGGCCGGAGGCCCTAGTCCATTTAAGGACTTGGGTATATAAACCCCTTTCCACCATGGAAAGGGGTGTTGGTTGTTTTATTCTCTCAAGGAAATACACATAGTTTCTCTCACTTCTCTCTCTTGTTTCTCTCTCTAGAAAAACATCAACCCTCTTGAAATACAAAGATTATCTCTAATCTACAATTGGGATCAAGAGCTATGGGATGAAATATAGGTTGGTCTTTGTGTTGTTCATGCTTATTTAAGCATTTCGTGGTGTGTTTGATCTTTTTTACCAAAGCTTCAAATTTTTTTCGTGTTTTTAGTGTTCTTCATAGTCGTATACCTTCTTCATTGTTATATTAGTGATTTGGGTATCTTGGGTTCGGTTAAATCACAAATCTTTTGGCTCAAAGTTAGGAATTTCTTTGCTTCAACTTTGCGAAATTCATCTTTCCATTGCAACTGCATTCATCGGAATCACACAAGTAAGTACGGCTCGATCGCAATAACCCTAGGGTTTTACTTTGCGATCACAGGTATTGCGATACCCTTATTCCGACGCATATTGCGATCGCTCATTGCGATCGTGGATTGCGACAGCTGTAAGGTTTATTGAAACGTCACTCTGTCAAAATTTTATTGGCCATATTCCGATCATATATTTCGATAGTGTCTTATTCCGATACTTGAAGCATTCCGACAGATCTTATTTTCAGACAGTAGACATTCTGATAGAAGGGGTATTCCGACAGACCTTACATTCCGATACTTGAGACATTCCGATAGAAGGGGTATTCCGACAGACCTTACATTCCGATACTTGAGACATTCTGATAGAAGAGGCATTCCGACAGATCCTACATTCTGATACTCGAGACATTCCGATAGGATTTGCTTTTTAGGATAAAAAGTTGCATAACTTAGAGGATTTTTTCTATTGTGCATTAATTTGGTAATTTTCAAAAACACACACAACAAAAAGATAACAACATCTTTCATTAAACAATACAAAAACACATAACCGTATTTCATTGCTCGATCATTTTTGATAATATTTATTCAAGGGATCATAAAATGAATTCAAATTCATATATGCCAACAATGACATCGCTTACCGATATCTCAATCATCTCAGGTACCGACACTCGCCCACCGTTGCTCATCAAAGATTTATTTGAAGCATGGCAAGGTCACATGAAAACTTACATCATGGGTAAACCCAATGGTAGACTTATTCTTCAATCCATTGAAAAAGGTTCACTAGATTGGGGAGAAGTTACTGTCAACAATGTGACGCGGACAAGGTTGTATCATGAGTTACCGGATGCTAACAAACTCATTGCCGATGCTGATGAAAGGGCCATTCAGACAATACTTCAAGCCTTTCCGCCCGATATCTATAGAATGGTAAGTGAACACACAGTGGTAAAGGATATTTGGGATCGATTAGATGTTTTGTTACAAGGGACCTCTCTAACTAAGCAAGAACGAGAGTGTCAATTGTATGACTTGTTTGATAGGTTTACACACATTCCAGGGGAAACTCTTCACGATTACTACTAGTGTTTCACTACTTTGATGAATGATATGAACGTGTATAATATAAGGATTGCTCAGTTTCAACTAAACACAAAGTTCTTGAACACGTTACCCCAAGAATGGAGTCAATATGTCACCGATGTTAAGATGATTCGAGATTTGCACAAGTCAAATTTAGATCAACTCTATGCTTTCTTGCAACAACACGAGAAGCACGTGATCCAAAAACACATCTCTCAGGGATCTTACCAAGAACCATTGGCATTAATGGCAAATCATCCAACATTGTCATATCACAACTCCCCGTTTGCTTTGGGACACCAATCTTCCTATCAACCATTGTATCATACACCAAGCCTCCCACAGTATTCAATCTTGCCACAACCGCCTACATCTTATCACCAACAATACAAGCAACCAGCAACATCATCACAAGGAGACTCACATCAGTTACCTTATGGTGCCCAACTGTATTCACCTTATCAACCTCCAACAAACCCTGCCATCACCTATCAACAACTTGAGGCTCCTCAACCCCATTAGTCACAACATGTTAGTGTTCCCTCAAATCAGTTTGTAGCTCAATCAGCACCAACATTCTATTATGATGATGAGATTCCTGTCCCTGAGTTTAGACAAGGGGATAATCCTACTGATATACTTGCTCAAATGTCTGCTTATCTCACTCAAACAATGAACAAACGAGGTTACAGAGGACCAGCTCCAACAAACAATCAGTTAAGGAACTCTTCTAACTCTCGACAACAAGCTACAATTCAAGATGGCAGAGTAATGGTGCAACCACTTCAGGGGAGACCATGTTCATCTACTGCTGGTGCACGTCCATCTAACACTGCTGCTACAAGGGGTAATAACACTGGCAAAATGAAGATGATTATATGTCATAACTGCAAAGGGGAAGGGCACATGGCTCGAGAGTTTAAGCAACCCAAGAGGAAAAGGGATAACACATGGTTTTATGAGAAGATCTACTTGGTGAATGCTCAAGCACAAGGACATGAGCTCGATGAAGAAGAGTTAGCATTTCTCGCAGATCCGGGAGTTGCGGACACTGACAGTCTCACAGCAGCCATCACAAACAGTGCTGCATATCAATGTGATGATCTGGATGCATACGACTCTGACTATGATGATCTCTAATAGGTGTGAAAACACCCATCCTTTTACCACTTATTTCTGGCTAAAACAAGACCAAAACACGTATTTAATATCATTTGTTTGGAATTATGCGTGGTTTTTGTGTTATTGTGTTTTCAGAGCCAACCGGATGAATATTGAAGAAAACATGGGATTGCACGGGTTTTATCGAGGAAAAAGACTCAAGACGAAGTCTATTGTCCAAGAGATGCAGAAGATTTAAAGTCATTGTGCCTATTTGAAGATTTATCGAAGAATAGAGCCAAGGATGGAAGATTCATATATGTCGAAGAACTCGAGTCTATTAAACAAAAGATTATAAGACGAGTTGGAATTATTCACCGACACTTATAAAAATCCAAAGTCGAAAACGGTTATTTAAAAGAAGCGTGAAGACCAAGGAAGAAAGAAGAAAAGAAGCCCGATACCAAAGCCCATACACAAGCCCATACACACGCCTATATAAAGGCCTTACCTCACAAATTTTCACACACTTAGTTTTTAGACTTAGTCTTCAGTTTTTCATTTCTCTAGTTTTAGAGAGAGAAAGTTCCTAACTTTCTCTCACTAAACTTTCTCTTTGTTTTTCATCTTTTAATTAAAGCCTTCTTTAATCTTTGTACCTTGAATCTCATTAATCTTATTCAAGTTAAGCTTTTAAGTTCTTTAATCTTTTCCTACTTTTCTTGATTTGTCAAAATCCTTATTCCGATTGCTTATTCCATACGGTTTGGATTTATGGGTTTGTTCGTGATCAAAATTTAATCTTTCTTGTTTCTTCTTAAGCTCTTACGTGAATAGGCCATAAGCTCTCCATGCTTTTTGGCTTATTGCTTGTTAAAGCTTATTGTTTTCGGATTTCTTCAAAGTTTTAATCATTCAAAAGTTTTGTTTATTAAGTTTAAGGTTTCTAGTTTTCAAAAGTTGTCAAATTTAAGGTTTTTGAGTTATTTAAGTTTCGGATTGCTTAGCCTATTGCCTTTGCTTATTGAATTTTTGAGTTACCACCATTTTCGGAACATAATTGCTTCCATCGCAACACAAGGGTTTTAACATATTCCAACAGCTTCATTGGTTTAGATCACAATAACCCAAGGGGGTTTTACTTTGCGATCTGGTGATAATTCCCCCTATTCCGATCTGGATTGCGATCGCATATTGCGATCGCACATTCCGACGGGGTTTAGGTCCTTTATTAAGTCGAAACTCTGGCCAATTTTTGTTTACCATTTTCCGATAGCATCATTGCGACAGACTGGTTTTTGAATATTTCGATGGTGATTAACAAGGACATTTCGATGGACTATGCCTTGACATTCCGATGGACCATTTTATTACATTCCGATGCTTCTGATTTTATTGCATTCCGATAGAAATAATTTGAACATTCCGATAGAACAAGTTTTTAAGCATTGATTCAATTAAGTTTTCGAAGTTTTGTCTAATCTTGTCCTTACGTTTTCAAACATTTAAGTTTCACTTGTCAAATTAGTTTAATCTTTCAAAGCTTTAATTTACTCAACGCTATTTACAATGAATTTGTATTAGTTTAAAATAGATAAACAAACCAACTCCCTTTTTTATTAACCAAGAACAATTATTCCACTTAGAGCCAAGATCAATTCGAGAGGATATCGAGAGAAAAGAGAACCATAGCAAAAGGTATGTATCAAATGGCGCCGCTGCCGGCTCTTCTCGTTAAGATCAAAAGTTTTTTGTGAAAACTTGGATTTTGGGATCCGTTCCCCGTGAACGTTACTTTTTCATAAAAATTTTCAAAAACTCCTAAAAATATAAAATTTTCAAAAAATACAAAAAAAGTAAAAAACATAAAAAACCAAAAATATTTTTGCTTTGTTTTTCTTTGTTCGTTCTTTTGCAGGTGTATGCGCACTCGATCCACGTCTTATCAAGAGCCCGAGCCTCTCGATCACTTAGACATGGCCGGTGTACAAAACAACAACAACATACCACCTCCAAACAACAATAATAACAACAACAAACCACCTTTCAACAACATGAATAATAACAACAACAATGAGCTTCTTCTGGATAATCGCCCGATGATTGAATTGCTGCAAGCTCATGTAGACGGCAACACTGATCCAATTGTCATACCTCCAATTGCCGCCAACAACTTTGAGCTAAAATCAGGCTTTATCCAGATGGTCTCCGCTCAACCATTCTTGGGACGTACCATTGATGATCCACACGACCACATCAAGCGATTCTTGCAACTCACTAACACGGTCAAGTTCAATGGTGTTCCACAAGAGGTTATCAGGTTACAACTTTTTCCCTTTTCTTTAGAGGGACAAGCCCGGCATTGGCTTGCTAAGGAACCACCACAGAGTATTCTCTCGTGGACGGATTTGGAAACTAAGTTTATCAATTACTTTTTCTCACCCTCTCGTACTACCGCTTTGCGGAATGAAATCATAAATTTCGAACAAAAGTACGATGAGTCGTTCAGTGAATCTTGGGATCGTTTTAAAGATCTTTTAAGAAAATGCCCACAACATGGTTTTACCAAAGTACATCAAATTAATACTTTTTACAATGGTTTAAGCATGAGTGACCAAGATTCACTAAACAGTGCCTCGGGGGTAATCTTTTGGCTAAGACTTCCAATGCTGCTTGGGACATCATTAAGAATAAATCTCGTGTGCAAACCAAGAGTGTTCGGACCAATGTCGCTAGTGCTAGCACTAGTGACAGCGACAAGCGATTGGACAAAATCACTGTGCTTCTTGAATCGCTTGTTACCCACACCGTTAACAACAACAACAGCAGCAACGCTAAAAACGCTCAAGTTAACGCTGTTAGCCAACCTTGTGAGATATGCGGTGGTCCTCATTCTTACACCACTTGTACCGCCACCCAAGACTACCCTGCTGAGAATGTGAATGCGGCATATGGCACCTATCCTCAACCTTCTTATCAAGCTAGACTCAAGGTGACCGTAATTTGCTTAGCTACCGCTCCAACAACTATCTTTCACCACCTGGTTTTCCTCCTACCAACCCAAACCAACAACAAAACCTCAATCGCCCTCCTCAAAAACAACAACAACCTCGTACACCATACATACCACCTCACAAGCAGCAACAACCACCTCAACGAACCAACCAAGTCTACCAGCAATCTGCTTATCAACCACCCGCATACAATGCTCCTTCCAACCAAACCCCCGCATTACATCAAGACATTGGAACCTACATGAGGACTAACGATGTGATCGTGGATAATCTCCAACAGGAAGTGCGCAACTTGAAAGCAGACTTGGTCAAACAAGGCAACGACTTGAGAGCCGACATGAGAAACACGTTGGATAGCCAAACAAATGACTTGAAAAACATGATGGCTAGTTTCTTCCAAGGTAATCAACCCTCTTCTTCGGGTACTCTTCCGAGTAACACCGTTGCGAATCCAAGAGGGGAGATGAAAGCAATCACCACTCACAGTGGTAAAGGTACCAAGGAACCCGAGCTTCCTATACCTCCATTGGTGGTTGTGACTAAGGAGAACGAGTCACCTGCTCCTATTCCTCATCCTTCTCCTTCCCTAATTTCTCCACCTCTTCCTTCTACCCCTCCTCCACCCAAGGATGTGAGTGATCCTATTCTTCCAAAGCCTTCCTCTTCTTCCAATATACCTTATCCATCTAGGTTGAGGAAAGAGAAGTTCAAAAGCAAGGACGATATTCAGGTTTCAAACTTTCTTAAGATGTTCAAACAATTGAATTTCAACATCTCCTTCGCTGAGGCTCTCGCTCACATGCCTAAGTATGCGAAAATGTTTAAAGATCTTCTGAGTGACAAGGAAAAACTTCTCGATATTGCCAACACCCAACTTAATGAGAATTGCTCTGCAGTACTCTTAAGGAAATTGCCAACCAAGCTTGGTGATCCGGGTCGTTTCTTAATCCCTTGCAATTTCCCCGGAGTAGAGAATTGCATGGCCCTAGCCGATCTAGGTGCCAGTATTAATCTCATGCCTCTAAGCGTTTGGAAGCAGTTATCTCTCCCTGAGCTAGTCCCCACCAAAATGACTTTGGAATTAGCTAACCGTACGGTTGCTTATCCAGTGGGGATAGCCGAAGACGTCTTTGTAGGAGTCGACAAATTCACTTTTCCTGCTGATTTCGTCGTCGTCGACTACGAGATGGACCCTCGTGTACCCTTGATCGTGGGTCGTCCATTCCTGAGGACCGGTCACACTCTAATCGATGTTGAAGCCGGTGAGCTTATCATGAGAGTGGGTGACGATAAAATCGTCTTCAACATGGGAAAGTTGTCTAAACAACCTTATTCCAACGAGAGTGTTAATTGTATTGACGTTCTTGATGAGGCTTGTGAAGAACACTTCCAAAATGCTTGCATAAGTATTCCTACCTCTCTTCCCAATGTTGAAACCGTGGCTTCTATTGATTCATCACTTTCTCTATTTGGAAACAGTGATTTGTTTTGGAACAATCTTGAAGACACCATGGGAGATGTGAATTTAGCTACTAATGATTCTCCCACCGATGGGGATGAAGACATGAATTTCTTTGACAATCTTCTCAACGAAGACAATCCTTCTCCTCCATCTCCCACGGTCATTACTATAGATACTCCGACTTTGAAAACGCCTCCCGTCGAAAATCCTCTGGATTTAGAACTTAAGGAGTTGCCGCCCCATCTTGAGTATGTATTCCTTGAAGAAGAGAAGCAGTCGCCAGTCATTATCGCAAAGGACTTGAAAGATGAAGAGAAATCTCGCCTCATCGCCGTGCTTAAAGATCACAAGAAGGCTATTGCTTGGAAAATCTCTGATATTCGTGGAATTGATCCTCACTTCTGCACACACAAAATTCTCATGGAGGACGACTTTAAGCCCACAATTCAAAGCCAACGAAGGGTGAATCCAAAAATATATGAAGTCATCAAAACAGAGGTTATCAAACTTCTTGATGCGGGTATGATTTACCCTATTTCGGATTCACCATGGGTTAGTCCAATCCATTGTGTGCCCAAGAAGGGCGGAATAACCGTTGTTCCCAATGAACACAACGAGTTGATTTCCACTCGTCTCGTTACTGGGTGGAGAGTTTGTATAGACTACCGCAAACTCAATGATGCCACGAGAAAGGATCATTTCCCTCTACCTTTTATGGACCAAATGCTTGAACGTTTAGCGGGTAATGAATATTACTGCTTTCTTGATGGTTTCTCGGGTTATTTTCAAATACCCATCGATCCCCAAGATCAAGAGAAGACAACATTCACTTGTCCCTATGGCACTTTTGCTTACAAAAGAATGCCTTTTGGCTTATGCAATGCCCCCGGGACTTTCCAAAGGTGCATGTTAGCTATCTTCCATGACATGGTTGAACAAACCATGGAAGTCTTCATGGATGATTTCTCGGTCTTTGGGGATTCCTTCTCTTCTTGTCTTGCCAATTTGGAACGTATGCTTAAGCGGTGCGAAGACACTCGCCTTGTTCTGAATTGGGAAAAATGCCATTTTATGGTAAAAGAAGGCATCATGATAGGACACAAGATCTCGAAAGCCGGTCTTGCAGTAGACCGTGCTAAAGTCGATGTTATCGCCAAGTTGCCTCCACCTTCAACCGTGAAGGGTGTGAGAAGTTTTCTGGGTCATGCGGGCTTCTACCGTCGATTCATCAAAGATTTTTCTCAAATCGCTCGCCCGATGACCCACCTCTTGGAAAAAGATACTCCTTTTATCTTTTCCAAAGAGTGCCTTGAAGCCTTCAACTCGCTTAAGGATAAGCTAACTAAGGCACCCGTCTTGGTTACCCCTAATTGGGAGCTGCCCTTTGAGTTGATGTGCGATGCTAGTGACTTTGCTATTGGTGCGGTTCTGGGACAAAGAGTGAACAAACACTTCCAACCGATCCATTACGCTAGCAAGACAATGACGGGGGCACAATTGCATTATACGACAACCGAAAAAGAGCTTTTAGCTGTTGTCTATGCCTTTGAAAAATTCCGCCCCTATCTTGTCCGTTCCACCACAATCGTGTATACCGATCATTCCGCGTTGAAGTACTTGTTGACAAAGCAAGATTCCAAACCAAGACTTCTTCGCTGGGTTTTGCTGCTCCAGGAATTTAAAATCGACATTCGTGATAAAAAAGGAGCAGAAAACCTAGCCGCGGATCATCTCAGCAGACTTGAGGATCCTTACCAAGGGGATCATCCCAACAAAGAAATAAATAATTCTTTTCCCTTGGAGACCTTAATGTCTATAAATTCGAATTCTGATGAAACCCCGTGGTTTGCGGACTTTGCAAACTACTTGGCGGGTGGAATTCTCAAGGAAGGGTTGACGTCTCAACAAAAGAAAAAGTTCTTCACCGACATTAAGACTTACTTTTGGGACGACCCTTACCTATTCAAACAATGTGCCGACCTGATTATCCGCCGATGTGTTGACGGACCGGCAGCTTCGGAAATCCTTGATGCTTGCCACAAAGGACCCACCGGTGGTCACTTTGGTCCCAACTACACCGCTAAAAAAGTGTTTGATTCGGGATTTTATTGGCCCTCCATATATCGTGACGCTCACAATATGGTTAAACGATGTGATGTTTGCAAAAAACAAGGCACGATCACACATAAAGACGAGATGCCTCAGAATTTCATTCAAGAGTGTGAAATCTTTGATGTTTGGGGTATCGACTTTATGGGGCCATTCCCTTCTTCTAAAGGAAACAAATACATCCTTGTAGCCGTTGACTACGTTTCAAAGTGGGTTGAAGACAAAGCTTTACCCACTAATGACGCAAGGGTGGTTTGTAACTTTTTGAAAGCTCTATTCGCTAGATTCAGTGTGCCTCGTGCCATTATTAGTGATCGTGGGACTCACTTTTGCAATGACCAATTCGCAAGAGTCATGGCTAAGTACGGTGTAAATCATCGTCTTTCCACAGCCTACCACCCACAAACTAATGGCCAGGCTGAAATATCCAACCGAGGATTAAAGCGAATTCTTGAAAGGACCGTGGGAGAGCATCGTGCCTCATGGGCTGATAAACTTGATGATGCTTTGTGGGCTTTCCGTACTGCTTCCAAGACCCCTATCGGCTGTATGCCTTATCGTCTTGTGTACGGGAAAGCGTGCCACCTCCCCATTGAGTTGGAGCACAAGGCTTACTGGGCCTTGAAGTGGGCTAATTTTGATATCAACAAAGCCGGTGACCTACGCAAGATCCAACTCAATGAGCTCAATGAACTCCGTAATGAGGCTTATGAAAATTCCTTAATCTATAAGGAAAGGACTAAGCTCATTCACGACTCTAAGATTAAGAACCGAGAGTTCCATGTTGGAGACAAAGTCTTACTTTTTAACTCTCGGTTAAAAATCTTTTCGGGCAAGCTCAAATCTCGTTGGTCCGGCCCATTCACCATTGCCTAAATGTTTCCATATGGTACTCTCGAGCTCGCTCAACCTAATGGACCTAATTTTAAGGTGAATGGCCAACGAGTGAAGATGTACTTTGGTGAGGACACCTCTCAGGAGGTGATTCCATCCCTCACCACGTTCCCCATGAACTAATTTTGGGTCGAGTCAGGCTCGTAACTTGGTTATAAAAAACAAGCGCTCCTCGGGAGGCAGCCCGAGTATCTATCCTTTTATGTTTTCACCTCCTAAGTGTAGGGGGACCTCTATAGATGTTTGTCTGTGTGTGGCGATGTGATTACAGGGATTAGTGCACTCTTGGAACCTACGAAGAACCGTGCTCCTGTGTTATCCGAAATCCGGTTCTATCTCTCAACTATCGTGATTCAATTTTCTTCATACTCACATTTTAAATTGATCACTTTAGTCATCTCTTCCTTAACTTGAGTTAACCAACGTGCACAATGTCATAAGTGTAGGGGAAACATTTCCCACATGCTTAAACATTGAGGACAATGTTTATCTTAAGTGTAGGGGGGACTTCTATCGAAGTTTTAAGTGGACTTTTCCATGAAAATGC
This sequence comes from Glebionis coronaria, assembly GCA_025667525.1. Taxonomy (NCBI): domain Eukaryota; kingdom Viridiplantae; phylum Streptophyta; class Magnoliopsida; order Asterales; family Asteraceae; genus Glebionis; species Glebionis coronaria. The sequence continues at coordinate 170,719,929 of CM046880.1, forward strand.
CTTCATTTAACCAGAAAATCCTATTTTTCAACATTTTTCAAATTTTTTATTAACGTTGGCCATTTAGTTGTAATTTTTAAATTTTTATTGTTGCTTTCATATGTATATATCCCGCAATAAAGTCAAAAATATTAATAAAGTGGTGTAGCTAGTTTAGAAATCTTTGACATATTAGGCCCGTTGCGATTATTTTGACTCAACCCGAATAGACTTATCTAAGTTTATTCTAGCTAGTATCCTTAACCATGTAGACCTTAATTGGTTTATTAGGCTAAGCATCCACGAGTCTCATTACTTGAGATTTTAAATTGTGGGGGACGAGAAATGATAGAGTCAATTATAAGTCGGTATTCTTGCACTAGCTCACTTGGTGTAATTATTTGCCTATTCTCCCATCACTTGCTAATAATTTATCTGCAATAAGTAAGGTCGTACGATTTGAAAAGTTACTTAGCTTCTAGCCTAAGATCGTTTAAAAGTTGCTCAGTAATGATAAGAGTTCATAGCCAAGGCATAACTTATGAAGCGGGGCGCGAAGATTGGCGAGTCCGAAAAGGCCCTAACAAGGCATGAGGATTCCATTTTATTGCTGAAGATCCAAAAGTGATGTGAAAAGCATTATTCCCAAATCGATATGAAGGATCAAGACTCACGACGAAAAGCAATCAACTCCCATAAAGATCATGGAGAAGTCTATCCGAAAAGACCCTAACAAGGTATGAGGATAAATAGATACAAGTCCGAAAAGGAGGCGGATCGTTGTATCTCAAAATCCCAATTAGAGATTGAAGAAATAATCATGAAGTCGTGGTCAACAAATTTGGAGTACCCCTCAAAAGTCTCCAAGTGAAGAAACTCTATTAACGATGAGAACACCATTATCTCAAGAACGTCTCTCAAGATATGAAGTATGAAGTACATGCCAAATATCGGCTCGAGAAAGGTCTCAAATCGCAAACCAAGTTATGCCAAGATATGAACTTTTTGATATCCCGAGAAGCAGTTTTAAGAGATTTTGTCCTTTAGCTAACTATTGATCAAATCGTCCTACTTTGCTTTCAGCCTAAATAAACTATCGAAATAAGTCCAAAAATGCATCTTCATGATCATTCTAAGACAAAAATAAAATATAAGAGATATACCTAGGAAAAAGGGAGTTTAAGCATTTAATTAAGCCATGTGTTTAAGTGTTTGATTTACTAACTTATAATAACAATGATCTCGTTTTTAAGCTTAGTTTGAGGAACGTGAAACTTGAGGGTGATAAATCTTCGCAGCACCGAAGCCCTAATGTAAGTCCTCGATCTCTTTGCAAGTTATTTCCACATAGCTATTTTCTATCCTTTTGTTTACTTTAAAGTTTTAATTTCTCTTAGTACTTTAATTTTTGTTTAGTAGTATTTTAATAAGGCCAAGGTTGATTGATCATGAGAAAAGTGTAAATGTGCTTTGTCACTAAGCATTGTATGAGGGCATGGCAATGGTTAAGTGTAGGGGATTTGATAGGTGTGAAAACACCCATCCTTTTACCACTTATTTCTGGCTAAAACAAGACCAAAACACGTATTTAATATCATTTGTTTGGAATTATGCGTGGTTTTTGTGTTATTGTGTTTTCAGAGCCAACCGGATGAATATTGAAGAAAACATGGGATTGCACGGGTTTTATCGAGGAAAAAGACTCAAGACGAAGTCTATTGTCCAAGAGATATAGAAGATTTGAAGTCATTGTGCCTATTTGAAGATTTATCGAAGAATAGAGCCAAGGATGGAAGATTCATATATGTCGAAGAACTCGAGTCTATTAAACAAAATATTATAAGACGAGTTGGAATTATTCACCGACACTTCTAAAAATCCAAAGTCGAAAACGGTTATTTAAAAGAAGCGTGAAGACCAAGGAAGAAAGAAGAAAAGAAGCCCGATACCAAAGCCCATACACAAGCCCATACAGACGCCTATATAAAGGCCTTACCTCACAAATTTTCACACACTTAGTTTTTAGACTTAGTCTTTAGTTTTTCATTTCTCTAGTTTTAGAGAGAGAAAGTTCCTAACTTTCTCTCACTAAACTTTCTCTTTGTTTTTCATCTTTTAATTAAAGCCTTCTTTAATCTTTGTACCTTGAATCTCATTAATCTTATTCAAGTTAAGCTCTTAAGTTCTTTAATCTTTTCCTACTTTTCTTGATTTGTCAAAATCCTTATTCCGATTGCTTATTCCATACGGTTTGGATTTGTGGGTTTGTTCGTGATCAAAATTTAATCTTTCTTGTTTCTTCTTAAGCTCTTACGTGAATAGGCCATAAGCTCTCCCTGCTTTTTGGCTTATTGCTTGTTAAAGCTTATTGTTTTCGGATTTCTTCAAAGTTTTAATCATTCAAAAGTTTTGTTTATTAAGTTTAAGGTTTCTAGTTTTCAAAAGTTGTCAAATTTAAGGTTTTTGAGTTATTTAAGTTTCGGATTGCTTAGCCTATTGCCTTTGCTTATTGAATTTTTGAGTTACCACCATTTTCGGAACATAATTGCTTCCATCGCAACACAAGGGTTTTAACATATTCCGACAGCTTCATTGGTTTAGATCGCAATAACCCAAGGGGTTTTACTTTGCGATCTGGTGACAATTCCCCCTATTCCGATCTGGATTGCGATCGCATATTACGATCGCACATTCCGACGGGGTTTAGGTCCTTTATTAAGTCGAAACTCTGGCCAATTTTTGTTTACCATTTTCAGATAGCATCATTGCGACAGACTGGTTTTTGAATATTCCGATGGTGATTAACAAGGACATTTCGATGGACTTTGCCTTGACATTCCGATGGACCATTTTATTACATTCTGATGCTTCTGATTTTATTGCATTCCGATAGAAATAATTTGAACATTCCGATAGAACAAGTTTTTAAGCATTGATTCAATTAAGTTTTCGAAGTTTTGTCTAATCTTGTCCTTACGTTTTCAAACATTTAAGTTTCACTTGTCAAATTAGTTTAATCTTTCAAAGCTTTAATTTACTCAACGCTATTTACAATGAATTTGTATTAGTTTAAAATAGATAAACAAACCAACTCCCTTTTTTATTAACCAAGAACAATTATTCCACTTAGAGCCAAGATCAATTCGAGAGGATATCGAGAGAAAAGAGAACCATAGCAAAAGGTATGTATCAATCTCAATACGGCCAAGGCAGCTCTCATGGCAAATCTTTCACTTTATGGAGCTGACACAATTTCTGAGGTACCAAATACTACCACGGATACTAGTATTGTACCTTATCAAGTTGAGAAAGTGTCTGAGTATCCGGAACAGCCTCCGGTGGTTAGTAACTCAAACGAGGAGACAAACAATGATAGCAATATCAATGCAAGTCCCCAGACTTTGAGTGAACCACAACCGGGAGCTATTACGACTACAAATTCGTTTTCTCAACCCGATTTGGTTATGGTGTCGGCATCTATGCTTAGCCAAATGAATAATGCGGTCCTTGAAACCCTCAATGTTAATCAGACTTTATCTGCCGAGCTTGCTTTGCATAAGGAAAAGGTTAAAACCTTGGAATTAACTCTAGTGACCACTACCTTAACCAATCCTGAATTTGATAGGTTTAGGAAAGTCCAAATGGATAATTTGCTAGAAATTGAGATTTTAAGAGCAAATCTTTCGAAAGATCTTAAAGAAAAAGAGCCAGTCGTTAATAATTTTCAAAAACTACAAACGGATTTCGAAATTATCGAGTCTAAAAGGGTTGAAACAGAAATTAAGGCGTCTGAGAAAGTTAAAAAGACTGAAATTTTGCTTTTAAAACAATACTCTGCTTCACATTTAGTACACTTGTTTCATTCTTCTTTTCAAGAGTTCAATCTATCGCGTCTAATAGACCTACCACCTAACCCAGGGTATGCAAAGCAAGCATTTAACCACAACCCACGACTTTATGATGCAACCAAGTTAGGATTGGTCTTAGATTCGATTGTGTTTTTAAATGAATATGAGAGCATGTCTCTGCATGAAGAGAATCGGTCAAAAGTAACTTTTACATATCCTGAGTATGATTATGCACAACTTAATGCAACATATGCAAAAATAGATCTTAGAACTCGCTTTAATATGCAAAAGGAATTTATCCATACACCAGCTTACATGCCTACTAGAGAAAGCGTTAGTATACTTCCTACACTTGTTAATTCGGACGAACCTAAGGAAATTCCTAAGAATCTTCCACTGGTAAGTACGGTATTGCTAAGCTTGGAAGAGATTCAACGATACCTTACCGAGTTTGACAAGGTCATCCTGGAATGTACGACTTCAACGGCTCAAACCGCTGGCGAATGGGCTTTCGAACACATGAAAACTGTGTTTGAGAAAGAGATCGTTCCATTTGTAGACAATATTAAAGAGGGATGTTACGATCTTACGGAAAATCTTAGTTTCAAAATGGGTGAAGTTCGAAAAGTTTTCTATGAAATGGATGATGCTTATGAACAACAATTAATTGAGAAAGAAAAGATTTTGTCCAAATATGACCGATTCTTAGAACATATAGTGTCTCTCGAAGTGATACAAGTTGTTACTATTGAATTTGCTTTTGTGATGACATCTGCTATGAATAAATGTGATGATGTGCATGATTTATCTGTGAATATTGTTGAACCTGTGAATACTGCAGATAATCATTCTTGCCATGAATCTAATGCTAAATTTTTAAAGCTTCAAGATTCTTATAACTCACTTTCAAAACGTTTTGATGAGCTTAAACAACATTGTATCTCTTGAAATTGAAAATCAATCTAAAACTGAAACTTTTTCAAAAACAAATGATTGTGAAAACTCTGTTAAGACGAGTGACAAGATGATTCAGGTGGTTCAGGCATTAGAGGAAGAAATTATGAGACTTAAGAGAGAATCAATGGCAGAGAAATTGGAACTAGAGGCTGTAGAGATTAGAAATCATGCCTTAGAAGATATAATTACTTCTATGCTAGGGGAGTTTGATAAAGTAAAGCAGGGTTTTTCACAAATTTATGGTTCGTTAGAAGAACGCTTCGCCTTTAATGCGGTAGAGCAAAAGTCACTCGTTGACCAACTGAACCATAAGTGTGAGGAAATCTATAACTTAAATATTCAACTCATAGACAAAACCATGGTTTTGGCTGAGTTAAAGGAGACACTTCAACTCAAAGGACAAGAAGTTGTTGATAATCCAGCTACAATCTCTGCCCTGACCTCTAGTGCTCCAAAAACCAACAAGGTGGTGATCACTAAGAACCCGTACAATAAGCACAACCCACTATTATATAAGTGGTATATGGAAGCTGCAGTTAAGCACGCAGAGCTTGCTAGGGATGTGGTAGATGATTTCTATGAAATTGATCTTATGAATAGTCACTATTACTCTTCTCATACTTACATTGAGAGGGTACAACAATGCTTAGAGCACTTGAAGTACATAGGACAACCGGGTTCTGCACCACTGAAACAAAAAACCCCCACCATTGCCATTACTCTATTCAATAAGAATCGAGGATCTAAGCCTATATTAAACACACCCATCAAGGCTAAATCAAAATCTGTCACTAATGTTCTCATGGCTTCTATAGAAGTAATTATGTCTACTAAGGCTAAAGGATCTCAAGACAAGAAAGATAGGATCAAGCCTTCCACTAGTAGGATTGCCAAGAAGAAAGTAGAAGTTTACCCTAGGAATGTTATTTCAGTTTCAAATAAAAAGAATCATGTATCTAAGACAAAAGGATCTGCCTCTGTGTAGAAGCCTAAGCAAAACGTGAATTCGAATTTGTGATGTTGGAATTGTAATGAATGCCTGATTTCTCAGCGTAATGATTTATGCCTTGTTGATCACGTGAATGAAATGTATGCAATTAGGAACAATCTTGAATAGATTCCAACGAGGAAGAAATTCACCCAAGTTGGTTGGCAATGGAAACCCACTGGTAGGACCTTCACGGCTAACGGAACTACGTGCCCTTTAACTAGGATCACATCCATGGAAGTTAGGTCTCAACGTCCTTTAAATAGGAACACTAGCACTAAGAAATGGAAAAACGCCCTTTAACTAGGTCTGCCCCCACTATTCTGCCTACCAGTGAAAAAGTACCTCTGGATCTTAGACAACTAGAATCTAAGCCGGCATTTAGGAATCAAATTTGGAATCCTAAGAATTCTTCGGTTAGCAAATCTAAGATAAATATATCTATACCTGTTAACACAGAGGAACTAATCGATTCTGATACATCGTCTTTGTCTGGTGATATTTTCAGGTGGTCCAAATCATCCTCTGGTACTTGGACTCTAGATGCTCAAAGCATATGACCAGAGATCACTCGATGCTCAGAAATTTTGTCAGCAAGTTTCTAGGAACGGTTAAATTTGGCAACGTCCATATTGCGAAGATCATGGGTTATCGTGAATACCAAATTGGGAATGTTAAGATTTCAAGGGTATATTATGTGGAGGGACTTGGTCACATTTTATTTTCAGTGGGACAATTTTGCGATTCAAACCTTGAAGTGGCTTTTAGACAACATACTTGCTTTATTCGCGATCTTGCAGGAAATGATTTGTTAAAGGGTTCTCGAGGGGATGATCTCTACACACTGTCCATTCAAAACATGATGGCCACCTCTCCTGTATGCCTTCTTTCCAAAGCATCTAAGACCAAGTCATGGTTGTAGCATTGTCGGTTATCTCATCTTAACTTTGATGCTATAAACCATTTGGCTAAAAACAAACTTGTTCGTGGTCTTCCAAAACTTAAGTTCGACAAGAATCATTTATGTTCCGGGTGTTCTTTGTGGAAAAGCACCAAGAAATCATACAAACCTAAAGCTGAAGACACCAACCAAGAACCACTGTATCTTTTACACATGGATCTTTGCGGGCCAATGCGTACGGCTAGTGTGAGTGGTAGAAATTACATCCTCGTCATGGTGGATGATTTCTTAAGGTTTACATGGGTAAAATTTTTAGCATCGAAGGATCAAGCACCAAAGTATATTATTACTTTCTTAAAAATGATCCAAGTACGTCTTCATGCTACTGTTCGCCGCATTCGCACAGATAATGGAACTGAGTTCGTTAATCAAACTCTACGAGACTATTATGAAAAGGTCGGTATTTCACATGAAACTTCTGTTGCTCGCACTCCACAACAAAACGGTGTCGTGGAAAGACGTAACCGTACACTAATGGAAGCCACTAGAACTATGTTGATTTATGTGAATGCTCCTTTATTCTTATGGGCTGAAGCAGTGGCAACCGCATGTTATACCCAAAACTGCTCCATCATTCGTAAACGCTAATACAAGGCTTTTGGCCAAGTACAAAGATTCGTTTAAGTATGTCTCTTCGAATTCAAAAAGGAGTTTAATGTGCGACTCAGCTGTTCTTTGGTGAAACAAAAAGTTTGTGTCGTTAAAATAAAAAGTTCAAAACAATTAAAGTAAATGTCGTAAATGTAAATGACGTAAAAGTAAAATGGCGTTAAAAATTAAAATAGCGTTATAATAAATCTAAGTCTAATTAAAAGTAAAGGGTGCAATATTTAAAACATGACGGAAAGTGAATTGATTAAACGAGTTAAAATTAAAGCGTGACGAGAATTAAAATTAGACAAATAATTAAAATGATAACTTAAAAATTAAACAAGACAAAATATGAAAACCACCCTAATCGGAATATATTCCGATCAGACTCACCATCGGAATGAACACAAACTCCCCTATCGGAATGTTGATTGAAAACACCAGATCGGAATATGTCACCTTTTCAGATCGGAATAACCAAACAAGCCCAGATCGGAATGTGTAGAACCAACCCTGATCGGAATAATTTACCTTTGATCGGAATATTGTTCAGATCGGAAAGCTTCAGATTGCAATCCCCAGATCGGAATGTTGCTTAGGAAAATTGGGCAGCACTTCGTTTTAGTGAATCCTTAAGAGCCGTCGCAATCCCGATCGCAATGTGCGATTGGAATCTTGATCAGAATAAGGGGATATTTCACTCTATTGCAATCCCGGGTCGGAATGCAAACCTTAGTCCCAATACTGTCACTATCGGAAAGTGGAGAATGCACCCCGTCGCAATGTGGAATCCTTAGATCCAATTCTGTCACAATCGAAATATGGAGAAGTCGAGCTATCGCAATGCCAAAACCCTTACTTTCCGATGGAGCACCATTCGTAATAAGCACAAGAACCAAATAAGCTAGAACTATAAGCAGTAACAAAGTCTTAAATGAAATGAAGACAAACGAAACAATAAGCTAAAAAGTAAAAACCTTTCAAAATTTATAAAATGAAACTTAATGAAATACAATTTAAAAAGTAAAACTTTTAAGAAAACTTGAAAATTGATTAAGCCAAATACCAAATAAACACATAAGATTGTCAAACTTATGGCTAATTTCGTATGAACAATTAAAAGGAAAAGAAAAGACAAAACCTTTAATCAAATAAGCAAATGGATTAAGCAAAAGCTAGCTTAATCCGAAATTGAGCCGAACCAAAAAGAAGAAAAGTAGAAGGAGAATGATGAAAAGAAACTTGATCAAATGTAAATAAAGATTAAAGCAACAAAATTAAAAACACTTACTTGGAATTAAAGGGTAATTAAGGTGCAAAACATGTATTTAAATTTGACATGAAAAGTAAATGACAAGAAATTAAAATGTGGAAGACTAATTGTCACCTTAGCCAACCAGAGTAAAAAATGAAATGCTAATGATTATATATAGGGGAGGATTAGGAAGCTTCCCCCCGTCCTTCATTTCTTCTTAATTGCACCATTAAGTCCTTCCTTTCTTAATCTTTTGTTAATCTTGGACTTTAATGACTTATGGCTCGGGATTTCTTTAAACTCGTCTTTTAATTCTTCAATAACTAAGACTCGAGTTCTTCGGCTTTTGGTAAACTTCCGTCTTTTGACTTTTTCTTCGATAAATCTTCAGAATTGGTCTTGGACTTCCGTTCTTTTTGCACTCTTGACTTCTCGACTTCGTCTTTCATCTTTTTCTTCAATAGAAGCCCGTAAATGCCGTGTTTTCTCCACTTTTCACAATTTCGTCCTAAATCACAACAAAAACACAAACCACGCATAATTCCGACATAAAAGACATAAAATACACGTTTTGGCTCGGTTATTATTGTAATTAAGTGGTAAAAAGGATGGGTGTTTATACACCTATCAAATCTCCTACACTTGACCATTGCAATGTCCTCATGCAATGCATTAGTTACAAAGCACGTTTACACTTTTCATCATAATCAATCCATAATGGCCTTTATTAAAGAGATAGAAAATTATAAACATTCAAAGTAAAGAAATCAAAAGCATACCTTGGGTTTTGGAAATGTCATGAATAATCATCATCCTCAAGTTTTCACTTTCTCCAAACCAAGCTTAAAAACAAGATCATTTTTATTATAAGTTAGTAAACTAACACGAACTCATGTGGGCCAATTATTCATATAGACTCCCTTATTCCTAGGTGTATCTCTTATATTTTATTGTTTTCTTGAATGATCACGAGGATACATTTTTGACTTATTTCGATAGTTATTTAGTCCAAAAATAAAGTGAACGATTTAATCAATAGTTAGCTAAAGGACAAAATCTTTTAAAACTGCTTCTCGGGACCTCATAAAGTTCATATCTTGGCATAACTCGCTTCGCGATTTGAGACCTTTCTCGGACCGATATTGGGCAGCGACTTCATACTTCAAACCTTGAGAGACGTTCATGAAATTATGGTCTTCTCTTCATAATGGAATTTCTTCACTTGAAGTTTTGAGAGTTCATACTTGGACCACGACTTCTTCATTTTTCTCCAATCTTTATTTTGGATTTTGATATACAACGATCCGCCTCCTTTTTGACTTGGATCTATTTATCCTCATACCTTGCTAGGGTCTTTTCGGATACACTTCTCCATGACTTTTGGGGAGTTTTTGCTTTTCGTCGTGTGTCTCGATCCTTCATATTGATTTTTGATAAATGATTCTTCACATCACTTGGGATCTTTAGCAACAAAATATAGCCCTCATGCCTTGTTAGGACCTTTTTGGACTCGCCAATCTTCGCATCCCGCTTCAATAAGTTATGCCTTGGCTATGCACTCTAATCCATACCGAGCAACTTTTAAACGATCTTGGGCTAGAAGCTAAGTAACTTTTCAAATCGTACAACCTTATTTATTGCAGATAAATTTATTAACAAGCGATGGGAGAATAGGCTTATAATTAACTCACATAAATTCCTGAAAGAATACCAAACTTATAATTGACTCTATCATCTCTCGTTCTCCACAGTTTAAAATCTCAAGGAATGAGACTCGTGGATGCTTAGCCTATTAAATCAAAGTTTTGGGTTTTTGAGTCGCCTATAGGATCTTGCAAATTCTTAGACTTTTTCAAGTTTAGAAATCGCGTTTTAAAGTTCCCTTGATAAACGACTCTCTAGGATCAATTATAGGAACTTGCGAAAAGTTCTTGTTCTTAACCCGTGAGAGTTAAGACTTTCACGTTTTATAGCTCCCTATATAAAAGCCTAGCAAAACTTGACTTAAACACGATAAGGATACTAGCTAGAGTAAACTTAGATAAGTAAACTCGGGTTGAGTCAAAAGATTCACAACGTTTGAAAATTAAAACCACTTTATTAACATTTATTCTAGAAAAGAAGGAAAAATGACTATACAAAGGGAAAAACTAATAGGCCAAAATAGATCAAAAATTTTGAAAAATGTCGAAAAATTGATTTTCCGGTTAAAATGAGGACAAATACAAGGAAAAGACCACGTAACTTCGATAGAAGTCCCCCCTACACTTAACATAAACATTGTCCTCAATGTTTAAGCATGTGGGAGTAAACTCCCCTACACTTAGGACATTGTGCACTTTGTTTAAATCTCGCTAAGGAAGAGACTACTAAAGAGATTCCTATTTTAATATTGAGAAAATATAAAATAGTGAATCGAAAAGAGTTTAGGATAGAACCGGGAAGAAGTGGACACGGAATCACGGTTCGTTAAGAATCATCAAGAGTGGATCATTGAGCTCGAATCCCTGATTAAGAGAAGAGGGGAGAAAATAGCAAACCAATGGGTCTCCCCCCTACACTTATGATAAAGAAAGCTAAAAGATAGATGCATGGCTTGCCTCCCAAGAATCGCTTGATTTTTGATTACCGAGTCGTGAGCTTGACTTGACCTTGATCATCATAGGAAGAAGCATGAAATATATCCACCAGGATCAAAGACATAGTTTTCATCCAGCAAATAGCAGAAGCTTAAGGCGAACAAGGCAAGCCAAAGAAGAGTAGGCAGGGTTCCCTTAAGCAGCGATGGAGCATGGTGGAAGCAAGGGTGAAGTGGTGCAAGCATATTTCCATAAGTTCCAAAGATATTTCCTTTTATTTCATCAGGTGGATACTGAGATGGCTCAAGAATATCGATACCGGGGTCAAACACCTTTTCCTTTAGGAGAAAATAGCACTCAGGCTCAACAGAGTGGGAAGAAGATCCGCGAAGAAGCACAACCTCGTCCTCAGATGATGGACAAAGAGGTGTTAAATCATATGTGCTGCGGATATCGGTGTCGACCGGTTTTTTCTCCTTTGAAAGAATGTTCTTCAAATCCAAAGTAGGATCAAGACGATACTCTTCAAAATCATAAGGAGGAGCATCACTCTCATGAGGGAAGTAAGTGTTGAGAAACGTAGAGAAGTCTTCCTCAAATGAGTAATCGTCCAAAGTAGGATCGAGTGATGGTGGAGGATCTTCATCGTGAGAAGAATCACTTGAAAGAGTATCAGCCTCATCGAAATCATCGTAAGTAGGCAGATCAGGATACTCAGAAGTAAGGTCATCATAATCGTCCGAATCTGAGCTAGAATCATCATCATAAGCATCAAAGACCGGTGGAGAATCAAAAATGGGAGAAGGTTCCAAATTGGAGCGAGAATCATCCACATCATCATGAAAAAGTGGATTATCAATGGAAGAATTGAATAGAGGATTGTTGTAGACGACAAAATCATCAAGCACATTAATCATATTCACTGATTCTCGTCCATAGGTCTTGCTTGTAAGCTTCCCCATTTTAAAAACTTGTGAATCATTCCCGACTCGTAAGATTAACTCACCTTCGGCAACATCAACTAAAGCTCGTCCGGTTCTCAAGAATGGCCGACCAAGTATTAAAGGAATACGAGGGTCCATTTCATAATCAACAACGACAAAATCGACCGGGAAAGTAAATGTGCCAACTTTAATGAACAAGTCTTCGGCAATACCAACGGGGTAAGCGAGAGTGCGATTTGCAAGTTCAAGAGTCATCTTTGTTGGAGTGAGGTCGGGCAATGATATTGTTTTCCAAACACTCAAAGGCATAAGATTAATATTGGTCGCGAGATCACCAAGGGCAGTAAATTCTTCTGTTTTGTGGAAAACGCAAGGCAACACAAAACGACCGGGATATCCAAGCTTTTCCGGAAGTTCTTTAAGAATAACTGCAGAGCAGTTTTCATTTAAGCGTGTGTTGGCGAGCTCAATTAACATTTCCTTCTTGTTAAGAAATTCCTTGAATGCTTTGACAAATTTCGGCATGTGGACAAGTGCTTCAAGAAAGCTAATGTTGAAGTTCATTTGAGAGATCATCTTCACATAGCGTGACACTTCAGAGTCATCCTTGGTTAGCATTTTGGTCTTTCCTAAACCAGAGGGATAAGGGATATTGGGTTTTGGTGATGAATGTGAAGGTGTATGTGATAGGTGTGAAAATACCCATCCTTTTACCACTTATTTCTTGCTAAAACAAGACCAAAACGCGTATTTAATGTCATTTGTTTGGAATTATGCGTGGTTTGTGTGTTTGTTATGTTTTCAGAGCCAACCGAATAAATATGGGAGAAAACATGGGATTGCACGGGTTTTATCAAAGAAAAAGACTGAAGACGAAGTCTATTGTCCAAGAGATGCAAAAGATTTGAAGTCAATGGGCCTATTTGAAGATTTATCGAAGAAAAGGACCAAAGATGGAAGATTTACACATGTCGAGGAAACTCAAGTCTATTTAACGAAGAAATTAAAAGACGAGTTGAATTTAATCGACGGCAAATCCCGAATCAGAATCGAAAAACGTCAACTTTTCTGAATAGACGAGAAGACAAAAAGAAGGGAAGAAAGCCCACTCACCAACAAAGGGAGAAGCCTATAAATACTCCTCCCATTCAAGACTCCAGCATCTAGTTTTTCAGTATTTCTTCTTCCTAGTTTTTAGAAACCATCTCCCTTAAGGAGTGGTTTTCATCTTGTTCAATTTCTTAAAAATCTTGTAAGTTTGATCTTTCCATTTTGTTTTGTTGAACCTTAAATCATTAATACAATTCCTCTTTTAATATTTTGATTCATCTTGTTCTTCATCATCTTTTTCTTTCAAGTTCTTAAGTTTTATTTGGTTTAAGTTTGATTTTGAAAAGTTATTGAATTGGTGTTTTTATGATTGGGATTTGATCCTTGTAGTTGGTAGATGAATTGTGGTTAAATTGGTTAAACCTTTTTGCTTATTTAGTCCGATTTGGATAAATTCGTATCTCCCTGTTCTTCGTCTCCCAGCTTCTGATCTTGCCCAGATTCCGAACAGGGAATCTGGGATTGTGTCCATTCGGAATGTTTCATTTATTCAGAATAGAGGTAATTTTTCTTGGCTATTCGGAATATTTCAATTATTCCGAGCAGTGGTAGATTTTCTTTGTTATTCGGAATATCTCCATTATTCCGAATAGGCTTTTCAAATTTATTCCGGATAGGGGATTTTTCCGCATAAGGGTTTTTCTTCAAATATTCCGCATAAGAGTTATTTTCCGAATAGAAATCATTATTCCGCATAAGGACTTTCCGAATAGCCCTATTTTCCGAATAGGGGTACTTTCCGCATAAGGCAATTTTCCGCATAGACATACTCTCCGAATAGGAATTTTCCGCATAGGGACTTTCCGCATAGAGCTCATATTCCGAGTAAGGCTATTATTTCGAGAAAGAGCAGATTTCCAGTTTCATAAAGGTACTTTCTTACTGGTTCATTTGAATTCTGGATTTATTTTTAGTTCTAGTTCCTAGCTTAATTTTTTCATTACTTGTTTTTCTCAATTTAAGTAGATTTAGACCAAAGCTCCCTCTTTTAGTCACCAATTACAACTATTCCACTTTTGACCATGATCGATTCGAGAAGATACCGAGAACGAAACAACGATATATATCAATTGGGTATGAGCAACGCAAAGAGAGATCTTGCAAGCAAAAACCTTTTTATTAACCAACCAAAAGTTCAGTTATTAAAATGGCGCCGCTGCCGGCTCTTTTCGTAAGGATCAACAGTTTCTTGTGAGAAAAATTGGATTTTGGGATCCGTTCTTTCGGGAACGTTATTTTCAAGCACAAAAATTTTCAAAAATCCATAAAAATATAAAATTTTCAAAAATACAAAAACATTAAAAAACCTATAAAAACCAAAAACATTTTCTCTTGCATTTTCTTTTTAGTGTATGCGTACTCGATCCACGTCTTATTCAGAGCCCGAGACTCTCGAACAATTAGACATGGAAGGTGTACACAACAACAACAACAATATTCCACCCCCCCAACATAACAACAACAATAATAACCCACCCCACCAAAACATGAATAATCTACCCGATTTACGAACCATGGAGGAGCTATGTCAACCCACAATGAACGGACGTGGAGGCCCGATTGCTCCGATGCATGTCACGGCTCAGGAGTTTTCGTTGAAGCATCACATGATACAGCAAGTACAAACGAATCCATTTCGCAGAATTCCGGATGATGATGCCAACAAACACCTCGACAAATTCATAACCATTACCCAAAGCATGAAATCTCCCGGTGTTTCTATGGATGACCTTCACCTCCAACTCTTTCCTCACTCGCTTTCTCACCATGCCGAAAAATGGTTTGATCGTCTTCCTAAGAATTCTATTCATACGTGGAACGACATGACTCAACGCTTTTTATCGCGCTACTTCCCACCATCCATGGTCACTAACCTCCGTAACCAAATCCGTGGATTTATGCAAGAGAATGATGAATCGCTTTTCGATGCTTGGGAAAGATACAATGATTTGATCGACCGCTGTCCTAATCACAATATGCTCCCCGTCACTCTCATTGATACCTTCTACAATGGTCTCACCTTTCGTGATCGTGACACGATCAATGCCGCCGCCGGTGGTACTTTTATGAAGAGGAGACCAGAGGAGTGTCGAGAGTTGATTGAAAACATGACTACTCACCACAAGAATTGGGATTCATCCGCATCCTCAAGATCTAACTCGAGAGTCAATGTTTCTTCTACTACTTCCAATCCTGAGATGACTGAAATTTCTCGACAACTCGCTGAAATGAACAAGAATTTCATGACCATAGCCACAAACCACTTTCAACAAGCTAAAGCCGTTGCTATTTCTTGTGACACATGTGGTGGTCCTCATTCTTATAATGATTGTCCTTCCACTCAAGGCAATTATTCTGAAAACGTTAACGCGGCATACGGTACATATCCCACGGGAGGCTATCAAGCTCGTCCTCAAGGAGACCGTAGCTTGCTAAGTTATCGTTCCAACAGTTATCTTGCACCTCCCGGTTTCCCTCCTGCAAACCAAAACCAACAACAAAGCTATAACCGAAACAACCAATCCCAACCTCGTGCTCAAAACCAATATCCATCCCAAAGAAATACCTACCCAACTCAAGGAAATTCTCAAGCTTACCAAGCTCCACCTCTCAATCAACCGATGGTAGTGAATCCCGATGTCGAGTCGTTCATGAAGACTAATCGTGAGATGGTAACGAATCTTCAGAGTCAATTTGTCAATTTGAAGAATGACATGGTGAAACAAGGAAGCGATATTCGAGCCGAGCTAAGGAATGATATGGCCAAACACAGCGATGCTATTAATGCCAACATGCAAAACTCTTTTAATAATCAAGCTCTTCACCTTCGTGATATGATTGGTTCGCTCATCCAAGGTAATCAACCCTCTTCTTCGGGTACTCTTCCGAGTAATACCGTTGCGAATCCAAGAGGGGAGATGAAAGCAATCACCACTCGTAGTGGAATATATGGAACCCGAGCTTCCTACACCTCCAACCGTGATTGTGAACAAGGAAAAAGAGCAACTTTCTCCACCTCCTTCACCTCCTATCCCCATTTCCCCACCACCCGTGGTTGTGAGTGATCCTATCCCCTTAAAGCCTTCTTCTTCATCCAATATACCTTATCCTTCAAGGTTGAGGAAAGAGAAGCAAAAGAGCAAGGATGATATTCAGGTTTCAAACTTCCTAAAAATGTTTAAACAATTGAATTTTAACATCTCCTTTGCCGAGGCTCTCGCTCACATGCCCAAATACGCTAAGATGTTTAAAGATCTTCTAAGTGATAAAGAAAAGCTTCTTGACATTGCTCAGACCCAACTTAATGAGAACTGCTCCGCAGTGCTCTTAAGGAAATTGCCCACCAAACTTGGTGATCCGGGTCGCTTCTTGATTCCTTGCAACTTCCCGGGAGTAGAGAATTGCATGGCCCTAGCCGATCTAGGTGCCAGTATAAACTTAATGCCTTTAAGTGTTTGGAAGCAATTATCTCTCCCCGAGCTAGTCCCCACACGAATGACTTTGGAATTAGCCAACCGTACGGTTGCTTATCCAGTGGGGATAGCCGAAGATGTCTTTGTTGGCGTTGATAAATTCACCTTCCCGGCGGATTTTGTCGTCGTTGACTACGAGATGGACCCTCGTGTTCCATTAATCGTTGGACGTCCATTCCTGAGGACCGGTCGCACTCTCATTGATGTAGCCGCAGGCGAATTAATCATGAGAGTTGGTGACGATCAAATTGTCTTCAACATGGGTAAAATTTCTCAGCAACCTTATTCATATGAGAGTGTTAATGCTATTGATGTTCTCGATGAGGCTTGTGAAGAACATTTTCATGATGCTTGCAAAAGTACTCTCTCTTCTCTACCCAATGTTGAGACCGTTGCCTCAATTGCTCCGGCATTTACTCCTTTTGGAGAAAGTGACTTGGATGAGTTCGAAGCTAGCTTGGGTCCTCTCGACATTAAGTATGATAATTCGTCCACCAATTGGGATGAAGATATTCGTACTATTGAGAGACTTCTAAATGAGGACCCATTGTCTCCTCCTACTCCTAAAGAGGTGACTAATGATGATCCATCGTTAGTTTCACCATCTACTGAGGATCCTCCTACTCTCGAGCTTAAGGACCTACCGCCTCATCTTGAGTACGTTTTCCTAGAAGACGACGAGAAGTTACCGGTCATCATCGCAAAGGATCTGAAAGAAAACGAAAAAGCCCGACTTGTCGCTGTGTTGAAGAAGCATAAAAGAGCTATCGCTTGGAAAATCTCCGACATCCGTGGAATTGATCCTCATTTCTGCACACATAAAATTCTCATGGAGGACGACTTTAAGTCCACTATTCAAAGCCAAAGAAGGGTGAATCCTAAAATCCACGATGTCATCAAAAAAGAGGTTATCAAACTTCTTGATGCGGGTATGATTTACCCTATTTCGGATTCACCCTGGGTTAGTCCAGTCCATTGTGTGCCTAAGAAAGGCGGAATCACCGTTGTGCCCAATGCAAACAACGAGTTGATTCCTACCCGTCTCGTTACTGGGTGGAGAGTTTGTATAGACTACCGCAAACTCAATGATGCCACGAGAAAGGATCATTTCCCTCTACCTTTTATGGACCAAATGCTTGAACGTCTAGCGGGTAATGAATATTACTGCTTTCTGGATGGTTTCTCGGGTTATTTTCAAATACCCATCGATCCCCAAGATCAAGAGAAGACAACATTCACTTGTCCCTATGGCACATTTGCTTACAAAAGGATGCCTTTTGGCTTATGCAATGCTCCCGGGACTTTCCAAAGGTGCATGTTGGCTATCTTCCATGACATGGTTGAGCAAACCATAGAAGTCTTCATGGATGATTTCTCGGTCTTCGGGGATTCCTTCTCTTCGTGCCTTGCCAATTTGGAACGTATGCTTAAGCGGTGCGAAGACACTCGCCTTGTTCTGAATTGGGAAAAATGCCATTTTATGGTAAAAGAAGGCATTGTGCTAGGACACAAAATCTCTAAAGCCGGTCTTGAAGTCGACCGTGCTAAAGTTGATGTCATAGCCAAATTACCTCCACCTTCAACCGTGAAGGGTGTGAGAAGTTTTCTGGGTCATGCGGGCTTCTATCGACGATTCATTCAGGATTTCTCTAAAATCGCTCGCCCGATGACCCACCTCTTGGAAAAGATACTCCTTTTATCTTTTCTAAAGAGTTCCTCGAAGCCTTCAATCTTCTTAAGGATAAGCTAACTAAGGCACCGGTCTTGGTTACCCCTAATTGGGAGCTCCCTTTTAAATTGATGTGCGATGCTAGCGACTTTGCTATTGGTGCGGTTCTGGGCCAAAGAGTGAATAAACACTTCCAACCAATCCACTACGCTAGCAAAACAATGACGGGGGCTCAATTGCATTATACGACAACCGAAAAAGAGCTTTTAGCTGTTGTCTATGCTTTTGAGAAATTTCGCCCCTATCTTGTTTTATCCACCACCATCGTATACACGGACCATTCCGCGTTGAAGTACTTGATGACTAAGAACGATTCTAAGCCAAGACTTCTCCGCTGGGTTTTACTCCTTCAAGAATTCAACATTGAAATTCGTGACAAGAAGGGTGCTGAAAACCTGGCCGCGGATCATCTAAGCAGACTTGAGGATCCATATCAAGGGGACCATCTGAACAAAGAGATCAATGACTCTTTTCCCCTTGAGACCTTAATGTCTATAAATCCCAATCTTGATGGCACCCCGTGGTTTGCCGATATTGCAAACTACTTAGCGGGTGGTGTTCTCATCCAAGGGTTAACATCCCAACAAAAGAAGAAGTTCTTGCACGATGTTAAGACTTACTTTTGGGATGACCCTTTTCTATTCAAACAATGTGCTGATCTGATCATTCGCCGGTGTGTTGACGGACCGGCAGCTTTTGATATTTTCCAAGCGTGCCACAAAGGACCCACCGGTGGTCACTTTGGTCCCAACTACACCGCTAAGAAAGTGTTTGATTCGGGATTCTATTGGCCCACCATTTATCGTGATGCTCACGAGATGGTTAAACATTGTGATGCTTGCCAAAAACAAGGCAAGATCACACATAAAGATGAGATGCCTCAAAATTTCATACAAGAATGTGAAATCTTTGATGTATGGGGCATCGACTTTATGGGGCCATTCCCTTCCTCTAAAGGCAACAAATACATCCTTGTCGCTGTCGACTACGTTTCTAAATGGGTTGAGGCCAAAGCTTTACCCACTAACGACACGAGGGTGGTTTGTAAGTTCTTGAAACAACTATTTGCTCGTTTTGGTGTTCCTCGTGCTATTATCAGTGACCGCGTGACTCATTTTTGCAACGATCAATTTGCAAGAGTCATGGCTAAGTACGGTGTCAATCACCGTCTTTCCACCGCTTATCATCCTCAAACCAACGGTCAAGCCGAGATATCCAACCGTGGATTGAAGAGAATTTTGGAACGTACTGTGGGAGAGCATCGTGCCTCGTGGGCCGATAAACTTGATGATGCTCTGTGGGCTTTCCGTACCGCCTATAAGACGCCGATTGGTTGTACACCTTATCGTCTTGTGTACGGGAAATCCTGCCACCTCCCCATCGAGCTGGAACATAAGGCATACTGGGCCTTGAAGTGGGCTAACTTCGACATCAACAAAGCCGGTGATTTTCGAAAGATTCAACTCAACGAGCTACAAGAATTGAGGAATCAAGCTTACGAGAACTCATTGATCTACAAGGAGAAGACCAAGATTATCCATGATGCTAAAATCAAGAACCGAGAGTTCAACGTTGGTGATCAAGTCTTACTCTTTAACTCTCGGTTGAAGATCTTCTCAGGCAAGTTGAAGAGCCGCTGGTCTGGTCCATTCACCATCGCCAATGTCTTTCCCTATGGTACCATTGAGCTTTCTCAGCCAAATGGGCCTAACTTCAAGGTGAATGGCCAGCGTTTGAAATTGTACGTTGGTGAGGACATCTCTCAGGAGATGATTCCATCCCTCACCACGTTTCCCTTGAATTAGTTCGGGACCGAGTCAGGCTCGCGACTCGGTAAACAAAAACAAGCGCTCCTCGGGAGGCAGCCCGAGTATCTATCCCCCTTTCCAGTTTTTCATCATAAGTGTAGGGGGAGCTATATAGGTTGCTTGTTTTTGGATGGTGATGTGATTACAGGGATTATTGCACTCTTGGAATCTTTGAAGAACCGTGCTCCCATGTTATCCACAATACTGGTTCTATCTCTCCACTATCGTGATCCAGTTATCTTCATATTCACATTTGAAATTGATCACTTTAGTCGTCCCCTCCTTAGCTTGATTTAACCAACGTGCACAATGTCATAAGTGTAGGGGAACCTTTTCCCACATGCTTAAACATTGAGGACAATGTTTATCTTAAGTGTAGGGGGGACTTCTATCGAAGTTTTAAGTGGGCTTTTCCATTAAAATGCCTTCATTTAACCGGAAAATCATCTTTTTCAACATTTTTCAAATTTTTAATCAACTTTGGCCATTTAATCGTAATTTTTAAAATTTTATCGTTGCTTTCATATGTATATACCCCGCAATAAAGTCAAAAATATTAATAAAGTGGTGTAGCTAGTTTTGAAATCTTTGACATATTAGGCCCGTTGCGTTTATTTTGACTCAACCCGAATAGACTTATTCAAGTTTATTCTAGCTAGTATCCTTAACCATGTAGACTTTAATTGGTTTATTAGGCTAAGTGTCCACGAGTCTCATTACTTGAGATTTTAAATTGTGGAGGACGAGAAATGATAGAGTCAATTATAAGTCGGTATTCTTGCGCAAGCTCACTTGGTGTAATTATTTGCCTATTCTCCCATCACTTGCTAATAACTTATCTGCAATAAGTAAGGTCGTACGATTTGAAAAGTTACTTAGCTTCTAGCCCAAGATCGTTTAAAAGTTGCTCGGTAATGACGAGAGTTCATAGCCAAGGCATAACTTATGAAGCGGGGCGCGAAGATTGGCGAGTCCGAAAAGGCCCTAACAAGGCATGAGGATTCAATTTTATTGTTGAAGATCCAAAAGTGATGTGAAAAGCATTATTCCCAAAATCAATATGAAGGATCAAGACTCACGACGAAAAGCAATCAACTCCCATAAAGATCATGGAGAAGTCTATCCGAAAAGACCCTAACAAGGTATGAGGATAAATAGATCCAAGTCAAAAAAGGAGGTGGATCGTTGTATCTCAAAATCCCAATTAGAGATTGAAGAAATAATCATGAAGTCGTGGTCAACAAAGTTGGAGTACCCCTCAAAAGTCTCCAAAGTGAAGAAACTCTATTATGATGAGAAGACCATTATCTCAAGAACATCTCTCGAAGATATGAAGTATGAAGTACATGCCAAATATCGGCCCGAGAAAGGTCTCAAATCGTGAACCGAGTTATGCCAAGATATGAACTTTCTGATATCCCGAGAAGCAGTTTTAAGAGATTTTGTCCTTTAGCTAACTATTGATCAAATCGTCCTACTTTGCTTTCAGCCTAAATAAACTATCGAAATAAGTCCAAAAATGCATCTTCATGATCATTCTAAGACAAAAATAAAATATAATAGATACACCTAGGAATAAGGGAGTTTAACCATTTAATTAAGCCATGTGTGTAAGTGTTTGAATTGCTAACTTATAATAACAATGATCTCGTTTTTAAGCTTAGTTTGGGGAACGTGAAACTTGAGGGTGATAAATCTTTGCAGCACCAAAGCCCTAATGTAAGTCCTCGATCTCTTTACAAGTTATTTCCACATAGCTATGTTCTATCCTTTTGTTTACTTTAAAAGTTTTGATTTCTCTTAGAACTTTAATTTTTGTTTAGTAGTATTCGAATAAGGCCAAGGTTAATTAATTATGAGAAAAGTGTAAAGTTGCTTTATCACTAAGCATTGCATGAGGGCATGGCAATGGTTAAGTGTAGGGGATTTGATAGGTGTGAAAATACCCATCCTTTTACCACTTATTTCTTGCTAAAACAAGACCAAAACGCGTATTTAATGTCATTTGTTTGGAATTATGCGTGGTTTGTGTGTTTGTTATGTTTTCAGAGCCAACCGGATAAATATTGGAGAAAACATGGGATTGCACGGGTTTTATCAAAGAAAAAGACTGAAGACGAAGTCTATTGTCCAAGAGATGCAAAAGATTTGAAGTCAATGGGCCTATTTGAAGATTTATCGAAGAAAAGGACCAAAGATGGAAGATTTACACATGTCGAGGAAACTCAAGTCTATTTAACGAAGAAATTAAAAGACGAGTTGAATTTAATCGACGGCAAATCCCGAATCAGAATCGAAAAACGTCAACTTTTCTGAATAGACGAGAAGACAAAAAGAAGGGAAGAAAGCCCACTAACCAACAAAGGGAGAAGCCTATAAATACTCCTCCCATTCAAGACTCCAGCATCTAGTTTTTCAGTATTTCTTCTTCCTAGTTTTTAGAAACCATCTCCCTTAAGGAGTGGTTTTCATCTTGTTCAATTTCTTAAAAATCTTGTAAGTTTGATCTTTCCATTTTGTTTTGTTGAACCTTAAATCATTAATACAATTCCTCTTTTAATCTTTTGATTCATCTTGTTCTTCATCATCTTTTTCTTTCAAGTTCTTAAGTTTTATTTGGTTTAAGTTTGATTTTGAAAAGTTATTGAATTGGTGTTTTTATGATTGGGATTTGATCCTTGTAGTTGGTAGATGAATTGTGGTTAAATTGGTTAAACCTTTTTGCTTATTTAGTCCGATTTGGATAAATTCGTATCTCCCTGTTCTTCGTCTCCTAGCTTCTGATCTTGCCCAGATTCCGAACAGGGAATCTGGGATTGTGTCCATTCGGAATGTTTCATTTATTCAGAATAGAGGTAATTTTTCTTGGCTATTCGGAATATTTCAATTATTCCGAGCAGTGGTAGATTTTCTTTGTTATTCGGAATATCTCCATTATTCCGAATAGGCTTTTCAAATTTATTCCGGATAGGGGATTTTTCCGCATAAGGGTTTTTCTTCAAATATTCCGCATAAGAGTTATTTTCCGAATAGAAATCATTATTCCGCATAAGGACTTTCCGAATAGCCCTATTTTCCGAATAGGGGTACTTTCCGCATAAGGCAATTTTCCGCATAGACATACTCTCCGAATAGGAATATTCCGCATAGGGACTTTCCGCATAGAGCTCATATTCCGAGTAAGGCCATTATTTCGAGAAAGAGCAGATTTCCAGTTTCATAAAGGTACTTTCTTACTGGTTCATTTGAATTCTGGATTTATTTTTAGTTCTAGTTCCTAGCTTAATTTTATCATTACTTGTTTTTCTCAATTTAAGTAGATTTAGACCAAAGCTCCCCCTTTTAGTCACCAATTACAACTATTCCACTTTTGACCGTGATCGATTCGAGAAGATACCGAGAACGAAACAACGATATATATCAATTGGGTACGAGCAACGCAAAGAGAGATCTTGCAAGCAAAAACCTTTTTATTAACCAACCAAAAGTCAGTTATTAGTATGATATAGTGTTTTTGCTACCCTTTAGGAAAAGAGCAACAAAATAGGGCAAGTAGGCACGACGATTTAGGAAAACCGTATGTGAATGACCATAAAGTGAGTTCGTTCTCGAGGAGGCAAGTGTGTTGTGTGATGAATTGATTAATGTTTGTGATTATATTGAGAAAAAGAAAATAGAAATGGGGTGAGGAGAGAATGACGGTTACGACAACGGATCGAGCTAAGACGAAAAAGGCGTTCACGTAAAACCGTAAAATTACCAAAATTAAGCTAAAAAGTATTTTTTTTTTAATTTTAAAACCAAATGAAACTATTTTTAAACACTTAAAAACTATTAAAATCAATTAAAACTTAAATTAATTCTAGAAAATAATTGAAAAGCCCTAAATATATTTGGAAAGTTACAAAATTCCTAATTAAGTGTTTACAATCTAGGAAAAATGTAAAAACTTAGAAAATCAGACTTTTAATTTTTAATAATAAAATAATACTAAAATATTCAAAAAAATTCAAAGTTTACAAAAAAATTCTAAAAAATTACCAAAAATCTAGAATAATATAGCTAAGATAGAAATGCAATCAAAAGTTTCTAAAACCTTTTTAATAATTTTATATTAAATTCTAAAGTTGGTTAAAAACCCTAAAATCATATAAAATCAAAAATAAGACTTTTTGAAAACATAATCGGATGTAAACCTCAAGAATATAGTTGAAAACCTAAAAACTATTTTTCCAGATATTTAAAATGCTTTTTCCTATTTTTTATTTACTTTCTAAAATTTAAACTTAAAATAATCCTAGTAAATTAAATAAATACATGAAAAATAAACTTTTTGAACCAAAAAGTCCTAAACCCAAATAAAAACAAAAGAAAAATACTAAATGGGAAAAAGCCAAAAGGAATAAGCTGAAATCCGCTTATAACTAAGCTGAAAGGTTAAATAAGCTAATTACACATACTCCTTAAATATTAAACTAACCAAGTGATAACCAGTCAAAGACCCTAGGGCAACTGGTTATCACGTTGGTGTGTGAGAGGAGTGGCGCAGGTTCGAGTCCTGGCCACGTCCTTTTTTACAAAAACCCTTTTTTTAAAAAAAAACTTATTAAACTCAAAATAGTAACCTTAACTTACTTTAAAACACAAATTTTTATAACAAATACACTAGAATTAAACTAATTAAAGTCAAAAATGTGCCCAGATTACAAAGTAAATGAAGAACACACAAGTGTATTTCTTCACTTGTGAAGAAATGAACAAGAGGGCTTGTCCCTGGATTTTTGTTGGTTTTTGATGGTCAATGGGGGAGCCCCTACACTCAGTTGAGTGTAGGGAGTCAAGTGAATCACAAAAAACACACAAGTTATTTACAGAGTCAAGCACAAATGCACATGAATATTACTGATATAGCTTGTGTAGGTCTGTGATAATTATGTTGATGCAACTTTCACTAAAACGACTTTCAAAAGCTTAAAGCTTGCACACAAATCCACCAAATAACACACAATCAATTAAAAAAACTACTTAAACCCTACCTCTAACAAATTAGCAACATATGATGAGCAAACTCAAAGAAATCTGGCAGAAATAAGTCTTAACTGATTTTAGCTATTTGTATGCAAATTTTGGTACACAAACCTTTTAAAAACTTACCAAACTGAACACCCAATACTGATATTAACCTATAACAACCTAATGAATGTTTTAAACAGGTTTTAACCCAAGATTAGTTCCATTCACCCTAGTTTAAACCCTAATCCAAACACTCCTTTAAATCTGTAAATCAAAAATTAACAAATCAAACCTATTCAAACCTACTCAAATCAGATTGGATTAGCTTCTAACATGCATACCAGTCACAAATGAGCATAATCAAACCATTAAACATGTACTTTAACAACTAGCATACAAATCACACAAAATCACAATTTTCACAATTTTCACAAAACTTAAACAAGGAGCAAGAGTGTTACCTTGTGGGACCCACATCCAGGTCCCACAGTGACTTAAAAGTCACCTCCTTTCAGGCTGGGGCCTGAGCAGAACTTTATTGTAATGGGGGATGCCAAATGCTTGGTACAAAAATGAAAAGGAATAGATAAGACTGGAAGCTAGTCTCCTTCTTGTTTCCTGCACTCCACAACAAACAAGCAGCAGCTTCAAGTAGCAAGAGCTTCAAGCTACAAGCTTGAAGCTTTTGCTACAGTAAGTGGTCAATAAATAACCAAGGAAAAAGATTTTGAGAAAATCTTTAAAAACAGACTTTTGAAAACTGATTTTTTTTGGAACTTCGTCACTTAAACAATCACCAAACAAGACTGAAATGCACACACACACTTCCACTTTCACTTCAGTGTGTGTGTGGATTTCAGAATTAACAAGAAAGGACTTTCAGAAAACTTTTAAACCACCAAATTTTGAAACCTATAACACATTCAGTGTTATACCACAAGAGAAATGGAACTCAGAATCTTAACAAGCTTATACCAACTTTTAAAAAGAGTAAAAAGGAATCACAATTCACACAAGAAAACACCAACTTTTATTAATTTTAAAAAAGGATTACAAAAGCTTGAAAATTCTGGAACAAAGGGCAAGTTACAAACCAACTGCTCCTTTTATAGACTATCATAGAACTATCTAGACTATTGAATAAAATATTACAAGCTAAAACCCTAATGGGTGATTTTCCAGAAAAACCCTTGGACGAATCTTGGACTTTTGGTCAAAATGCCACCATGTGATGTTGCCAGCTGTTGTTTGTGATCTTGGACGTTTAAATGGTGTAGAGGACAAGTAGAATCATGTGGGACGTTGATCATGTCCACTGCTTTGGTTTTGAAGGAAAGGGACGTGAATGGGGAATCTCATGGGGGGTCCAGGGTGAGTGTGTGAGTGTTTTGGGGTGTGGGATAGGTTAAGGGCAAGGGTAATTAGCAATCTGGAGCAGCTTAACAAAAACCCTTTGATTTGTGTTTAATCCAACCTGGGGAGTTCTAGGGTTCTTGGGTGATTAAGGGTGGGTTTTAATCTGATTTGGGGATTAAGAGATTTAAATAAGTGTTTTGGTGGGAATAATTAAATAATCAGTAAATACTGATTATTTAAGTTTAGTGGAAGGTGACGTGTGGGAGGGGTGTGAGGTGGAGTGATGTTATTGGTAGAGTGGGGTGACATGGCTGGATGATTGGTGGGGAGTAGTTATGATGTCTGGCAGAAATGGCCCCCTAAGGTTCTTTGTTCCTTCACTTTGTTATAAACAGCCACAACTCTTTTTCCCTTTGTAAAAACTTTCATACACTTGTCAATTTTGGCACAACAAGTTTTTAAACTTGTTTCAAGGACTTCAAATGCAATTACTTCATTCTCCAATGACTTCACTTGTGAATTCTTGATAATTTAGGGACCCAAATGCAATAAAAGAGATTTGCAAGGGTATAAATTGACAAGTGTTCAATTCTTGAGGGACCAATGTTGCCAATCTTCAATTCTTCAAGGTCATTTTTGGAAATTCCATTCTTGGGCCCGGTTCATTGTGTGGCTTCGTTTCCCGTGTTCGTTATTGATTGATTCTTGTGATCTTTTTGTCATTTCCTCAATATCCGTACCTAAAATACACAAGCAACAAACACGAGCATATATTTGGTAGTTTTCATGATATTTAATGCATTTTAAGCCCAATTTGGACGATGAGACTATGTATAAAAGCAGTCTCATCACTCCCCCATACTAAACCATTTCCGTGCCATCACGCAATGCTAGAATTAAGTATCGTAGCACCTCCAAAATTCATTTTTATTCATTTTATTTGAACGATAAACTAGCTACACTACTACTATTACTACTACTTGTGTTTTAGACATAATGTATGATTTTCATCGCAAAATTGGACGTTTAGGTTCATAGAATAAGAACACGTGAATGCTTCGTTAGAAATAATTTCATCGTCCTCGATTTTCACCCTAATTCCATGCCAAGCGTGCAACGAGATCATTGTCATTATAAGTTAGTAATGCTAACACTACTCATATGCCCTAATCACGTACTTATTCTCCCATTATTCCTAAGTTGTATCTCTTATATTTTATTTTGTCTTGAATGTTTCACGAGGATACATTGTTGACTTATGCGATAATAGAGATTTAGGTCTAAAAATAGAGTCCTAACGGTGTAACCAAGACCATCAAATCAATAACCCCTCCTAATAGACAACGATGTTAAAAAAATTAAGTTGACAAGAAGAATCGATAAACACGGTTTTATAACAGTTTTGAACATGAGACTTATTACCAAGACTTTTATACGCCCCCTAACGGAAGGGCCTTATTATCTTTGGTTTACCTCCATCTTTTATTCAACTTCGCCATGAAGCTTTTATTATGACTTCGGTCTTGCCTTGCCTTTTTTTATCCGCCTCATCGGTGGTTTTATTAGCCAAAGACGTATATCCTCACGCTAAAGCGAATTTTGGATCTTTAAAGCTTCGAAGATTAAGGCTTGATTCACTTTCAATTTTGCATAGATTTTTCGGCCTTGTGGGGCTTCAAATTGTTTTCTTGATTTAGGTGAGCACTTGAAATCTTATTATTGGGTGAAGCTTTTGATTATTCGGGTGCCAATACTTCAAAACCGTGACGCTGGCGATACCTTAATGTCTTCCCAATTTAATTACACGGAAGCTACTAGAAAAGACTAGAAACCCAACAATCCTAACTAAACCGCTAAGTCAATATTTATTAAGCAAAAAATATTTACATGCGAAGGGAGAATAAGCAAACAACGAGAACACATGAGTTTTTGAAAGAATACGAGTACTCTACGTTTAGCATAGTAACTTATAATTAACTCTATCATTTCTCGTCCTCATTTAAGAGACTTAGCCTAATGTGTAGTTAAGGAATCAAAGCTAAGTGCTCAACACGCACGGTCGAGTCAAAAATTACTCTTATTCTCGCCATCGAAAAATCTACATTCGTGTCTTCAAACACTTATAAAACATGAGAAAATTTTTAAAATTTGGCCATTTTTAGCCTTATTTTGCAATAAAACGATAACAAAAAGATAAACTTTGGAAAGCGTGAAGGTTTGGCAAGGCAAGTATCTATTCACCCCCCATACTAAAGTTAAACATTGTCCTCAATGTTTCGAGTCTAGGGGTGCAAACACCCCCATACTAGAGACGTAGTCGAATGCCTAATCTAGCATGGAAAGGGTGTAACCAATAAATTAATAGCCGTTTATGAAGTGTGCTAAAAACCTAAGGTTAGAACATCAAAGGATATATCATTTGGATATTGAGAAATGCCTTCAAAGCAAACGATCGAGTGCTCCCATAAAACAAACACGAGAGGCTCCAATCGTGAAGATCATGATCTAAAAACCACAATGCACAAACAACCATGGAACAAAGGTTGGAAGGGCACAAATCCCCTCACATTAAACTAATTAGAAAGCAATAATATGTACATGGATAAGCATGAGAATCCCCCACGAGGCACCTTGTTTTTGATAACCGAGTCAAAAGCTCGACTCGAATCCCCATAAATGTGATCATTTAGGGATTATCTTGGTATGGTCAATTTTTGGTGGGGCTTACATGATAAACAAGGCCCAAAAACAACCGGTATTAAGGACTAAGTCCTATGATGGTGCAAAATACCGGGATCGAAGATGGCGTTCTCGTTTTCATTGGAAAAACAAATCTACGCCACTTCATCGTGTGTCAACACAAACCCAAAGGGTTTCAAGAAAATAGAAGAGAAGAAATAGAAGGGTGGGACAATGGGTAAGTCATAAAAACATTCAGCTACTCGAGGTAGACTCGCTCCAATCAAATAGAAAGATTTTCCATTTATTGCATCGGTGGAAGACCGAGATTTCCCTTTATAAGCAATTCCGGGATCAAATATCTCGTCCTCGGTGGAGAAAGGGGAGGGAACATAAGGGGCTTCCCCCACACTAGGTCCACACAAAGCATCGTCAAAAGGAGAAGACGAGCTTGTAGTACTCAATACACGTGGTGATGACGGAGTTAGAGTTGTAGAAAAATCTTTTAAATTCAATTCAAAATCTTTTCCTTTTTCATCTTTTAAACTCTCCTTGTGAAAACCCGATTTAATTATGTCAAAAATATTTGGTGTTTCTAAAGCAATGTTAGTCACACTAAAAATTCTCACATTTGAAAACCGTTTTGGTAAAGGTGGTGGTAAGTTTTCAAAACGTTTGTCAACAAAGAAAACTCCCCCATCGGGATCAACATATTCATCATCCGAAGAATCATTCACAATTGGAAGCGTAGGCTTAACACTCTTGACCTCCACCGGCGGAGGGGACGGAACTTCATTTTTATCAACAACTCCTAAAACTCTTTTTGAAATCTTTTTCCAAATGTTTTTTATGGGATTGACATTGTACAAAGACGTGATAGAATACACATGAGAAAGTGTGGAGTTTTGAGTTGCATTAATGACGAGTTCTTCCTCATTGAAACGAAGAGTGATTTTTCTTGCATGCACATCGATAAGTGCTCTCGAGGTATCCAAAAATGATCGACCTAAAATTAGAGGAACTTTAGGATCGATGGGAATGTCAACAACAATAAAGTCTACGGGATAGTAGAACTTTCCAACTTTCACGAAGACGTCCTCGGCTACTCCACAAGCTAGAATCGTAGAATGATCGGCCATCTCGATTGACATTCTTGAAGGAGTGAGATTGGGAAGATTGAGCGATTTAAAAATCTCAAGAGGCATCAAATTAATACTAGCACCAAGATCGGCCAAGGCGTAGCATTCCTCCATGTCTTGTATAGCACATGGGATTAAAAACTTGCCGGGATCACCGACTTTTTGAGGTATGCGGCTAAGAAAAACCGATGAACAACTAGACGATTTTTGCAATTTCTCTTTGTTATTCAACATACTTTTGAAGTTCGTGGCAAATCGAGGCATCATGACCAAGGCATCGGCAAAACTTATATTGAAATGCAAGTCACGAAACATTTTCATAAAAAGTTCAAATTGATAATTATTTCGTTCTTGTGCCTTTTCCTTGTCTCGTCTTGAAGGGTATGGTAACGGTGGTGTGGGTTGGGGCATAGGCATAGGCATCGGCCTTGGAATCTCGGGTTCCATGATTGGTATTGGTTCAACCGTAGGTGTGGTTTGAGCGGTACTTCGTGGGATTTGAATTTGCTCCTTTTCGACGACCACCTCGGGTTCTTTCTCTTTTTCTTCTCCATTGAAGTACTTGGACGAGAAATGGGTTCTTTGAAAGTTTTACCACTACGGGTAGTAATAACCTTCAATTCTCCTTTCAGGTTTACGATGGTATCACTAGGAAGACCACCCGAAGAAGAGGGTTTGCACATGATAGCTTCAAACATTTTTCCCATTCGGTCTTCAAACTTAGATTGCCTAGCATCCGCTTTTAACAACTCTTGCTTAATCTCATGTTGACCTTGCTCCATTTTTGTTGATTTTGTTGGAGTCGTTGAACATTTCCTTCCATTTTATTAGCATGAGTTTTAAGTTCATTAGCAAGTTCGTTTTTAAGCTCGTTTTCAACTCGGATCTTAAGCTAACCATTTCACATTGCATATTGTCAAACTTAGCATCGGTTGCTTTAGCATAATTCAAAAACTCTCCTTGAAGATTTTTGGTGTGATCATTTTGAAAACCTTGAGTGGTAGTTTGAAAATCACGGTTTTGGTTTTGGTTTGAAATTTGCCCATTTCCACTTTGATAATTACCCTTGTTGTAATTATGTTGATTGCCTTGATAATTACCACCTTGATTGTTGTTTCGATAGTTATTAGTATTTTGATTTGGTGGAGCTTGATTTTGGCGGGAACCTTGACCGTTTTGGTTATAAGTTCCCGTGGCTATATAAGCACTTGAAGTGTTACCATCCGCGATAATGCACTCGGAAAGATCTCGAGCTCCACCACACGACAAACAAATCTTAGCAACCGCTTTAACCGAAGCGGAATTCGAAGCTTCTTGAGCTTTCCGATGGGACATAAGAGTCGAAAACCTATCGAAAAACCGATTTTCCTCATTAGCTTCATCTTGCAAGGCATTAATGCTACGAGACGATGGCGAGCCCATTTTGGCAACACTCGGTGTGTTACGAGGGCTATAAACCTTAGACCTATTCTCAATTATCACCAAAGCTTCCTCAACCGTTTTACACAAAAAATTACCACCCGCGGCGGAATTTAAATAATCTCTTTCATGATCATTAAGTCCATTGTAAAACGTGTCAATTTGATGCAAGTCGGAAAAACCGTGATGAGGACATTCATGTAACATCTCCTTAAACCTATTCCAAGCCGTTGAAAAACTTTCATTTGATTCTTGTGAAAACTTTGAAATCTCATTTTTCAAATGCGTAGTCTTAGAAGGCGGAAAAAATTGGTTCACGAACTTTGAAACGAGATCCTTCCACGTCAATATAGAATTGGGTGGCTCTTTCTCTAACCAAATTTTAGCGGGCCCTGCTAAGGAATACGGAAAAAGCATCATCTTAATCGAGTCATTCGAGACATCCTTAAATTTGCAAGTGGCGGTAAGACGATTAAATTGGCGGATATGGTTGTGTGAATTGTCCTTCTCATCACCACGGAATTTGTTGTTTTGAATCATCGACAAAAAACCCGTTTTCACCTCAAAATTCTCCGCAAGGATAGCGGGAATCATAATAGCTTCTCCATAACCCTCGGTGGGTGCTTGAAGTAACTCCATCATAGTTCGATTCGCCATGGTTGGTGCTTCTCTTACAATGGGTTCGTCAATAGGAGACTCCTCACTAGAATGATTGGGAGTGGGAGTTTTGTTGTTTCGTCTACGTGCACGTTTTGCTTGATTACGAGTTAGCATAAACGTCACGTACAACGAGGGGATGAGCAAAGAAGATTCTTTATGGTGTTTTGTATTTTTCAATTTTTTTGTGGTTTTTGATTGTATTAACCTTTTTTGGAAATTGGTGAATGTATTAAGTAGACACAAACCTACAAATCTCCTCCTTAATCAAATCTCTTGATTAAAGAAGCCTCAAGGAATGAAAACGATCACGTGAAGTGAACGCCTTCGATGACTTTAGAACGTTGGTGGAACACCAAAACGTTCAAGAGGGTTTAATCAATAGAAACCAAGAAAATATATATGATATGTAATAATACTTTGGGCGGCAAAACCCTCGATTAGCTCTCAAAATAAAATACGCACAAGCAAGCGGAGGAAACGAGGCGGCGCGAAGCACTTAAGAGCCTTTTTTCCTTTAGGTCGTGAAATACAACCGCCTTATACCCACCTTATAGTTTGTATTTTTTAAAATCGAGCTTCACGAAAGTATTTATCTATTTTTGCCTTTTTTCTTTGGTTTGAGATTCGAATACAATGATTGGGTAATGACCTACCAAGTCAAGGTTGTGATTTCTCACGTATTAGGAGTACTTGTGAATTTATTGTTCTACGTATACAATATAGTAATAGTATTCACACAAAAATCGAAAACCGATAATACGTATTAGTAGAGTGCTACTAATACAAATACTAATTATGGTTAGTATATAAAAACAACAATGCCAATCAAAACACAACACGCCTCCCCGGCAGCGGCGCCAAAATGATATAGTGTTTTTGCTACCCTTTAGGAAAAGAGCAACAAAATAGGACAAGTAGGCACGACGATTTAGGAAAACCGTATGTGAATGACCCTAAAGTGAGTTCGTTCTCGAGGAGGCAAGTGTGTTGTGTGATGAATTGATTAATGTTTGTGATTATATTGAGAAAAAGAAAATAGAAATGGGGTGAGGAGAGAATGACGGTTACGACAACGGATCGAGCTAAGACGAAAAAGGCGTTCACGTAAAACCGTAAAAATTACCAAAATTAAGCTAAAAAGTATTTTTTTTTTAAATTTTAAAACCAAATAAAACTATTTTTAAACACTTAAAAACCATTAAAATCAATTAAAACTTAAATTAATTCTAGAAAATAATTGAAAAGCCCTAAAAATATTTGGAAAGTTACAAAATTCCTAATTAAGTGTCTACAATCTAGGAAAAATGTAAAAACTTAGAAAATCAGACTTTTAATTTTTAATAATAAAATAATATTAAAATATTCAAAAAAATTCAAAGTTTATAAAAAAATTCTAAAAAATTACCAAAAATCTAGAATAATATAACTAAGATAGAAATGCAATCAAAAGTTTCTAAAACCTTTTTAATAATTTTATAATAAATTCTAAAGTTGGTTAAAAACCCTAAAATCATATAAAATCAAAAATAAGACTTTTTGAAAACTTAATTGGATGTAAACCTCAAGAATATAGTTGAAAACCTAAAAACTATTTTTCCAGAATTTAAAAATGCTTTTTCCTATTTTTATTTACTTTCTAAAATATAAACTTAAAATAATCCTAGTAAATTAAATAAATACGTGAAAAATAAACTTTTTGAACCAAAAAGTCCTAAACCCAAATAAAAACAAAAGAAAATTACTAAATGGGAAAAAACCAAAAGGAATAAGCTGAAATCAGCTTATAACTAAGCTGAAAGGTTAAATAAGCTAATTACACATACCCCTTAAATATTAAACTAACCAAGTGATAACCAGTCAAAGACCCTAGGGCAACTGGTTATCACGTTGGTGTGTGAGAGGAGTGGCGCAGGTTCGAGTCCTGGCCACGTCCTTTTTTACAAAAACCCTTTTTTTTAAAAAAACTTATTAAACTCAAAACAATAACCTTAACTTACTTTAAAACACAAATTTTTATAACAAATACACTAGAATTAAACTAATTAAAGTAAAAAAATGTGCCCAGATTACAAAGTAAATGAAGAACACACAAGTGTATTTCTTCACTTGTGAAGAAATGAACAAGAGGGCTTGTCCTTGGATTTTTGTTCGTTTTTGATGGTCAATGGGGGCACCCCTACACTCAGTTGAGTGTAGGGAGTCAAGTGAATCACAAAAAACACACAAGTTATTCACAGAATCAAGCACAAATGCACATGAATATTACTAATATAGCTTGTGTAGGTCTGTGATAATTATGCTGATGCAACTTGCACTAAAACGACTTTCAAAAGCTTAAAGCTTGCACACAAATCCACCAAATAACACACAATCAATTAAAAAACTACTTAAACCCTACCTCTAACAAATTAGCAACATATGATGAGCAAACTCAAAGAAATCTGGCAGAAATAAGTCTTAACTGATTTTAGCTATTTGTATGTAAATTTTGGTACACAAACCTTTTAAAAACTTACCAAACTGAACACCCAATACTGATATTACCCTATAACAACCTAATGAATGTTTTAAACAGGTTTTAAGCCAAGATTAATTCCATTCACCCTAGTTTAAACCCTAATCCAAACACTCCTTTAAATCTGTAAATCAAAAATTAACAAATCAAACCTATTCAAACCTACTCAAATCAGATTGGATTAGCTTCTAACATGCATACCAGTCACAAATGAGCATAATCAAACCATTAAACAGGTACTTTAACAACTAGCATACAAATCACACAAAATCACAATTTTCACAATTTTCACAAAACTTAAACAAGGAGCAAGAGTGTTACCTTGTGGGACCCACATCCAGGTCCCACGGTGACTTAAAAGTCACCTCCTTTCAGGATGGGGCCTAAGCAGAACTTTGTTGTAATGGGGGATGCCAAATGCTTGGTACAAAAATGAAAAGGAATAAATAAGACTGGAAGCTAGTCTCCTTCTTGTTTCCTGCACTCCACAACAAACAAGCAGCAGCTTCAAGTAGCAAGTGCTTCAAGCTACAAGCTTGAAGCTTTTGCTACAGTAAGTGGTCAATAAGTAACCAAGGAAAAAGATTTTGAGAAAATCTTTAAAAACAGACTTTTGAAAACTGATTTTTTTTTGGAACTTTGTCACTTAAACAATCACCAAACAAGACTGAAATGCACACACACACTTCCACTTTCACTTCAGTGTGTGTGTGGATTTCGGAATTAACAAGAAAGGATTTTCAGAAAACTTTTAAACCACCAAATTTTGAAACCTATAACACATTCAGTGTTATACCACAAGAGAAATGGAACTCAGAATCTTAACAAGCTTATACCAACTTTTAAAAAGAGTAAAAAGGAATCACAATTCACACAAGAAAACACCAACTTTTATTAATTTTAAAAAAGGATTACAAAAGCTTGAAAATTCTGGAACAAAGGGCAAGTTACAAACCAACTGCTCCTTTTATAGACTATCATAGAACTATCTAGACTATTGAATAAAATATTACAAGCTAAAACCCTAATGGGTGATTTTCCAGAAAAACCCTTGGACGAATCTTGGACTTTTGGTCAAAATGCCACCATGTGATGTTGCCAGCTGTTGTTTGTGATCTTGGACGTTTAAATGGTGTGGAGGACAAGTAGAATCATGTGGGACGTTGATCATGTCCCCTGCTTTGGTTTTGAGGGAAAGGGACGTGAATGGGGAATCTCATGGGGGGTCCAGGGTGAGTGTGTGAGTGTTTTGGGGTGTGGGATAGGTTAAGGGAAAGGGTAATTAGCAATTTGGAGCAGCTTAACAAAAAACCCTTTGATTTGTGTTTAATCCGGCCTGGGGAGTTCTAGGGTTCTTGGGTGATTAAGGGTGGGTTTTAATCTGATTTGGGGATTAAGAGATTTAAATAAGTGTTTTGGTGGGAATAATTAAATAATCAGTAAATACTGATTATTTAAGTTTAGTGGAAGGTGACGTGTGGGAGGGGTGTGAGGTGGAGTGATGTTATTGGTGGAGTGGGGTGACATGGCTGGATGATTGGTGGGGAGTAGTTATGATGTCTGGCAGAAATGGCCCCCTAAGGTTCTTTGTTCCTTCACTTTGTTATAAACAGCCACAACTCTTTTTCCCTTTGTAAAAAGTTTCATACACTTGTCAATTTTGGCACAACAAGTTTTAAACTTGTTTCAAGGACTTCAAATGAAATTACTTCATTCTCCAAGGACTTCACTTGTAAATTCTTGATAATTTAGGGACCCAAATGCAATAAAAGAGATTTGCAAGGGTATAAATTGACAAGTCTTCAATTCTTGAGGGACCAATGTTGCCAATCTTCAATTCTTCAAGGTCATTTTTGGAAATTCCATTCTTGGGCCCGGTTCATTGTGTGGCTTCGTTTCCCGTGTTCGTTATTGATTGATTCTTGTGATCTTTTTGTCATTTCCTCAATATTCGTACCTAAAATACACAAGCAACAAACACGAGCATATATTTGGCAGTTTTTATGATATTTAATGCATTTTAAGCCCAATTTGGACGATGAGACTATGTATAAAAGCAGTCTCATCAGTGTAGTAGGTAAAGGTTGAGATGTTGAAGGGTCCTTCCTAGGTACATCGTCGTGACGAGACGGAGACGGTAATGGTGCACTAATACTAGGTGTAGGAGGAGTAGGGATAAATTGTGGTGTAGATGATGGGGGTGGGATTGGTGGATCGACAATGGTAATTCCACTACGAGTAGTAATAGCACTCACATTTGCTCACGGATTGGTGACAATGTTTGAAGGTAGAGAACTCGAAGAAGAAGGTGGAGCGGCGGGCAAGAAACTAGCAAGCATATTCTTCAAATCATTGGTTTGATTGCTGAAGGAGGATTGAATATTATCTCGAAGCTCGGATCTTATCTCATTTCCTTGCTTGGTGAGATCTCCTTTTAGATTGATAATTTGGCTCTGCAGATTCTTGATTTGCTCACCTTGGGTTCTCATTATGGCTTCAACATCGGGGTTAATGGGTGGGTTTTGTTGGGCGGGTGGGTGATAAGGATTAGAAGCTCTTGGTGGGATTTGGTTGCTTCTATTGTAGTTGTTGGCGGGGTTTTGGTTTTAAGGAGAAAAACCGGGTGAAAGGTAGTTGTTGGACCGGTAACTCAGCAAATTTCTATCCCCTTGAGGTCTAGCTTGGTAATTTTCCGGTGAATAATTACCATAAGCTGCATACACATTTTCCGGATTTCCTTGAGTAGAAGGACAATCGGTGTATGAGTGAGGACCGCCGCATGTTTCACAAGGATTGGAAACCGCTTTAACTTGTTGTTGTTGTTGGTTTAAAGCGAGAAGCGTGATACTTTTGCTCATTTCAGTCATCATGCGGGTGAGTTCGGTCATATCAGGGTTTGCTGAAGTAGAAGAGACATTGACTCTCGGGTTGTTCCTTGAAGAATCAGAGGAATCCCAGTTTTTATGGTGAGTAGTCATGTTCTCAATTAGCTCTCTATACTCCTCGGATCTCCTTTTCATGAATGTGCCACCGGCGGCTGCATTAATCGTATCACGATCTCGAAAAGTCAAACCGTTGTAGAAAGTATCAATCAATGTGACTGGAAGCATGTTGTGGTTTGGACAACGATCATTCAAGACATTATATCTTTCCCAAGCATCAAAAAGAGATTCATCGGGATCTTGCATGAAACCGCTGATTTGATTGCGAAGGCTCGTGACCATGGATGGTGGAAAGTAGCGCGACAAAAAGCGTTGAGTCATGTCATCCCAAGTATGAATAGAATTGTTGTTCCTAATTAATCCATAACACAAGATTCTTAGAGAGAGAAAGAGAAGAAAAGTAGAAAGAGAAAGTAGAGAGAGAAGTGGAAGGTTTACACTAAAACTATGTGTTTAATGAAATGAACCAACACCCTCTTTCACATGTGAAAGAGGGTTATATACCCCACGACTCTAAGGCCTTTGTGGGCTTCATCTTGGGCCGGGCTTGGCTTTGTTTTGGGCTTACGCCCCTAACTTATACAATATTAGCTTAAAGTCCAAGCCCGGTTTTCCCGACTAACCTATTACAATACAAGACCTTTTAACGACTAAGATGACCTATTACATTCTTGTTCGACTATATAAAATATAGGGCTAACAATCTCCCCCAATGTATCGGTCATCTTAAAAAGCTTAAAAAGCATAAGATGATTGAGTGAATACATTCTTGTAGAGGAGATCTTCCTGCTTTGGTCTTGTATCTTGGTCTTTATCTTGTTTGTAACAGCTTTGTTCCTTCATGCTTTCGTGATCTTTATCTTGAGCCTTTGTCATTTGACTTTGAGTGCTTGAGATCTTCATCTGTACTCCTTGTGACTAAGATGACCTATTACATTCTTACATTCTTAGGTATCTTGATTATCGCCATCTTGTGCTCTTGTGACTTCTGAATCGACATCGGTATCACAGCTCTGCCACCTTCTTGATATGCAGCAACATGTATAGACACAGATAAAATGGCTTTGAACATTTCATCCTAACTCGGTAGCGTTTTACCTCCGGTCGGTGAAGACCGTTAAACGGTATTAAATACCGTACCTGTGATCAGGTAGATTCGATTAAGAACCTCCTTGACAGGGTTTCCCGGCGGTAGTAGCCAGTTCTCTTTACTCGACCGTCTCAAAGCAGACTGCGAACGTAAAGAGTGAATCATAAGGATAAATTATCCGTCTGATTAGAGTCGTCAATTCAGATTTCCTGGAACAAGTTTGATTCTAAAAGAATCGCACCATTGTTGCTTTCCAGTTTGTCATAAGCTTGATTCATAGAGAATCTTGCGAGTTACCTACCGCAGTGCTGTTTGATGTTGACACTGGAAGGATTTCCATTCGTCACTGTGAACACTAATGAGTGTCACTCTGAATGTTCTGGCAAGATCACATGGATTTTGCGAAGAAACCTGGAATCAAGTTTGAATCAATTAAGAATCGAAACTTAGTTGCTTTCCAGTTCTCACAAGTTTGATTCGTGTAGAATCGCACAAGTTACCTACCATGAGCTTGTTTAACGCTGGCTCAAGCAGGATTTCCATCTTCATTGTGAATCGTATCACTCAAATGTTCTGGCAATATCACAAGGATAATGCGTAGGACTCGATTGTGTCCTAATGAGATGATAAATTGATCTCGTTTGGCTCTAGACTCAATAAGTGCATTTTGGTAATCGGAGGCTGGAGCAGACTGCCACCTTTTCAATATTGACTGACTCGGAGTGAGAAAGTCAATAGATACGTGTTGATCTCCGTGACAATGAGACAAGTTTCTTTTGAGAGAAACTCGAATGGCTGGGAAGGGTTGTGCATTGCATCACTGGGTCCATGATGACTTGTCTTCAATAGATGTATTGACCCGGTTTCTGCCTAAGTTGCATAGAATATTCAACTCCTTCAATGCTTACCAATACGTCATCATTAGCACCTTGTTGTGATTGTTCCAGTGCTAACTTAAGTACTTGGTCCGCATTCAGCTTCATTCCACTCCATCTTTCCTAAGGACAACTATTTCTAGCTATAGAATGTCCTTGGGTAGATCCCTCCGGTTCTGGTTGGATCATAGGACTTAGTTTCCTATCCTAAACCACCTTTTGACTCCATCGTTCCGTCGTGGATAGTAGGTTGTTTTGGGTAAAGATCGTAACCATAAAACCATTGAAAACCATTCAAAGTGCTTGATAAAAATCAAAACTTTTAACACTTGAAAGTTTTACATTTCCGAAAAGCTCCCCCTACACACATGCATCGATATACGAAATAGTTTGGCATGTGAAGGAAAGAGTTGCACTTTAGTCTTTAAGATCACATGTTGCGATATATTACATATTAATCACATTTTCTCCCCCTATCTCTAATATAAAAACATCATATTAGAGATATTAATTGATTAAAATATGACAATTTCTGAAAACCGATTGGGAGAGAAACATGTGTGCACGCATGAATCATGGAACATTTTCAGTCGGGTCGCTCCCCCTCAACAATATATGTGTGTCTTGAGACAAAATTTTAGAAAAACGACACCACAAAATATGTTGAGGTACGGAGTTGAGATGCCTTTTCCGATATAATATATTACATTTGACAATTTCATATCATTTTCGGAATGTGTTGGATACATAAAATATGACAATTTTAGAGATGTACCCAACAACATTAAAAGGCTTGATTTTAAAACGCTCCCCCTCAAAAATTGATCAAAATAACATATGACAATTTTGAGATATAAAAACCACTTATGAGGAAGGGAGTGTTGAACACACAATTTTGAAAGATTTAGAAAAACCTTTTGATAAATTCTTGAAAAATTGTGTTCAACGGTTTTAAAATAATCAGGATAGAAGACTTCTCTTCTATTGCTTAGGGAAAGCGCACTGAAACGTACACTCCCCTTTCGGGTCCGTTTTTCATGAGCTCAAAACTTTGATTGTTTTGTGACTAGCTCATGACCGAGAAAAACAAATTTCCCGTTGTGAAGGATAAGTTATCATCCGTGATAAACTTTCCTTAAGTTGAAGTTCGAGTTCTAAGCTGACATTTTACTTAGAAATCGTTTTCATGAACTTAAAAACTTTGAATGTTTTTATGAGAAGCTCATGACCGAGAAATATGAATTTCTCGTTGAGAAGGATAAGTTATCGTCCGAGATAAACTTTCCTTAGTTGAGGTCCGAGTTCTAAGCTGTGA
Organism: Glebionis coronaria; assembly: GCA_025667525.1. Lineage (NCBI taxonomy): Eukaryota > Viridiplantae > Streptophyta > Magnoliopsida > Asterales > Asteraceae > Glebionis > Glebionis coronaria. Next base: position 170,761,154 of record CM046880.1, read on the forward strand.
TGCGCCTAGAAGTCATAGTGAGAGAATATCAAGCAGCTTCATTTGCCAAAACCTCCAAGTCTTCTGGAGTCATATACTTCATACCAAGACGGCCAACGAGATATGCAAGCCTATCTTTTGATAGAGCTTTTGTAAACAAGTCTGCTAGCTGGTACTCAGTTCTGACAAAGTATAATTCCACGATGCCGCGTTCTACTTGTTCCTTGATGAAGTGATATCTGACATCGATGTGCTTGGTGCGGGAGTGCTGAACCGGATTGCAAGATATGGCTATGGCCGACTTTGAGTCACAATACATAGGTATTTTATCAAAGTGGAAGCCATAATCCGTGAGTTGAGTTCTCATCCAGAGGACTTGAGCACAACACGCGGATAGAGCCACATATTCTGCTTCAGCTGATGAGAGCGAAGTGCAATCCTGCTTCTTTGACGACCAGCTGACAAGCTTGTCTTCCCCTAGAAATTGTATGCTACCAGAAGTGCTTTTACGACTATCAAGACAACCTGCGTGATCAGAATCTGAAAAAGCCGTTAGATGAAAACCGGTTTCCCTCGGATACCAGAGTCCCATGTGAATGGTATTCTTAAGGTATCGAAAGATCCGTTTAACCTCTTTGAGGTGCTTTTGAGTAGGTCTGGCTTGATATCGTGCACAATAGCATGTGGCATGATGAATATCAGGCCTGCTGGCTGTAAGGTACATAAGTGACCCGATCATACTGCGATATCGCGTTTGATCTACGTGATATGAGTACAAGTCAGCGTCTAGGGATGTGGTCGACAATGGTGTACCAACGCGAGCACATGAGGTCATACCATGCTTTTTAAGTATCTCTTGAGCATACTTAGCTTGGTTAATGAAGATACCACGTGGGGATTGATGAATCTGGAGGCCTAAAAAGAATTTTAGCTCCCCCATCATTGACATTTCAAATCTGCTGTGCATTAATTTTTCAAAACGTTTTGAAAGTTTTGGGTTCGTAGAACCAAAAATAATGTCATCAACATAAACTTGCACCAGCATTATGTCATCCCCATATTTATTAGTAAAGAGAGTAGGATCAATAGAACCTTTGGAGAATCCTTTGGACACCAAGAAGTTTGAAAGTTCTTCGTACCATGCCCTGGGAGCTTGTTTAAGTCCATATACAGCCTTCTTGAGACGATAAACTTTGTCAGGATGATGAGGATCGATGAATCCTTCCGGCTGATTCACATACACTTCTTCCTTCAAATGACCGTTGAGAAAAGCTGTTTTAACGTCCATCTGAAAAACCGTGAAGCCCTTATGTGCAGCATAAGCAAGGAATATCCTGACTGCTTCCAAACGAGCAACTGGAGCGAATGATTCATCGTAGTCTATGCCTTCTTGTTGACGGTATCCCTTAACCACAAGACGAGATTTGTTTTTGATGATGGTTTGTTCTTCATCCAGTTTGTTTTTCCAGATCCATTTGAAATCTAAAATTGACATTCCATAGGGTCGGTCAACAAGTTCCCAAACATTTAGGCGTTCAAACTGATGAATTTCGTCTTGCATTGATTCAATCCACGCATGATGATTGTAGTTAAATTTATGTATACTTTATTTTAGGAAAAAGAAAGCAACGCAAAATAGCGGTAAGTATCGAGTGATGATTTTAGGAAAAATCAACACAAATGACCCAATCACTAAAAAAGAGAGAAAAGTTCGTTTCCCAAGGAGGTATATGTGTGTGAATTAATTTGTAGTTATTTGAGATTAATATTGAGAAGAATGGGGATGAGAAGATGAAAGACGGATACGTTAAAATTAAACTACGACGAAAACGTAAAGCCGTGAAAAACTACCCAAATTAAAAATTATTAAAACCAAAAACAAAATATCAAAAAGGCTAAAAACAAGTCTCAAATAATATAAACAAAGATAAAAATCCAACAAAGATATTTTAAAACCTTTTATTAATTAAATATTTAATTTTAAATGCTAATTAAAGCCCTAAAATTAAATATAACTAATTCAAATGTCTAAAATATGATTTTATTGAATAATAACTTAACTTATATTATTATATGACTAAAAAGTAATTTTCTAAAAATTAAAAGCTATTAAAACTATTTTTAAAACTCTAAAAATGATTAAAAATGATTAAAACCTAATTAAACTTAAAATAATTATAGAAATAAATCTAAAAGCTATAAAATTATTCTAAAAATGGAAATAGTCCTAATTAATGATAAAGAACCTAAGAAAAATGAAAAAGAAAGAAAAATAAAATTTTGAAATTTTAATATTAAAATAATATTAAAATATTGCTAAAAATAAAAAGTTTCTAAAATTAATTATAAAAAATTTCTAAAAATCCTAAATAATATAACTAAGAGAAAAACACAAATTTAAGCTCCTAAACCTTTTTTAATAATTTTATAAAAATCCTTAAAGTTTATAAAAAACCTTAAAATATTATAAAATTAAAAATTAAAGTTTTTAAAACCAAAACTTAATGTAAACCTCAAAAATATTAAATAAAACCTAAAAATGATTTTTCCTAAAAATTAAAACTATTTTTGCTATTTTTTATTGATTTTCTAAAAACGGCTAAATAAATTATAAAAAATAATCTAATAAGTGGAAAAATATCAAACCAAGCTTGAAAAATCAACAATCCTATTACTAACTCAGGAAAAATAAGCTAAACGAAATTTGCTTATCAAATAAGCTGAAAACGAGGGATTAAGCTACGGCTTTAGAAAATAAGCTAGAAACCAAATGACCTTAAGTATTAAACCTTGCCCTTCTATAAACAAGATTAAAGCTAGCACACTGGTAAGAGCCTTGAACCCTCCAACGAGAGGTCAGGGGTTCGAAGCCAGGCTAGTGGTTTTTGCTATTTTTTTTTTCTTTTTTTTTTTACTTTTTAAAACCAATACTGACACTAATAAGACTTATAAACCAATCCAGTTACACTTTTTAAGCCAAAGATCAACAAGATTAAGATCCAATACGTGCTCAGACTTGAGGTAGACACAAGCAGGTATGCTTTGTGTTGTTTCTTTCACAAGTTTCCAAAGTTCCCAAGAGGAGCTTGGTCCTATGGCTTATTTGGAGCAGATTTTTGGAGCAATGAGGCACCCTTGTGCTCATAGAAGCACAAGGAGTCAAGTTATAAGCTCAAATAAACACTTAGCACACACTAATAAGCAATCAAATGCACATAAAGGCCTAGTCAAGTTTCTGATGTACAAATGAGCAGGACTGGGGACTGTTTAAGCTATAACTTGCAACCTAGAGAAATCTAAGAGCTCAAATTTAGCATACAAACTCACAATCCAGTACTCAAGCAATAACAAGCCTCTAATCACCCTATTACTTCACAGATTTCAGAGATCAAGTACCAAAAATCATGAAAAACAGGCAGATTAATGCTATGCAGATTTTCAAGTTCTCTTTTCCTTTTTTTAACACACAAATTAGCCAAAACTTTGTCCCAAATTATCTTAACACTAACTAACAACCTATCCTGATCTAAAATCAACCTTCTAACACCTTTTAAACTAACAATCAAGGATTAGTGTCCTGCTAAACCTTGTAGCCAAACACCTCTTTAAAAACTGAAAACCAACTTTTAACTAATCAAAACCTTTAAAACCTTATCAAAACTGATCCTAATGGTGTCTAACATGCAAATCAACACAAATGAACACTGATTCACCAACTTAACACACAAATTCCACCAGATCAAGCAAGATCACATACAACTCATATTTTCTGAAATTTTCTAAAAGTAAAAGAGATTTACCTTAGGACCCTTACATCCAAGGGTCCTAGTGGATGTATAATCCACCTCCAAACCAACACGGGCTGGTGCTGAACTATGATCAACAAACCTTCAATCCTGTTAAGACAAATCAAAAAGAAAACAGACAAAAATACAAGCATATATTACTTTCTGTTTCTATTTCTTTCTTTCTAAAACTCTTCCAAATCTTTTTCAACCCTTCTTAAAACGTTTCTATAACACTTAAACACCAATTACAATGATTCCTTAACACAAAAACCTTAGACAGATTTTCTTACCAAAAATCTCAATTTCAGAAACTTTTTTTAAACAACTTTGAAAATCAATGATACTTAACCAAATACAAAATGGAACTCAGAATCAAGCCTCAACACTACACACAACTTTTAAAAACAATAAAAAGGAATTATACTTGAATATATCAAAAACCAAACTTTTATTTTTCTAAAAAGGAATTACAAGTGAGAAAAGCTTGAAACTGGAACAAGGGGTCATCACAGGTTGATGCCTCCTTTTATAGTGCTCTATAGAAGAACCTAGAAGACTAAAAACATAAACCCTAACAGTAGAAAATCCCAAATTTGCCCCTAAAGCTTCTAGACGATTTTTGGTGATGAGCTATCCACATTTGATCCTGGACGTTTGTTTTTGCTTTGAGAGTAAGCTAATAACCTTAGCCTTTGATTTGGGACACGTCATAGTGCTTGGAGCCCAAGGTGTTTTCTCATTGGCTGAGAGGGAATTGGGGGTTGGGGTCCACAGTGGTGGGATTGGGTATTTTGTGCGTGGGAAGGGTTTTGGGGTGTGGGAATTACACGTGTGCCAAGTGAATTGGTTTTTAACTCAGTATTAAGTTGGGTAAAAACTGGGCTGGTAAAAGATGAACAGTAACTCCATTCAATCCGAAATTGGGGGAAGTAACATGTTAGGCGCGTTTTTGGTTTTTGAATGTTTCACTTGGCATTTTCAGTCCTTATGTTTTGAAGTTTTTGGCAAACAAAGTTTTATGCCCTAAAACGTGACTTCCTTTGTTAATATCTTTCAAGACTTTACACTTTTGGCACCAACTTGGGAAAAAGGTTATCAAAGGGTGCTTTTTGACATTTTGTGATATTTCAAGGGCTGTTTTTGAACATTGTTGATCTTCCAAGGTCTTCTTTGCATCTTTAACTTCATGAGGGACCATAGTTGACAATTTTGATTTGTTGAGGGACCAATCTTGTCATTTCTTCAAAGTTGAAGGACTTTTTTGTAATTTTGACAATCTTAAGGGACCAAACTTGTAATTATTAATATACAAGGGTTTTAAGTGTCATTTCTTCATAGAATGAGGATCAATCTTGTTTTGTCTTCAAGTCTTCAAGGGTATTTGATGAAAATTCCATGATTAAGGCCCGGTTCTTTGTACGGCTTCGTTTCTCGTGTTCGTTTTTCCTTGTATCTTGTGATCTTTTGTCTTTTTCACGATATCCATACCTAAAATACACAAGTAAACAAACACAAGCATATATATGGTATTTTATGACATTTTAATGCATTTAAAGCCCGAAAAGAACGATGAGATCATGTATAAATGCCATCTCATCACTCCCCCATACTAAGCCATTGTCGTGCCCTCACGCAATGCTAGAATAAAGTATCTAAGCATCACCAAAGTTCAATTTTATTAACCTTTATTCAAAAGTAAAAGACTTGCAACGTACTACGAGAATGTGTAAAGACATAATGTATGATTTTCATCACCAAAATGTGACTTTTAGGGTCAAAGAATAGAAACAAGTTAATGTCCCTTAGAGTAAACTTCGTCATCCTTGATTGTCATACATTCCATGCTAAGTGCAAAAACAAGATCATTGTTGGTACAAGTCACAATGCTAACACTACTCATACGTTCAAATTGTGTAATACTTTTTCTCCCCGCAATCCTAGTTATTATAAAAGGAAATGGGTTACTAGCATTTTTTATCTATTTGTCATGGATCACAAGTGATTCATATTGACTTATTTAAGTAGTTATTAGTCCGAAAGCAAAGTAGCACGATTTGATCAATAGTTAGTCGAAGGACAAAATCTTTTAAAACGGCTTCTCGTGTATCTCCTTAAGTTCATATCTTGGCATAACTCGTTTCACGATTTGAGACCTTTCTCGGACCGATATTTGGCATGTACTTCAAATCTTGGGAAGACGTTCTTGAAATAATGGTCTTCTCTTCATATATTTGGAATTTCTTCACTTGACGTTTTTGAGAGATTCTTCATATAGGACCACGACTTCATCATTTTTCTTCAATCTTTACTTTGGATTTTGATATACAATGATCCGCCTCCTTTTCGGACTTGGATATATTTATCCTCATACCTTGTTAGGGTCTTTTTGGACAGACTTTCTCCATTCTTTAGGGGAGTAATTGCTTCTCGTCGTGTGTCTCGATCCTTCATATTGATTTAGGAACAATGATACTTCACATCGTCTTTGGATCTTTAGCAAAAATAGAGCTCCTCATGCCTTGTTAGGGCCTTTTTGGATGATCGCCAATCTTCGCGTCCCGCTTCAATAAGTTATGCCTTGGCTATGAACTCTATTCAACCCCGAGCAACTTTTAAACGATCTTGCGCTAGAGGCTAAGTAACCTTTCAAATCGTACGACCTTACTTATTGCAATTATGATTTATTCCTAATGCATTGATCTTATGGGAAGAAAAAGCCACAATTAAAAACATATGAGTTTTTGAAAGAACACTTTCATGTTCTACGTTTAGCATGATCACTTGTCTAACTCTATCATTTCTCGTTCTTCACTATTTAAAGACCTCTAATTAAAGAGACTCGTGAATACTTAGCCATGCAAGTCAAAATTAAGCCAAATTTGGATTAGCTTTCATTAAGACTATATCAAATCAAAGTTTTGGGTTTTCAAGCCACCTATAGGATCTTGCACTTTCTTGGACTTTTTCAAGTTTAGAGAATGCGTTTTATAGTTCCCTTGATAAGTGACTTTCTAGAATCAATTATAGGAACTTGCGAAAAGTTCTTGTTCTTAACCCGAATGAATTAAGACTTTCGCGTTTTAAAGCTCCCTATATAAAAGTCTAGCAAAACTTGAATTGAGCGGGTTAAGGAATGTAAATGGCTCCAAATACCCATCAAGTCAAAAATTAACTCTTATTCTACCCATCGGAAAATATACATTCGTGTCTTAAAAACACTTATGAAAACTAAGAAAAATTTTAAAATTTGGCCATTTTTAGCCTTATTAGCAAAACAAAACATTGAAAGTTGGAAAACGTGAGGGCGTAGCAAAGCAAGTACCTATTCACCCCCCCCATACTAAAAGTAAACATTGTCCTCAATGTTTCGAGTCTAAAGGTGGAGCACCCCCATACTAGAGACGAAGAGTCGAATGCTTAGGATCTAGCATGGAAAGGGTGATCAACAATATATCTAAAGCCGTTTATTAATTATGCTAAAAGATAATTGTTAGAACAATAAAGGATATGTCATGGATTCGTGAAAAACTTCTTCAAACGAACGATGGAGGCTCACGTAAACGAACACGAGAGTCTTCAATCGTAGACGATGATGATGATCTAGATAACACAACCACAAACAACCACGAGACAACGAGTTGGAAGGGTACAAATCCCCTTATTAGTGAATAATAAGCATAAAGATAAGCATGGGATCTCCCCCACGAGGCACCTCGTTTTTAATTACCGAGTCATGAGCTCGACTCGATCCCCTCAAAATGTGAACATTTAGGGAAATTCATGGTGTGGTCAATTTTTGATGGGGCTTACATGATAAACAAGGCCCAAAAAGCAACCGGTATAAAGGACTAAGTCCTTAAATGATGTAAAATACCGGGGTCGAAGATGGCGTTCTCGTTTCTATTGGAAAAACAAATTAACGCCACTTCAACATGTGCCATAAACTCGAAGAGTTTGAAGAAAATAGATGAGAAGTAGAAGGGTGAGACAATTGGTAAGACAAACGTTTGAGCTACTCGAGGTAGACTCGCACCAAGCAAATAGATATTGTTTCCATTTATTGCATCGGTGGAAGACCGAGATTTCCCTTTACATGAAATTCCGGGATCGAATATCTCGTCCTCGGTGGACAAGGATGAGGGAACATAAGGGGTTTCCCCCATACTAGAACCACACAAAACATCGTCAAAAAGAGTAGACGGGTTTGTAGTACTCAAAGCACGCGGTGATGACGGAGTTAGATTCGTAGAAAAATCAATTAAATCACATTTAAGATCATTTCCTTTGTTATCTTTTAAACTCTCCTTATGAAAACCCTTGTTGATTATGTCGAAAATATTCGGTGTTTCTAAGACGATGTTAGTCACACTAAAAATTCTCACATTTTGAAATCGTTTTGGTTTTGGTGGTGGAAAGTTCTCAAAACGTTTATCGACGAAGAAAACCTCCCCATTGGGGTCAACATATTCATCATCCGAAAGATCTTCCGTAGAAACCGGCAACTTATCAACACTTTTCAAGAATGAATGCTCGAGATGAGGCGAAGGATTTTTCGATTCAAGTATTGATGGTTTCTTCTTTGTAGGCTTAGCACTCATAACCTCCACCGGCGGAGGAAATGGTAAATTGTTTTTGGAGACATTTCCTAAAACTCTTGGTGAAAATTCTTTGCAAACGACATTGGTCGAGTCACCATGGTTTAAAGTTGCAATAGAATATACATGAGAAAGATTGGAGTTTTGTGTTGCATTGATGACAAGTTCTTCTTCATTGAAACGAAGGGTGATTTTTCGAGCATGAACATCGATAAGTGCTCTTGATGTATCCAAAAATGAACGACCCAAAATGAGAGGAACTTTTCGATCGATAGGAATGTCTACAACGATAAAGTCAACGGGATAGTAAAACTTTCCGACTTTAACAAAAACGTCCTCGGCTACTCCACATGCCATGATCGTAGAATGATCGGCCATCTCGATGGACATGTTCGAAGGAGTAAGAGCCGGAAGCGAAAGCGATTTGAAAATCTCGAGAGGCATCAAATTAATACTAGCGCCAAGATCGGCCAAGGCGTAGCATTCCTCCATATCTTGAATAGCACACGGAATCAAAAATTTACCGGGATCACCGACTTTTTGTGGTATGCGGCTTAGAAAAACCGATGAACAACTAGACATTTGTTGTAACTTCTCTTTGTTGTTTAGCATACTTTTGAAGTTTGCGGCGAATCGAGGCATCATGATTAAAGCATCGGCAAAACTTATGTTAAAGTGCAAATCACGAAACATTTTCATAAATAGCTCAAATTGATAATTGTTCCGTTCTTGTGCTTTCTCTTTGTTTCGTCTCGAAGGGTAGGGTAAAGGTGGTGTGGGTTGGTCATTAGGCAACGGCCTTGGAAACTCGGGTTCCACAATTGGTATTGGTATAACCGTAGGTGTGGTTTGAGCGGTACTTCGTGGGATTGTAATATGCTCCTTTTCGACCATCACCTCGGGTTCTTTCTCGATTTCCTTCTCCTTAGAAGTACTTGGACGAGAGATTGGTTCCTTGAAAGTTTTACCACTTCGTGTAGCAACAACCTTCAATTCTCCCCTCGGGTTGTTAATGGTATCACTAGGAAGACCACCCGAAGAAGAGGGCTTACACATGATAGCTTCGAACATCTTAGCCATTCGGTCCTCAAATTTTGATTGCCTAGCATCCGCTTTCAATAACTCTTGCTTAATCTCATGTTGTCCTAATTCCATCTTTTGTTGGTTTTGTTGAAGATGTTGGACATTTCCTTCCATTTTATTTGCATGAGTTTTAAGTTCATTAGCAAGTTCATTTTTAAGCTCGTTTTTCAACTCGGACCTTAAGCTAATCATCTCACGTTGCATATTATCAAATTTAGCATCATTTGCTTTTGCATAATCCAAAAATTCTCCTTGCAAATTTTTCGTGTGAGCATTTTGAAAACCTTGTGTAGTATTTTGAAAATCACGGTTTTGGTTTTGATTAGAGATTTGTCCATTCCCACTTTGATAATTCCCTTTGTTGTAATTGCGTGTGTTGCCTTGGTAATTACCTTGGTTGTTGTTTCGATAATTATTAGCATTTTGATTTGGTGGAGCTTGATTTGGACGGGAACCTTGGCCGTTTTGGTTGTAAGTTCCCGTGGCTACATAAGCACTCGAAGTGTTACCATCCGCGGTAATGCACTCGGAAAGATCATGAGCTCCTCCACAAGATAAACAACTCTTAGCAACCGCTTTAACCGAAGCGGAATTGGAAGCTTCTTGAGCCTTCCAATGGGACATTAGATTAGCAAATCTATCAAAAAACCGATTTTCCTCATTAGCTTCATCATGTAAGGCATTAATGCTACGAGATGATTGTGACGAAGATGACGAACCCATATTGGCAACACTCAGTGTGTTACGAGGGCTATAAACCTTAGATCGATTTTCAATGATTTGTAAAGCCTCATTTGTCGTCTTGCACAAAAAATTACCACCCGCGGCGGCATTCAAATAATCTCGTTCATGATCATTAAGCCCATTATAAAAGGTATCAATTTGATGCAATTCCGAAAAATCATGATGAGGACATTCATGTAACATCTCTTTAAATCGTTCCCATGCCATTGAAAAACTTTCATTGTTACGTTGCACAAATCGTGAAATCTCATTTTTTAAGTGTGTTGTTTTCGATGGTGGAAAAAACTTGTTCACAAACTTAGAAACGAGATCGGCCCATGTCAAAATTGAATTTGGCGGTTCTTTCTCGAGCCAAATTTTTGCGGGTCCATCCAACGAATATGGAAACAACATCATCTTAATGGCGTCATGTGGAACATCCTTAAATTTGCTAGTAGCGGTGAGACGGTTGAAATTCCTAATATGGTAATGCGGGTTGTCTTTCTCGTGACCTCTAAACTTATTTGCTTGCAACATCGACATTAAACCCGTCTTAATCTCGAAATTCTCCGCAAGGATGGCGGGAATCACAATAGCCTCTCCAAAACCCTCGGTGGGTGCTTGTAGCAACTCCATCATAGTACGATTAGCCATTACGACTTCTTGTTCTACAATAGGTTCAACAATTGGAGGTTCTTCAATAATCAACGATCCTTGATTTGCTTGCTTTTGAAGACGTTTACGAGCTCGTTTTGCTTGATTACGAGTGATCATAAACTTCACGAAGAATGGGAGGTGAGCAAAGAAGATTCTTTTTGGTTGTTTTGTGGATTTTCAATTTTTTTTGTGTTTTTGATGATATTTAATTTTTTTGGATTTTGGTGTATCTTCGTAGACAACAATCTACAAAATCTCTCCTCGAATCAAACTCTTGATTAAAGAAGCCTCAAAGGAATGAAAACGATCACGTGGAGTGAACGCCTTCGAATGACTTTAGAACTTTGGTGAAAACCAAATTGTTCACGAGGGTTTAATCACAAAGAAAACCAAGCAAATATAGTATACGTATTAATACTTTGGGCGGCAAAACCCTCGATTAGCCTTCAATCTTAAAATACTCACAAGCAAGCGGGGAAACGAGGCGGCGCGAAGCACTTAAGAGCCTTTTTCCTTAGGGTATATTTTATAATACCCGCCTTATACCCACCTTATAGTTTGTATTTTTCAAAATCGAGCTTCACGAAAGTATTTATCTATTTTTGCCTTTTCTTTTTGTTTGAGATTCGAATACAATAATTAGGAGATCAAATCCCAATTAAGGTTGTGTTTTCACACTTTTGGAGATATTGTATTTTGATTGTGATACTTAATACAATATATTAATAATATTTGTACAAGAAAAACCAAGAAAACCGATAATACGTGTTAAGGGAGTTCCACTTAACACAAATACTTATTATGGATAATATAAAAAACAAAAGCTTCCAAATTAAAGCACAACACACCTCCCCGGCAGCGGCGCCAAAATGATTGTAGTTAAATTTATGTATACTTTATTTTAGGAAAAACAAAGCAACGCAAAATAGCGGTAAGTATCGAGTGATGATTTTAGGAAAAATCAACACAAATGACCCAATCACTAAAAAAGAGAGAAAAGTTCGTTTCCCAAGGAGGTATATGTGTGTGAATTAATTTGTAGTTATTTGAGATTAATATTGAGAAGAATGGGGATGAGAAGATGAAAGACGGATACGTTAAAATTAAACTACGACGAAAACGTAAAGCCGTGAAAAACTACCCAAATTAAAAATTATTAAAACCAAAAACAAAATATCAAAAAGGCTAAAAACAAGTCTCAAATAATATAAACAAAGATAAAAATCCAACAAAGATATTTTAAAACCTTTTATTAATTAAATATTTAATTTTAAATGCTAATTAAAGCCCTAAAATTAAATATAACTAATTCAAATGTCTAAAATATGATTTTATTGAATAATCACTTAACTTATATTATTATATGACTAAAAAGTAATTTTCTAAAAATTAAAAGCTATTAAAACTATTTTTAAAACTCTAAAAATGATTAAAAATGATTAAAACCTAATTAAACTTAAAATAATTATAGAAATAAATCTAAAAGCTATAAAATTATTCTAAAAATGGAAATAGTCCTAATTAATGATAAAGAACCTAAGAAAAATGAAAAAGAAAGAAAAATAAAATTTTGAAATTTTAATATTAAAATAATATTAAAATATTGCTAAAAATAAAAAGTTTCTAAAATTAATTATAAAAAATTTCTAAAAATCCTAAATAATATAACTAAGAGAAAAACACAAATTTAAGCTCCTAAACCTTTTTTAATAATTTTATAAAAATCCTTAAAGTTTATAAAAAACCTTAAAATATTATAAAATTAAAAATTAAAGTTTTTAAAACCAAAACTTAATGTAAACCTCAAAAATATTAAATAAAACCTAAAAATGATTTTTCCTAAAAATTAAAACTATTTTTGCTATTTTTTATTGATTTTCTAAAAACGGCTATTAAATAAATTATAAAAAATAATCTAATAAGTGGAAAAATATCAAACCAAGCTTGAAAAATCAACAATCCTATTACTAACTCAGGAAAAATAAGCTAAACGAAATTTGCTTATCAAATAAGCTGAAAACGAGGGATTAAGCTACGGCTTTAGAAAATAAGCTAGAAACCAAATGACCTTAAGTATTAAACCTTGCCCTTCTATAAACAAGATTAAAGCTAGCACACTGGTAAGAGCCTTGAACCCTCCAACGAGAGGTCAGGGGTTCGAAGCCAGGCTAGTGGTTTTTGCTATTTTTTTTTTCTTTTTTTTTTTACTTTTTAAAACCAATACTGACACTAATAAGACTTGTAAACCAATCCAGTTACACTTTTTAAGCCAAAGATCAACAAGATTAAGATCCAATACGTGCTCAGACTTGAGGTAGACACAAGCAGGTATGCTTTGTGTTGTTTCTTTCACAAGTTTCTAAAGTTCCCAAGAGGAGCTTGGTCCTATGGCTTATTTGGAGCAGATTTTTGGAGCAATGAGGCACCCTTGTGCTCATAGAAGCACAAGGAGTCAAGTTATAAGCTCAAATAAACACTTAGCACACACTAATAAGCAATCAAATGCACATAAAGGCCTAGTCAAGTTTCTGATGTACAAATGAGCAAGACTGGGGACTGTTTAAGCTATAACTTGCAACCTAGAGAAATCTAAGAGCTCAAATTTAGCATACAAACTCACAATCCAGTACTCAAGCAATAACAAGCCTCTAATCACCCTATTACTTCACAGATTTCAGAGATCAAGTACCAAAAATCATGAAAAACAGGCAGATTAATGCTATGCAGATTTTCAAGTTCTCTTTTCCTTTTTTTAACACACAAATTAGCCAAAACTTTGTCCCAAATTATCTTAACACTAACTAACAACCTATCATGATCTAAAATCAACCTTCTAACACCTTTTAAACTAACAATCAAGGATTAGTGCCCTGCTAAACCTTGTAGCCAAACACCTCTTTAAAAACTGAAAACCAACTTTTAACTAATCAAAACCTTTAAAACCTTATCAAAACTGATCCTAATGGTGTCTAACATGCAAATCAACACAAATGAACACTGATTCACCAACTTAACACACAAATTCCACCAGATCAAGCAAGATCACATACAACTCATATTTTCTGAAATTTTCTAAAAGTAAAAGAGATTTACCTTAGGACCCTTACATCCAAGGGTCCTAGTGGATGTATAATCCACCTCCAAACCAACACGGGCTGGTGCTGAACTATGATCAAC